>OW804098.1:105813354-107030854 GCA_942159475.1 Sthenelais limicola
TAGAGATGTATCAGCCTATCACCAACAACCACGACCATTCTACAACCCATGTGTATCATTTGGATAATAAAATAAAATAAAATATGTCAGTCGGATCGCGAGATTCAAAGCCTCCGGTCTCTATTTATTTCTCCTTCTACAATAGCTCTACAATAATTCTAAATATATATTCATTTCAAGTTATAAACCAAGTCATAACACAACTAAGATTTGCTCTATACTAAATGACAGGGGGATGATATACGACTTTCAAACCTTTCAAATAGATTTTGCTATTTCCCAATGGAAACAGTCCACCACACAACAACATGTTGGTCTGTATTAGATTATGGAGTGGGTAAAGAAACCATGAGTGAGAAGAGGGACTGCTAAGAATACAAAATATATCGGGGTCAGATTTCCAGAAAATGCACAATCTACAGTTCTATACACATCTTTCAAATTCTGCTAAATCAGAGTGAAAAATGATAAATACTGAGTGTATTCTGTATTGTATTCATTCAATAAATCTGTCTGGTTATGTTGAACTGTATTTTGAACCTGATTTTCGTCTTCAATGTAGGTTAACTGAAGGAATTCATGAAGGCCAATTGTACATTTTCTGAAGGCTTGACCCATAGGTGAACATGACATGCAGAGGAAAGGCCATACATCCCCGTTTCACCCTCAAAATTGAGTTATATAATCTATAGGCAAAGCACAAGCGCATGGACACAAAAGAAATCTTGAACGACCGGAATGAGGGCTTCCCCATGTGGGTTAGATTTTAAAAAAATGTACAATTGGCTGCTCTACATATAATTTAGTAATTTCGCCTAAATTCTGCTTAAAAAAATAATAAATTTGGGGTATATCTGAGTATATTTGGTATCGCATTGATTTAAAGTATCAGTTCTGTTATGTTAAACTGCATTTTGAAGCTCATTTCGGCCTTAAATGTGGGTTATTTGAGAGGATTGGCGAAGGCGAATTGTACATTTTCTGAAAATCCATGTTAGTGGAACGAGTGGATGCTCTCAAAGCGTCCTCAGCAAATATGCAATACAGATCTCGGCAATATGAAGCAGAATTACACGATCGGACAGGTCCGCGTCTCCGCATAATGAATGAGGGAGATGAGGTGGCGCCTTCACTTCCCTCATTAGGATGGTGGCTAGTTACTTATACATATTCGCCATCTATTCCTAAGGAAATGAGATCACATAAGGCGGACAAGTGCCCGCCCCTCCGACATGATGGATAGTTATCCCAGTCACTTGATTAATGAAGGATGTGGAATGGGGAATATATATATATATATACAGGAAAGTAGGACATGGTATTTGTCCTTTGAGACGTCGAGGGTCGGAGGGTCATCTACATCTTTTCAGAAAATGTACAATTCAACTTCACCAATCCTCTCAAATAACCCTAATTTCAGACGAAAATAAAGTTCAGTTCAACCTAACCAAACAGATTGCTAGAAACAATGCAATGCCAAATATTTTTTAATTTACCTAGTATTGACCAAATTGCAGACTAAATTGGCAGAGTTTACTAAATGTGTAGAGCTGTCAATTGTAGATTTTCTGAAAATCTGACCCATAGGTGAGACTGTCTTCTGTCCCTACACAAGCATCCATGTGGAATTCGAAGCTTTTTAGCGATGGTAAAATGGACCTATTATCCACGATTTGGGTGAGATTTTCAGAAAATGTACAATTTGCCTTCACCAATCCTCTCAAATATTCCAAATTAAAGACAAAAATCAGGTTCAAAATACAGTTGAACATAACCTAGAACACTGTTTGAATCAAGGCAATGCCAAATATACTCAGATATAAGTAGTATTGACGATTTTCCGGTCTAATTTAGTAGAATTTACTAAATGTGTTTATCTGCCAATTGTACATTTTCTGAAACTCTGACCCATGTATGATTTAAGATCAAGAGGAGTTTTGGTAAAAATAGCTTAAGGAAGTAGTAAGAGGAAAAGAAAAGAAAAATTAATATGGTCTACACTAATAGAGGACATCTCGGAGTGTGTGGAGAAGCTAAAAAGTCACCCTTTTCTGAATAATAATAAAAGTAGAGAATTATTGAACGTACAAAGTTGTGACAAGGGAACAACAAAATTTTATTTCCAAAACTTTTCTACCTCTACGGCGACGTGATGTATCTGATTCGACCTTGAAAAGCTGTTTTCCGGTCTTTATAGATTCGTTATATGACCCCCCCCCCCCTCCCCACTAAGCCTCGGGTCGCGAAACCAACATCAAACATTATCTTAGATGTAAAACTTGTATTAACCTATGTCCACGCGTAAGGAGGAAAACCATGTCGCAAAAAAAAGCAAGAAAAGTCAGTAAAAAACAACGGAATGGAATTCGACCTTAGTAATAAAGTGAAACTTCAGTGAAGAGTGAGTGAGTGAGAGAGAGAGAGATAGGGAGAGAGAGAGAGAGAGAGAGAGGGGAGAGAGAGAGAGAGAGAGAGGAAGAGAGAGAGAGAGAGAGAGAGAGAGGGGAGAGAGAGAGAGAGAGAGAGGAAGAGAGAGAGAGAAAGAGAGAGAGAGAGGGGGGGGGGAGAGGGGAGAGAGAGGGGGGAGGGGAGAGAGAGAGGGAGAGAGAGTGAGTGAGTGAGTGAGTGAGTGAGTGGTTGCTTTACGCCCTTATCAACACATTGAAGTGTTATATCAAGGGCGGGAGAGCTAAGAGGGAGGCAGTTTATGGTCGTTCCCAGGAAATAGAGATAGAGAAGAAGGGAGAGAGGGACAGAGACAATTAAAGAGACACTATAAAAGGCACTTTAAGGTCTTACCCAGGACCAGTCAAGAAATAAATTAAAAAGAATATTTTTTCCCTGGGAATAAGACAAACGTACCCGATTCCATATATGTGATCTGTTTCAGGGAAATGAGTCATCAGTAAAAAAAAAACTGGATTTTGAGATATCATCCTATTTGAAAAGATGAGATCAAGCCGATTCCAATGATAGTAAACAGTCTAATAAGTATTTCTAGATTTTAAGTTTGATATTTCTATTTTTGAAAAAAAAAGTTTGTAATATTTCGGGGAGGCAATAGTTGAATATACTCCATATGTGGACCTTTAAAACGCTAAGATATATTATATATAATGTCCTGAAATTTGATACATCGAATGATACAACCATAAGTGATAAACTCTCAAAAAATCAGAACATTCCAACAAAGCAATCTTGTAAAATAAACACTTGGAAAAATATAATTTTTGCGACTTATGACATATTTTCCTGAAACACATCATATATTTCCTCCATAAGCTTGTCTCTTGCTATAACAGCACAGCTTTCACCCGAGCTGAATGCCGTTCAATCGTTCTATGTAGGGCCGGGGGCATCATTCACATAATCTTTGATGTATCCTCCTCAGTCTATATAGAGCGAGGGTGGCACTTTAGAAGGATGGTACATTATGCTTGAAATAGCTCTTACCATTAGTGAAAGGTTATACACTAATTGGAAAAGAGGGGTGGGAGAACCTAGAGAGGATGAGGTACTGGCAATAACAAAGACCCTGTCGCTTAGTGACCTTTACTAGAATGTAATGATAAAGTAATCAGAGCGCATTTGAGATGCTCAAGGGAGAATGTGTATTTCATTTTTGTTAACATTAGTTGGTTCAAGTGACGGATTCCTGATACAATGGAACTATTCGTATATACTACTATGTCTACGAAAAGCCTGTGAAAAATACCCATTTTGATATACTACTTGAACCAATGCATATATAGGTCTATAGTCAATGGTGAAGTCTCACCATAACGGGATGAGAAAATAGTTCTCAATAACAAAATGTCAGCAAATACCGTTTTAGATACTCAGGGGACAATTCGTATTTCGTTTTCATTAAAATATTAGTTAGTTCAACTGAGGGAATCCTGATATACATGCAGGAACTAAAAAGTGCCTTTCTGTCTCTTTTCTCTTGTCTCTCCTCCTCCTTTTTTATCTCTATTTCCTGGGTATGATCATAAACTGCCTCCTTCTCAGCTCTCCCGCCCTTGATATAACCTTCAATGTGTTGATAAGGGTGTAAAGCAATATCACTCACTCGTATACTACTATGTCTAAGAAAAGCCTGTCAAACAGGAACTATTCGTACACTACTATGTCTACGAAAAGCCTGTCAAACAGGAACTATTCGTACACTAAGTATATAATATTTATTTCATGGGAAAAACGAGGAAAAAATGCATTTCTGACATTTTTTAGGTGTAAATATTACTCAAAAGTTGATTAAAGTATATTTGGAATGGACGAGTGGGGTGGGACGAATCGAATGGCACTTAGATCGTGAGTTTCAATGAATTATTAAAGAAGATATTGACAACAATGCAGGATTTTGGCAAAATAGCACACTTGAAAAAACTGACCCTACTATGTCTAAGAAAAGCCTGTCAAACAGGAACTATTCGTACACTACTATGTCTAAGAAAAGCCTGTCAAACAGGGACTATTCGTACACTACTATGTCTACGAAAAGCCTGTCAAACAGGAACTATTCGTACACTACTATGTCTAAGAAAAGCCTGTCAAACAGGGACTATTCGTATACTACTATGTCTAAGAAAAGCCTGTCAAACAGGAACTATTCGTATACTACTATGTCTAAGAAAACCTGTCAAAAATACCTTTTTAATATACTACTTCACGGATATATAGAAGAAATAAAGAAGTCTGTAAAGTAATAAATAACTCTTCCTTGTTGACTACAAATATCCGAGCAATTTCCCCGACAAAATGAAGCGCGTTAAAACACTTGGACATGTAATAACTGAATTCTTACAATCCTTTTAAACTGTCATTAAATGCCAGTGAAGGGGTACCGTTACTAGGCTAATTTCACTAACGGGACATGAAGCGAACATCTAGAGGTTATTTATAGACTCTGACGCCAGGTTTCACTCAAAGACCCAACCTACCCAAGGACATAGATTTTCAGAAAATGTATATTTCTACACATTTCTCAAATTCTGCTAAATTGGAGTGAAAAATGATAAATGGGTATATCTGAGTGTATTCTGAATTGTATTCATTCAATAAATCCGTCTGGTTATGTTGAACTGTATTTTGAACCTGGTTTATGCCTTAAATTCGGGTTATTTGAGAGGATTGGTGAAGGCGAATTGTACATTTTCTGAAGACTTGACCCATGTATAGCATTTACTCGGGAAGCCAATACTGTGGACAGTGGCTTCCTAAACTGACCGGGAACGAGCTCTTAGATTCTGCCTAATCCTATTTGAAAACAGAGCCCTTGCTTACAGGTCTTAAAATACGAGCCTTGGGAGCCACGGGCCGAGACGTCCGAGACTTAAATACATCGTTAGACGTCCAATTAGAAGTTTTATATTGGAAGGGAAAACTCTTTATAACGAATACGAACAATCCCGGGCCAAACTGCTGATTCAGACAAGTCTTTCGCTATGCTCGGGATGGAACGCAGCTTCAAAGAAAAGGAGAGGTTCTTGAATGGGTGGCGACAAGGGCTTGGGACGAGCTCCACCCCTGATATAAGCAAGGCTTAATCAAAGGCCTTATCAGAGAATGTGGGGAGTACAACACATCTGGGGGGTCAGATTTTCAGAAAATGTACAATTGGCAGCTGTACACATTTAGTAAATACTGCTAAATTAGGCTGGAAAATGGTCAATAGTAGGTAAATTCGAGTATATTTGGCATTGCATTGATTCTAGCAATCTGTTTGGTTAGGCTGAACTGTATTTTGACCCTTATTTTTGGCTAAAATTTGGGTTATTTGAGAAGATTGGCGTATGTGAATTGTACATTTTCTGAACATCTGTCCCATCTATGGTAGTACAGTGACGACGTGACGACTGTGCAGCGAGGAGTGACTCAGAGAGACGACTTGCATATAGTGACTATCTGAAGGGAGCATGGCACAAGGTTCCAGCTTGTGCCAAACGCTTGCTAAACGCAGGTTTCAGACCAAGCAAGATCAAAAAGAGTTAGAGGGATGACCTCGGGGCAAAGGGAGCGGGAATACTGATCAACACAGAGGGACGGAGGCGAGCGAATGTAAAGTGGATGGATATGGATAAAGAAGGTTAGATGCAGGACCAGAATGGTAACATGGGTGGGGGGGGGGGGCGGGAGTCAGATTTTTAGAAAATGTACAATTGGCAGCACTACACATTAAGGAACTTCTGCTAAATCAGGCCGAAAAATGAAGAATACAGGGTATATCTGAGTATATTTGGTATCGCATTGATTTAAAATATCAGTTCTGTTATGTTAAACTGCATTTTAAAGCTCATTTCTGTATTAAATGTGTGCTATTTGAGAGGATTGGTGAAGGCGAATTATACATTTTCTGAAAATCTGACCCTGGGGCCCGTGACAGATGAAACACATAAATTTGGTAGAATATCCCACAAGATGGACCGTTTGTTTTAAATAAAATGAAAGGCATAGGCTAATTTTGATATGGTGGAATTTCATGTCTGTGTTGCTTTCGGTAACTCAGAAAGAGCTAATTTGATAGACGGAAGGGGAGCCATATGTCTACGATTTGAAAATATAGAATCTACTAGATGACATTACTGGAATACGCGTTGTATGCCCAACCCCATTTGTGGGAAGGGGGAAGGGAAGTTTACTCAACTCTGGACACATGGGTCGTATTTTTCGAAAATGCACAATCTACAGTTCTACACATCTCTCAAATTCTGCTAAATTAGAGTAAAAAATAATAAATACTGAGTATATCTGAGTGTATTCTGTATTGTAATCATTCAATAAACATGTCTGGTTATATTGAACTGTATTTGTAACCTGATTTTCGTCTTAAAGTTGGGTTATTTGAGGGGATTGGTGAAGGCCAATTGCACTTTTCTGAATAACACTAGACCCACTGTACCACATAATGCTGGTGACCATTAAGCATATAAGACATCGGAAGGGGACAAGGAAATTGTCCAAGAACCCGCCGTCAGCCATTGGTGGTGGAGATGACATTTACCGATTGCCATACATCTATTCACAGTAGAGTCTGTGGTTTGTAGTATTTCCCGAGAAGAATACCAACCATGCCCTCGTGGCATTGCAGGACTATGGAGAAGGAGGTGGATACCAATGGAATGCAACGGCTGGTCTCAATTCAATCTCACCAGTCCCTAGCCAAAAGGAATGCAGGCTATAGCGAAAATGGGTCAGATTTTCAGAAAATGTACAATTGGCAGCTCTACACATTTAGTAAATTCTGCCAAATTAGGCTGAAAAATGATGAATACTGGGTATGTCTGAGTATATTTGGTATGGCATTGATTTATAGTAGCAGTTCCGTTATGTTAAACTGCATTTTGAAGCTCATTTCTGTATTAAATGTGGGTTATTTGAGAGGATTGGTGAAGGCGAATTGTACATTTTCTGAAAATCTGGCCTAAATATCCCGACTGGATACATTTAGTTCTATTTCAACTCCTCACCACAAGCCAATGAAACCTCAATGGAAGACGTACCCAGAAATATATCGAGAATTGTCATATTAATATAGTAAGGAAATATTCTTTTTCATCTTTCATTATTTCTCCTTTCATATTCCTTCATCCCCAATGACATGCGAACAATTTATATGTTAGAATATATGTAATCTAATTTGAAATCTTGGCACTAGATCGCCCAAATTTGTTCCTAAATATGCATGTCATTTTCATATTATATGGTACCCTCTGTCTATATAGATAATGGCAGATTGCCTTGAAAATCGCCTGAATTCGCTTTTGGGCGAAGTGTTCGTCTGCAATTTTTCTGTTAAATGTGAAAATAAAATTCTTTAAAAAAAAAAGAAGAAAAAAAGAGAGTATATATTTTCATATTGCTTCAAAACGCCATCGTATGGGTAGATGTCAGTGTTATATTTATGAATATGGGTCAGATTTTCAGTTCAATATAACCAGACAGATTTATTGAATGGATACAATACAGAATACGCTCAGATATATACTCAGTATTTATCAATTTTCACTCAGATTAAGCAGAATTTGAAAGATGTGTAGAACTGTAGATGGTGCATTTTCTGAAGATCTGACCCATATAGAATTATTTACACCGTCGTAGTTATTTCCTAGGTCATTTTACTTTCCAATATTTGATATTAGTGATGTCATATCTATATATTTGGGTCAGGAATGGATCGCAATGAATTTGAAAACAATATGTTAGTCATAACGGAACTACTAGTATGTATACATGTATGCATGGTCATTGTTTAAACCATGAAAGTGAAACAATAGAACAACACATCCAAAACAATGATATTACATCTAATTGGTATTATAATTTCTAATCTGGACCTACATTAATTAAGTTTGTTATCTAAATTTTAATTGCGTAATACTTGCCTCTTGTTTAATTAATTTTTGAATCTCTATCCTCGATTAGAACACACTCTCATTTCTTCCAAAATGCGAACACACCAAGACTGGATCGGCCTGTACGCATTTCTGGCCATATTACTTGGTGTCTGAGAGGCTTTGGTAAATTCCTGGAAAGCCTTTGAAGTGGACTGTCTTCATTTAGTTCTTGAGCTGAAATGGCTTTCAGCTAGAAATAGGAGCCTTGCAAAGAATAGCTTCGTGGAAATTGATGTGTCGTTTCTTTAAGCCACAACTCCGACAAAGGCTGAAATTTGCGCTCTCATTCCGAAGAATGGATTTGGCCATTTCTGTTATATATGGGCATTCGTCTTATCATAGAGTCTTCCGATGCTTTTCTTTATGTTTTTTCTAATGTCATTTTCCATTATAAAAAGCTCGTCAACTATCTACCATGACAGTCAGTCCTTTAACATCTTTTATATTCTTCCTCCTTAAATTGAGTGAGGCGACGTGTTTACATGCGTCAAAAGTTTTTTAGCTTAAAGTTTTCGAAACGAAGAAGATCTGACCCATATGATCTGACTATGCTTCGGAAGAGGAGGAGGGAAGAATGATAAAAGATCACCTAACACTATATTCAGAGATCCAGCAACAAATACACAGCTCCATTTCACTTTCTCTAGAGTTTTGGATTGCTTTGGACATCTATATAAGACGTCTAGAGTTATTATATGGGTCAGATTTACAGAAAATGTACAATTCACCTTCAACAATCCTCTCAAATAACCCACATTTAAGACAAAAATAAGCTTCAAAATGCAGTTCAACCTAACCAAACAGCTTGCTAGAATCAATGCAATGCCAAATATTTTTTAATTTACCTAGTATTGACCAAATTGCAGAACAAAACCCAACTGATACTTTAAATCCATGCGATACCAAATGTACTCAGATATACCCGGAATTCATGACAAACTGATTTAATATCTTGTTTTAGTATTGTATGCGCCAAAAAGGCAGAATATGATGAATAAAACTTGTCCAAAAAAATAAGAAAAAGAAAAAGAACAACCTTGCTCTTGGAATTCTATAGGCGAAGGAGCTTCCCCCAACTGAAAATATCTGCTTACTTCGTCAAAAAAACCCAATTGTGTTCAGTTGTAGGTAGAGGAGCGCAAGGCTACAGATCCCGAGTGGGCATCAAGAAAGGTACTACTCACCACTTACAGGTATTTAATGAAGCCAAGCAACACTTACCTATAAAAGAGAGAAAAGAGAAATTTAGAAATATTGGAAACATGAATCAGTTTAAAGTGTTATATTCTATATCAATAAACAACGGTAATGCTTGAGGAGAATAGTGGCACAATCAACAGCATTGCATTGCTAGTTATATATGGAGACATAACTTAGTTCAAAAATTGGTCATTTGGATGGGCCATATGGTAATGTATTTCGCTCATACTGGTTCGTGGAATGGAGACTCTGAAGGTAGACAGCAGGGCCATTGCAGGAGACAAGTTATAATATGGGTCAGATTCTCAGAAAATGTACAATTGGCCTTCACCAATCCTCTCAAATAACCCACATTTAAGACAAAAATGAGCTTCAAAATACAGTTTAACATAACAGAACTGATACTTAAAATCCATGCGATACCAAATGTACTCAGATATACCCAAACTTTATCTTTTTTTTAGCAGAAATTACTAATATGTACAGCTGCCAATTGTACTTTTTCTGAAAATCTGACCCATATGCTAAAGGGAACTACTAAGGCGTTCAAGGGACACATATTCTTAGAATATGTTGCGCCTGGGTCTACTTCTATTTATTTAATCTCATAAATGGCACGGAGATATAATTAACAATGAGATATTGTTATATTTAAGTAGAGCTTTCCCAGAAAGGATTAGAAGTTATTTCACCAAGCGCGAGATTGTTTTCAATATGGGACATCTCTCTCAAGGCAACAATTCTCCCCATGGTCAACGTCAAGAGCATGAGATTTAAGGGTGGTCTCCACTGGCTGCGGTAAGCTCTGCTGTAAGCTCTGCGGTAAGCTCTGCGGTAAGCCTTGTGATGGTTTGTCAATATAGTTTTGAGTGAAGTCAAATAGTCAAATCTGACAGAAGATAGTTAGCTTCATATTAGTGATTATTACACCCCTGTGATGTTGCTTCCTATACCTTCAGCATTGTATGTCACACTTGGTCAAAGTGGTGCATAACATGTGAGTTATGTCACCCTTGGCGCATACAACAAGTAGGTCCACCAAAAACTTAAATTACTTCTTTTATTTTTAATTAATTATATATTTTATTTATTAATGGGGTGTAATAAATATGGAACAAAGCTCGGGTGAAGTATGTACACTTGTTAGTGACCTCGGGAGCGCAGAAGATCTCGGGCTAACGCCCTCTATCTTCCCGCGCTCCCTCGGTCAATAACAAGTGTACAGATTTCCCCCTTGCTAGGTTCCATCTATTAACTGACCATGGTGAAGGACCAAGTGCTAAGAAAGAGTAGGGAGGCACATATTCAGATAATAATTTCTTGTGGGTTCTGTCCGTACTTGTGCCGTGTATCTTATTTTATCATTCACACAATACATTCCCTATACTATTAAGGGTGGTCTCCACTGGCTGCGGTAAGCTCTGCGGTAAGCCTTGCGATGGTGTTGTGATAGTGAGGAGTGACGAGGTCCTGACTGTGTAGACATGGCCAGTGAACCATGTAGGCAGGAACTCATCGTTCCTCTCCACCTACAGAGCCAACACAACACCATCGCAAGGTTTACCGCAGCCAGTGGAGACCATCCTTAATACTCTGGTTTAAGTTATATTGAAATGTGTAGGGCAGCAAGTCATGAAATAGCGATTCTACTTACTGCATCTTACTCAAACGCAAAATGTCAACTACAATGTAAAATCTCGCTTCCACACTAGTTCTTTTACATTTGTGCAGAAAAGGATTTCAAAACGTTCCGCAGAAATAGGCTTGCGTAGGTATCGCTTGGATTAACACTAAACAGCATCTCCAGCCTCAACAAAAATGGTACATTAAAAGCCGGCGGAAGTAATTTCCCCCGAGGAAACACAACTGGTTCGACTATTCATTTCTCTGCCTTGTTGTGAATTTTCCTCTACAATGAGGAGGAATTTAAGACGAATAGGCAGCAAATGTCGGCAACGGATGGTATATATAAATAACACCATCCATGAAAATCAGCCACTTTTTATATCAATTATAGAGTGAGTTATGGCGTATGGGGGGGGGGGGGGGCGGGGTCAGATTTTCAGAAAATGTACAATTCGCATTCACCAGACTTCTCGAATAACCCAGATTTAAGACAGAAATGAGCTTTAAAATACAGTTTAACGTAACAGAACTGATACTTTAAATCAATGCAACACCAAATATACTCAGATATACCCGATATTCATCATTTTTTAGCAGAATTTAGCAGAAAGTACTAAATATGTACAGCTGCCAATTGTACATTTTCTGAAAATCTGACCCTTGGGTGACAAGGGGACTTAGTTTTATTCCCCAATTTAGCAGAGTGCTCCCAATTGGAATTCCCCAAGAACTTTAAATGATTAGAAAAATTCAAATATCAAACATCACGGACAAGTACTCGTTGCTAGAATACTCTTCGATAATATTTTTCCCAAAAATAATTTAGAAAGTCTATTCAGTGGAAAAGGTTTAAATATATAAGGATATCTTCTGTAGGTTGCATTGAAGTGTGTGGATAATTTGTCGGTCCACGTGGGCGGTAAAGACTATAAGTAACTTGATGGATCTCACCCAGCGTGAAATCCCCCGCCTAGACCTCGCTATACTGTCAATTCAACCAATTCTTTATTTCTAATAAAGTGTATAGTTTAGCGCTCCTTTCCTTTATAGGGAAGGGGGAAGGGGGATGGGGGAGATGGAAGGGGGAAATGCCACATGCTTTGACCATGTAAGTGTCATTTAAGTGTCCTTAAACGTCGGCTATGTCGCCTACCCGATCTCTTAATTTTATGTCGTACAAGAAATACAGAGGATTAAATCTAAGACAGGAGGAACTTCCCCCGAAAATTGGGTCGAGGGAGGCCCCCATGCCCCATAGCCCAGCTGTTTTTTATTAGGATGTGAACTGATTAACAGGGACTAATGGAATGCCTTCTTCCACACCTCGACACCAGAGAGAAATCCCCGCACTATAATTACCCTCCCATAAACTATACATGGAGAACAGGTTATGAACTTATCAGAGGATCTCTTAATTCCAGTCCATGCATTCTTTGTTAAACTTAAACGTGGTTGTTTGTTTCCTAGAACTACATCGAGAATTAATATGTAATATAAAATAAGCTAAAAATAAAATTGAATTTTACACTTCTCTAACGCCGTCAGGACAGTGATGGATGCAATGGTCAGGGGAAGGAGGTCTCACCCTCGGGACACGCACCAAGACAGAGCGTTTTACGGTGAAATCGCTAGAGACTTAAAGGTGAATAATGTAGGCAGGACCTCGTCATTCCTCTCCACCTACAGAACCAGCACAAACCATCGCAAGGCTTACCACAGAGCTTACCGCAGCCAGTGGAGACCACCCTTTACAATTCGCTTTCACCAATCCTCTCAAATAACCCAGAATTAAGTAAAAAAAAAAGAGCTTTGAATCTCAGTTCAACTTTACCAAACATATTGTTAAAATCAAGGCAATATCAAATATACTCAGATATCATCTAGTACTAACAACTTCCCAGTCTAATTTAGCAGAATTTTACAGAATGTATAGATCTGTCAATTGTACATTTTTTGAAGATCTGACCCATTACCGTAGCTATTAGTCGGTTAATCAACTCGGTCGAATTTATATCAAAGATAAGAATAGGAAAGATATATTGCCCATAGGAATAAACAACTGAACTACAATGGCAGGACTCTCCTTTTGATTATGGGTTTATTTGTACGATGACATTCTATAATTATGCCAATAAAATATCGTTCTAATGAGTGGAATGATAGCTCGATTAATGCCGGGTAGAATAACACTCCTTAAAGGGGTACCCACACAGAGCTCATTCTACGGCCGATTTTGCCTTAAGATTATTTAGACCCTGCTCACACACAGCCGATTTGGCCCCCGATTGCCCCCCGATTTGGGTTTCCTGACGAATCCTAGGATTTCATTTCAAGTCATGGTTTATGTTATGTCAAAAACATTAACCAGGACTTGAAACGAAATCATAGGATTCATCGGGAGATCCAAATTGGGGGCAATCGGGGGACAATCGGGTGCCAAATCGGCTGAGTGTGGGTAGGGTATAAAGCTGGCAATCTGTGGTTGGCAGGATTATGCTTTAATCTACTAAACCCCACGAACCAAACAAACTGGCGATTGTTGGTAACAGAACCTGATCGAAGATAAACATTGCACTGCCTCCTATCATCAAATAACTATAGAATTCCCAGCCCTAGGCCAGATTGATGTTTTCTGGCTCTTCTCCTTGCTCCCGATTTTAGACCAGACTTTAAGCACATCTCCCAGCAGCAGCAGGCGTAACAAGTTTATAGAGCCATCTCTTCAGCTCAATTAAAGCTGATTCGGTTCCAACTGAGACGACCAACTTGCATTCACTTATTAGATTTGATATTTTCCTAAATCAAGACTCATTGCCGATTTTTGTAATCGCCAAGTTTGCATTAGAATATAACTGCATGAACTGGCATATTGCATCTGTCGATGCTACTTTCATTCCATCGAAATGAAAATATATAACTTTAGTGAATTTCCGGGCGATCAGACTTTTGGATAATTATGTCAGTACTCGGGCGAAAGGAAGATTGGGGTGTAAGGATGCTCAAATATAGATATGGGTCAGATTTTCAGAAAATGGACAATTCGCCTTCACCAATCCTCTCAAATAACCCTCATTTAATACAGAAATGAGCATGAAAAAAGGCATTTTAATATAACGGAACTGATACTTTAAATCAATGCGATACCAATTATATTCAGATATACCCAGTATTCATCATTTTTCAGCCTAATTTAGCAGAATTTACTAAATGTGTAGAGCTGCCAATTGTACATTCTCTGTTAATCTGACCCATATACAGATAATACCAGCTGAACAAAGCATGATAAAAATGCGCCAAGATGGAAAATGTATTGAGGAATATTACGATAAGGCTACATAATAACTACGATGTCTACCTACCAAATGGGATGTGTTTCAGGAAAATGAGTCATAAGTCGCAAAAATGATATTTGAAGGTGATGTATTCACAAGTTTTCTTTGTAGGAATGTCTTGGCTTTCAGGGTATCTGATGCCCTACTTGTATACATACATGTACCAAATTTCGAGACAGTGCATTAAATATATCCTTGCATTTTGAAGCTCATCCTATAGAGTATATTTTGCTACTTTACTAGCAATTGTCCACCAAGAACTCCCTTCTCCCCCAAAAAATATCAACTTTAAAATACAGAAATATTCATTAGATGCCCTTAATATTTACCATCATTTTTCATGTTTACCATCGCTTGATCTCATATTTTCAAATATGATGAGATCTCAAAATCTACTTTTTGCCACTTGTGACTCACTTCCCTAAAACACATCACAAATAGGTCCGGCTTCGCCCGCTCATAATAATTCAAATTAAAGCAGCCCTGCGTCGTGTGTATACCACAATGGGAAGGCGTTTATCAACTTCCGAACAATTTATCTCAATTTTAACAGCGGTCTCCCAGTTAAGATTGATGGGCAAGTAGTATGAGGCGCTCAGTGTCTCCCGTCCCTAACAGTGGAGTTACTCACTCCCCCACCACAGATCCATCACTACACCAGCCTATCCTGATCATCGGTCAATCACAGTCTCTCTCAGATACTCCCCAGGATAATCTAGAGCCCATATAGGAGCTATGGGATATCCTCCTAATTGAATCCTGGCCGAGTTGTTCCATCATCAGCGGAGGAGTCAATTACCTTAATAGTCATTTTTTTCTATTTTTATAAATGTAGTTTGCTACTGAAACGAGCCCCCGTGGGGTTCAATCTGAGCTAAAGCAACTTAAAGACTAATAGTTCATGGCGTTAAACCCTGCCCACACTCAGCCGATTTGGCCCCCGATTGCCCCCCGATTTTGGTCTTCCTATGAATCCTATGATTTCATTTCAAATCAGGATTTAAAATGAAATTCTAAGATTCATCAGGAGACCCAAATCGTGGGGCAAATCGGCTGAGTGTGCGTCGGCCTTTAGACTGCTACAGGAGTACGGAGAGGTTACTAGCGAGCTCAAGTCATTCGGCAGAACCATTATACCCATATACCCTTTGCACTCTGGTTTGTAATCGGTCTCGACGTTTGGTCAAATCGCACTCTACCCCTTTGGGGTCTCATGCGATTTGACCCAACGTCAAGATCGATTACAAACCTCCATCGTGCTATTAGGTATAAAGATTGATCAAGAAATAAGATGGACAGTCCCTATATATATATGTATGACAGCATAAGTTGATTACGGTGATTACCTCCTCATCTCCTTTGGTATCATCTGAATAAATTATTTGTTATCAGATATAATGGAAGTTTTACCCTCTAAAATGTCTACCCGAATAAAGTATTTAAACAAACAATTATAAAGACCATTATATAGGTGTTAGTTGCATATTCGTGTTCCTATTGCCAACTCTGTATATTCGAGTAGAATTATTTCTAGAAATAATGGCCCTGTGGGCTGGGCATATGAAACGTGGAAATGTATTGTTGTTCAATTGCATGATGTATATAGATACTTTGGCTGTGGAATAAAAGTTTGGATGTATTATTATCACTATCATATGTCACCGCTGATACCTGTAAATATTTGGTACTATCAGAAGGTATTGATTATATGATTGATAAATTTGGTCGAGGTCCTTTGTCGTTTTTGATCCAACCCCACCATACTCCCTCTCCCCAAGTAGAAAATACTATATTACTAGACTGTAACCATGCATCACCATCACCTCCATCCCATCCCATCAATATTAAATACCACCAAACATCGCCAAACCTATTCATTCTAATCAAGTTATATTTATATTGTCATAAACTGAATTAAATGTTTTCTTGATAGTCAGTACACTTTATATATAAATCATATGTTCTTCCTGCAATGCGAATTGTAAAAAGATTATCAGCATCAGGGCGGAACGAAAATCACATGAATTGTGTTTCTCTGATGTCTTGTGAATAAAATATTTTCCAAACGTGAAAAAAAATGACCCCCATCCCCACCCACTCCCCTGATATACATGGAATGACTTTCCTAAGAAGGATACCATCTTATTGAGTTGCCTCCCACTGAGTAGGGCCTCCTGACAGGGACACTTATTAAGCTTCAACCACTGCCAGCCACTCTAGATTAAGATTCCACCAATGACATCCTATCCAGATCAGATTTGCCACTGCCAATCAATGATGTCAAAATCCACCTCACCAAAGGATATTGCTGCAGAATGTGTCACTCAGGGCAAGTTTTCAGAAAATGTACAATCAGCAGCTCCACAAATTTGGAAACTTTTGCTAAATTAGACTGAGAAATTTATAAATAATGGGTAGATCAGAGTATATCTGGAATTGTAGTGATATAACATTTCTCTTTCATTGCGTTAAACCGTATTTTGAACGTCACTTTTCTCTTAAATTAGGGTCATTTGAAAAGATTAGTGAAGTAGAATTGTACATTTTCTGGAAATCTAACCCTATTGCTTCCGAATGTGTCACTCAGGGCAAAAACGGAAAGCCGGTGAGCTATTGAAGCTACCATTTCGTCGATGGCAAACTGAATGGCGGGATATGCAATGAACAACATATCTGGTTATAATATCTTACTATAGATTCCTACTGCATGAAACAATGCTAAACTGCAAGCTGATTGTGCAGAGTATTAATTTTAGTTTTTTTATCAGTATCCCATGAAACGCTAATTTTCAAGAGCAACAATTCAACATTCCCAAAGAAATAATGAGTTGGAACATCTTGCCAGTGTAAACTTATACTAGAAAATCCTACGCATTTTTCAACATGATTCATGCGAAATTATTCTTTCAACAGAATTCATTATAATTATACCAAACTGAAATGTAGTGAATTGTGAGCAACAGCTATGAGTTAAGGGTGGTCTCCACTGGCTGCGGTAAGCTCTCACTTCTTACCATCACAGCACTATCGCAAGGCTCACCGCAGAGCTCACCGCAGAGCTTACCGCAGCCAGTGGAGACCACCCTTTATGGTACATACAAACAGAAAGGAATTCTCACGAATTCTCACGAAAGGGAAACTATGGGACTAGATTGATATTATGATAATTAAGTGTATTAAGTAATCCTGGACGGTATAGTGTCCATAGGAATCGTAATGATCTGTTCGCAGGACTAATTAATAGTTGGGTCAGTTTGGGGGAAAATGTACAATTCAACTTCGCCAATCCTCTCAAATAACCCAAATTTAAGACGAAAATAAAGTTCAAAATACAGTTCAACCTAACCAAACAGATTGCCAGAATCAATGCAATGCCAAATATTCTCGAATTTACCTATATTCGATATTGCCTTGATTCAAACTATCTGTTTGGTTATGTTGAACTGAATTTTACACCTCATTTTTGTCTTACATTTGGGTTATTTGAGGGGATTGGTGATGGTAAATTGTCCATTTTCCGGCGTTCATTTATACTTTCAATGGAGCCCCGCACATAGACTAAATCTACCGAGAAGTGGCAGAGTATGGGGCGGCCGTCTATAGGCGACTACAGTCGGAAATCGTTAGATCATATTTTACCGAAAACATACATGGTACCAGATGAACACAATATGTGCTAAAATATTTATCACCTGCAACCAGACACCATCTATTGAACACCCGACCAGGACGAATATACCAGGCTAAATAGCATTTTGAAGTTTCAATGAGATATTTCCAACCCACAGCCATTACTATAAGGGTCAGATTTTCTGACAATGTACAATTGGCAGCTGTACATATTTAGTAAATTCTGCTAAATTATATAGGCTGAAATCTGGTCAATACCAGGTAAATTAAAAAAGATATTCGGCATTGCATTGGTTCTAGCAATCTCTTTGGTTAGGTTGAACTGTTTTTTAAACTTTATTTTCGTCTAAAATTTGAGTTATTTGAGAAGATTGGCGAAATTGAATTGTACATTTTCTAAAAATCTTATCCACTTGGGATGGGATGGATGGGTACATTAGTGCTATGCCCACGGACGGGTCCATTAAGGGGTCATGAATCCCATTCGCCCGAACAATTAACCTTGCAATCGATCAGCAATATTCCAGGCCATATGGGTCAGATTTTCAGAAAACGCACAATTGGCAGCTCTACATATTTAGTAATTTCTGCTAAAAAATTATCAATTTTGGGTATATCTAAGTAGATTTGATATCGCATTGATTTAAAGTATCAGTTCTGTTATGTTAAACTGCGTTTTGAAGCTCATTTCTGTCTGAAATGTGGGTTATTTGAGAGGATTGGTGAAGGCGAATTGCACATTTTCTGAAAACCTGACCCATATATCTATCACACAGGACCAGGCATGCATAGGGACCCTATAAACGACTCATTTCAAAAGCTAAAAGTCAATTCACTTTCATCAATCCAGGCCACTTCAGTGTTCTGCGGCTAATTGGGATTGCCATGGAAACGCTTCATCGGGTAAATAGATGATTACTTCAGTGAATTATTTTGCGCCCCAACTTAAGAAGACTTAACTTTATTGTGTACGGGTGTATTCTATATGTAAATTAATTGGGTTATCCACAATTAATTAAACTGTGATGGAATTAATGCTGACTGAATCTGTGCAAGAATAAGATTTTACTTTTTTACATGGGTGATACACTAATTACATTATCTCACCTAGCTTATGCGATTTGGATATAGAAGGCAGAGGAAGGGAGAAATGGGGGACAAGGAGTGTGTGTGTGTGTGTGTGTGTGTGTGTGTGAGAGAGAGAGAGAGAGAGAGAGAGAGAAAGGGGATAGAAGGAGTGAAAGAGAGAGAGAGAAATGGGAGAAAGAGTGAGAGAGAGAGAAAGGGGAGACAAGGAGTGAGAGAGAGAGGAAGAAGAGCAAAGGGAGAGATGAGAGATAGGGGGACAGACAGAGACAGAGACGATTGGGGGGGGGAGAAATGGCACCGAGAAAGAAAGAAAGGGGAGAGAGACAGACAGACAGAAAGAGAGAAAAGGTAGAGAAGGAGAGAGAAAGAGGGGGAGAAGAGCAAAGGGAGAGATGAGAGATAGGGGGACAGACAGAGACAGAGAGGATGGGGGGGGGGTATAAATGGCACAGAGAGAAAGAAAGAAAGAAAGAAAGAAAGAAAGGGAGAAAGAGGGAGAAAGACACAGAGAGAGAGGATTCGGCGGGGAGAGAAATGGCACAGAGAGAAAGAAAGAAAGGGAGAGAGAGAGAGGGAGAGAGGGAGGGAGAGAGAAAGAAAGAAAAAAAGAAAGAAAGGGAGAGAGAGGGAGAGGGAGAGAGAGAAAGGGAGAGAGAGAAAGGGAGAGAGAGAGGGAGAGGGAGAGAAAGAGAGAGAGAGGAGAGAGAGGGAGAGAGAGAGAGAGGGAGAGAGGGAGAGGAAGAGAGAGAGGAGACAGAGAGACAGGGAGGAGTGAAGGGAGAGAGAGACAGAGAGAGAGATGGGGGAGTGAAGGGAGAAAGAGACAGAGAGAGAGATGGGGGGTCGGGTCGGGAGTGTGTGCAAGAACCGCAGACACTAGAGCCCACAGTAGGAGAGAGCGAGCAGATCTTGTGACATTTATTTATCCTGACCAGAGGCGGTCACTCCATAATAGATGAATGTGCTAACGACACTATTACTCAGCCACACATGCCTCGCCTCTTTGATAACTTCACTTGAAGTGGCGTGCGTGGGAGGATTAGACAAACCGTCAAGTATAGCCATTGTCAACGTACATGAGTCAGATTTTCAGAAAATGTACAATCTTTAGATCTACACATTTAGTAAATTCTGCTAAATTAGGCTGTAAAATGATAAATACTGGATATATCTGAGTATATTTGATATTGCCTTGATTCAAACTATCTGTTGGGTTATGTTGAACTGAATTTTAAACCTCATTTTTGTCTTAAATTTGGGTTATTTGAGGGGATTGGTGAAGGTGAATTGTACATTTTCCGGCGAGTTCACCAACATACACGCACTTCCATCTCAGCCACAGCATGTGGGTCAGATTTTCAGAAAATGTACAATTCAACTTCGTCAATCCTCTCAAATAACCCAAATTTCCGACGAAAATAAAATTCAAAATACAGTTCAACCTAATCAAACAGATTGCTAGAATCAATCGTGCAATGCCAAATATACTCGAATTTACCTTGGAATTGATCAAATTGCAGCCTAATATAGCAGAATTTAC
The DNA here is from genome assembly GCA_942159475.1 of Sthenelais limicola. Taxonomy (NCBI): domain Eukaryota; kingdom Metazoa; phylum Annelida; class Polychaeta; order Phyllodocida; family Sigalionidae; genus Sthenelais; species Sthenelais limicola. The sequence goes on from OW804098.1 coordinate 105,834,168, forward strand.
TGAATGTGTACAGCTCCCAATTGTACATTTTCTGAAAATCTGACCCGTGTGACGTAACAAGAGTATCATGATGCCAAAACCTACAAAGCCCTTGAGTATAATTGTATTTGTACAAGGTGTAACCTTAGCATCATCCGTGAACGCAATCTCTCTATACTTTTGTACTAATATCTGATTACCATTCGTGAGTCATGAATATAATCAATAGGGAGATTTAGCAACCGCAACGCAATGCACCAACACAACACTAACTATTAGTACATTATTATATACCGTTGTGGGGAAATCTCGAGAGGCCTGCAACGCAGATGCCTTCGGCCTAGCTAGCGCCTCTCGAGATATCCCCACGGCGGTAGTAATGGTCAAATAGTTAGTGTATGCGTTAGTGTTGTGTTGGTGCGTTGTGGTTGCTAAATCTCCCTAATATGAATTATATTTGGAACTGGTAGACATTGAAGGAATATAGCGGTCGACGTGTCCCCCCCCCCCCCCACACGCCCCCCTCCCCCCTCCCACACACACTTCCCCGTGGGTATGATTACCTTCTTAAATTCTTAAAGAACGCTGCCTCATCAGAACGCTCCTCGCTGGATCCCTATCTCGAATGTCAGCACTTAACGAATTCAATTCAAATCTTATCTGATTACCAGATAACACATGCTTGCGTACCTTGCTCGTAAATTGTAAATGGTCAGTATGGTGTTACACGACCTTAACAAAAGTCTTGACTGCCTGAGCGAGTGAGTGAGTGAGTGAGTGAGTGGTTGCTTTACGCCCGTATGAGGGTTATATCAAGGGAGGCAGTTTAAGAAAAAGAGAGACAGAGAAGAAGGGAGAGAGAGAGAGAGAGAGAGAGAGAGAGAGAGAGAGAGAAAGAGACAGAAAGGCACTTTATGGTCTTACCCAGGACCCATGTACTTGCGAGAGTGTAACTGATATTTCTACCTGAATAAAACATAATTAAACAAAAAAAGAATATATTAGTGAATGTTAGAGAAGCAGAGCTTTACTCATCGTGATAGCACACCACGTACTTGGCTCTGATTTTCAGAACCTGTACAATTCAACTTCGCCAATCGTCTCAAATAACCCAAATTTCAGACGAAAATAAAGTTCAAAATACAGTTCCACCTAACCAAACAGATTGCTAGAATCAATGCAATGCCAAATATAATCGAATTTACCTAGTATTGACCAAATTTCAGGCTAATTTTGCAGAATTTACTGAACGTGTAGAGCGGAGAATTGTACATTTTCTGAAAATCTGACCCATCGTAATTTGGAGACTGTCAATATTTCAGTAAGTATCATTTTATCTTCACGAGATTTATAATACGTTTATGGAATTCCACACCACCAATATAATATGTGCCCAGGTATAAACTTACTTAATGTCCCGCATCGAACACGAGCCAAATAGTCTCTTTCCACGTCCTCAAAAGAAAAAGATACTCTCCTCTATTCTAGCTTCAACGAGGGAGGCTTTAAAAGCAAGTGTCCTTTTTACAGTCGGCCCGGCCACTTTGAACTTTAAGAAGCGTATATCTGCTCCTTAGGGAAGGGCTATCGCTGACAGCGATTAAAGGATTTGTTCTTTCATGTCTGCAGTAATGGCGTCTGTGGATCCAATAGCCGAACGGATCCAGGCTTACACTACTCCAAGGTTTCTTGTTTCACGTAAATACCCATGTTCTAAATATTTAATGCTCATTAAAACCTAATGGAGAGTTGGATCTCCTGGAATGGTCATAGGCATTAATTTAATGAAAATTAATGTCCGATCTGTCACCAAAATGGTTTTGTTACATTTGATTTGCCAACTGTCGATATTTTTAAATTCCACCTGGGAATATCGTATTTCGATTTAATACCCAAATAAAAATAATTATGAGCTTTCATGATAATTTTATGAGGGTCAGGTTTTCAGAAAATGTACAATTCGCCTTCACCAATCCTCTCAAATAAACAAAGTTTAAGACGAAAATCAGGTTCAAAATACAGTTCAACATAACCAGACAGATTTATTGAATGAATACAATACGGAGAACACACATGTGGGTCAGATTTTCAGAAAATGTACAATTGGCAGCTGTACACATTTAGTAAATTCTGCTAAATTAGACTGCAATTTGGTCAATACTAGGTAAATTCGGGTGTATTTGGCATTGCATTGATACTAGCAATCTGTTTGGTTAGGTTGGACTGTATTTTGAGCTTTATTTTCGTCTGAAATTTGGGTTATTTGAGAGGATTGGTGAAGGAGAATTGTACATTTTCTGAAAATCTGACCCATATATACTAAGTATTTATCATTTTTCACTCTAATTCAGCAGAATTTGAGAGATGTCTAGAAATGTAGATTGTGCATTTTCTGAAAATCTGACCCATAATCATTTCACTTAGCGAAACTGGTAGCTGTTTCTAGGTAATGTTAAAGCTAAATAGAACGCATAATGATTTTACATAAACAAAAATCAACGCTTGTCCAATGGAGAGTGCATGTGTCACATTATCCATATCGTAACTTCATCCGTCGGCTTAGTCTGGGCCTTCTTAACTACCAGTACCCAATATCACATTCGATAGCCAAGTTCGGAACAGAATTGATTTTTCTGGCTATGTATAAATAATCCGAACGGTAGGCAACTATTTAAAACATTAATGGGATCATGAACTTTAGGCAGTATATAGCTTGTGTGGCCAGGGTTTTAAACCCTGCCCCCACACAGCCGATTTGGCCCACGATTGGCCCACGATTTTGGTCTCCCGATGAACCCTAGGGTTTCATTTCCAATCCTGCTTTATGTTATTTAAAAAACATAAACCAGGATTTTAATTGAAGTCATAGGATTAATTGGGAGACCAAAATCGGGGGCAATCGGGGGCCAAATCGGCTGTGTGTGGGCAGGGTCCTAGACTCGTCAAGGTATAAAGGACAATATCACATATATGTGAATTTGATTTTGAACCTGATTTTCGTCTTAAATTTGGGTTATTTGAGGGGATTGGTGGTCCTAAAGCACAATCATGATCAATATGATATAATTTGCGGGAGGATAACATCCAGTGAATATTAAACTATGGTTCAATACATTATGCGTATTCCTACAAATCATTTTTATCCGTAAAAAGCCTGCCTGGGGAAGCATGGCTCTAAATCTCCCGTATTTACAATTACTTCTGATTGTCGTGAACATAATCAGCCTGCTATATGGGTCAGATTTTCAGAAAATGTACAATTGGCAGCTCTGCACATTTAGGAACTTCTGCTAAATTTAGCTGAAAAATGATGAATATCGGGTATATTTGAATACATTTGGTGTCGCATTGATTTAAAGTATCAGTTCTGTTATGTTAAACTGCATTTTGAAGCTCATTTCTGTCTTAAATGTAGGTTATTTGAGAGGATTGGTGAAGGTGAATTCTACATTTTCTAAAAATCTGATCCATATATGAACGATATCCGCAACACCACCAGGTGATTAAATAAAAGCAAATACTCATGCCCTACATGGTTTAGAACGTCAGAAAATATACAATTCACCTTCCCCAATCCTCTCAAATAACACAAATTTAAGACGGAATTCAGGTTTAAAATACAGTTCAACATAACCTGACAGATTTATTGAATGAATACAATACAGAATACACTCAGATATATTCAGTATTTGTCATTTTCCACTGTGAGAGATGTGTAGAAATGTAGATTGTGCATTTTCTGAAATTCTGACCTACATGTGAAAAGCTAGACCTCAATCCATTTCCCGCATCTGGCCTCAAGCAGCCTACTCAAAACTGCAGCAACCCGGGATAAAGCGGCCATAATGGTGGTCCAATCCACAATAAAGAGAGTATCTAACAAAGACTGGGACAACTGTCCAGGAAAATGTGATTACTTCACAAACAAGCAATGTTCCGTGACGTTTCACTGCAACGCCATCAGAAGCTCCGAGTGCGGCAAAATGACTAACAAAAACCTCCTGAACACTCTAGAAGGAGTCCCAGGTTGCTACGCAGGGGGCCATTTCACCATAGCAACACCAATTGTTCTGTGTAAGCCCGCCTATTTTCCTTTTCCCCTGGTATTCCCCCTCTCACGGTTTTGCTCATAAAACCATGGCCACACAATACTGCAAGTATTGCTAGAGGCCACTAGGTGGTACTAAACGTCTCCCACAAGATGGCAGCACAAACAGAATGGTCATTTCCGGTGGAAATCTGACCTGGCTGGTCGAGAGTCTCATCTGGCGTCATGTGTGCAGAAGCTAAACCTCTCTATAGGTTATACAGTGGTGTGGTAGTGTCCTTATACATGTGTGCAGAAGCTAAACGTCTCTATAGGTTATACAGCGGTGTGTCCTTATACATGTGTGCAGAAGCTAAACCTCTCTATAGGTTATACAGTGGTGTGTCCTTATACATGTGTGCAGAAGCTAAACCTCTCTATAGGTTATACAGTGGCGTGTCCTTATACATGTGTGCAGAAGCTAAACCTCTCTATAGGTTATACAGCGGTGTGTCCTTATACATGTGTGCAGAAGCTAAACCTCTCTATAGGTTATACAGTGGTGTGTCCTTATACATGTGTGCAGAAGCTAAACCTCTCTATAGGTTATACAGTGGTGTGTCCTTATACAAGTGTGCTGAAGCTAAACCTCTCTATAGGTTATACAGTGGTGTGTCCTTATACATGTTTGCAGAAGCTAAACCTCTCTATAGGTTATACAGTGGTGTGTCCTTATACATGTGTGCAGAAGCTAAACCTCTCTATAGTTTATACAGTGGTGTGTCCTTATACATGTGTGCAGAAGCTAAACCTCTCTATAGTTTATACAGTGGTGTGTCCTTATACATGTGTGCAGAAGCTAAACCTCTCTATAGGTTATACAGTGGCGTGTCCTTATACATGTGTGCAGAAGCTAAACCTCTCTATAGGTTATATAGTGGTGTGTCCTTATACATGTGTGCAGAAGCTAAACCTCTCTATAGGTTATACAGTGGTGTGTCCTTATACATGTGTGCAGAAGCTAAACCTCTCTATAGTTTATACAGTGGTGTGTCCTTATACATGTGTGCAGAAGCTAAACCTCTCTATAGGTTATACAGTGGTGTGTCCTTATACATGTGTGCAGAAGCTAAACCTCTCTATAGGATATACAGTGGTGTGTCCTTATACATGTGTGCAGAAGCTAAACCTCTCTATAGGATATACAGTGGTGTGTCCTTATACATGTGTGCAGAAGCTAAACCTCTCTATAGGTTATACAGTGGTGTGTCCTTATACATGTGTGCAGAAGCTAAACCACTCTATAGGTTATACAGCGGTGTGTCCTTATACATGTGTGCAGAAGCTAAACCTCTCTATAGGTTATACAGTGGTGTGTCCTTATACATGTGTGCAGAAGCTAAACCTCTCTATAGGTTATACAGCGGTGTGTCCTTATACATGTGTGCAGAAGCTAAACCTCTCTATAGGTTATACAGTGGTGTGTCCTTATACATGTGTGCAGAAGCTAAACCTCTCTATAGGTTATACAGTGGTGTGTCCTTATACATGTGTGCAGAAGCTAAACCTCTCTATAGGTTATACAGTGGTGTGTCCTTATACATGTGTGCAGAAGCTAAACCTCTCTATAGGTTATACAGTGGTGTGTCCTTATACATGTGTGCAGAAGCTAAACCTCTCTATAGGTTATACAGTGGCGTGTCCTTATACATGTGTGCAGAAGCTAAACCTCTCTATAGGTTATACAGTGGTGTGTCCTTATACATGTGTGCAGAAGCTAAACCTCTCTATAGGTTATACAGTGGTGTGTCCTTATACATGTGTGCAGAAGCTAAACCTCTCTATAGGTTATACAGTGGTGTGTCCTTATACATGTGTGCAGAAGCTAAACCTCTCTATAGGATATACAGTGGTGTGTCCTTATACATGTGTGCAGAAGCTAAACCTCTCTATAGGTTATACAGCGGTGTGTCCTTATACATGTGTGCAGAAGCTAAACCTCTCTATAGGTTATACAGTGGTGTGTCCTTATACATGTGTGCAGAAGCTAAACCTCTCTATAGGTTATACAGTGGTAGTGTCCTTATACATGTGTGCAGAAGCTAAACCTCTCTATAGGTTATACAGTGGTAGTGTCCTTATACATGTGTGCAGAAGCTAAACCTCTCTATAGGTTATACAGTGGTGTGTCCTTATACATGTGTGCAGAAGCTAAACCTCTCTATAGTTTATACAGTGGTGTGTCCTTATACATGTGTGCAGAAGCTAAACCTCTCTATAGGTTATACAGTGGTGTGTCCTTATACATGTGTGCAGAAGCTAAACCTCTCTATAGTTTATACAGTGGTGTGTCCTTATACATGTGTGCAGAAGCTAAACCTCTCTATAGTTTATACAGTGGTGTGTCCTTATACAAGTGTGCTGAAGCTAAACCTCTCTATAGGTTATACAGTGGTGTGTCCTTATACATGTGTGCAGAAGCTAAACCTCTCTATAGGTTATACAGTGGCGTGTCCTTATACATGTGTGCAGAAGCTAAACCTCTCTATAGGTTATACAGTGGTGTGTCCTTATACATGTGTGCAGAAGCTAACCTCTCTATAGGTTATACAGTGGTGTGTCCTTATACATGTGTGCAGAAGCTAAACCTCTCTATAGGTTATACAGTGGTGTGTCCTTATACATGTGTGCAGAAGCTAAACCTCTCTATAGGTTATACAGTGGTGTGTCCTTATACATGTGTGCAGAAGCTAAACCTCTCTATAGGTTATACAGTGGTGTGTCCTTATACATGTGTGCAGAAGCTAAACCTCTCTATAGGTTATACAGTGGTGTGTCCTTATACATGTGTGCAGAAGCTAAACCTCTCTATAGGTTATACAGTGGTGTGTCCTTATACATGTGTGCAGAAGCTAAACCTCTCTATAGGTTATACAGTGGTGTGTCCTTATACATGTGTGCAGAAGCTAAACCTCTCTATAGCTTATACAGTGGTGTGTCCTTATACATGTGTGCAGAAGCTAAACCTCTCTATAGGTTATACAGCGGTGTGTCCTTATACATGTGTGCAGAAGCTAAACCTCTCTATAGGTTATACAGTGGTGTGTCCTTATACATGTGTGCAGAAGCTAAACCTCTCTATAGGTTATACAGTGGTGTGGTAGTGTCCTTATACATGTGTGCAGAAGCTAAACCACTCTATAGGTTATACAGTGGTGTGTCCTTATACATGTGTGCTGAAGCTAAACCTCTCTATAGGTTATACAGCGGTGTGTCCTTATACATGTGTGCAGAAGCTAAACCTCTCTATAGGTTATACAGTGGTGTGTCCTTATACATGTGTGCAGAAGCTAAACCTCTCTATAGGTTATACAGTGGCGTGTCCTTATACATGTGTGCAGAAGCTAAACCTCTCTATAGGTTATACAGTGGTGTGTCCTTATACATGTGTGCAGAAGCTAAACCTCTCTATAGGTTATACAGTGGTGTGTCCTTATACATGTGTGCAGAAGCTAAACCACTCTATAGGTTATACAGTGGTGTGTCCTTATACATGTGTGCTGAAGCTAAACCTCTCTATAGGTTATACAGTGGTGTGTCCTTATACATGTGTGCAGAAGCTAAACCTCTCTATAGGTTATACAGTGGTGTGGTAGTGTCCTTATACATGTGTGCAGAAGCTAAACCTCTCTATAGGTTATACAGTGGTGTGTCCTTATACATGTGTGCAGAAGCTAAACCTCTCTATAGGTTATACAGTGGTGTGTCCTTATACATGTGTGCAGAAGCTAAACCTCTCTATAGGTTATACAGTGGTGTGTCCTTATACATGTGTGCAGAAGCTAAACCTCTCTATAGCTTATACAGTGGTGTGTCCTTATACATGTGTGCAGAAGCTAAACCTCTCTATAGGTTATACAGCGGTGTGTCCTTATACATGTGTGCAGAAGCTAAACCTCTCTATAGGTTATACAGTGGTGTGTCCTTATACATCTGTGCAGAAGCTAAACCTCTCTATAGGTTATACAGTGGTGTGTCCTTATACATATGTGCAGAAGCTAAACCTCTCTATAGGTTATACAGCGGTGTGTCCTTATACATGTGTGCAGAAGCTAAACCTCTCTATAGGTTATACAGCGGTGTGTCCTTATACATGTGTGCAGAAGCTAAACCTCTCTATAGGTTATACAGCGGTGTGTCCTTATACATGTGTGCAGAAGCTAAACCTCTCTATAGTTTATACAGTGGTGTGTCCTTATACATGTGTGCAGAAGCTAAACCTCTCTATAGGTTATACAGTGGTGTGTCCTTATACATGTGTGCAGAAGCTAAACCTCTCTATAGGTTATACAGCGGTGTGTCCTTATACATGTGTGCTGAAGCTAAACCTCTCTATAGGTTATACAGTGGTGTGTCCTTATACATGTGTGCAGAAGCTAAACCTCTCTATAGTTTATACAGTGGTGTGGTAGTGTCCTTATACAAGTCACTGTATATTTTTAGATTGATACGATAACATCAATCTAAATAGATTGGGGTGATGTCTGTCAATCATTGATAGCATCTTGGCTCCTCCCATCCTGGATATCAGTGTGAAGAATCTGTTGATTCTGATATCAGCAGATGGGATCAGAATCATGCTGGTAATGGCTGGGAGGGGGAGGGGGGATGGCGTTTAGGTGTGAGTTAAAGTGGCAAGTTGAGAAGTAAGACGCCTCATATGCAAAGGTGTTAACGGGACCAACAGAATTACATGGAGTGACCAGTCATATATGGGATAGGGATTTCATGTTTTCTGTCTCCACTTCCTCTCCCTCCTACTATCTATCCCTCCCTCTCAAACTTTACATTGAACTGACATCAATCTTTGTTTCTCTTGGAAACATAATCTTCTGCATGGACCAGAAATAAATAAATGTAAACTGATCACTGTTAACTAATTCCTGTTTTCAAATGAAATGCACTGTTGCGCTTACTGTCTGTCGAAGGTATAAAAGAAAGGAAAGTCATAATCTACAGTAATACATTATAATGTGTCATTATCACAAACTCGTTCCCCAAAGTTTTATAGTGTTTGGTAAATCTTTGTTCATTAGAACAGAATCGCATTAACTATTGCAGCCCCCAGATCGGGGATCTTGAGACAGAAATAATACCGATTTCACTGTCCCTGACATCCAGAAGAAGACATCGGTTATAATCCTGAAGAATATTCTTGCATGGAGGCAATGTGAACAAACAGGGTTGATCAATTCCATTGGTATTAGACAATAGGGTCAGATCTTCAGAAAATGTACAATTTGCCTTCACCAATCCTCTCAAATAACCCACATTTAAATGAGCTTCAAAATGCAGTTCAACATAATGAAACTGAATCAATGCGATACCAAATATACTCAGATATACCCGATATTCATCATTTTTTAGCCTAATTTAGGAGAATTTCCTAAATGTGTATAATTTTGAAGCTCGTTTAAATGTGGGTTATTTGGGAGGATTGGTGAAGGCAAATTGTACATATCCTGAAGATCTTACCCAATAGGACCTCTGCCAATTTCTAGGGCATCCATCCACTATTTGAATTACAAGTGGGTTCATTATATATTATACGCTCATCTATAGAGCTTCATGCCTGCCAATTCATATGGTCGTAGGGGACAGTAATTCTATCAGGTAGGAGTGAGAGCGCCCCTAGAAAGCCTCTCTAGCTTATAGATAAGTCTGAAGCATGTTGTAACTGGCGTGGAGTTGAGCTTGTGGGAACACTTTGTGTGCTATTCACATTCTTTCTCAATCTCGTTAGGCTAGAGGGACATGGTGAGTGGAGATTGCATTGTGAGTAACCAATCCTCAACCTGATGAAGCTGTCAACTTCTCTATTCCTGCCACTGTTCCTCCTCCTAGCCACAAGTTGTGGCATAAATAGGTAGAACTAACCCAGTTTCTCCCATTTTGCTTGTTCTCCACACGTTGGAAGGCGTATTAATCCATGAGGCGGAGCCGAGTGGATTGCGGAGCCTGGAGACAAGTGGAGAACATGCAAAACGGGAGAAACGTGGTTGGTTCGAGATTTATTTCCCTTCTGCCCAATAGATGTATTAAATTTTTAATGTTTCCTACCACTTATATGGTTGAAAAATCATCAAATTGTAAATTTTGAATGCCTCGAATAGGAACTACTTTGTTTTGCGTCAAGGTGTGCGTCGTTTAGATAACTATCAATCCACGACGTCTTATCCAATCAAAACGCAGCATTGAGGATGTGAAAAAGGATAACCATGGAGAACGAACTGCCTACGTTAATCCAATGGGCATTTCGTTCTCCATGCTTTCAGAGGTGGAATAGAGGGTGGTCTCCACTGGCTGTGGTAAGCTTTGTGGTAAGGTCTGCAGTTAGCCTTGCAATGGTGCTGTGTTGTTGAGGAGTGGCGAGGTCCTGCCTACATGGTTCACTCACTGACCATGTAGGCAAAGACCTCGTCATTCCTCTCCACCTACAGAACCAGCACAAACCATCGCAAGGCTTACCGCAGAGCTTACCACAGCCAGTGGAGACCACCCTAAAGACCTCGGCATTCCTCTCCACCTACAGAACCAGCACAAACCATCGCAAGGCTTACCGCAGAGCTTACCAAAGCCAGTGGAGACAACCCTAAAGACCTCGTCATTCCTCTCCACCTACAGAACCAGCACAAACCATCGCAAGGCTTACCGCAGAGCTTACCGCAGCCAGTGGAGACCACCCTAAAGACCTCGTCATTCCTCTCCACCTACAGAACCAGCACAAACCATCACAAGGCTTACCGCAGAGCTTACCGCAGCCAGTGGAGACCACCCTTAAGTAGTGTGCACAGCTGACTTGTCTCCAGTGAATTATAAAATCAACTTAAGGCCAATGAAGTTACAAGGCCGGTGTGGAGCGCGTGCAGAACAGTGTGGCTCCCTTATAGCTGAGATCACAATGATGGATCAGATATTGGAAAATATGCCACATTTGTGATGTGTTTTAGGAAAATGAGTCACAAGTCGCAAAAAATGGATTTTGAGATATCATTATATTTGAAAAAATGAGATCAAGCCGATTCCAATGATAGTAAACAGTCTAATAATCAAATAAATATTTTTTATATTTTATGTTTGATATTTTTGTTTTTGAAAAAAAAAAAACCTTTCTTAGGGGCAATAACCAGTAAAGTAATTAAATGTACTCTATAAGATGACCTTCAAAATGCATGGATATATTTAATACACTGTCTTGAAATTTGGTACATGTGTTCATGCTATGGACAGCGTTAAGCACACCAACAATACAAACATTCCCCCAAAGACATCTTGTGAATAAAAGACTTTAGAAAGTAGCAATTTTGCGACTTGTGACTCATTCTCCTGAACACATCACATATATATATTAGACCATGTCAGGCATGATGAGGACTACATAATCAATCATGCCGTTCTCATTGAATTAGATCCGCCATACGGATCAGTGGTAAGCAGGAATATTTAGTGTTACATCAGCTATAGCCTTCACCAGCGTCCTCCAGCCAATCCTAATGCCCTGTGAGAGGCAATTGGTAAAAACTACCACTCCACTGAACTAATGCGAGCAACCGAGGAATTCTGACACCATCGGGAACTGTATGGTAAAAAACAGGTGTAATGTTTTGCCTTAGTGGAAAGTAATGGCAGTATATATAGGCCAGGCAGTGATATGTTTGTTTCCCGAGGTAGATTAGACAAGGGCGAGCACTGGGCTTCGATCTGGAGTGAGTATTTATAAGCCTCTTTGCCCTATGTATGGCAATCAAGAAGTATCCAGGGTGGGGGGCTAATATAACAGCAAGTTTTCAGAAAATGTACAATTTGTCTTCACCAATCCTCTCAAATGGCCCAAATTTAAGACGAAAGTCAGGTTCAAAATAAGAGTTCAACATAACCAGACAGATTTATTGAATTAATATATTACAGAATACACTCAGATATACTAAATATTTATCATTTTTCACTCTAATTTAGCAGAATTTGAGAGATGTGCAAAACTGTAGATTGTGCATTTTCTAAAAGTCTGACCCATGAGCCAACTTTCACGAACAGACAGACACTTTTATTACCACTGCCTTTAATTGATTAAGGTTATTTTTGAGACACTGTAAAAATGTTCTGGTAACGTCAGAACATAATTATTGTATGATATAGTCTGTCCGAAAAGTAGTTGACACGTGATTCCTTTAAGGGGAGGGAAAAGTGGGTGATTTTTAACTTCAAACCTTTCCCCTCTGAATCGCCGTTTGCGACCGACCATGGCCATTTGCGACCAACCATGGCCAAATATACAGCTGTATTGTATTGCACTGCCTCTGTTCTATGTGCAGCAGCTGTTATTTTGTTTCAAAGGAAGGAAGGGCTGGTTACATTGGCCCTGTTACTTCATGGTTGATTGCAATGTGTGACTCGCTAGGCAAAGGGTCCTTGTCATAAATAGAAATACAAAATCTCCCACTTTTCCCTCCCCTTAAAGGGACTAAGGCTATTTTTCGGATAGACTATAGACACTAGGGGTGTATTGTATTTTTTGTCTAACATAGAATCTTTATTCATGAAAACAGTAAATTTTAACACTTGGTGAACACATTCAACACGGTGACATTTTAGGTTTTAGGTTTGGACGACTTTGTTTTCTGAAGACCTTTCTTAGGGGAAGTTTATGATTGAAACTAAAACAACTAACTTTAAGGTGTAAACACACTTAAGCTAAGATAGAAGAAAAAATGATTGATTCGTCAGCAGAAGGCATTATTCATATTTCACTGAATGCCTAAGTGCAGAGCGCAAGGGGTTAGAAACACGACGAGCCAGGATAGAGGAGTATCAAGGATAAATCCCTAAGTGGCATGAAAATAGAGAAAAAAGGTCAAACAGTGCAGGAAACCTTTTTAAAATTGGCAAGCTTCCCTCGCCCATAGACGCCTCCACCTTTAGAGGATAAGGGTCAGATTTTCAGAAAATGTACAATTTTAGTAAATTCTGATAAATTAGGCTGCAATTTGGTCAATACTAGGTAAATTCGAGTATATTCGGCATGGCATTGATTCTAGTAATCTGTTTGGTTAGGTTGAACTGTATTTTGAACTTTATTTTCGTCTGAAATTTTGGTTATTTGAGAGGATTGGTGAAGGTGAATTGTACATTTTCTGAAAATCTGACCCATAAAGTAACTAACTACAGACAAGCACTTTGTTGCTTCAAGTTTTAACGTTAAGCTTCAGGCAGTATTACCCTTTGACAGTCAGAGCAAAGAATGCTCAAGAGTACATCTATAAACTTGCAGAACTCTTGATCGTTAAACAGGTAAGCCCCCCAGCCTTCCGGACTTGTGTAGACGGTCCCTGCTCCCTTCTCCAACAGGTTGCTTCTTCAAAGTTAACATCTGTTCTCATTTGACTGAGTGCATTCAGAATGCTACCTACATGGGTCAGATTTTCAGAAAATGTAAAATTCACCTTCGCCAATCTTCTCAAATAACCCAAAGTTAAGACGAAAATAAAGTTCAAAATACAGTTCAACCTAACCTAATAGATTGCCAGAATCAATGCAATGCCAAATATACTCGAATTTACCTAGTATTGGCCAAACTGCAGCCTAATTTAGCAGAATCTACTAAATGTGTACAGCTGCCACTTGTACATTTTCTGAAAATCGGAACCACATAGGGTAGGCAGTTGAGTAAGAGCTCAGGCTGCTGAGAAATGCAGACTTTGTGTACGTACATGGAATAGTCTACATTAGGAGGAGTTGTTATATAAAGACATAACCCAATAGAAACCTAAATATAGGTGAAGAACAGAATCATATGACAGTGTTTCCAACAAAGTAACACAACAGAGATAGAGAGAGAGTGGGAGACAGAGAGTGGGAGAGAGAGAGTGGGAGAGAAAGAGTGGGAGATAGAGAGATAGAGAGATAGAGAGAGAGGAGAGTAGGAGAGAGAGATACAGAGAGAGTAGGAGAGAGAGAGAGAGTAGAAGAGAGAGATAGAGAGGGAGAGAGAGAGTGGGAGAGAGAGAGTGGGAGAGAGAGAGTGGGAGAGAGAGTAGGAGAGAGAGTAGGAGAGAGAGACACAGAGAGAGAGATAGAGAGAGGGAGATAGAGAGAGAGAGTAGGAGAGAGAGACGGAGAGAGAGAGAGTAGGAGAAAGAGAGAGAGAGATAGAGCAGGAGAGAGAAATAGAGAGAGGGAGTAGGAGAGAGACAGAGAGTAGGAGACCCACAGAGAGAGACGTAGACAGAGAGAGGTGATGCTTGCTCTCCGGCGTCAAAGACCTTCCAATGGGCCGCTATACTAAAACTATTTATTCTCGGCCGCTCATAAGAGCTCCCAGTTAAGGAGGCTGAGACGAAAGCAAGCTGCTCTCTATCTCTCCCACTTCCCAACCATCCAGCCTTCAGAGTGGGCATAAGTGGGTGAGCACTAGATAGAGAAAGCCTGCTACTAAAGGCCTTCTTTCCTCACCAACTTCTTAAACAGTCGTCGCAGAACCGTCTCCCATACAAGGAAATTGGAATCGGCGTTTTCAACTGTACGCTGCCCATCTTTTAATCACATTTCAAGTTCCCCCGTAGGGTTGTGGTTCTGAGTCTGTGTTTGCTCCAGTTGTTTGTGACAGCTTAGGGCCATGGAGGCCAGCTGGAGTTGGACTTTTAAAGAAATAGGAACTGAACCAAGCGAAAAGGAGATGGGTAGAAAAAAGAAACGGGAAACTGTGTTCGGGAATGTGGTATAAGTAAAAGTTGGAAAAGTTGTGAGAGAGTGATTTGTGTGAAGCACGAGTGACTAAAGAACATTTTTGTCTCCAGGGAACAAACGAAGAGGCTATGTTTAAACAACTCTGTTAGTGTTTTAAAGACCACTTTTGGAATAACAAAGCCACTCAATAGTGACAACTGATTCATCTAAGGTTAAAACAGACTGTTTAACACCTATGAGGGTGAAGTCGCCAGAAAATGTACAATTCACCTTCACCAATTCTCTGAAATAACCCTAATTTCAGACGAAGATAAAGTTTTAAATAGAGTTCAACCTAACCAAACAGATTGCTAGAATCAATGCAATGCCGAGTATAATCGAATTTATTGACCAAATTCCAGCCTTATTTAGCAGAATTTACTAAATGTGTACAGCTGCCAATTGTATATATTCTGAAAATCTGACCCATGAGTGACGTCAGAAATGACGTCAGAAACTACCCTACACACATTCCTCCTATTGAGCACAACTCTGTAGCTGAGCAGATTGTGATTTAATGCTTGGTAAGAAGTGATTTTGTCATAATGTTTCAGAGCTAACCATCTCTAAATATAACAGGTGAAGCGAATGTAAGGAGGGAAATGACTAAGATGACGCTACTAGCATACATGTGTCAGATTTTCAGAAAATTTACTATTGGTCGATCAACACATTTAGTAAATTCTACTAAATTAGACAGAAAGATCGTCAATACTAGGTATATCTGAGTATACTTAGTATTGCCTGGATTCAAACAATGTGTTAGGTTATGTTGAATTGTATTTTTAACCTGATTCTTGTCTTAAATTTGGGTTATTTGAAAGGATTGTTAAAGTTGAATTGTACATGTTTTGGCG
The DNA here is from genome assembly GCA_942159475.1 of Sthenelais limicola. Taxonomy (NCBI): domain Eukaryota; kingdom Metazoa; phylum Annelida; class Polychaeta; order Phyllodocida; family Sigalionidae; genus Sthenelais; species Sthenelais limicola. The sequence goes on from OW804098.1 coordinate 105,849,813, forward strand.
ATTTCACCCGTATATATATATGCTCTGCTAAAACCACTTTATTCATAACATCCCATAGAGCAGAATCCTTCCACCCGAAACACTCCCTCTATAAATAAATCAACTGTCTGCCATTTGCTGAAGGGAACCTGCACAAATAAAAGCCCTGAAGTGGTTTCGGAGTTTTAAAAACTTTGCGTTTACTTTTGGGATAATCCTAGAGTAAAAAGCCTTCAGGAAGACGATTCAATTTCTCAAAGCTGGTGGAAGAAATGTTTAAGGGACCTAATCAGGATTGCTCCTAGAAGCTGTTTTTCGACCCGCTTGGCAAACTTTTCTCTGTTGTGTAGATGGCTGCGAGTACACAATGAGGACGAGAAAAGTTTGCCAAAGACATTCTCACCCCTTAGACTTGAGACTGTACCATATGGAATCAGAGGCCCGATGACAGCAAGGTGCAAATTAGTTTAAATGCTGTATCTGGCTGAGCAAGTGCTAAATATAGTGTACCCGGTAAAACGAAATGCATTCAGAATACGTAAGTGAGTCAGATTTTCAGAAAATGTACAATTCAACTTCACCAACCCTCTCAAATAACCGAAATTTCAGACAAAAATAAAGTTAAAATCAGTTCAACCTAACCCAACAGATTGCTAGAATCAATGCAATGCCAAATATATAATGTACAATTCGAATTTACCTGGTATTGACCAAGTTGCAGCCTAATTTAGCAGAATTTACTAAAAGCTGCCAATTGTACATTTTCTAAAAATCTGTCCGAAGTGAATTAATCAAGCCGGTGGACAATGTTTGTAGAATGTCGGCTTTAGTTTAGCGATTCTAAATTTAGCAATTCCAAAATAGGTTCTCACCAAATGAAAGGACTTAATCAATGGAATTTAGACATTATATATTATAAAGGTGTATTAGTTCAGGAAATGGCGACCATGAAGTGACCAGTTGCTTTAATTTCAAGATGTAACACAATATCTGCTAGTCATGAGACCACTTTTCATGCAGTTTCCAAAGATGATACTCAAAGATCAACATGGCTAGACTTTGAACTTGTCCATTTCTATCACAACACAATAGGAATATGGGCCCCAAACCATGACAGGTTGCTTTATTTTTAAGGTGATACTTTTTCACAATATCCGCTAGTCATGGGACCAACTTTCATGCAGTTTCCAAAGATGATACTTAAAAATCAACATCGCTAGACGTTGAACTTGTCCATTTCTATCGCAAGGCAATTCCATTCCTATCGCAAGGCAATTCCATTCCTATCGCAAGGCAATTGGAGCCTTATAATAGTTCTTAATTTAATGATAGAACCGGTCACATTATGTTCTTATGACAGCATATAAATTATAGAAATGACTTGTACGAAACAATTTAAGCTGGTCTGGAGAGGATGGAAAACACGAAAACAGTCCCAAAAAAAATAAAAAAAGAATTCATGAAAAACTGATTTATTATCTTGTTTTAGAATTGTATGCGCCAAGAAGGCAGGATATGATGAATAAAACTTGTCAAAAAAAAGGAAAAGAACAACCTTGCTCTTGGAATTCTATAGGCGAAGGAGCTTCCCCCAACTGGAAATATCTGCTTGCTTTGTCAAAAAACCCAATTGTTTTCAGTTGTAGGTAGCGCATGGCTACAGATCCCGAGTGGGCATCAAGAAAGGTACTCACCACTTACAGGTATTTAATGAAGCCAAGGAACACTTACCTAGAAAAGAGAGAAAAGAGAAATTTAGAAATATTGGAAACATGAATCAGTTTAAAGTATTATATTCTATATTTAACAACAGCAACGCTTGAGGAGAATAGTGGCACAATCGACAGCATTGTATTGCTAGGTATATACAGAGACATAACTTAGTTTAAAAATTGGTCATTTGGATGGGCCATATGGTAATATATTTCGCTCATACTGGTTCGTGGAATGGAGACTCTGAAGGTAGACAGCAGGGCCATTGCAGGAGACAAGTTATAATATATCTCATTCCCAATCCCCCACACTATACTGCAACTCCACTTGACCTGCGAATGATTGTCCCTAAAGGCTACTGTATCTAAGAGGGGGCGGCCGAGGTGATCTCTGCAAACAACCTTTTGACCCAATCCTATCATCTTATCAAAACGGGGCTGAGCAGTCCACATGGATCAGATTTTCAGAAAATGTACAATTCAACTTTGCCAATCTTTTCAAATAACCCAAATTTCAGACGAAAATAAAGTTCAAAATACAGTTCAAGCTAACCAAACAGATTGCTAAAATCAATAAAATGCCGAATATACTCGAATTTACCTAGTATTGACCAAATTGGAGTCTAATTTAGCAGACTTTACTAAATGTGTAGAACTGCCAATTGTACATTTTCTGAAAATCTGCCCCACATAACCCTGCCTGCCTGCTGCCCCGCCCGCACTGCCCGACCAGCACACAAGGTGACACCAATCGCTCCCCACACAGGCGCTGGTCAGCGTCCTGTCAATTTGCAAGAGGACAACGAGGCGCTCATTGCTGGGCCACATGTGGAGAGCTGCTCGCGCCGCCTTTATATATGGGCCAGATTTTCAGAAAATGTACAATTTGTCTTCACCAATCCTCTCAAATAACCTACATTTAAGACAAAAATAAGCTTTAAAATGCATTTTAACATAACAGAACTGATACTTTAAATCAATGCGATACCAAATATACTCAGATATACCCAATATTGATAATTTTATTAGCAGAATTTAGCAGAATTTACTAAATGTGTACAGCTGCCAATTGTACATTTTCTGAAAATCTGACCCATATCCGGACGTGGGAGGAGGTCGAGGGGAAGGTATTGTTATTCTGCACCACCCCACAGCAGGCCCGGGCAGCTATTATCTTTCATAATTTCAGATGCGAGGTAGATTTCTCATGTGGTCGCCTTTGGAGGGCCGCGGGAACGTGAGCATCCCATGGCGTTAGTCGCTTTTTGAGTGCGATTATTAGTTTTTCGCACTTGGGGAATGCAACGCCGGCGACAAGGCAATAGAAATACTTGGGGATGTTTGATCAAGTGTGAGCATGGGGACTACTACAGAAGTCGGTTTTATTTTGGCTGTGGCACTTTAAGGAGAAGGATGTTGCTAACTAGCCAACTCTCCTCCAAACAGTCATATATATGGGTCAGATTTTCAGAAAATGTACAATTCGCCTTCACCGATCCTCTCAAATAACCTACATTTAAGACAAAAATGAGCTTCAAATGCAGTTTAACATAACATAACTGATACTTTAGATCAATGCGTTACCAAATATACTCAGATATACCTGGTATTCATCATTTCTCAGCCTAATTTAGGAGACTTTCCTAAATGTGCTGATCTGCCAATTGTACATTTTCTGAAAACCAGACCCATATATGAGATACATTTGGATGTATCTAATTTCGGTTCCAAATGTAAAGAAGAAGGCATGTAAATACATTCACCAACCTAAAAGCTATATCAAATGCTCCTACAGGCTCATTTCCAGACAAAGCAATTGTCAGGTCTTTTGAAATGGGCCCTTATAAGATGCTTTATACAGTCTACAGTCACGTTACAATGCCTCCCTCGCCTCGCCAGAAGAGAAAAATCCATCCACTCTTTCTCACTCGATTGTCTACAACGGCGATGCCATCTTTTCAAACTTGAACATTCTATAATGGAATTTATTAGACGTGATCTAGTTTCTGGCAACCGATTCAAAGAATAGAAATGACTAATATGATTACCAATATTGAATTCCTGTTCGAATTAAACGACACCTCCGTTAAATTTTTCACCTGATTTTATGAAGTGAATAGAATACTTGTATCCATTTTTGGCAACACGTACGCTGCCAGGGCCTATTGGCTTTACCTCGTTTGGTCGCTTTTCGAAAACCTTTTCATACTCGGGTCAGATCTTCAGAAAATGTACAATTCGCCTTCACTAATCCTCTCAAATAACCCACATTTAAGACGACAAAAATGAGCTTTAAAATGCAGTTTAACACAACAGAACTGATACTTTAAATCAACGCGATACCAAATATACCCAGATATACCCGGTATTCATCATTTTTCAGCCTAATTTAGCAGAAGTTCCTAAATGTGTAAAGCTGCCAATTGTACATTTTCTGAAAATTGGACCCACTCGGGAAATATATTGCCATGGGCCTGCACAGGAGCGGAAGGGGCTGTGACGCAGAACTGAGGAGCATCATCCACCCCCTGCTTTAGGGCAAAGGTGATGTCGTTACATTATAGAGAATATATATGATTTAACGAGGCGGTCATAAACTACCGCATCCAGCAAATATTTCAGGCATAACCTTTTGTGTCGGCCAAGCTTTACCATAAACATAACTTAATTAAGATTGACGACTTTTCCGGTTCTCTTCTAATGTATCATAGGTCTTAGTAATCTATCAGAACCAAGTCGTTTTACCGCTACAGAGCTTTAACCATTAATCTAGGGTTCAGTGTGGACGATTTATCCTTAAGCCGAGCCCACACATTCAAGAACTCCCAATTCGTACGAATTGGGAACTCACGAAAAGTCCAAAATAATTGCCTATGAATTTTTGTAAGAACCCACGATTTGGCATATGAATTGTAGGTTTCCTCCTAAGAAAGCCCACACATAACTGAAATCAAGTATGTTTCTTAAGAATGATTTTGAATTCTTACGAATTGTCCTAAGACCAATTCGGCTCTGAGTTCTGGAATGTGTGGGCCCGGCATTACAATACAAACACATTGAAATCAATTTATATTCTTTTTTCTCCATCATATCCTGCCTTCTTGGCGCATACAATACTAAAGCATGTTATTATTTCAGTTTGTCATGAACTTTTTTAGTTTTTTTAGTGGGGGATTTTTCTTATTTTCGACCTGTTTCCACACACGCTGATTGTAAAAAAACCCCACATACAGCACATACCTCTGTTGACAAAGGCATTTCGGCTAGACCTTTCTGGTAAATAAACATAGAAATCCATTTACATTCTTCTGTTGTTAATTTGATAACGCATGGCAAACCGCAAGGGGTTACTTGATAAGAAAAAGAACCGATGTGCTTTTGAGAAAAAAGCGAGTAGCTAAACTGGTGGAAAACAAAAAAAAACACAACAAAAAACTAAAAAAGATTTAAAGAAAAACTGTTTTAGTATTGTATGCGCATAGGGGGCATGATTATGATGGATAAAACGTGTTAAAAAAATATATATAAGAAAAAGAACGACTTTGCTCTTAGGATACTATAGGCGACAGAGCTTCTCCCAACTGGAAATATCTGCCTGCTTCGTACCATATATAATAAGTAGAAAGGTGAATGTTGGTATATAAATGAGATGTGTTCCCTGAAGCATTGATCAACCCCGGCAGGCGTCAGGAACATGTTCATAAATTGTGAAGGGGCTAGGGGGCCCTGTTTGATGGGTCTCCTCCATGAGATGTCCTCCAGTAGGGGTAGGGCTATCTAAGTCCCTGCCACAATATCTACTAGCTCGCCTTGTAATAACCAGCTCACTGCCCATGGGTTAGATTTTTAGAAAATGCACAATCTACAGTTCTGCATATCTCTCAAAGTCTGCTAAATTAGAGTAAAAAATGATAAATACTGAGTGTATTCTGTGTTGTATTCATTCAATAAATCTGTCTGGTTATGTCAATAAATCTGTCTGATTTTCGCCTAAAATGTGGGCTATTTGAGAGGATTGGTGAAGGTGAATTGTACATTTTCTGAGAATCTGACCCCTATAGTTCATACCATGGCTGGGGGAGGAGGACAACCATCTTGATATGTTGTTGCTCTGCACAAGCTTGATCTATCAAATGATAGACTGATCAATTTGTTTTAATTGACAAGGGCCTAGGTACGCAGTATATGGCAATCTCTTTTTAATAGCTTGATACATAGATAGAACCTGATGAGAATGTGGTACAAGGGACACTCGGGACACTATTACACTGTCCTCGATGTTTATTTTTTTTCGTAACCCACTCGCCTATCGGCTTTTGGGCCACGAAAAAACATCTCGGACAGTGCAATAGTGTCCCACAATCAAATTTATGTTCTATATTTACTCACACATTGCTATCTTACTTTATATGGCTATGTTTACTGGGGACAGGAAGTCATACCACACGCGTGGAACTGGTGCACATTACCACACTACTCCCGCCCATACAAATAGCATGTGGTACATACATCAATGTGGAGTAAAGAATTTTGACCACTGATGAGAAAAAGTGGTTAGGAACAATTGTGCGAGTTTTCTTGATATACATAATGGGAAATTGGTATATGCGTATATATTGCAAAACTTTGTGCCACTTTCTGAAACCTTGTATAACTCGGGTCCTATGCCTACTTTCTGCAAGAGCCACATTAAGCGGTAGTAATCCCCGCCGATACTGATGATCCAACTGATGCACAATTGAACCATAGTCTTGAGGTCACATAGGAAGGAAGGAGATGGAGATTAATAGGACGACTGGTGCTCTGCACAGGGTTGTTGGGACTCTGAAAACAAGCCCTAACCTCATTACGGCATGTCTGGCAGGTGTGAGGAGGCAGGCTCTGCACTTGCAAGGACATAAATATTCATAGTGTTTCGAAACACACTATCCACGGGGAAATACAATATCAAATTTGCCTTGGCTTGCCTTGGCTTGCCTTGGCTAAGCACGCCCGACGGTATGACTATAAATGGCAAATGCATACATCAAAACGAATTGAACTTGTCACGCTGAGATACACATTGATGCTGACCCTTTAACCCGAGGCACTTTAACACTGATTGTGACTGACAGATCCCCCGAACAGTCTAGGCCCAAAGATGTCTGAGTCCCTTCAAACGAAGGGAAAGCCTCTTGCCTCAAACCGCAAAGTGTCATTATAATTCCATTAAGACCGCAAAATGTCATTATATTCCCATTAAAACACCGACTCCTAGCCCATGAAACTGATTAGCGAAGTAGGCTGACATACCATTCTTATCTGATCTGAGGGTTTAGACCTAGAGTGCGAAATCATTGACCAATATTTACAATTCTTTTTAGGAACCGATTTATTAATCAAAAACCGATGGTGTGATTTAGCTCTTCTTGAAAGTACTTCAAAATGTCGGTATCCCAAAATGGAATTGAAATATTACGATTGGAAGCGCATTGGAAATACAGTGGATCCTCTATTGTGGAACCTCTCTATTGAGACCACCCTTGGGACGGGACAATGTGTGGTCTCATAGCGAGGTGGTCTCATTAGAGGGGCTCATCTAATAAGAGAAAAGCAATTCGGGACTGGGAGAAACTGGTCTTAATAGAGGGGTGGTCTCTATAGAGAGGTGGTCTTTATTAGAGATTTGGCAGCTGTACACATTTAGTAAATTCTGCTAAATTAGGCTGCAATGTGGCCAATGTTTGGCTAGGTTGAACTGAATTTTAAACTTTATTTTCGTCTAAAATTTGGGTTATTTCAGAGAATTGGTGAAGGTGAATTGTACATTTTCAGAAAGCTTGACCCACAAGTACACAAAGACTTGTTTTTGTTCAAGAGTTCTCATGTTCATCTGACCACTATGTATACAAGATATATGACGCTTTGCCACCCACACATCTCTCCCACTCGTCGGGCCTGAGGTTGCATGATCCAGATAATAGGGAGATTTAGCAACCACAACGCACCAACACAACACTAACGCATCCACTAACTATTAGCACATTATTACCGCTGTGGGGATATATGGAGAGGCCTGCATTGCAGATATCCTCGGCCTAGCGCCTCTCGAGATATCCCCACTGCGTTAACAATGTACAAAAAGTTAGTGGATGCGTTAGTATTGTGTTGGTGTGTTGTGGTTGCTAAATCTCCCTAATATTAGTGGATATATATCATCGAACCCTCGATAAAGATATTCCGGAGATCATATTTCCACGCCACAGCCACGCCCCCACTATGACGTCATAATGGGTGTGCAACGACTGACTAATTATGTCATTGTGACGTCATCCACTAATCATTCTATTACACACACTTTCCTACTGATTCCGCACTGTGCGGAGGTGTTTCCCTTTAGTGGAAAAATTTTTTTCTTTTATATCTATTCAATTATTGTATCTGTTATTGGAAAATAAACCTCGCTTGTGCTAGGTTTCTGGCCACTCCTGCCTTATCGTTCATCATTCCCTAATCAAGATCTCACCAGGACATATTAAGTTATAAAAAATAGTGATACCAACGAGGACCAATAAGTAAACATTAGGCATGGGAATGTGATGAGATATCCCCACTGCGTTAACAATGTATAAATAGTTGCGTTAGTGGATGCGTTAGCGTTGTGTTGGTGCGTGGAGGTTGCTAAATCTCCCTATTGCCACCCCCAATGCATTAGGCTTCTTTCACATGAACAGGCTGGCTAGTCCCAAGCTTTTCCCACTCTGTCCACTTTGCTCCTTGTGGTCCTGCACACAACGATTAGCGCCAGTTAAACAGATGCTTCCACGCCGCTCGACCATAATCACATCGTATTGGAAGAAATCTAAATGATTGTCAGTCTTGATACTGCTCTAGGGCTAGCAGAACCTTGAGAACTACATCACGCTATGATCAACTGCACGATTCCATATCTGGGTCAGATTTTCAGAAAATGTATAATTGACAGCTCTACACATTTGGGAAATTCTGCTGAATTAGGCTGAAAAATGATGAATACCGGGTATATCTGAGTATATTTGGTATCGCATTGATTTAAATTATCAGTTCTGTTATGTTAAACTGCATTTTGAACCTGAATTTTGTCTTAAATGAGGGCTATTTGAGGGGATTGGTGAAGGTGAATAGTACATTTTCTGAAAATCTGACCCACATGCAAACACTACAAATATATCCATTTATTTCTATGCAGGAATTCTGGTATAAACCCAACGTACACCAGTCAAAACACTTCCATTCTCCATAATTATATCTGCAACTATGGCAAATCGCAATAGCAACAGTTATAACGTTGTAGGCCGACAATATTAATGGTGGCAATATGGGCTTCATTAAATATTATGCTTAATTTTGGACGGTCGGTTAATTTGCTACTATTCATAGCATACTAGTCCAGGATTTAAGAAATGTAAGAATTATTTGAGATGATTAGTTGATACTGAGAGTAGTCCTTTTCGTATCTGGGTCACGTTTTCAGAAAATGTACAATTGGCCTTCACCAATCCTCTCAAATAACCAAAATTTAACATGAAAATCAGCTTCAAACCAGACAAATTTATTGAATGCATACAATACAGAATACACTCAGATATAGGCTACTCAGTATTTATAATTTTTCACTCTAATTTAGCAGAAATTGAAAGATGTGTAGAACTGTAGATTATGCATTTTCTGAAAATCCGACCCATGGACACTTTGCCTAGAGACAATCAACACGACACCAGGGCCACGTTTTGTGCAGTGGCCGCATTTGTCTTCATTTGGAGTGACTACTGCTATTCATTGTTGGAATACTTTCGATTTTAATCTGTGCAATAATTTGCAAAAGATTGAGTTGATATCTTGGAATGGAAATTTTTCCTACGCGACTGGTTGCATGCATGGTGGGCTATTAGACATCTATGCATAGGTCCCTTCAAGGAGCATTGTAGGATTTAAGGATGTGTCACCGGTAAGTGATGTATCACTCTCTATCCATCACCTTTGTCATTATCTCCGTCAAGACTCTTACCACCTAAGGATGTATCCCTCATAGATCCCTGTCCCCCAATCAGTCCATCCCTCAGATGGCTCACTAAGTCAAGTTTTATCTCGTGTCTAAGAGAAATATCTCAAATAACTCCTGTATTTCTTAAACCCCGGACTAGTATGCTATGAATAATAGCAGCCAACAGTCCCTGACCGTCATAAATTAGGCATCAAATTTAATGAAGCATATATTGCGGCCATTAATATTGTCGGCCTACAACGTTTGTTACATCTTGTAATGAGGAATAAAGGTCTGGGTGGATTATGGCAATGTTGTGATGGGGTTGGGGAGGTAGAAGGTCAAGTTTTCAGAAAATGTACAATTCCCCCATCGCTAATCCACTCAAATAACACAAATTTCAGACAAAAATTAGGGTCAAAATACAGTTCAACCTAACCAAACAGATTGCTAGAATCAATGCCATGCCGAATATACTCGAATTTACCTAGTATTGACCAAATTGCAGCATGATTTAGCAGAATTTACTAAATGTGTACAGCTGCCAATTGTACATTTTCTGAAAATCTTAGCCTAGAGCAAGGCAGTGCTAGCTGCTGGTGCTTCAGCTGACAACACGGTGGCCATTACTCACCTTGATATCGTAAAATACTCATCAGTATCATGCTGAGTCACATGCTAACTGTTGCTGTTGAGACCTGCTATAGTTTATTGATGACTTATTATTATGTATACACACATTACTCTGAAAACAACGTATCTATAGAGTCATTTACGGATAGTGTGTATTTCACTAGTGATTTACGTGGGGTTGTCATGGCAACCAATCTGGGTTTTTTTAACTAAGATTACCAGTAAAATTCAAATTTATGATTCATTTTCTTTTCTATTTTCATGATTAAAAGCATGTGTAATAAAATTGTGTTAACTAACTCGTTGGTTTTGCAACGAGTGCAATATTCTAAGCGACTGAAACCAACGAGTTAGTTAACCTGTGTTCGTAGTTGTTGTGGATACCCCCGTCCCCCGTACTGTGATATAGAGGACGGCAGAAATGCTGAGGATGCATGGAAACTTGTGTTTTGACTGGTGTTGGATTTTTTTTTTTTTTGAAACGTTTTTATTCAGAAATATATGACAAGCCGCCTTCTCACAAAATTAGTGATTTTCGTGGACGTACTTGCCGTGCGGATTTACAGTTGGCAAGGGTGTAATAAATAAATTATATACCAGTTTACCATCTCGTGTCTAAAGGCCCTTTTCCACTCACCCGATTCTCATGCGATTATCACATGAAATTTGTCAATAAAAGTTTATAAAAAAAAATCACAGAAGTTAGTGGAAATGGGTCCTCTGCGGCGCAAAATCGCATGAGAATCAGCTCAGTGGACTAGGGCCTTAAGAGAAATCTCTCTTGCGCCAGAAGCCGAAGCATTCCCATTTATTTAACCAATAAAATAAAGCACCAATGTTCTAGTTACGGGCATTCTCTTCTTTCTTTTTTTGTCTCTTGCCGTGAGACTAAATTTGCTCAAGTTCATACACCCTTTGAGTAGATGCGTCAGATTTTGCAAATCAATGGTCATCGCCAAATGCTAAGGTCTACTTTGGGGATAATCCAAATCTTTAGGGTGTGTGTGCCTAAGCATGTTCAATCATATATGGGCGAACATGGAATGGGATACATTTTACCTTTCCCTTTGGATGGAGTGTGGGGTGAAGCACACAGATACAGATATAACAGAGGCAAACTCAGAGCTGAAGGACGAGGCAGAACGAGCCAAATTATCTATTAATGATGTGGTAATGAATAATGGCGCGGGGGGGTTGATGAAGGAGCAGGCAGGAGCAGGCAGGAGCAGGAAGTGCAGAAGAAGGAGGGGAAGGAGGAGGGACTGAGGGGGAGAGAAGCAGGGAAGAGGAAGAGAAAGGAGAGGAGAAAGGAGGGGATGAGTGAGTGAGTGAGATTGGTTGCTTTACGCCCTTATCAACACATTTAATATGGTTATATCAAGGGCGGGAGAGCTGAGAGTGAGTGAGTGAGTGAGATTGGTTGCTTTACACCCTTATCAACACATTTAATATGGTTATATCAGGGGCGGGAGAGCTGAGAGGGAGGCAGTTTATGATCATACCCAGGAAATAGAGATAGAGAAGAAGGAAGAGAGAGACAGAGAAAAGAGACAAAGGAGAAGGAGAGAAAGATGGAAGAGGAGGGCAGAGGGAGTAAGTAGGAGGAGCAGGGGAAGGAGGGAAGTGGAGTAGGGAGGAGGAGAAGGAAGGAGGAGTAAAAGGAAGAGGAGGGGAAGAGGGAGTAATAGGAGGAGGGGCAGGAGCAGGAGGGGAAGGAGGGAGGAGTAGGGAGGAGGAGAAGGAAGGAGAAGGAAAGAGGAGGAGCAGAGTGGGTAAGGAGGAGTGGACGGAGGAAAGAGTAGGAAGGAGGAGGAGAAAGGACGGGTAGGGAAGAGGAGGAGAAGGGACAGTAAGGAGGAGCAGTAGTAGCAGGGGCAGGAGGGGGAGGAGGGAAGTGGAGTAGGGAGGAGGAGAAGGAAGGAGGAGTAGGGAAGAGCAGGAGCAGGGGAAGTAAGGAGGAGTAGCAGGAGCAGGAGCTGAGGAGGGAAGTCACAAGTGGAGTAGGGAGGAGAAGGAGAAGGAAGGACGAGTAGGGAAGAAGAGCAGGAGCAGGGGCAGTAGTAAGGAGGAGCAGTAAGAGCAGGAGCAGGAGGAGGCAGAGAGAAGTAGAAGAGGACACCAATCCTCCCAGTGCCAGCCCCTGCACGTGTGATTCATAGCCTCCTGCTGGGCCACCATAACTTGGGCACATCCTGCGGGCGCCGTGGGTAAACAACCTCCCTCCGGGTACACACCAAAGTGAACATCCACCCTACAGCATATAGACACAACCCGGAGCCATTAGCAAAATGGCCGTTTTCTCGACACACCAAGCGTCTCAACAGTCAGCAATAGAGAGACAAGAAGCCCAAGACACTAGCCTTCCTGGGTATGTAGCCTACACCTGACATATTTTACAAATTAATTGGTTGAAAGCAATTCAAAGTCAGGCCTTTTTTGTGTTACTAGGCACCGCTAGAAACCGGCAGTTTTAATCTGGTTTCGCAGCATCTTCCATTTAAAGGTCAATTGGATGCAAACGCAATTAAAAAGCAGTTGGGTGGATCCAGCGTCTCGAATCCAATACGGTGGTTTCCGATGAAACAGGAACGCACAGAATACCATGTCGTCTGCTTTTAGGAGCTGTACAATTGGGTCGGATTTTCAGAAAATGTACAATTCGCCTTCACCAATCCTCTCAAATAACCCACATTTAAGACAAAAATCCGGTTAAAAATACTGTTCAACATAACCAAACAGATTGTTTGAATCAAGGCAATACCAAATACATTCATATATACCTAGTGTTGATGATTTTTCAGTCCAATTTAGCAGAATTTACAAAATATGTTGATCAGCCAATTGTACATTTTCTGAAAATTTGACCCCTTTAACATTCCTCATGGGCTTGGTAGTACTCCGCATTATCAACCGGGGGAGAAACCTTCATGTTTGGAAATTAAAGTGTTTCTTTGAATGAAAATTAGAGAAGAGGAGTAGATATTATTCCTTAGAATCAAACACGCGCAGCAGGAATAGGGGATTTGTATGTGCCACTGCGCATGTCTACTGCAGTGCATGCTGGGGTGGATTCTGTTGAAATCTGACATACACATATTTAGCAACAGTTTTATAAAAAAAAAAATTGCAAGAATGTTTTCACCAATATCATAGCTTGTATAAATGATCTATGAAAACCAAATGCATGATGGGAAAGATGGAGGCTTGTGTTACGGAAACATGTATAACAAATGGATATTGACATTTAGAGCATTGATAACATTCCATGCTGAACATGGCATGTTTTCTATAGATTTTACACAGTGCGATTAGTCCCATAATTCCATGCGAAACAAGATTCAAAATAGCGGCTATACAAATCCCCTATAAGCACTATGATCAGTAAGGCAGCTGAGACCCTCTATTTATATCGCCCTTTGCCAGAGCCGGAAGACTACAATTGGTTTAGAAGACCCCCCATAAGGCCTGTAGCACATGTGCTTTCATGTGCTTTCATTGAATCAATTTACTTTGACAAAAATATGCAGAACCATTTTAAAAATCAGGTGCTGCGCTGGGACTACTCAGCATGATATAGAATTCGCAATTAAAGAAATATCTTTGGAAAATGTAAAATAATTAAAATATTTTAAACTCTTTCAAACTATTTTCGTGGTTTGCGTTACAATGGTGTACATACGAAACTGCGATGAATATGGGATGGACATGTAGCAGGCTTTTGTCAAACTAATAACTTGGACTCTCCGAGCAAAAGATATTGAATATCTGCTTTTCACATTTCAATTAAACGTTAAAAGGGAAACATAATTCCTAATTATGACGACTGATCGGACCATAATCTTTTATTATGACATCAAGACATTTCCTTTCAATCACAAAATTGAGGCATAGTGCAGTGCTTGAAGCAGTCGATCTCCTCATATTATGATTAATACGCAATTGGTGGATAAATAGTTTTTCAGAAAACAATCAAACGTCATACCAATTTCACAACAAAATATATTTTTTCGTTCTCAACGGAATTTTATACCTATATCAATGTCTAAAATCTAGTTGAGCTCCCATTAAACTGATACAATATGATTTGCTCGGCAGATTTACAATAGGGGATTTGCATAGCCGCCATTTTGTATCTTAATTCGCATGGAATTATGGGACTAATGGTACAGTCTAGAATCATTAGAATACATGCAATGTTCAACATGTAATATTTATCAATGTTCTAATGTTAATATTCATGTGTGATACATGTTCCCATAACCCAAGTCCCCATACAAGCTATGATATTGGTGAAAACATTCTTGAAATCTTCGATGAAAATGTTGCCAAATATATGTCAAACAAAAATAATATTTTCATGCATTTATTTGATTAGATTGTAGAGCTTCATGATATGTATAAGCTAGAGAGGTCATATGAAATAAAATCATGTCTAGAATTTATGGCAACGCGACAAAACATTCACCATGTGAACAAGCGTATTTTTTTTATAATCAGTTTAAACCATGTACGGCCCTCAGTGATAAAAAAAATAAAAAAAATATGTATGTCAGATTTCATCAGAATCCATCCCAGGATGCACTGTGACACGCGTCATGCGCAGTGAGTGGCACATGCAAGTCCCCTATTCGCAGCGACCTATCTCCGAGTGATAAGCCTATAGGAGTAAACCATATCAGAAATCCTAACGCCGACAGCTTATATGAAACGGGGCCGTTAAGTAGAAATATAAGGAGGAATAAATCTAGCAAATTCGCTGAGATCTGATGGGCTTGAAGCACTCTATGTCCTACAGTCATAGCCCCGCTACAGCTAAAGAGAAACGTTGCATTCCTTATTAGCAATAAATCCTATTTCATGGACCCGGAGCTCATGATAGTATCTGTGGATAGTTTGATGATCAATGATAGCTTTTCCACTCCTCACATTGGTGTCCGCATTCACTCAAGTGAAGACATTGAAAGTAAGGTACAACTCTTCGTAAAACATATATATACTATTTAAGGGTCAGATTTTCAGAAAATGTACAATTGGCAGCTGTACACATTTTAGTAAATTTTGCTAAATTAGGCTGCAATTTGGTCAACACTAGGTAAATTCGGGTATGTTCAGCATTGCATTGATTCTAGCGATCGGTTTGGTTTGGTTTAACTGTATTTTATACTTTATTTTCGTCTGAAATTTGGGTTGTTTGAGAAGATAGGCGAAGTTGTATTATACATTTTCTGAAAATCTTACCCATGTTATTATTCTTTTTAAAAACGTGTTTTAGTCAGGATTTAATGACAATACCCGACACTCTCACCTCAGGGGTGGCTTTCCTTGTGCCCTGTAGCTGGTTATATAGTTACATCGAGGTATTTATTTCGAGAGATTCTACAATTATTATGCAATTTTATTTTGTTAAATATCGTTGGAAGTGATGAATTAAATCAATAATTGGAGCAATGGTGATCTATTTTAATTTGTGATAGATGAAATTTGCTGAGGCGGGAAAAGACTGTTGTAACGCCAGATAGTTATACATCTTTACTCTAGGTCCAACAAGCTCACCATTCAATATACGGGTCAGATTTTCAGAAAATGCACAATCTACAGTTCTACACATCTCTTAAATGCTGCTAAATCAGAGTGAAAAATGATAAATACTGAGTGTATTCCGTATTGTATTCATTCAATAAATCTGTCTGGTTATGTTGAACTGTATTTTGAACCTAATTTCCGTCTAAAATGTGGGTTATTTGAGAGGATTGGTGAAGGCCAATTGTACATTTTGTGAAAACTTGGCCCACTGTCCATTGGTTCCTCAGGCGTATTCCTGAGACCATCCAAGCATGATTTCAGTATCGCCTCCCAGGCGACCGGTCTGGTGATAAATCGCTTCCGCCGCCCCTGGACACTTAAACTGACGCAAGTCTTCCCAAGTCTGGCGAATATATCTACTTATTTTTTTTAAGTCTGTTCTGGAAATCTGTGAAACACTCTAGGTACAAACCCTCAGATCAGGTAAGAGTGAGTGAGTGAGTGAGATTAGTTGCTTTACGCCCTTATCAACACATTTGATATGGTTATATCAAGGACGGGAGAGCTGAGAGGGAGGCAGTTTATGATCATACCCAGGAAATAGAGATAGAGAAGTAGGGGCAGGGAGACAGAAAAAGAGACAGAAAGGCAGTTTATGGTCATACCCAGGACCGGATCAGGTAAGAATGGTACGTCAGTGATTAGACGCCTACCTCGCTAATACGTTTCCTAGGCTAGGGCTAGCGTTTTAATGGAAATATAATGACATTTTGCGGTCTTAATGGAATAATAATGGCACTTTGAGGTTTGAGGCGAGAGGCTTTCCCTTTGTTTGAAGGGACTCTCTCTCAACTTTGGGCCTATTCTGGAAAGATCTTTGTGTGTGTGTATGCACACAGTTAAAAATTGATTCAAACGATCTTGAAGAATAATGACCATAATATGTGTCAATTCACCATGCCAGTCATTATCAAGATAGTAGTGATACAGATAATAATAATAATCTAAATATGTCATGCCAGTCATTATCAATACATAGCGATACTCTCTTGTTAAAATCTGGTTAAGAATAGAAAACAAACTATGTCAGTTGGCCTACGCAATACGGCGAAAAGAATAAGATGCTTCTCCCGAGGAAGCGCAACAAAAATGTTTTGACTTCCGAATCGTAACAAAGATTGCCAAATAATGAAGAGGCTCAGACTGCTGTTAAGCCGTGGACACACACAGCCGATTTGTCCCCCGATTTCGGTCTTCCAAAGAATCCGAGAATTTCATTTCCAATCCTGGTTGATGTTATTTCAAAAACATAAACCAGGACTTGCAATGAAATCATAGGATTTATCGGGAGACCAAAATCGGGGGACAATCGGGAGCCAAATCGGCTGTGTGTGTCCACGGCTTTAATTGAATCTAGTGTATGTGGACACGACAAGAGATAGACTTTTCCAAAGAGCAACAACAACACGGACGGTTCCATCAATCTCCCTTAAAGTAAGCTCTAATATGAGTCGAGATTGTTATCTATAATTTCCAAACATCCTCAGGACGAATTCGTGACTTTCATCGGGATGACCTTGATGTGAATAGGTCGACAAGGAGAGTTAGACATGACAGCTGCCTTTAGAAGTGGCCTGCTGAGTGCTGCACATTCTGTCAACACTTTCATTGGGAAATTGAAGGATTGTGCAAATTTACCACACGTATAGGCCTCGGCCAGAGTCCCTATGCGATACCTCCCCCACGCTCGCCCATGAGTTTAACTTTCAGAAGGTCAGATTTTCAGAAAATGTACAAATTCGCCTTCACCAATCCTCTCAAATAACCCACATTTAAGACAAAAATGAGCTTCAAAATGCAGTTTAATATAACAGAACTGATACTATAAATCAACGCGATACCAAATATACTCAGATATACCCGGTATTCATCATTTTTTAGCCTAATTTAGCCAAACTTCCCTAATGTGTAGAGCTACCAATTGTACATTTTCTGAAAATCTGACCCTTGAAAGTGATACATGATTATTTTCAAACCTTCAAATGTAGTATTTCTTATTTCGCACTCACATATACTGGCGTTGCCCTGGATGGGTTTCCGGTATCGGGTTAGATTAGATTAGATTAGAAACTTTTATTTTCGATTTCTTTATCGCTGTCAGAGAGCGGTTCTCCAGCTAAGGGAGGTCTCCATGCTCACTGTTGAATTTACAATAATGGCGTGCAGTGAACGAGTCCACAGTCGTCATGACGAAGGTGGTACACTGCAATGTTTGAATTAACTTTTTATCATACATTTGTAATATAGTTTTAAGCGCGGTAAGTATTTTCATGTTAAATGTTTTCAGTTCGTTTTTCAATGATTGGTCGTATAATTCACAACTGATTCTTGGTAATTAATGTTATATGAATGCATAAATATACATAGTCGATTACATTATCAATCAATAAAGTCAATAAAGTTCTGATCGGGTAAGAGGCAATACTCTAAAAAGATGGTTTAAGGGTGGTCTCCACTGGCTGCGGTAAGCTTTGCGGTAAGCCTTGCGATGGTGCTGTGTTGTTGAGGAGTGAGGAGGTCCTGCCTACATCGTTCACTGACCATGTAGGCAAGGACCTCGTCATTCCTCACCACCTACAGAACCAGCACAACACCATCGCAAGGCTTACCGCAGAGCTTACCGCAGCCAGTGGAGACCACCCTTAACTGTCAGGGTGTGTATTCGCCACGTTTGCAGAGCTATCTTATGTTCACCCCATTCATGTGCAGTGGACTAGACGTGAGTAAGAGCTACGGGTGGGAAGGGTGTTCATGGCCGAACAACCGGAAGTAATTCGGCAACCAACTTCCTCCCGATCTCTCTTCCAGACAGATTTCCGAACATGGCCATCCCCTGATAGCCAGAGACCCCTAGAGGAGGTTTAAGAAACTGTTGCTTTTGCTTCCCAACCTATTATACATGAAGTCACGGGGAAATCTCGCGATATGATCACGTGGGTCACGAGATGCAATCTCGAGAGGAAAGGAATGGGTCGTAAAGGGACAGGAGATATAGACACATACAAAACTAGGACTTAACTTGCTTCCACCCATCCGCAGAAATATTTGTTGTCATATCACATAGACATTATTATATGTACATATATATAGGCCATTATAGATATATGCCACAGGGATTGACAATATGAGATGGAATAAAATGACTTCTTTTTCGAGGGGCAAAAAATATTGTTATCCCATTTGCCTTTCCATATACATAAGCTTACATACATGCATACATACATAAATACATACATGTATACATACATACATACATACATGCATGTATGCATACATACATGTATACATACATACATGTAGACATGCATACATACATACATACATGTAGACATACATAGATACAAGACCATACACCAATGTATGACTCTGATAGATATGATATATTGTATTCTTTATATATTACATTCATAGATAGGTAGATTTGTGTATTCCTACCAGATGAATGATATACTCTTCCTATATAAAATAAATCCAGAGTTGACACAATTTGAATTTGTTTCTTATTTGTATTTAATTCTCCCCCTCGAACTCACCCCGGGTCATTACACATGTATACATGCATACATGTACATGTATACATACATACATGTATACATACATACATGTATACATACATACATTTATACACATACATACATACATACATACATACATTACATACGATATATTGTATTTTTTATATATAAATCACAAAAGTCACATATTTGTTTTCAGGGATGTTATTGCTTACTGTTGAAATATCGTAGACAATATTACAATCCAATGGTGCAGAATAAAAGAGATACACATACAAATATCAATCTCTGAGGAAGGTAACATACATTTATACACATACATAGATACATAGATACATACATTACATACATACATACATACGATATATTATATTTTATATATATTACATTCATAGATAGCGCTAGATAGTAGCGCCGCAAGACAAGAAGCCATATAACAC
Source organism: Sthenelais limicola (assembly GCA_942159475.1). Taxonomy (NCBI): domain Eukaryota; kingdom Metazoa; phylum Annelida; class Polychaeta; order Phyllodocida; family Sigalionidae; genus Sthenelais; species Sthenelais limicola. The sequence continues at coordinate 105,869,677 of OW804098.1, forward strand.
TACTAGACCCACTAATACTTCTTATCAATGCCCCTGGTTTATATCACCACCCAATCCCTCCACCACAGCGTATAGCATAAGACCCCAGGAAAGTAAGGACAGGAATCCCCAATAAGTGCCTGATAATTCCAGAGCTAACATGTCTCTATGATAACACCGAGATATTTTCCTGTAGGGATAGGAATCCAGCTTTATAATAAGATATGAAGGTGATACATGCCATCAAACCATGCCCATCAAATCAACGTAGCAGGTAACTCTATCAGGACCCCATTAATTCCCTCCAGGAGCTGTAAGAGCGAGGGCTTCAAGAGAATCTCTTCCCCTTGCTTCAGAAAGCAAATGGGACTTGTTTCCCTCTGTGGCCCATCATCTATACGGGTCAAGTTTTCAGAAAATGTACAATTGGCAGCTCTAGATATTTAGGAAATTTGACTAAATTAGGCTGAAAAATGATGAATACCGGGTGTATCTGAGTATATTTGGTATCGAGTTGATTTATAGTATCAGTTCTGTTATGTTAAACTGCATTTTGAAGCTTATTTCTGTCTTAAATGTGAGTTATTTGAGAGGATTGGTGAAGGCGAATTGTGCATTTTCTACAAATCTGACCCATACCCCAACAAATGGGACTTGTTTCCCTGTGTGGCCCATCATCTATACCCAAGATGGCGGCCATCAATCACAGTCTTGCTGTTTGCTTTCTCCAGACCAAGCTTTACTAACGTGACTCATGGTTGACGTTATATCGTCCCTTGTCATTAGTATTATTTTTATGACTTATTCGGGGACTTATTATACGTACTATTTTCTCTTCTGAATCCTTACCCTGAGTTAGATGTTTTATGTTACGAAATGGAAGGGTAATCTGTTAGTCAAAGCACATAAGAGAGAGGGAGAGAGAGAGGGAGAGGGTGTGGTGGGGGGGGGGAGAGGGGGAGAAGGGGAGAGAGAGAGGGAGAGTGAGAGAGAGAGAGGGAGAGAAGGGGGGAGAGAGAGAGAGGGAGAGAGAGAGGGAGAGAGAGAGAGGGAGAGAAGGGGGGAGAGAGAGAGGGAGAGAGAGAGGGAGAGAGAGGGGGAGAGAGAGAGGGAGAGAGAGGGAGAGAGAGAAGGGGAGAGAGAGAGAGGGAGAGAGAGAGAGGGAGAGAAGGGGAGAGAGAGAGTAAGAGAGAGAGGGAGAGAGAGAGAGCGAGAGAGAGAGAAGGGGAGAGAGTGAGAGTGAGAGGGAGAGGGAGAGAGAGAGAAGGGGAGAGAGTGAGAGGGAGAGAGGGAGAGAAGGGGAGAGAGTGAGAGTGAGAGAGAGAGAGGGAGAGAGAGAGAGAAGGGGAGAGAGTGAGAGGGAGAGAGAGAGGGAGAGAGAGAGAAGGGGAGAGAGTGAGAGTGAGAGAGAGAGTGAGAGGGAGGGAGAGAAAGGGAGAGGGAGATACACTAATTACATTTCCCAACCTATGGCTGATGCGATTTGGATATAAAAGACAAAACATAGAAAGGGAGAAATGGGAGAGAAGGAGTGAGAGAGAGGGGGAGAGAGAGAGATATGAGAGATAGGGAGACATACAGAGAGAGGATGGGGGGAGAGAGAGAAATGGCAGAAAGAGAGAGAGAGACAGAGAGAGAGAGACAGGGAGACATACACAGAGAGAGAGGATAGGGGGAGAGAGAGAAATGGCAGAGAAAGAGAAAAAGAGAGAGAGAGAGAGACAGAGACAGAGAGAGAGACAGAGAGAGAGACAGAGAGAGAGAGACTTTTGAGCCTTTCTGCAGATTAAATCCCTGAGCTAAAGGAACATCTTAACTCTATAAAAGCTAAAAGGAAATAAAGAATGTACACACGACATGTCGAAATGGAAACGACGTTTACAAACATAGCACCAGATCCATTTTCAGCCATCCATTATCGGAAACCTCAGAGCAACTGGTGAAACAAACAAAAATGCAATTCAGGAGACGATCAGTCCAGACTGCTTCCAACAACACACTGCCCTGTGTTAAACTAGAGGACTTATTTCCTCCGTTGCGTTTCCGGAAGGCGATGAAAGCAAACCATGTTCGCTACGTATGTTCGCAGCGATACGAGAGCGACAGACAATATGGTCATTTCCGCAGAGAGATAGTAGTAGCAAAAACTGTCCTGTTTACCAATCATGAGCGACGGGGCAACACTCTGAGCAAAGTCAACTATCACGCTTTGGTATTGTCCCGACCGGAAATTGAAGCTGACCAATGGCGAAAGGTCTGACAAGAGGGTGTGCATATTAATAGGGGTGGCCGGTAGGGGAGCACGGGGTGGCCGGTAGTGGAGCACGGGCCAACCCTGAACTGACTGACCCCTAGCGGAGTTGACACGCATCTAGCACTGCCTGCTATAGTGTCGACACGAGGTCAGTGCCCCCTGGGGGATGACAGTGGAATAATGATAACATGGTCAAGTTATCAGAAAATGTACAATTCACCTTCACCAATCCTCTCAAATAACCCACATTTTAGACAGAAATAAGCTTCAAAATGTATATTAACCTAACAGAACTGATACTTTATATCAATGCGATACCAAATATACTCAGATATACCCGGTATACATCGTTTTTCAGCCTAATTTAGGAGAATTTCCTAAATGTGTAGAGCTGCCAATTGTACATTTTCTGGAAATCTGACCCATAACGTTGAAAGAGATGGAAAGGGTTGGTGGGTTGGTGGGTAACTGAAGTTGAATGTCCTGCTGGTGAAAAGGGCAACGCAAAAACCACAATGTAGTCAAGGGAAGTGTGACGATAAAACCCTTTTGATGCATATATATACATGGGTGAAATTTCCAGAAAATGCACAATTCATATTTAGAAACCCTCCCAAATAACCCGAATTTAATACAGAACTGAGACTCAAAACACAATACAACACAACCAAACACATCCTTTGAATCAACTCAATACAAAATATACTCAGATATAGCTAGTATTTATCATTTTTCAGTCGAATTTAGCAGTATTTCATAAATGTGTAAAGCTGGCATTTTGTGAAAATCTGACCCATATGCGTCAAAAGGGTTTTATCTTCACACAACACAATAGATAACTCCAGGTAGTTTTGATTTGCCACATATCGAATTCATGGGAATAAGCTGACATTCATATATATGATCATAAGCGTGGAGGAAATATATAGCCTATAGGCCAACCGAATAGATCACCACACAACATAAGTGAGTCAGATTTTCAGAAAATGCACAATGTACAGTTCTACGCATCTCTCAAATTCTGCTAAATTAGAGTGAAAAATGATAAATACTGAGTATATCTGAGTGTATTCTGTATTGTATTCATTCAATAAACCTGTCTGGTTATGTTGAACTGAATTTTGAACCTGATTTTCGTCTTAAATGTGAGTTATTTAAGGGGATTGGTGAAGGTGAATTGTACATTTTCTAAAAATCTGACCCCCCCCCCCCCAAGGGATACCATGGTGATAATCATGGTGCTTGTGTGTCTGCGTCAGATTTTCAGAAAATGTACAATTCAACTTCACCAATCTTCTCAAATAACCCAAATTTCGGACGATAATAAAGTTCAAAATACAGTTCAGCCTAACCAAACAGATTGCTAGAATCAATGCAATGCCAAATATACTCGAATTCACCTAGTATTGACCAAATTGCAGCCTAATTTAGCAGAATTTACTAAATGTGTACAGCTGCCAATTGGACATTTTCTGAAAATCTGACCCGTCTGTTGATCCCTCAGAAGCTACCTGGTGTTACTGTGTTACAAAATGGCGGCGACAGGTAACAATTATAACCTGGTCTTTCATCCCTTTCACCCTTTACTCCACCAGCGCACGTCACCGACGCTCGGACCAAATTCAATCTACTTAAAAAAAGGATTTACCGTCTTTATAAAAAGGACTTTAATGCCTTCCTTGCAAATCCTGAAGTGAACAGTAATGTTTAAGGCCTTCAATAATGGGTAAGATTTTCAGAAAATGTACAATCGGCAGCGGTACACATTTAGTAAGTTCTGCGAAATTAAGCTGAAATTTTGGTCAATAATAGGTAAATTCGGGTATGTTTGGCATTGCATTGATTCTAGCAATCTGTTTGGTTAGGTTGAACTACATTTTGAAAGTCATTTTTGTCTTAAATTTGCGTTATTTGATAGAATTGGTGAAGACGAGTTGTACATTTTCTGAAAATCTTACCCTAAATACGTAATCTGTCCAGTGAACTGACATTTACTGGCGTCTCAAACGATCAATTATTGAATGAAAGCTCTTTTTGATTATGATTTTCATCAAGGTCGCTTTTTGCCTACACGTGTTAGAATTGCAAATCAAATACGGTTTTATGGGCGAGATTTATTGTTTATTGTTTGCCAAACTGAGGAGATAAATTCCCTGTGCACTGCTGCAGCTCCGAAATGTGAATATTTGACAAGGTCGCTTAGGCATAGGTTTAAGGTTAAGTCCTGCATACTGAAATATTTATCTTAATGCATTAAGAGTAGAGAGATCGACGAAAAACCTGGAGAAATTCTTTAATCAGTTCGCCACGAGTTCACACTATTTAAGGGTCAGATTTTCAGAAAATGCACAATTGGCAGCTGTACACATTTAGTAAATTCTGCAAAACTAGGCTGCAATTTGGTCAATACATGTACTGGGTAAATTCGTGTATATTTGACATTGCATTGATTCTGGCAATCTGTTTGGCTAGGTTGAACTTTATTTTGAACTTTATTTTCGTCGGATATTTGGGTTATTTGATGATATTAGCGAAGGTGAATTGTACATTTTCTGAAAATCTTACCCTTAAGTAGTACGAACAGCTAGCTTATTACCCACAAATTATGGATAATAACGAATATTCAGAGCAACAATAATTGCAATTCATTGAAACTTTTGTCAGATGAAACCATGCTCTTTCAAAGGCTAACAGGACATTTTCACTGCATCTTGTAGTGACAGCCCTGATTCCTTTGATAAAAAATGAAACATCAGAAGGTAGTTCTAATAGAAATAGACTTCATAGACGGTCAAGCAATAAAGAGTGGCTTATCTCTAATGCTTCTTACTCGACTTCAAGCCAATTGTATCACGCGACCCCCGGACTACTTCAGAATCAATTAATAATTATCTCCCGAATTGCTCAGACTTCAAAGTTCTGAACATCGACTCAAGCCTCTTAGTATGAAGTCTGTGCTCTTGAAGATAAGCAAATTTATTCAAATTGGTTTCCACGATGGGCGAAAGTAACTAAAAACAAGACTTAGAGGTGGATTTGTTGCTCAGTATAATGCGTAATAATTTACACCACAGTCGGATTTACTGTTACCAATGTTCTGGCAGCTTAAACCCTGCCCACACACAGCCGATTTGTCCCACGATTGCCTCCCGATTAGGGTCTCCCGATGAATCCTCATTCCTATGAATTCATTTCAAATCCTGGTTGATGTTATTTCAAAAACATAAACCAGGAATTAAAATGAGATCATAGGATTCATCGGGAGACCAAAATCGGGGACAATCGGGGGGCAAATCGGCTGTGTGTGGGCAGGGTCTTACTAACAATTATCGTACTGTAGCGAATCTGCGAATTTAAAAAAGATGGGTCAGATTTTCAGAAAATAGGCTACGACATGTACAGTTCTACGCATGTCTCAAATTCTGCTAAATTAGAGTGAAAAATGATAAATACTGAGTATATCTGAGTGTATTCTATATTGTATTCATTCAATAAACCTGTCTGGTTATGTTGAACTGAATTTTGAACCTGATTTTCGTCTTAAATGTGGGCTATTCCCCTCGAGGGGATTGGTAAAGAGAAATAGTATACATTTTCAGAAAATCTGACCCAGATGCAGGGGTAACATGTGGAAACAGTAGTTAATTAAAAGATATACAGAAAGCAACAGATTTCAGATCATTTGCATGGTGTCTTGATATGGGTGAATTTCCATAGTCGCTCATAATTGTAAATCATCCCATTTCTTATATAAATTATCGCCAGGAAACCCTCCATAAAAGCTTATAGCTCGTGTACGATCAATACGCTGCACATATCTCTCTTCCAGGGCAGTTAGGAAACTGGAGACCAAGCTGAGATACTAGCAGGAGCCATCGATCCAATAGTAGGGATATCTTTAATGAAGCAGAATATGAGGACGACACTTCGCTACAGCACTGTATATGGGTCAAGTTTTCAGAAAATGTACAATTGGCCATCACCAATCCTCTCAAATAACCCACATTTAAGACAAAAACGAGCTTCAAAATGTAGTTTAACATAACAGAACTGATACTGTGAATCAATGCGATACTAAATATACTCAGGTTTACCCGCGGTATTCATCAATTTTCAGCCTAATTTAGTAGAATTTCCTAAATGTGTAAAGCTACCAATTGTACATTTTCTGAAAATCTGACCCATATATCTAATTCCGTCACATGTATTTGCATACATAGACACGAAACTCCCTTTGGAGAGATCGTGTGCCAACCGATCCTATGTCATATTGATGACATCAGAGTAGCCAAGGGAGGCGACATATTTCTTATGAGCAAGCCTTCGTCGCACTGAAACGCGATGACCCCCACATGGTGTTATGGATGTAATATGGGAAATCAATTGCCACCATTGAGGCCCTCCCAGTAGCATAGGGGTCAAGTTCTCAGAAAATGTACAATTGGCCTTCACCAATCCTCTCAAATAACCCAATTTTAAGATGAAAATCAGGTTCAAAATAGAGTTCAACATAACCAGACAGATTTATTGAATGAATACAATACAGAATACACTGAGATATACTAAGTATTTATAATTTTTCACTCTAATTTAGCAGAATTTGAGAGATGCCTAGAAATGTAGATTGTGCATTTTCTGAAAATCTGACCCATAGACGTCGGTGTCTTGTCCTCTCTTTCCGTATACACAAGCAGTAGTGGATCGATCAAGAATTCTGGACATGCATGCATGGACTTTTATTAGCGAGATTTAGCAACCACAACGCACCAATGCAACACTAACGCATCCACTAACTATTTGTACATTATTACCGCTGTGGGGATATCTCAAGAGGTGCTAGGCTATAGACTGGGCTGGGCTAGGCCTCTCAAGATATCCCCACAGTGGTAATAATGTACAAGTAGTTAGTGGATGCGTTAGTGTTACGTTGGTGCGTTGTGGTTGCTAAATCTCCCTAATAACAGCCCCTCACAGATAATGGCCAATGCTCTGTCAGAGCAGCTGTGAAGAACAATGCAGTATACAGAGGAAACAACACCATTACTTACAATGGGTATTGACTTCTGAGATAAGAGATATTAATCATCAATAACTGATAAATATATATTTTCAGAAAATGTACAATTGGCAGCTGTACCCATTTAGTAAATTCTGTTAAATTAGGCTACAATTTGGTCAATACTAGGTAAATTCGAGAAGAGTTGGCATTGTATTTATTGTAGCAATCTGTTTGGTTAGGTTGAACTGTATTTTGAACTTTATTTTCGTCTGAAATTTGGGTTATTTCAGAGGATTGGCGAATGTGAATCGTACATTTTCCAAAAATCTGACCCAGATGTCTAGAGCTGGATCTGAATCTTCACATTCCTAATTTGGACAATTGCAAACGTTCCAAGAAGAACGGTGAAGGCTAATAAATTGTTTTGAAACGTAGAGTTGGTTGAGAAGTATTGACCGCTCTCGTGTCTCCCTAAATAATAAGCCTGAGACCTATGGGTGGGAAAAAGTATACTTATGATGCTTGAATAGACAAGGGTGCGTGACCAGTGCTTTCACATGGGTAGAGTGCGCGGTGTGGGAATGTGGGAATACAGCAATATGCCGCGTCCTCTTCCTCACATTCCATCACAGTACGCTACATGTATATGGGCAGCCACTTGTGGGTGGGATTTTCAGAAAATGCAGGCAGGATATGATGAATAAAACTTGTCAAAAAACCCCAATTGTGTTCAGTTGTAGGTAGTGCATGGCTACAGATCCCGAGTGGGCATCAAGAAAAGTACTACTCACGACTTACAGGTATTTAATGAAGCCAAGCAACACTTACCTAGAAAAGAGAGAAAAGAGAAATTTAGAAATATTGGAAACATGAATCAGTTTAAAGTGTTCTATTCTATATTAATAAACAACGGCAACGCTTGAGGAGAATAGTGGTACAATCGACAGCATCGTATTGCTAGCTATATACAGAGACATAACTTAGTTTAACAATTGTTCATTTGGATGGAGCATATGGTAATATATTTCGCTCATACTGGTTTGTGAAATGGAGACTCTGAAGGTAGACAGCAGGGCCATTGTAGGAGACAAGTTATAATATGGGTCAGATTCTCAGAAAATGTACAATTCGCCTTCACCAATTCTCTCAAATAACCCACATTTAATACAGAAATGAGCTTCAAAATGTAGTTTAACATAACAGAACTGATACTGTGAATCAATGCGATACCAAATATATTCAAATATACAGTATTCATCATTTTTCAGCCTAATTTAGCAGGATTTTCCTTAATGTGTAGAGCTGCCAATTGTACATTTTCTGAAAATCTGACCCTTGTAACAGTAAGGGACAGCAGCAACAGCAAAATTAATATGTGATGTGTTTCAGGAAAATTAGTCATAAGTCGCAAAAATGATATTTTTCAAAGTTTATGTTACGAGATAACTTTATTGTCAGTAATATTCTGATTTATGGAGAGTTTATCACTTATTGCTATATCGATTGGTGTATCAAATTTCAGGACAATGTATGTAATATTTTCTCTGAAATAACCCAAATTTCAGACGAAGATAAAGTTCAAAATGCAGTTCAACCTAACCCAACCGATTGCTAGAATCAATGCAATGTCGAGTACACTCGAATTTACCTGGTATTGACCAAATTGCAGCCTAATTTAGCAGAATTTACTAAATATGTACAGCTGCCAACTGTAAATTTTCTGAAAATCTGACCCATATAAGTTGCTCGATGTCAACCTGTATCTAGAAGGAACAAGTTGAGCGCAGCATTTTCAAGGTTGCCACTCCTTACTGGAGGGAGGAGAGAGTGCAGCAGTCATGGCAGCTTGGGGCAAGTATTTATGACACCTATGGGACCACAACTTATTCACAGTGGGGTGAGATGCCCTCGCAAGATACTGGTGACAGATAAGGGAATTAAGAAGCGGGCTCCCTCTACCGTCAATAATGAGTGAGGCGATGTCACGGCAACTTGACCCGGGTCGCAGGACGACGTAGTGTATACTGGGGTAGGATCGTATCAGATCCGCAAACTGATATATAATGGGTCATGTTGCCAGAAAATGTACAATTCGCCTTCACCAATCCTCTCAAATAACCCATATTTAAGACAAAAATGAGCTTCAAAATGTAGTTTAACATAACAGAACTAATACTTTAAATCAATGCAATATCAAATATACTCAGATATACCCGGTATTCATCATTTTTCAGCCTAATTTAGCAGAATTTCCTAAATGTGTAGAGCTGGCAATTTTACATTTTCTGAAAATCTGACCCTTATGACATTATCAACAGAATTAAAGAGCCGAATACATGAGGCAAGGGCAAATGCAAGAGACAGCCCAGTCAGGAAATGTGATAAATCATACAAAGTCGAAACAGATTAAAATGTTTCCATGGCCTATACTAACTATTTCCTTGTTTTTTATTTACCATAAGCTCTCATTGACATTTTCAGCTTAATGTAGAAAAGTATTACTTTGAATTTAATTTACAGTGACATTTATACGCAAAACATGACCCCTTTAGTACAGTCTTTGCTAAACCTAATTTAGTTTCAGGCCTTGGATACATATATATCATTTTCTTTGTAGAATATATTGAGGTGTAGGTAATTGAACTTTATATGCATGCCTCTGTTCAGGCACCATATCTAAGTTATATGACATAATAAAGCATACTTATATCGGTGCTTAGAGATCATTCAAAGTTACGCATCAAACGGATAAACGAGGGTAAAATCGCCAGAAAATGTACAATTCTCCTTCCCCGATCCTCTCAAATAATTAAAATTTAGGACGAAAATCAGCTTTAAAATTCAGTTCAACTTTAAAATTCAGTTCAACATAACCAACCAAATTGTTTGAATCAAGGCAATATCAAATATAGGCCTACTCAGATATACCTATTTTTGACCATTTTTTAGTCTAATTTAGCAGAATTTACTAAATGTGTAGATCTGGTAATTGTACATTTTCTGAAGATCTGACCCACGAATGCTTCTCATCTTTAAACGTAGAGTCCCGGGCACGCACTAATTGCCCTGTAGCGATAATTCTAGCTTTTAATTCGTCTTCAAGCACCCATTGCATGTGGACAACCTATCATGATCATTTTCACACGGGTCCCTGACCATTATTTAAGGCATTTCAGGCAGTACAGAGGTACTTATGGGTCAGATTTTCAAAAAATGTACAATTGGTAGCTGTACACATTTAGTAAATTCTGCTAATTTAGGCTGCAATTTGGTCAATTCCTAGGTAAATTCGAGTATATTCAGCATTGCATTGATTCTAGCAATCTGTTTGGTTAGGTTGAACTGTATTTTGAACTGTATTTTAGTCTGAAATTTGGGTTATTTGAGAAGATTGACGAAGTTGAATGGTACATTTTCTGAAAACCTGACCCCTTATAGAGGGTGGGAGTATCGTATTAGTCACAAGGTAAGCATGACTTCGGGCACTTTGCGAAAGGAGAAATTTCATTAGTTTATGATCGCGCATTTTGGACACAAGGTTAGGGGCGAAAGCATGTTATTAGGGAGTTTCAATCTCAATTACGTAACCGTATCCGTATTTTTTGTGAGAATTACGTCACATTTTTATGTATTAAAACTAAATTGTGAGATGAAACATTTTGCTTGATATTTAGCGTTACGTTTTTCCCACCACGCTTTGCTGAACCTCTTTCTTCTTTTTAACGTATACGGATACGGATACGTTTACGTAAAGGTTAGACTTGCTGAACCTCCCTACTATCGCCTCTTAACTCGGCGACGGGTGGTTCGGTGCTTCAAAGCTTGCAACGCATCTACAGCAGTGAGTATGCATACATGAACATCTGATTATAAGGGTCAGATTTTCAGAAAATGTACAATTGCCGGCTGTACACTTTCAGTAAATTCTGCTAAATTAGGCTGCAATTTGGTCAATACAAGGTAAATTCGAGTAGCCTATATTTGGCATTGCATTAATGTTAGCAATCGGTTTGGTTAGGTTGAACTGTATTTTGAACTTTATTTTCGTCTGAAATTTGGGTTATTTGAGAGCATTGGTAAAATTGAATTGTACATTTTCTGAAAGTCTGACCCATAAAGCTTATTGTTGATTGTCCACGTGGATTGATAAGTGAGGTGGTCAGCAACAGTAGTACAACAACATGATAAACTAGCAAATACCGGTCCTCTGGACGGTCCCCCTTTCTCCCCACACTTCCCCCTCTCCCTCTTATCCCTCCCCCTTTTCTCTCTCTCATACCTGTTTTTCTCTCCCAACCCCATCTCCGATTCCCCCCTTTCCCTCCCCGATACCCCCACCCTCTCCCTCACCTCTTCTTCACTCTCCCACTCCTCTGCATACATGTAGCCAGCTGTGTGTAGATCCCAATTGAAAAAAGGCTTCAAAATCACATTTTCACCCCAGATACCTTCACAAACCACATATGGGTCAGATTTTCAGAAAATGTATAATTCAACTTCACTATTCCTCTCAAATAACCCACATTTCATACAAAAATAAAGTTTAAAATACAGTTCAACCTAGCCAAACAGATTGCTAGAATAAATGCAATGCCAAATATACTCCAATTTACCTAGTATTGACCAAATTGCAGCCTAATTTAGCAGAGTTTACTAAATATTTACAGCTGCCAATTGTACATTTTCTGAAAATCTGATCCATATAATGTCCTCCGGACAGGGTCGACGGACCTGTACAGACCAGCAACACGGTTGGTAACATCACAGATTCCAAGAACATGCAGGACAAAAGAAAACCTTCTTGAGCTTTATATATTAGATTACCAACGAATCTATGCCAAACTGCCCGATTGCTTAAATAATCTGATAAACATTTTTTTAATTAGGAGACAAGATTCAACCATTGCGCTCTCACAGTAAATTTAAAGTAGTGTAGGATCATGTAAGAACCACTTTTACTAGAAATCCTTCGCCTTACATATTTATACCAACGCAATTGAATGTTTCAATACCCAGTGCTTAAACCCTACCCACACACAGCCGATTTGTCTCCCGATTGCCCCCCGATGAATTCCGATGAATCCTAGGACTTCATTTCCAATCCTGGTTTATGTTATTTCAAAAACATAAACCAGGATTTGAAATGAAGTCATAGGATTCATTGGGAGACCAAAATCGGGGGGCAATCGGGGGGGAAATCGGCTGTGTGTGGGCAGGGCCTAAGATTGCCAATGAGTGCCTGACAATCGGTTCAGCATGCACCAGCTAAACTTAACACATCCAGGGAAAGTTTCAAATACGTCCTTTGGTAAGCACCCAAATGGGATCGATTAGTTACCAGTCTGAAAAACACACTAAGAATAGACAATTTTAAACGATTGATATTTCAGATTGTTGCCAAATATGCTAACATGAACATATTCAATCTAGGAAGAGGGGCTAATGGAGAAACAAGCTCGTGTGTGCCAAAAGCTTCTTGTAAAGAACTCTGGAATACGTCGGTAATTAATCAATAGCAACTTACAGAAAGAACCGAGGAAAACTAACTCAGCAAAACAACCAACATTCTAACTCAGCAAAACAACCAACACTACCTGTAAATCTTCTAAGTATTCCAGAACAATCATTTCATTATCTTTGTAGGCGTTTATTTAACAAATCTTTTCTCATGGAATTCTTCTTATATCTTTTATAAAACATTGCAGTCAGAGGGTATAGGTGTATATATATATGATGCAATTTTCACCTAGCCTAGCTTCATACCAAGGGAAGAAATATCATACCAGACCGACTCCCGGCGCAGCTGTGTGCAGTGTCGGGGTCTTTTAGTGATATTCGAGTGACACGACCCTTCCTACCGGAAGTAGTTTAGTTACTACCGGAAGTAGTGCTCTTTACCCAGCATCCATGTCTCTCTAGCTTCCTTTTCCTCTGTATTAGTACCCCTGTAGGCCGCAGCGAGCGTGCGACTTGATCTATGGAATAGGAATCTACTTCCGTAATAGAATATGTCCAGGTTTACCCAAGCCTGAGCATAAATTCCACACGACATATGAGCGTATGACACGGGATTACGATGCGTTACACGACACTTTAATTGATGAGGAGGGCGGAGTGTGCGGATCTATAACGTGGATAAATCCCCCCATGGAGAGAGCAGGCATGTGGAGACTTCCTCAACGCTCGTCAGGCAAACATTACCAGAGAGAGAGAGGGGAGAGAGGGAGAGAGAGGGAGGGAGAGGGAGGGAAGAGAGAGAGAGAGAGAGAGGGAGAGAAAGAAGGAGAGGGAAGAGAGAGAGGGAGAGAGAGAGGGAGATAGAGAGGTGAGAGAGAGGGAGAGAGAGAGGGAAGGGAGGGAGAGGGAGATAGAGAGGAGAGAGAGAGGGAGTGAGGGAGAGGGAAAGAGAGAGGGAGGGAGAATCTGATTCATATTGATAGTGCCCGTATCAGGCCGCACTTTCTACGTACTACTAACTAGAACCAGCCTCAGTCGTCACTTTACATATACTACTTGGGTCAGGTTTCCAGAAAATGCACATCCTACCGTTCTACACATCTTTCAAATTCTGCTAAATTAGAGTGAAAAATGATAAATACTGAGCCGATCTGACTGTATTTTGTATTGTATTCATTCAATAAATCTGTCTGGTTATGTTGAACTGTATTTCGAACCTGATTTTTTGTCTTAAATGTGGGTTATTTGTGGGGATTCAGGACGGCCAATTGTACATTTTCGGGAGACCTGACCCACTTTAATACAGCATAAGCAAATATGGTACATTCTAACCTAAAATAACCTTTATTACCTCAGAGCCGTTTCCAAATAGAAAGGTTTCGCTAGAATCCTATTTACTGTTTCAATGCATGTAGCAGAACGTATTGAATTGAAGGTTGTTTGTCTCAGTTACTCGGTATCTGTTAAAGCTGCATTCCCAGCTAATTTCTATACAAATCTCAGTTTTCACTTGTTAAGCTAACTAGTACACTGCCCCACCTTATCCCAATCGTTAAGGTTTCTTTCTTAAGGTTGGAGTTTAATATTTGAGAAGATATACTCGTCCTCCCATACTGGTGGTCACCAGTATGACCTCCTTAGTCAACAGTGTGACCTCCTTAGCCTTGTTCCATACAGATAGTCGTTGACAGGGAAAATTCGTTGGCATACAGAGAGAAACATGTGGCTTGATGTGGCACAGAGGCGCCACATGTGACCACTCAGTGCATCTACAGAACTGTGGTGATGGCAATTATACATAACCCTGTGTGTTCCCGATCGTAAAAACACAGAATTTAGACATTAATTTTACTTTTCATTGAAACAGAGATGGATAATATTGAGTTTGGGAACTAATATGAATGTAATTCATGAAGAACCACTCGATCTTAAATCCTGGGAATGCAGCTTTAAAGCCACATGTGGTCTTAGACAACGTTATAAGTAAACTCCTATTCTGTCCAAGTTCTGTATGAACGACATTATATAACTGAACTCCCAGAAGCTTATGCTTAGGGAGCCTTAGCCAATAGAGATGATTACGGTGCTGCAGGATACGCATGTGAGTTTAATACTAGGTTATGGGTCAGATTTTCAGAAAATGTACAATTGGTCTACATCAATCCTCTCGAATAACCCACATTTAAGACAAGAATAAGCTTTAAAATGCAGTTTAACATAACAGAACTGATACTGTGAATCAATGCGATACAAAATATACTCAGATATACTTGGTATTCATCATTTTTTAGTCTAATTTAGCAAAAGTTCCTAAATGTATAGAGCTGCCAATTGTACATTTTCTGAAAATCTTACCCTTATGCTCAGGTCGCCTTAGCTAAGAGAGATGATTACGTTGCGGCAAGATACGCATAACATGCCTAGTATTAACTTACGTACGTAACTAGTACAGCACAGGGAGTTATTATATGGACACCACATCAGATTCCGCACAACCACCTCTATAGAATCACAACACTGACTTCCCTTAAAGATAGGTTTGTCATTAAACCTTCAGATTATCGATTATACCTTATTATCCACTACAACCTATGGAATCCAAGTCTTATTATCCACTTCAACCTATGGTATCAGGCAGATAAGATACAGCCATCATTTGCTGACAATTTCCTCTACTGGTTTGTTCACTTCGGAAGGATATAGATGCATGGGTATTTATATAGTTCCAGTTCATTCCAGCCATACGTGATGTGTTAAGGCAAAATGAGTCACAAGCTCAATTCTGTCTTAAATGTGGGTTATTTGAGAGGATTGGTGAAGGCGAATTGTACATTTTCTGAAAATCTGACCCCACATGTTCGACTAAATGATTCAGACAGGAGGGGATGTATGAGGTCTCATTTAGAATAGATTAAACAGAGAAAAGCTTGGGCAAAGATATGCTGTAACGCACCATGGAGAACATAAGTAGACAAGTTCGAGAATATTCCTTAAAGCAGCATTTAGAGGCTCAAACTATGAAGAAAGTTCTATATGGGTCAAGTTGCCAGAAAATGTACAATTCACCTTCGCCAATCTTCTCAAATAAGCCAAATTTCAGACGAAAATAAAGTTCAAAATACAGTTCAACCTAACCAAACAGATTGCTATACTCAATGCAATGCCGAATATACTCGAATTTACCTAGCATTGACCATTTTTCAGCCTTATTTAGCAGAATTTACTAAATATATACAGCTGCCAATTGTACATTTTCTGGAAATCTGACCCATATACGACTGGCTCCTGCTCCAGACCCAAAGTAGCCTAGACAGGCGGCTTTTAAGAATGCCATTAGAAGCGTTCATACACAATAGTAAAACCTCTATATGGACCGCTCAGCGCGTTCTGACGATGGCTCAACTACCGCACGAGAGTAGTCAATATGGTGGCAGTATCATTTAATGTCGACTGGATAGGAAGAGGCCCTGTAATTCCGAGGGTGTACATCCATTAAGTACTCCTCCGCCAGCCTATGGGTCAGATTTTCCCAAAATGTACAATTGGCAGCTCTACATATTTAGTAATTTCTGCTAAAAAAATGATACATTTGGGGTATATTTGATATAGCATTGATTTAAAGTATCAGTTATGTTATGTTAAACTGTATTTTGAAGCTCATTTCTGTCTTAAATGTGGTTATTTGAGTGGATTGGTGAAGGCGAATTGTACATTTTCTGAAGATCTGACACCTATGCTGCAGCTAGGGAACATCTATTGTCCACCCCTTCCTTATTATTGAATATCGGCCGTGGGAATGTAGGCAATGAAGTAAAGGTAACTACTAATAATAACGTGAAGAGATGTTGTAAATTGTATTGTACGATCGGCACAGCGCCGGCCGTGCCGACCCTGTCGGATGAACCTAAGCATGCAGGGGAAATTGCCATAAAATGTACAATTCACCTTCACCAATTCTCTCAAATAACTCAAATTTAAGACAAAAATCGTGTTCAAAACACTGTTCAAGATAACCAAACAGACTGTTTGAATCAAGGCAATACCAAATATACCCATATATACGTTGATATGTTGAAAAATTTTCAGTTCAATTTAGGAGGATTTACAAAATATGTTGATCTGCCAATTGTACATTTTCCTGAAAATATGACCCATAATTGTATATCTATCCCATATGATGTGCATAACAGGTACGGAAAGGTCGGTGACCCGAGTGAAAGAATGAGTATGTAGATATATTTCGAAATGCTTAAGCATATCGGTAATGAATGAATACTTTACTCATATTTCCTTTAGAATTAATTTGAAGACGAACTACAATCAGATAATTTGCTGGCAAGATATCCATGGTAAGAGGGGTTACTCTCTTAAACATCTCAGAAAGAAACCAGAAATAGACAAGAAAAGACAGAGTAAGTATGTAAGTGTGTGTGTGTAGAGATACTCTGATATACCCATAAGTCATAATTTGTCACTCTAATCCAGCAGAATCTACCAAATTCGTAGCGCTGCTCATTGTACATTTTCTGAAAATCTGACCCTGTAGTTCCTTGGTTGTATTCAAAGCAAGATGTAGCCTACATTTCTGCCCCACATCATCATCTATTCCATTCATCTAGCCCACGTTTTGCCCAACAATATAAGGTACTTACTGCCGTCCATAATCAGGCATGGGAGCACCTTGAGAGTGCTTTTATGACAGCTATTGTCGCCATAGACCTGACGCCCTTTCATTGTTAAAAACTATGACCTTATTCATAGGTCAATCAGGCAATAGCGTCAGCGTAATGGCACATCGGGTCGCCCAGGATATGAAGGTCTAGAGATGTGAACAGTGTTTCTATACGGGTCAGATTTTCAGAAAATGTACAATCATTTACTCTGTACATTTAGTAAATTTGGCTAAATTAGGCTGCAATTTGGTCAATACTGGGTAGATTCGAGTATATTCTGCATTGTATTGATTCTAGCAATCTGTTTGGTTAGGTTGAAATCTATTTTGAACTTTATTTTCGTCTGAAATTTGGGTTATTTGAGAGGATTGGTGAAGTTAAATATGATAGGATGTAACAAGGTTGGTTTCTGACTTACTGTACACAATGGTCACAAGTTTTTTTCGACCAGAGATCCCTGGTCGAAAAAAACGAGTGGCCATTGTGTACAGTAAGTCAGAAACTAACCGAGTTACATCCTATTTTTATACCACGATCTTATATTTTAAAATAAATTGAAGAAACAAACTATTTATTTACCTCGCTACTCTCCAATGACCCGCCATATTGGTTTTTTGATACCAAAGCGCTAGACAAGCATACAACTGATTGGCTAATCTACGACGAAACGTACGGCATATGACGTCACGAATAGGCGTGACGTCATGAGCGAGCCTAACCTCAACCAATGAGAATGCTTCTTAGATTTAGGCCAAAAAAAGTTCATATTTTCACGCGTGGATCCTTTCAACAAAACACCATGGCAGGTATCCACTCATTTGCAGCGTGTACAACCCCCAATCGTGGTATAATTGTACATTTTCTGAAAATCTGACCCATATATATGTGATGTGTTTCAGGAAAATGAGTCACAAGTCGCAAAAATGGAGTGAGTGAGTGAGATTGGTTGCTTTACGCCCTTATCAATACATTTAATATGGTTAGGCTATATCAAGGGGCGGGAGAGCTGATAGGGAGGCAGTTTATGATCATATAACAAGGAAATAGAGATAGAGAAGAAGGGAGAGAGAGACAGAGAAAATAGACAGAAAGGCACTTTATTATATGCGCAATCCATATGAGAGGTGCTATAGAAATATTAATATAGTATGTGTACTATATGAACTACTTCATCGCCAAGTTGGCCACTTTTATGCACCAAGTTTTATACCCATATAATAAATATAGAATGGAACTCGCCTGCAATGATCGAAAAATTTATTGGACTTGATTCGTCCACATAAGCACTCTGCCTACGCCATCGTATTATGTGGACGAATCTCGTCCAATGAATTTTTATTATTGCCGGCTCGTTCCATTCTCTCTCTTTATGGTCATACCCAGGACCATCACAAAAATAGATTTTGAGACATCATGATACTTGAAAAAAAATGAGATCAATCCGATTACAATGATAGTAAACATTAGAAAAGCTAACCAGTATTTCTAGATTTAAAGTTTGATATTTTTATTTTTGAAAAAAAAGAAAAAAGTTCTGGGTGGACTATAACTAGTAAAGTTGCTAAATGTACTCTATAGGATGACCTTAGAAATGCAAAGATATATTTAATACATTCCTACGACGTTAAAAGGTACATACTCCAAAGATGAGAACATTTCTATAGTGAGATCTTGTGAATAAAATACATTGAAAAATATCCATTTTGCGACTAATTTTCCTGTGACATATCAGATAAACCTCTCTTAAATATTCACATGGCATGATGACCTATACAGATTCAGTCAGGTCCAGACGGCCACATTCCTCGATTCCACATCCAGCGATAAGCTTAACCACAAGGCTAAGACTAAGGCTAAAAGTGTTAATGACCCCTAAAACTAAGGGGTCCAAAACTGCCTTCTGAACCTGACTGGATTTACAGATGCATCATTGAAAAATGTCATGACTTAAATATGTTACAGGGAGTTTTGTGAGTCTAGAGATAATGTGGAGTTAACCCCCACTCCCCCCTCCCCCCCCCCCCCCCTCCTGTCACATAGCCTGGCGAACTTATAGACCACTCATATATATACAGAAGGCAGGGCTAAATCCTCTCAGTTAGTAGTCGAGGGAAATTGAAATATCTCTTCTCGGGGGAATTTTGCGTTCCGACCTCGGCTGGCCACTGGATTAGAGTGAAAATTGTTGTCAATATCCACCAGCCTCACAAGTGAGCAACTCAGACCTGCTCGGGGCGTATTTGCGTAGATGTATGCGGTGGCCTATGGTTAATCGATCGGCAATCCTTCCCCCCACGAGGCCCAACCGCAGTTCTAATGTATCATCCGGCGAATATCCCATGCAAGTTCAAAAGTGCTGCGCTATGTAAATACCTTTGTAACAAGTTATCGAAAGTCCATATCTCCGTTATTGAATATTCTATCCTTCTACAACTAGAATATTATGTACACGTTATCAGTACAATTCTCACCCTCCGGGGTAACACATATTTCTCATTCGTATTCATACCATGTACTGTTAACAGAAAGGTCAAATATAATTGATTTCGAATAAAGAAATGAGTATTGAACTTGCTAGAAAATAAGAAAATGGGCGGGGGGGGGGGGGGGGGGGGGGGAGAGAGAGTTCATGACAAACTGAATCAATCAACATGTTTTGGAATTGTATGCGCCAAGAAGGCAGGATTATAAAACTTGTCAAAAAAACCCAATCAGTCTAGGCCTACAGATGAGACAGTCCCTTCAAACGAAGGGAAAGCCTCTCGCCTCAAACCGCAAAGTGCCATTATAATTCCATTAAGAGCCAACACGTTATTATATTGCCAATAAAATGCCAAGTTCTAGGCCAGGAAAACGATTAGCGAAGCAGGCTGACATACCATTCTTATCTGATCTGTGGGTTTGGACCTAGAGTGCAAATGGTTTCAGTTGTAGGTAGCGCAAGGCTCCAGATCCCGAGTGGGCATCAAGAAAGGTACTACTCACCACTTACAGGTATTTAATGAAGCCAAGGAACACTTACCTATAAAAGAGAGAAAAGAGAAATTTAGAAATATTGGAAACATGAATCAGTTTAAAGTGTAATATTCTATATTTAACAACTGCAACACTTGAGGAGAATAGTGGCACAATCGACAGCATCGTATTGCTAGGTATATACGCAGACATAACTTAGTTTAAAAATTGGTCATTTGGATGGAGCATATGGTAATATATGGGTCAGATTTTCAGAAAATGCACAATGTACAGTTCTGCACATCTCTAGAGGTATAGAAATGGACAAGTTTCTCCTAGAACTACGTGGGTCAAGAAAACATACAATTCACCTTCATGAATCCTCTCAAATAACCCACATTTAAGACGAAAATCAGGTTCAAAATACAGTTCAACATAACCAGACAGATTTATTGAATGAATACAATACGGAATACACTCAGATATACTCAGTAATTATCGTTTTACACCCTAAATTAGCAGAATTTGAGAGATGTGCAGAACTGTAGATTGTCCATTTTCTAAAAATCTGACCCATGTAGTTTGCAGGTACTTTGCTTTCGTTTTCCAACACACGGGTCAGATTTTTAGAAAATGTACAATTGCCAGCACTACACATTAAGAAAATTCTGCTAAATTTGGCAGAAAAATGATGAATATTGGGTATACCTGAGTATACTTGGGATCGTATTTATTAAAATATCAGTTCTGTTATGTTAAACTGCATTTTGAAGCTCATTTTTGTCTAAAATTTAGGTTATTCCAGAGGATTGGTAAAAGCCAATTGTACATTTTCTGAACATCTGACCCACAAACGAACCACGAATGGCGCTGTAAATATGAGTTACAACGACTAATATCTCCAACCGTGAGGTTTTAAATGAATGCAATCGACAAATGATACTTTAAAATGAAGTTGCTCCGTCCACGAATAAATGGTTTTCATCGGATATCTCGATCGCAAACGAGGACATTATTTTCGCCAGACAGGGTCCTTATCGCAAAACCTCTTCATCCCGTTCTTGACTTTGACCTTTTCTTGCACAATTCCATGAATAAAACTGCCGTAATTTCCGTCCCCAAGTTCAGTTATGGGATGCTGAATGATCTGGCAAAACATTCTGGTATGAGGGATATCAAAAAGATCTCTCATAACGTTTGGCAAAAGAGGCAAAGTAAGAATAAAAAGCGAAAAGAAAACTGAAAGAACTGAAAGAACTCGTTCGGAGTCAACAACACTCTTTCCGTTTCAACAATGTACTTTTACAGTCTGTAGTACAAAGCAAGTTTCACTCCCTAACTTTCAGGGGTCAGGTTTTTCCCATTAACACTTTTAGCCTTAGTCTTAAGCCGTGGACACACACAGCCGATTTGGTTCCCGATTGCCCCCCGATTTTGGTCTTCCGATGAATCCTATGACTTCATTTCAAATTATGGTTTATGTTATTGAAATAACAAAAACCAGGATTGGAAATTAAATCCTAGGATTCATCGGGAGACCAAAATCGGGGGACAATCGGGAGCCAAATCGGCTGTGTTGTGGGCAGGGTCTTAGCCTTATCGCTTTATATACAGTGAGATGGAACGCTGGGAAAAGCCTGCTTTGTACTACGGACTGTTCAAGGATTAGTGAGATGAATTATGATAAACAAATTCTCTTGAACTTATACTATACTAGAGGAAGACCACCATTGCGGTGATCTAGTCCTGGAAAAACAAATACTATGTCCTACAATCCTTACATATTTCATTGAAGCATTGTTAAATACATACTATATGGTTCTAGGACAGCCACCCGCCGACTTTCACCCACTGGACAGTTACCATCCTGGACACTACCCCGCCAGGACATCTATCATCCTAGGACATCAACCCTCCTTATCTCAAATTTTAGGATATTTATCCACTTTTCCTTTTGTGATATCATTTGCACGTTTCAGAGAGGGAGGCCATTTTATTCCTCTTAAATGAACGCGGGGAATGTTATCAATAAGGATACTTACTTTGGGAGGATTATTAATTAGCTAACCCTGCCTTACGGAAGCTGGTTTAATTAGGCATGTAAATGGGTCAGATTTTCAGAAAATGTACAATTGGCAGCTCTACACATTTAGTAAATTATGCTACAATATGGTCAATACTAGGTAAATTCGTGTATATTCGGCATTGCATTGATTCTAGCAATCTATTTGGCTAGGTTAAACTATATTTTGAAGTTTATTTTCGTCTGAAATTTGGGTTATTTGAGAAGATTGGCGAAGTTGAATTGTACATTTTATGAAGATATGACCCAAACGTGTACTTGGAGTAATGACTAAATTGAACCAGAAACTTCAGAAACTAAATAACTATAACAAACCAAACGCTTGCAGAAATTCCTTCCAGAATAAAAGGTCTATAGTAAGTTTATACAACAGTATGAAGGCAAGAAGAGATAGGGAGGACCTTGGCACACAAAGGCGCAGCGCCAAGAGAACGATAAATATCCAGATCGGAGGGCCTACGGTAAATCAGCTAGATAAAATCACAAAGATAACACGACCACTCCATTATCGGCAGCAACACCGCCCTTCGCTGATGCCTCTAGATACAGTTCTACATCAGTAGTCTCGCACAAGTCACATTTGAAATGACCACGCAAAATATGTAACTATAATTGGATTGTACAAAGCTGCTTTACATACACAATAGGGAGATTTAGCAATCATAACGCACCAACGTAATACTAACGCATCCACTAACTATTTGTATATTATTACCGTTGTGGGGATATCTCGAGAGGCGCTAGGCTGAGGGCATCTGCATTGCAGGCCTCTCGAGATATCCCCACAACGGTAATAATGTACTAAAAGTTAGTGGATGCGTTAGTGTTGTGTTGGTGCGCTGTGGTTGCTAAAACTCCCTAGTGTTTGAGCACCCCGCCCCCATCCCCACCCTCTATAGTAATAAGCTAATCCTACAGCCTCTTCATACAGCCCACACACAAATGAGGGCGTTATTTTCAGAAGTAGCAATTGCCAGAAAATGTACAATTGGCCTTCACCAAGTCTCTCAAATAACTCAAATTTAAGACAAAAATCATTTTTAAAATCCTGTCCAACATAACCAAACAGACTGTTTGAATCAAGGCAATACCAAATATATATATATATCCCATATATACCCAGTGTTGATGATTTTTCAGTCCAATTTAGCAGAATTTACAAAATATGTTCATCTGCCAATTGTACATTTTCTGAAAATCTGACCCGAGAGGTCGACGCCACGCCACATATGATCCCAATGAGCCGTTTACAACCTCTCCTCACCAAAACTATCTTCAGTGCAGTGCAGTGAGGCAAACTGTCGATAAACACAAACGAACTTCTTCTGACATCTGGCGTCTGACATCCACCGACTTTTCCCAACTTTTGTAACCACAGCCCCAGACACAAAAGTCTAATCGATAATATACATTATCAGGAGGTTGTACTGACTGCGACCGCTGTGTCCCAGCACAGTTATTCAATACTATACAATATATGAACAGCATGACCGTCTGCCCTCCCGATCTGACATCTTTTAGAGGGTCGGATTTTCAGAAAATGTACAATGTACAATGGGCAGCTGTACACATTTAGTAAATTCTGCTAAATAAGGCTGCAATTTGGTCAATACTAGGTAAATCCAAGTATACTCGGCATTGCATTGATTCTAGCAATCTGTTTGGTTAGGTTGAACTTTATTTTGAACTTTATTTTGGTCTGAAATTTGGGTTATTTGAGAAGATTGGCGAAGTTGAATTGTACATTTTCTGGCAACGCCTAGAAGACGTGTATAGGGGTCAGTCTTTGAGAAAATGTACAATTCAATTCACTTGTACATTTTCTGAAAATCTGACACATAGGGAAACCGGGCACCTACACACCGAAGCATCTAACGGAAATGAACACCCGAAAGAGTATTAGGCCTACTCAGATTCCTAAGTTTCGTCCCAAGTGAGATACAGGATTGAAATAGAGCAGGATAAGAATGCAAAAAGCAATTACAATGAACTTACTATATAAAAATGCGTTCAACAGCAATCCTATTATATACTTCAGTCACCAACATTATTTGTGTGTGCATGTGTGTGGAGTGGGGGGGGGGGTAGAAATGGATAGAGACGACACACATTAAGCAGTTATGAGAAAAAGAGAGAGGGATCAGAACAGAAGAGTAAGAGAGAGAGAAAAGGGAGGGAGAGAGCCAAGCATAAGAGAGAGAGAGAGAAGAGAGGGAGAGAGCCAAGCATGAGAGAGAGGGAGAGAGCCAAGCATGAGAGAGAGGGATAGAGAGAGGGAGAGAGAGGAAGAGAGAGAGAGGGAGAAACAGAGAGAGAGAGAGACGAGAGAGGGCAGAGAGGGAGACAGAGAGACAGAGATAGGGAAAGTAAGAGAGGGAGAGAGAGACAGAGAGGGAGAGAGCGAGAGAGGGAGAGGAAGAGAGAGAGACAGAGAGAGACAAGCATGGGGAGGGAGGGAGAGAGCCAAGCATAAGAGAGAGAGAAGAGAGGGAGAGAGCCAAGCATGAGAGAGAGGGATAGAGAGAGGGAGAGAGAGGAAGAGAGAGAGAGGGAGAAACAGAGAGAGAGAGAGACGAGAGAGGGCAGAGAGGGAGACAGAGAGACAGAGATAGGGAAAGTAAGAGAGGGAGAGAGAGACAGAGAGGGAGAGAGCGAGAGAGGGAGAGGAAGAGAGAGGGAGAGAGAGAGAGAGGGAGAGAGAGGAAGAGAGAGAGACAGAGAGAGACAAGCATGGGGAGGGAGGGAGAGAGCCAAGCATAAGAGAGAGAGAAGAGAGGGAGAGAGCCAGGCATGAGAGAGAGGGATAGAGAGAGGAAGAGAGAGAGAGGGAGAAACAGAGAGAGAGAGACGAGAGAGGGCAGAGAGGGAGACAGAGAGACAGAGAGAGGGAGAGGAAGAGAGAGGGAGAGAGAGACAGAGAGGGAGAGAGCGAGAGAGGGAGAGGAAGAGAGAGGGAGAGAGAGAGAGAGGGAGAGAGAGGAAGAGAGAGAGAGAGAGAGACAAGCATGGGGAGGGAGGGAGAGAGCCAAGCATAAGAGAGAGAGAAGAGAGGGAGAGAGCCAGGCATGAGAGAGAGGGATAGAGAGAGGGAGAGAGAGAGGAAGAGAGAGAGAGGGAGAAACAGAGAGAGAGAGACGAGAGAGGGCAGAGAGGGAGACAGAGAGACAGAGAGAGGGAGAGGAAGAGAGAGGGAGAGAGAGACAGAGAGGGAGAGAGCGAGAGAGGGAGAGGAAGAGAGAGGGAGAGAGAGAGAGGGAGAGAGAGGAAGAGAGGGAGAGGGAGAGAGAGAGGGAGGGAGGGAGAGAGATAGAGAGAAAGGGAGACAGAGAGACAGACAGAGAGACAATCATGCAAGAGACTGAACCACCATAAACAAAACTTCAAACTTCCTTCTTTGAGTGTAAAAGAAAAAGATATCTCGCTATCGCCCACATGCCATTCGCACAACTTTCAAACGCTCCAGCAGAATGAGAAACTTCTCGGCCGGTCAGTGACCAGGTCACAGAGTTCCACTGGATGTGCTTGTTGAATCGGACAGCTACATGGAGTAGATTTAGCAAAAGGGACAGAGAAGGCAGATGTAGCTTTTTCGCCGCGTCCTATAAGGTCAAACCAGCACCAGGGGTGGAGGATAGCACCAAAAGCAATCAGCCCGATCCAATCAGTTCCGGGGCGCCAAGGGAAACATTTCCGGGTCAAGAGGCCAGAAGCATCATATAGGGAATATCCTAGTGACTAGAATGTCCTCTGTCCAATGTATTGGTCGTAATCATGTCACATTGGAGACTGGTAGAGATGCTATACCATTTGCACTCCCATAATAAAGAACGACTTAACACCAAGATCCGGTTGGGATATGATATATATATATGGGTCAGATCCTCAGAAAATGTACAATTGGCCTTCACCAATCCCCTCAAACAACCCACATTTAAGACAGAAATGAGCTTCAGAATGCAGTTTAACATTACAAAACTGATAATATAAATCAATGGGACACCGAATATACTCAGATAATCCCGGAATTCATTATTTTACAGCCAAATTTAGCAGAATTTCCTAAATATGTAGAGCTACCAATTGTACATTTTCTGAAAATCTGACCCATATCGTAGAGTCAGCAGAGGAAGGCATATAAATTACCTGACTCGATTCTTCAGCATATCAGCCCAATAAAGTCAAGTATGTTCAGCAATCGCCAATGTCCGCTATACGATTGTAAGCTCCTTGTAAGATCAATTTAACCCATCGTACTGGTAGGAAATCCTATAATCACACCCACAACTGTATACAGTGAATCCATACCTGGCTAAAGTTGCCAGAAAAAGTACAATTTAGCTTCATTAGTTCTCTGAAATAACCCTAATTTCAGACGAAAATAAAGTTTAAACCTACAGTTCAACCTAACCAAACAGATTGCTAGAGATTGACACCCATGCCCTGCACACGTACAACATAAACCTCTTGCATAGATTGTGTGTAGTTTGGTAAACGAAAATATATGTTTAATTAAGCATACAGGTGGCAATAATCGCTACCTGACGGTCATATGGGTTAAGGTATCGCTGATGGCTCGGTGTATATTGGTCAGATTTTCAGAAAATGTACAATTGGCAGCTCTACACATTTAGTAAATTCTACTAAATTAGACTGAAAAATGGTCAATACTATGTATATCTAAGTATATTCGGTGTCGCATTGATATAAAGTATCAGTTCTGTTATGTTAAACTGCATTTTGAAGCTCATTTTTGTCTGAAATGTGGATTATTTGAGAGGATTGGTGAAGGCGAATTGTACATTTTCTGACAATCTGACCCATATATGTTATACACACTGGCGTTATGTATAAGCAGGCAGGTGTAGGTGAGGTGAGATGGAAGGAAAGCTACATCAGTATGTGGTAGAAAGGTCATCGCAATCATAAAGCATGGAGTAGCAATAAGAGAAAGTCATAGATGACGCGCCCTCCCCAATAGTCCACGCACAATAGGCAGCTTCAGTGGTGCGGGTGGTGGGTGAGCGAGTGAGTGAGATCCTATGATCCTATGATTTCATTTCCAATTCTGGTTTATGTTATTTCAAACACATAAATCAGGTTTTTGAAATGAAGTCATAGGAGTTTGGCTTACGTTCAAGCTTTTGAAAAAGTTGGTTTGGTCACCGAAACAGATCACCGACGGTTTGAACCAGGTACGGTAAATTAACATTTTAAATATGTTCCTTAGAGTGAGTGAGTGAGATTGGTTGCTTTACGCCCTTATCAACACATTTAAGATGGTTATATCAAGGGCGGGAGAGCTGAGAGGGAGGCAGTTTAGGATCGTACCGAGGAAACAGAGATAGAGAAGAAGGGAGAGAGAGACAGAGAAAAGAGACAGAAAGCCACTTTATGGTCATACCCAGGACCATGGTGGTGGTGTGTGATTTATTAGTATGTGGCAACAGGGTCTTACTCATTATTTCATTGGGGATGATGTTGAAATATAATACTTTTTTATTTTGTCATTTATTTTTTCGGAGAACCAATTTTGAGTTTTTTTCCGAATCTGCAAAACTGCACAATTAGCTGGCAGTTCTGCATTGTTTTGTGCAGCAGGAGACAAAATAGGCTATAAACCTATTATGTGTGTGTGTGGGGGGGGGGGGGGTGCTATTGTTATTCCTCTATAGATAAGATAAGATAAGATAAGAACTACTTTATTTATCGAATTGGACAATACATGTGATAAACAGGTATACAGACTTCTAGAGTGAGTGACTCCAGTTCTCCCCGCCGTTACCTTGGCCGAAAAGGTGAAATTAACTACTAGCTTTACAAGTTAAATTATTTTAAGTTAAAACAGTAAACAATAAACAAGACACAATAGGTATTGTGAAGCTATGACTAGGTCCATTTGGACTATTAGGTATGACTTTGCACATTTCGAGACGGACAGGTGTACTCCTGTGTTTGGGTCTCTGGACATGAAAATAGTATATAGTACATAAAACTAGATATAAAGCGTTATAGGCAGATTCATGAGAATTAACATGCCTTTGATTCGTCAAGAATAACTGTTTAGTTATACTGTGTGATTATATAGCCTAGGTAAACAGGTTTTACTCACTGAATCAGGTGTACTCCTGATTGCTACAGTGTCTTTCCTTATTCTTAATGGCAAATGAGACTTGACAATACCTATATTTTCAGCCGATTTGCCTCCCGATTGTTCCCCGATTTAGGTCTTCTGATTAATCCTATGATTTCATTTCCAATTCTGGTTTATGTTATTTCAAAAAAATAAACATAAACATATTCTTGAATTTACTTAGTATTGACCAACATGCAACGTCTTAATGAGGTTCTAATGTCATTTTGTGGTTTGGAGCAATACGCTTTCCCTCAGTTTGGAGGGATTGTCTTAACTCTGAGCCTAGACTGCTAAGCAATTCATTTGCAAGAGGGTGCGAAGGAGAACATCTCACCCATTCTAGGGATGTGGGTGAAATTGTCAGAAAATGTACAATTCATCTTCACCAATTCTCTCAAATAACCCAAATTTAAGACAAAAATCATGTTCAAAACACAGTTCAACATCACCAAACAGCCTGTTTTAAACAAGGCAATACCAAATACACTCATATATACCAAGTGTTGATGATTTTTCAGTCCAATTTAGCAGTTTACAAAATATGTTGATCTGCCAATTGTACATTTTCTGAAAATCTGACCCATATATATATTTAAATACAAGTAGATGGCACGTACATACAATTGACCACTATTCAACAGTCCGTCCAAATACACTCTATACGCGACCTGCAGGCAGTAAACACCAAAGCCCTCCAACGTTAAGGCTATGGCACGCCGTTGCCTACAGAACTAGTATAGAGTGTAGCTCGTTCCTAGGCAGCAGCAGCCCACCCATAACTAGACGGGAGATAATTGAAACGTCATCTCCCCATCCACACCGTACACGGGACAGATTTTCAGAAAATGTACAATTCACCTCCACCAATTCTCTCAAATAACCCACATTTCAAACAAAAATAAGGTTCAAAATACAGTTCAACCTAATCAAACAGATGGCTAGAATCAATGCAATGCCGAGTATACTCGAATTTACCTATAGTATTGACCAAATTACAGCCTAATTTAGCAGAATTTACTAAAAGGGTACAGCTGTCAATTGTACATTTTCTGAGAATCTGACCCACACACGTCTCTGTCGTAGCTCAAGTTTGCGGGAGCCTGTAGGGTCGTATGCAAATGGTCTCATGAGTAGGACTTGGGCTTTGCTCTTCGTGGACACACTGATCCGGGGGGCTTTACCGAGTATTTCCCACGCCGGACCACGGGTCAGCACTCAACGAGTGTGGGGCCGGGCCAACCGTTCCCAGCATTGTGGGAATAATATACAGCGACGACGGGAGTATAAATTATTGAAATACATAGACATGGTAATCCCGGATTCGCCTCCTCACTATTGGTGAGGCAAAATAAAAAAATATGTGTGTTTCCGATTTACCCCCACCCCCTACCTAGAAAAACCTTGCCCTACCTAAACAATTTTTTATCATACCTGATTTTTTTTTACCATAATTATCTTAGGCCTACTTTTTTTGGATTTTTTGACAAAAAAAAGCTATAAAAGCAGGAAAACGGGTTTTCCTAAACCGGAACTGTCAGAAAGCACATTTCCCATGTTTAAAACAACTATTGTTACAAAATAGACATTTTTTTCAGTTCCTGGGAGGTGGTTTCCTAAAAAAAAATTAAAAAATAAAGTTACCACCCCAACTACCTAGTTTTCAGCCAGATAAAACGGAAACACACCTATTTTTTTTTGGCCTGACAAAGGAATGTACTGAGTGCATTATCTCCGGCAAATGGAAGTCTCTGGCCGAATGCTTACCTCTAAACTACATTCTATAGCCGGCCCAGATTGAATTCTAGTCTGGTAGGGTTTCCCTATATGGGTCAGATCTTCAGAAAATGTACAATTCGCCTTCAGCAATCCTCCCAAATAACTCTCATTTAAGACATAAATGAGCTTCAAAATGCAGTTTAACATAACAGAACTGATACTTAAAATCAATGTGATACCAAATATACTCAGATATACCCGGTATTCTTCATTTTTCAGCCAAATTTAGCAGAATTTACTAAATGTGTAGAGCTGCTAATTGTACATTTTCTGAAAATCCGACCCATATATACATAGCCATATTGAATACGGTCTGGATGTCCAGTGCACCTCACCAACACACAGTTGAAATATTTGTGTAGAAAGATTTTGCTTAGTCATGATTCAATGCCACAGTTGACTGTCCCAAAGGAACTAATTCCCCATCGCCCAAGAAACTTGAAATGTTCAATATATTCACACGTCATAAAGGACCTGGTGATGTAAATCATTCCAATTCTAAACCAAAGATTCTGTATTGGTAAATCGAAACGTTGCCCGTTTAGATAACAAATTGGTTCGCCTCTATATCCCAAAAGTTTTTGGCTGCCATTAAGATACTTGAGTTATGGCAGACTTGTTTCCTTGTTATAGGCTGTAGCCGTGGCGGTTGAGGCCCTAATGGGCGGGCTGTCCTATCCATCTGGATCTGGGTCCGATCCCTTTGTGGTAAAAACATGCACCTGAGGACAATCCTGCAGTGTCTGAGCCTGTGCAGCTAAAGCCTCCTCCAGCTTGTGGTGACGCGGGAGCAGGCGTTAGAAGAACACTATTGCATGGTATAATATATAGGAGGTCAGAAGTTCAGAAAATGTACAATTGACCTTCACCAATCTTCTCAAATAACCCACATTTAAGACGAAAATAAAGTTCGAAATACAGTTCAACCTAACCCAAACAGATTGCTAGAATCAATGCAATGTTGAATATACGCGAATTTACCTAGTATTGACCAAATTTCAGCTTAATTCAGCAGAATTTCCTAAATGTGTACAGCTGCCAATTGTACATTTTCTGAAAATCTGACCCATATGGCCCATATGGTCAGAATTTCAGAAAATATACAATTCACCTTCACCAATCCTTTTTAAATGAGCCTAATTTAAGAGAAAAGTGACGTTCAAAATACGGTTTAATGCAATGAAAGAGACATGTTTTATCAACACAACGCCGCCAGAGATACTCTGATATACCTTTTAATCATAATTTTTCAGTTTAATTTGGCAGAAGTTACCAAATTCGTAGCGCTGCTCATTGCTCATTGTACATTTTCTGAAAATCTGACCCATAGGAAGTCTGAAGCACCTCAAGGGTAAGATTTTCAGAAAATGTACAATGAACTTCTCCTAAATTAGGCTGAAAAATGATGAATACCGGGATGAATACCGGGTATATCTGAGTATATTTGGTATCGCATTGATTTAAAGTATCAGTTCTGTTATGTTAAACTGCATTTTAAAGCTCATTTCTGTCTTAAATGTGAGTTATTTGAGAGGATTGGTAAAGGCGAATTGTACATTTTCTGAAATTCAGACCTTCAACCTAAGTGTCTTGGTGCAGCAGCTCTTCATGTGATGCTGTTGACTCCCTTACACAGGATTCATAACCCAAGACTCGAGCATTAGTTGTTGTGCTTTCTTGGTGACAGGACTAAGGAGAAAGTGGCAATGCTATGGCTTAAGTCCCCCAGCAGAGGCACCTGGGGTACAAATGATAGCTTATTGATATAATATACATAGACCAGATACGCTATACAATATTGCTTATTATATGGGTCAAGTTTTCAGAAAATGTACAATTGGCCTTAATTTATTTCTAAAAATCCGACCCTTATATATAAGTATATAGACAGAGGTAGAGAAGAGAGTAGAGAGTAGAGACGAAGAGACGGAGGGAGAAAGAAAGAGAAAGAGAGATAAAGGGTGGGGTTGGGGTGGGGTTGGGGCTTGAGGGGTGGTCTCCACTGGCAGCGGTAAGCTCTGCGGTAAGCCTTGCGGTAAGCCTTGCGATGGTGCTGTGTTGTTGAGGAGTGGCGAGGTCCTGCCTACATCGTTCACTGACCATGTAGGCAAGGACCTCGTTATTCCTCACCACCTACAGAACCAGCACAAACCATCACAAGGCTTACCGCAGAGGTTACCGCAGCCAGTGGAGACCACCCTTATAGAGACAGAGAAAGAGACTTAAAAATGTCGTTTTACATATATATATAGGCAGTGCACTTTCCAAAGTAAAAGGTTTGCCCCATCAGTCCTGGGAGGAACTCATTACTTAACTCAATTAAGACCTGACGCAGGAATGCCCTTTGCGCCTGCGCACAGTGACCCATCACGTCAGGGGAGACAATATCACGAATCAATGTAGCGTACAGCCCTCCAGGGTCAGATTTTCAGAAAATGCACAATTGGCAGCTCTACACATTCAGTAAATTCTGCTAATTTAGTCTGAAAAATGGTCAATACTAGGTATATCTGGCTATATTTGGTATAGCATTGATTTAAAGTATCAGTTCTGTTATGTTAAACTGCATTTTGAAGCTAATTTTTGTCTTAAATGGGGGTTATTTGAGAGGATTGGTGAAGGCGAATTGTACATTTTCTGAAAGTCTGACCCCTGGGATTCTTGTAAGTAATTTACCACCAGCAGCCACTGTAAGAGCTAAGATTAATGAGCTTCCAGACATACTTGTCCTGCCTTCTTCCAACTTAGTTTCCTGAGGACAAGGCAGGAAAGGAACAACCATGTACTGCATACCAAGGGTGACACCACCCTCTAACGCCCCCCACCCCCCCACCCCCAACCTCAAACCCCCCTCCCCCACCAGTGTCCTATACCAGGGTCAGAATTTCAGAAAATGTACAATTGGCAGCTGTACACAATTAGGAAATTCTGCTGAATTAGACTGAAAAATGATGAATACCGGGTATATCTGAGTATATTTGGTATCGCATTGATTTAAAGTATCAGTTCTGTTATGTTAAACTGCATTTTGAAGCTCATTTTTGTCTTAAACTTGGGTTATTTGAGAGGATTCGTGAAGGCGAATTGTACATTTTCTGAAAACCTGACCCACCTATAACACCCACCCCACCCACCCACTCGGCCTAGCCACCCGGAAGCAATTTCATCTGAGGTATCTCTGTAGCTTTGCTTTTTGTAGGAGAGGTCTGATCCTAAGGATTCTGTCCGACTTAGCGTGGCGAGTGGCAAGGATCAAGGTAAGATCCTACCTTAAGCCCCTCAGCAACTAAGGTAAGGAGTAGGGGTCTTCGCAGAGAAAGAAAACAATCCCATATTGTCTTAATACATGCAAATCGAAAGTATATAATGAAAGTACAGAGATTTTTGCTATAACTGGCAGTATTGCATCCACACTTTGACACTTCCCTTTCAAGGGGCAAAAATAACATGACATAATAATTCAATTACATTTTCAATTATTGAGGCAATTAATGTTAGAAATAGCCAGCCACCATACCTTACCTATCCTCAATTCAAGGAAAAGAGCTATAAGTCATGATTGCTCTTCACTAGCAGATACAATTGGGTCAGATTTTCAGAAAATATACAGTTGGTAGCTCTACACATTTAGGAAATTCTAATAAATTAGACTGAGAAATGATGAATTATCAGGTATATCTGAGTATATTTGGTGTCGCATTGATTTAAAGTATCAGTTCTGTTAAGTTAAACTACATTTTGAAGCTCATTTTTGTCTTAAATGTGGGTTATTTGAGAGGATTGGTGAAGGTGAATTGTACATTTTCTGATAACTTGACCCAAGAGCCGATGGCAGGCTGGGTCTAGTTTCCATATTTCAAGGAAATACTAATATACATTAGCAATATTAATGCTTTAGGGTGTTCCAAGTCTAAAGGAACAGATATATAAGCCATCCGTGATCAAAAGTAGTATCCATTACATAATTGAACATTGCAAGAAATGGAGATTTGTCAGCACTTAGGAAGCAAGAAGCGCTTACTGTGGATCGAGCTACGCAATTTCTTTTCAGATATGGAAAAATGTAAATGGGACAGATTTCCAGAAAATGCACAATCGAAAATTTTACACATCTCCCAAATTCGGCTAAGTTATGGTGAAAAATGATAAATAATGACAATATTTGAGTGTATTCCGTATTGTATTCATTCAATACATCAGTCTGGTGTTGTTGAACTGTATTTTGAACCTGATTTTCGTCTTAAATTTGGGTTATTTGAGAGAGGATTGGTGAAGGTGAATTGTACATTTTCTGAAGACTTGACCCATATAGGCTTCATTATAAATAAGGCATATTATTTCCTTCACTGGGACCTCATGGAAACCCTGCACGCAACCCTCATTGGAAGGGCTAAGGGTAAGATTTTCAGAAAATGTACAATTGGCAGCTCTACATATTTAGTAATTTCTGCCCAAAAAGGTGATGAATTTTGGGTATATCTGAGTATATTTGATATCGCATTGATTTAAAGTATCAGTTCTGTTATGTTAAACTGCATTTTGAAGCTCATTTCTATCTTAAATGTGGGTTATTTGAGAGGATTGGTGAAGGCGAATTGTACATTTTCTGAAAATCTGATCCTTAAGCGAAACGCCGCCCATTTAAGCCCAGCTAGTCTAAACAAGCCTTTACCTTTCTAAATAACACAAACTTCGCATGTGCCAGATGCATGCATCGATCATTTCTCTTTCTGACATCAAATTTTAATTCGGTCTCCAAAGACGGCTACTTCCACTATCTAGGCTACAAACCGATTCTCAAGAGCCCGCTCGTCAGATAGAAAACAAGTATTCCACCTCCTGCTCCTCCTCTTCCTCCCTTTCCTTTAAATCCCCAGCCGTATCGAAGCCTGGGCCCATGTAGCGTCCAAAATTCAATAGTGCCGAACAGGGCTGAACTGGTCGTAAACTTTCCATAACGATCGTAGGGGACCAGCGGGACGCTCTAAAAGATAATGCCAGCACGCGCGACAAGTGTTCCGATGAGCACATGCATGCAAAGCAGTGGCCAAAAGGATGCCAACGAGAGATAAGTTCTCAGTTTATGGCGTTCATGAACACATAGCAATAGTTTGTAAAAGTCTGCTGCTGAGTGAGTGGGTGGGTCTTTTCAATGCCAGCTACTTCATGCAAAATGCTTCCATCCCCCAAAAGAGGAACTGGTGGGTCAAGTATTCTGAAAATGTACGATTTGCCTTCACCAATCCACTCTCAAATAAACCCAATTTAAGACGGAAATCAGGTTCAAAGTACAGTTTAACATAACCAGGCAGATGCATTGAATGAATAACATACGGAATACACTCAGTATTTATCCTTTTTCGCTCTAATTTAGCAGATTTTGTGAGATGTGCAGAAATGTAGATTGTGCATTTTCTGAAAATCTGACCCAACTATTGCCTGGAACTTGGTAGGAAATAACTTCTAAAGGTCATTATGATAATTACTCTGTTTGCCATATACAACCGTTCCACGTTACTAAGCATTCCAGGAGAGATATGGCAATGAAAGTAGCAGCAATCGCACTTCTATAACAAAACAATCGATACTACTCGAGTACAATTCCTATATCCGCAATCTTTTTCTAATATTTTTTAATTTTCTTCAGCTGGTCTGAAAATAGTAATAAAAACAAGGTATCATTTTGACGGTTTTACCTACGGTTAATTAATCTCATAATACATCATGAACAGGTTTTTGGATTTAGCCTACCCTCACAGTCCAGGGTTTAACTCACAACCCTTTTCGAGTGGTATCACCGGGTCCTGTAAACGTATTAATGTTCGCGCAGTATTTAATTTCGTTATTTTCGCGCCCCCACCTTTGTGCGTGAAAATAAATCCTGCACGAAAGGTATCATTATTGCATAAACACAGTGAGAGACTTCCTTGCTGCGCGAATTTAAATCTGTGCGTAAAGGTGTCAAAGTACTTAGTGCGCGAAAATTTATCTGCGGGAAAATAAGTACGTTTACAGTATACAATGTACTTGTTACAGCAATTGTGTATGTAAATATAGGTTTTAAAAACAAAGATTGACCCAATACATTTTCAGCAAGAAGGTAGCAGTTGAGAAATTCCTTTTCATTTGATAGAGGAACGTCTTTGATCAACGTCCAAGTACCCCATGCATCTTCAGTTTGCTTCAAGAGGAAGCTGTCTGAAGATGGAACCACACACTACTGGGTCAGATCTTCAGAAAATGTACAATTCACCTCCGCCAATCCTCTCAAATAACCCACATTTAAGACAGAAATAAAGTTTAAAATACAGTCCAACCTAACCAAACAGATTGCAAGAATCAATGCAATGCCAAATATACTCGAATTTACCTAGTATTGACCAAATTGCAGCAGAATTTACTAAATGTGTGCAGCTGCAAATTTGTACATTTTCTGAAAATCTGACCCTACTAAAGATTTTCATTCTTGAGCGTCCTTGATACCTGAAGAACAACTTCTCCGGAGCTGCCTGAAAGAGGTAGAAACGAAAGTGAAACCGAAACTGAAAGTGAAAGTACTTACTTTGATAATGAAACTCCTCCCTCCTTATTGATAAACTGTTCATGATGGAGAACGGCAGGGTCCCATGGTATATCCAGGAATCCTAAGATCTTTTTGGTCCATTCGACCGGGTGAAGGACCAACTGTTCATAATAAACGGGGAGACATCGATGTGACCCGACCCGTAGGCACTGATAATACATACTCTCCATGGCAGAATTCCACTTCTGTAGGCAGTTCTTATAAGATTTTAAATCAAAACCTGATATTGTCACTTTTCTGGAAATGATGGAGTGTACGACAGCACGACCGTCGCGAATCATGAGCATAAATTTGGAATTAGGGAACATCTGTGATAAATATACACTCGACTTGAGCGTAAATGGGTCTTTATTGCATAGCCGCGGCGCCGGCTCGCCGTGTTTAGCTATGACCTCTAATATAAAAGCAGCCAGCGCAGAATCTATGACTTCATCTGATAAACCGGCTTCTTGCAGGCGTTTCGACTCTCGTGGCGAGCGTGACCATTGACTACGCATGCCCAGTAACCTTGGAATGACCCTTGTCTCTTCCCCGCACCGTATCTCCGGGTGAGCGTCTAACATCGCCCGCATGAGCGTCGTGCCAGACCGTGGCACTCCCCCGATGAATATCAAGGGCATCATTCTGTCGTATGGAAACGCTTTGTTCTCCTTATCGTACACATACTGTGTGGAATCCTTGGGCACCATCTTAGGCTTGTTTGTAGGTTCACATGGTAACAGCCACGAATAGAAGAAAATGACTGAAGCACTGAGCATGAGGCCACTCACTACCAAACGGTTGAGGCTACACCGAAGCATGGTTGTCATAGTGACCAACCGACTACTCTCATTACGTCGTTCATTCCCACACCTCCTGCGTCGTCGTTTAGCCTAGCTAGGCCATGACGTCACCTCCAATAGCGTGATACTCTTGCAGCAAAGTCGTCCATGAATGACGTCGTAGATCGGGCAGAACTTCCGGTGGGCCAGCGTCGTTACACGTCGTCAAGGTAACTGAAACGAAAATAAAGAAAAGGTTATTCATATAGTATAGTAGAGCACAAGGGTAGCTTTGAAATTTGCCAATTTAGCAGTAGCTGTAGGTGGTCACATACCATTTTCAGAAAATGTACAATTGGCAGCTCGACATATTTAGTAATTTCTGCTAAAATAATATAAGTTTTGGGTATATCTGAGTATATTTGGTATCGCATTGATTTAATGTATCAGTTCTGTTATGTTAAACAGCATTTTGAAGCTCATTTCTGTCTTAAATGTGGGTTATTTGAGAGGATTGGTGAAGGCGAATTGTACATTTTCTGAAAAACTGACACATATTATAGTGACCCACAGGTCCACCACTACCCCGAACACACACACCTTTTCAATGACACAAATTAAGGCTCTTGTCCACTAAGCCGATTCTCTTGCGATTCTCATGGAATTAGGTGGAAAAGGGTCCTCTGCGGCGCAAAGTCGCATGAGAATCGGCTTAGTGGAAGTACTAGTAGACTAGGGCCTTTAGATATGCATTAAGCGTCCTACACTCCCTAGATGCCAGTGACTTTTCTAGATCGAATAAAAATATAGTTATGTAGTGACCCAGTATCGTTTGAGGAGGATAGATATAAAATAAAAGACAGAAGCCTCAATATTATTACTCTGATTTATTGAAGCTCAAGGTGATGTGTTGGTCTATTTGCACAGTTACATATAAAGGTGTGTGGAATTCATATATACGATGACATTGGTGATAATATAACAAAGGTAATACAGTAAAATACACAGTCTGGTGTTAAACATAAACTGTATAGAGTGGTTTGTATAGACTTTCAATACGAGTAGTATATGAAGAGTATTCGTTGTTCATGGCAGAACTTGTTTTGTGTCGGTGTGATATGAACATGAGGTCCCACAGGAAGACCACCGTATGGTGATGTGTGGAGCTTGTTTTGAATTATTACAATATTAACACGAGGTACTTGCTCTATAACCTGAATAAAGTTTGAATTAAAAAAAATATTGTATGATACTACACATTCGGGTTGGGATTCAGGTAACAGTTACTAATTAAGAGGGACCAATTATACCAGCTACCAAATCATCAACCGATTTACATCAACTGATAAATCTCCACTCTGATAACTTCATTAGATATTATACTTTAAGGACGCTGGAACGAAATATACGTGGGTCGGACTTATAGACAGATGCCAACTGTACATTTTCTGAAAATCTGACCCGTATATAACATATGGGTCAGAATTTTAGAAAATACACAATCTACAGTTCTACACATCTATAAACTTCTGCTAAATTAGAGTGAAAAATGATAAATACTAGGTATATCTGAGTCTGAGTGTATTCTGTATTGTATTCATTCAATAAATCTGTCTGGTTATGTTTAACTGTATTTTGAACTTGATTTTCGTCCTAATATGTTTTCTTTTTAGGGGATTGGTGAAGGCCAATTGTACATTTTCTGAAAACTTGACCCACATAGGATAAATGCATAAGTCTTTACAGATCTTTGCCTCATGGGTCAGATTTTCAGAAAATGTACAATTGGCAGCTGTACACATTTAGAACATTCTGCAAAATTAGGCTGCAATTTTGTCAATACTAAGTAAATTAAAGAATATTCGGCATTGCATTGATTCTAGCAATCTGTGTGGTTAGGTCGAACTGTATTTTGAACTTTATTTTCGTCTGAAATGTGGGTTTTTGAGAAGATTGGCAAAGTTGAATTGTACATTTTCTGACAATCTGATCCAAATACATAGGTTTTTACGGATCTGTGCCTCATACGGCCTACAGTGCGAAGCTCAAAAGTTTCGCAATGGAAAACCGATAAGCACGAGAAAGATAACACTTCACGATGCCCCGGAGATTAGGCACCACAATAGGCAGGAACAAAAGTTAGCAAATGTCAATTCAAACCGCAAGAAATTGGACAGAATACAACAAGCGTCATCCAAGAGATGCTTTAGCTTTATGGCACTGGCTCGGGGGGGGGGGGGGAGGAGAATACGGGTCAGATTTTCAGAAAATGTACAATTCGCCTTCACCAATCCTCTAAAAAAAACTCTCATTTAAGACAGAAATGAGCTTCGAAATGCAGTTTAACATACCATAACGGATACTTTAAATCAATGCTATACCAAATATACTCAGACATACCCGGTATTCATCATTTTTCAGCCTAATTTAGCCAAATTTCCTAAATATGTACAGCTGCCAATTGTACATTTTCTGAAGATCTGACCCATATATAACCAACCACCGGAGGAGATAAGATGGTGATGGATGAACCGCGGCAATTTTATGTCCAAAAGCTGGGAAGTTATTTATGAGCCAATTCTGTGGTCCCTCAACACATAGCGCGAGAAATAACATCAGGGATGAAGACGACGAAAAAGAAGCTTTGAATGGAGAAGAGACGTTACTGCTAAAGGTATAGAATAATTAACTCGGGTCCCCAAATGAATAAACAACGCCGCTAAATCACCTAGAGCAAGTTATGAGAGCAGTTTCTTCCGACAAAACTTTCTCTTCAATCCCATAACAAGCATCTCTTATGATAGGGTGGTAATACATA
This sequence comes from Sthenelais limicola, assembly GCA_942159475.1. Lineage (NCBI taxonomy): Eukaryota > Metazoa > Annelida > Polychaeta > Phyllodocida > Sigalionidae > Sthenelais > Sthenelais limicola. Next base: position 105,910,148 of record OW804098.1, read on the forward strand.
ATGCTTTTTCCCTCCTCCACGCTAGACAATGTTTATTGCATTCTTTTTTCAGTCACTGTCAGCTGCGACAGTCTCAAGTTATCGCCCCCCATCTGGGAGAATGGCTATGTTTCTCTAGGGTAAGGTCCCACAGGCATATCCCACCACAAACGCTATATGGGACAGATTTTCAGAAAATGTACTTTTTTTTTTATAAAAGTTTTTATTGCACACAATTGCAGGTAAACCTGGTATTTTCATGTGGTACAAGGAAAATATTATCAAAGTATCATACAGTATATATTAGCTGATGCAGCTTTGTCTTCTTTAACACATTTAAACTTTAACAATTCCAAACTGCCCTTAATTTAATAGGGCTTAAAGAGAGAGACATCATCGTACAATTTTATATACAAGTAACATATTTTTTTTGGTATATTTTGCATGTCTTTGCGACCGAAGTAGCAATAGTATAAAATACATCACTCACAACAATAAAAACAACTATTTGTATGTGTAATCCAAGTTTGGTCTAAGGATAAGCATATATATATACTCTTATACATACTTATATAGGGTATGCAAGGCAGCACCTCGTTTACTGCCGAGCTACATAGGGTAGGTCATAACTGTTCGATATCTTAGAGTTGAGTTTACTACTGATTATGATTCTTCAGAAAGTTCTTTATTTCTGGCCAGCTTTTCTTTCTAATATTAGGCGGTACAATTTCTAATATTAGGCGGTACAATTCGCCTTCACCAATCCTCTCAAATACCCCACATTTAAGACAAAAATGAGCTTTAAAATGCAGTTTAACATAGCAAAACAGATACCTTAAATCAATGCTATCCAACCATACTCAGCTATACCCGGTATTCTTAATTTTTCAGCCTAATTTAGGAGAATTTCCTAAATGTGTAGAACTGCCTATTGTACATTTTCTGAAAATCTGACCCATATCCCACCACAAACCGCGCCATCGCTTCCCACACGTTGGATGGGAGCACTCCATAAATCCCAGTTTTTATGGAAATCTAGTGAATCATATATGGGTAGTAGGCGCACTGAAGGCGCTATATATTCCGACAGCTATAGGAAAAACACTGATGGCACTAATTAAAATATAGTCCTGCAATTAGTTTATGCTAGTAAATGGTATGGGACGGGTGGCTAACTAAAACGCTGAATGTTCTGGTATAAATACTCCTCGCCAGTTGAGATGAGCACATTAGATTTAAGAGCACATGCTAGGTCCAAACCCCCAGATCAGATAGTGGTTCTGGGTAAGACCATAAAGTGCCTTTCAGTCTCTTTTTCTGTCTCTCTCTCTCTCTACCTTCTTCTCTATCTTTATTTCCTGGGTACGATCATGAAATGCCTCCCTCCCAGCTCTCCCGCCCTTGATATAACCTTCAATGTGTTGATAAGGGCGTAAAGCAAACAAACTCTCTTTCTCTCTCCTCAGATCAGATAATAATGGTACACTCTAGGTCCAAACCCTCAGATCAGATAAGAATGGTATGTCAGCCTACTTCGCTAATCAGTTTCTTGTCCTAGAACTCGGCGTTTTAATGGGAATATGATGACATTTTGCAGTCTTAGTGGAATTACAATGACGCTTTGTGGTTTGAGGCGAGAGGCTTTGCCTTGGTTTGAAGGGACTCTCTGAAGTTTGGGCCTAGACTGAGCCCTGTAAGAGCTTTGAGTAATTCTTTTTTTATATATATAGTTATTTTACAAACATTGCCCTGAAAAAAATGTATCTAGGCATAGTCTCGTTGTAACAACCAACCTGGTTTTTTTTTACTAAGGTTACCACTGAAATTCAAATTTATGACTTGATGTTTTTTTTATATTTTCATGCTTGAAAGGATATATAATAAATCTGGCAACTAACTCGCTGGTTTCACTCGCTTAGAATATTCACGCTCCTTCAACCAACTCGTTAGTTGACCTGTATATATTTCCCTTAAGGTTTTACAATCCAAAGTTCAAGGGGATATCCATTTTGGGTAATTTTGTGGTGTAAATGGCAAATCTCATATGAAAAAAATGTCAATTAAAACATATCACAGCCGTTTAAAGCACATTATGTTGTACACTTCACCTGAGAAATTATGGTTAGAAATAGGCAACTTTAAAAAAAAAATAAAAAAAATATGCATTTTTGGTCAATTGGGTCATTTTGGTAGTCTTTTCCTCAAGACAAATGCCCATTAATTCTGCATTGAGAAAGAACAGCAACCCTAAGACCGAAAATGGGAGATCTACTATAAGGTCAGATTTTCAGAAAATGTACAATTCGCCTTCACCCATCCTCTCAAATATCCCACATTTAAGACAAAAATGAGCCCCAAAATGCAGTTTAACATGACAGAACTTATACTTTAAATCAATGCGATACCAAATATACTCAGATATACCCAGTATTCATCATTTTTCAGCCTCATTTAGCAGAATTTACTTAATGTGTAGAACTGCCAATTGTACATTTTCTGAAAATCTGACCCTATATCTGCCGAGTCCGCCGAGTCATGTTGCTTCACACAAAATAGCTATATTATAAATGGCTGATTATTAGACTTATCAATTATGACTGCATAGTTAATTATAACTAACTATCACAATAGTCTGATCACATACCAAGCACCATATAGGATATTATTCATAAGTACCTAATGTCATATGTGACGAAGGCCTTAGCAGCCTATGAATATTTATGAAAATCAATTTCCATAATTGGGAGCCTGAGGGGGATGTGCTGACTCAGGTATATGGAGGAGTTTTTCAATAAAAGGCATTACAAAGTTGTCTTGGAGAAGCAGCAACTATTTGCTGGGCCAGCGTTCATCAAAGTTAAACGGGAGTGTGCTCGGCAAGTTTCAACAGTAGAAATCATATGGGTCAGATTTTCAAAAAATGTACAATTGACAGCTCTACACGTTTAGGAAATTCTGCTAAATTTTGCTGAAAAATGATAAATACCGGGTACATCTGAGTATATTTTGTGTCGCATTGATTTGAAGTATCAGTTCTGTTATGTTAAACTGCATTTTGAAGCTTATTTTTGTCGTAAATGTGGGTTATTCAAGAGGATTGGTGAAGGCGAATTGTACATTTTCTGAAAATCTTACCCATATTAATAAACACTCCTCCATTTCTAATTAAGCCGAATACAAATTGTTCCATCACCGCACATGAAAGTTCAACGTTTGACATACAATTAAGACTCGGGCTGGCTATCAAAAAGGCTCAATACTAGTATTAATGAAAACGTGTGGTCGACGACCGACAGAAAAATCATAATTGCAGCGGTTATAATTAGATGATATTGATGGTAAGGAGCTATTTTCCTAAATTGGCATGGCAGAACCTGTTTACCAAAAACATGGGAAATGTCATTCAATACGACAAAGGGCGATCTCACTTATGATCCGACAAGGGGTGGAAGGTAATATCCGGCGAGCCTTGGCTCATAATTAGCAAGAGGAAATTGCTGTTTTGATAATAATAGGGGAGTTTCTGCATGTCTCATTGCGCATGTCTACCGCAATGCATGCTGGGATGGATTCTGTTGAAATCTGTCATACAAATATTAGACAATTTTTTTTCGAAAATTGCAATAATGTTGTCATCAATATCACAGCTTGTATAAATCATCTATGAAATCCAAATGCATGATGGGAAAGATGGGAACTTGTGTTCTGGAAACATGTATAACACATGGATTTTGACCTTAGAGCATTGATAAATAATCGATGCTGAACATGACATGTTTTCTAAAGTTTTTATACTGTACCATTAGTCCCATAATTCCATGCGATTAAAGATTCAAAATGGCGGCTATGCAAATCCCTTATTGTAAGATAAAACATGAAGAGGGGGATAGGGGAATGACCGCCAAGTATTTATTACATACTCGATCGTTTATAAGCGATACGGGGGAGCCGTCTGCTGCATTTAATAATGGGATGTTGATCGATTATCGCTAATCATGAAACTTATACACGTGGCCTATAAGTAACACAATCTAGTTTAAAGCTGTATTCCCAGCTAAGCGAACCAAAAATAATTTCCTCGGTTTTTTTTTCTTTCCTTTATTGTCCTGAGTACTGCTGAATGGAAGATTCCTGGAATTTCCTGAGTTTTTCATGAATAGGGGAGTTGCATGTCTCACTGCGCATGTCTGTCACAGTGCATGCTGGGACGGATTCAGTTCAAATCTGACATACAAATATTTGGCAACATTTCTATCAAAAATTGCAAAAATGTTTTCACCAATATGGTAGCGTATATAAATGATCAATGAAAACCTAATTGGCATTAGACCATTGATATATATAGTCCATGCTGAACATGGCATGTTTTCAATAGGACTGTACCATCACACCCATAATTCCATGAGAATCAAGATTCAAAATGGCGGCTATGCAAATCCCCTATTCATGGCCTTTTCTCGAATATTGTTATGTTTGTGTTTTTTCCTGATCCACAGTGCATGGCAATCTGGATCAAATGGGATTAATAGTGCAATTAGTTGACTTCATCTAGCCAGCGTTATCCTTACATTTTCGATTACAAAAGAATTCCCAAAGTTTAAGAAGATGATAGAGAGTCAGACTGAAAAAAAGTGAGATTTTAGCGGGTTCTCTAAATAATTATTTTGGGAGTTAATGAAATGTAATTAACATGAAGTACATCAAGAAGTACAGGTCGAAATTCTTTAATACTTTATCTGGGTGACCTTTAGGTGGGTCTGGAATGAATAGAATACTAAATAGACAATTTCTTTTTTTGTACGGAAATTAACTGAGAATGAAGGCAGCTTTAAAGCTGCCCTCTCAGTTAACATCGGTCAAAAACTGAACATTTTCTTTTTGTTCCATTCTTTTCCAATTTAGGTTGGTCTCCACTGGCTGCGGTAAGCTCTGTGGTAAGCCTTGCGATGGTTTGTGCTGGTTCTGTAGGTGGTGAGGAATGATGAGGTCCTTGCCTACATGGTTCACTGGCCATGTAGGCAGGACCTTGCCACTTCTCACCATCACAGCACCGTCGCAAGGCTTACCGCAGAGCTTACCACAGAGCTTACCGCAGCCAGTGGAGACCACCCTTAAATTGACGTTGGCCATGTGGAGAATTGTTCCCTAAATGATCTAACAGCCATTTGACCAACATCATGGAGGATTTTGCCCCGTTGTTTTTTACGACATGGCTTCTAAAACGTCCCCATGTATATTTGTAGGATCCGCCCAAATCCTTCCCAGCGAAGACTTATTATCGCTCAGCGGCGGCCGTTTTTGCTGGGCTAATTGGGCTTCCTAATTTTTCCACGCAGCGCATGAGGGCAGATATGAACCAAACCTACTGAATTCAACAGGCTACATGCAGTTGAACAGGAGTGAGTGAGTGAGATTGGTTGCTTTACGCCCTTATCAACACATTTAATATGGTTATATCAAGGGCGGGAGAGCTGAGAGTGAGTGAGTGAGTGAGATTGGCTGCTTTACGCCCTCATCAACACATTGAAGGTTATATCAAGGGCGGGAGAGCTGAGAGGGAGGCAGTTTATTATCATACCCAGGAAATAGAGATAGAGAAGAAGGGAGAGACACAGAAAAGGACACAGAAAGGCACTTTATGGTCATACCCAGGACCCGATGCAGTTGAACAAAGTTTGAAACCTTGAAATATTACTTTCTATAAAGATAATTTTCGCACAATCAGGGATTGAGAAGACGGGGAGCAGCATGCAGCAGCGGCAGAAGCTTGCAATATAAAGTAAGGAAGACAAATTCAATCCTTTTTAGGGTAGTAAAAAATCTATTGGGTGATCCCTGTTCATTTCACGAGGATTGATTCCCGCAACATATGCGCATAGCCCCTGGCTGCGTTCCAGCAAGCCCTGGAAGCCGACTGCTACATTGGTAGAGTAGATTCATCAAAATCAGGGCGAGAAATTGATAAGTATGCATATGTTTCTGCTCCACGCCCAGAGAGAGCGGTCATAAGGCTTCGGTCGAGGGCCCCACCCGAGAAAATTGAGTTGAGAAGGAAGATGGAGACCAATTGATAAACCCCGCGGCCCGACCTAACCAACAGCTTCCTAGGCCAGCCGATAGGTGCCGTCTCAATGTTGCAAGTGCGCATGTGTAATTACGACATCGAGGCTGGGCGGAAGTGATACTCCTTGCCTGCCAGTCGGTTCCATTTGATCGGATATAAATATGCCAGCCCAGATTCTGTTAATGGGATATATATGCCTGCCCAGATTCACTTAATGGAATATGGGAATAGGCATACGTACAGATACATATAAACCGACTATAAGATGATTACAAATGGGATGAAGATATGTAATTTACTCCATCTTGATGTATGTACCACATACTATTTGTATGGGCGGGAGTAGTATGGTAATTTGCACCAGCTCCACACATGTGGTATGACTTCCTGTCCCCAGTAAACACAGCCATATAAGGTAAGCAAAGCAACGTGGGAGTAAATATAGAAACTAAATTCGAATGTGGTACTCGGGACACTATTACACTTTCCTCGATGTTTTTTTTTTCATAACCCACTCGCCTGTCGGCTCATGGGCCACGAAAAAACAAACATCTCGGACAGTGCAATAGTGTCCCTTGTACCACATTCTCATCAGGTTCTATCTATGTTCCACTGAGAAGATGGACTACACTTTTTAAAGCACCATGAATGAAGTGTTTTGATATATGGGTCAGATTTTCAGAAAATGTACAATTGGCAACTGTACATATTTAGGAAATTCTGCTAAATTAGGCTGCAATTTGGTCAATACTAGGAAGATTTGAGTATATTCGGCATTGCATTGTTTCTAGCAATCTGTTTGGTTAGGTATAACTGTATTTTGAACGTTATTTTCGTCTGAAATTTGGGTTATTTGAGAGCATTGGCGAAGTTGAATTGTACATTTTCTAAAATTCTGACCCATGTACAGTCTGATCCCCTGTAAGCCTTGTAATACTTTTAACACTCTAGCTGAATAAATATGTTAGATAAATAAAATTAAAAAATCAGAGTAAGCTGTGGCTGGGCATGAACTTTCGTTCACTGATTGGAATAAATATAATCTTGGCGCGTTATTAAATCAAGGCCTCCTCAAAATATTGGCACTCAACATGCCGCATTTTGTGGGATGAAACACGTAGCAAAGGTCATGTCTAACTAGAGTTTTACTTTCCAACTCTTGATCAGAAACTATAAATATAATAAAGGACACAGGAAGGCAAGCTGGCTCTCTCTCTGTCTCTCTCTCTGTCTTTAATTCTTTCCCTCACGTTTCTCTTATTTCTTCTCATATGGGTCAGATTTTTAGAAAATAAACAATTTGCAGCTCTACACATTTAGGAACTTCTGCTAAATTAGGCTGAAAAATGATGAATACCAGGTATATTTGTGTATATTTGGTATCGCATTGATTCACAGTATCAGTTCTGTTATGTTAAACTGCATTTTGAAGCTCATTTCTGTCTTAAATGTGGGTTATTTGAGAGGATTGGTGAAGGTGAATTGTACATTTTCTGAAAATCTGACCCATATAATAGTGTCCACATTCTCTTCCTCGTCATAACATACTCGCCAATTGTGAATATTTTGTGGCCCTATGGTGTTAGATTTTGAATCAGGAAAATATCGACTTTGTCATACTTTTCATATAAGATTCGATTTTGATGTGGAAGGGTTGGTCCAAGGTTTAAGTGTGTTATGTTGTGATTGATTGGTAAGATATACATCTACCAACCAACGAGATTGGGAAAAACTGGCGGCGAGGGATGATTGAGATGTTGTTGATGATCTTCTTTTCTGAGTCCTGGATATACCCTCCATAATGTCATTTGTCATTCAAAGTTTATTACATCCTTCTCTGTTCAATTTTGAATTGTGTACAATACATTTGTTGTGTGTTCTTTTAAAAAAGTGTTTTCCCAGTACCTGATATTCATCATTTTTCAGCCTAATTTAGGAGAATTTCCTAAATGTATAGAGCTGCCAATTGTACATTTTCTGAAAATCTAACCCATATACATATATAGGGTAATCCCTTCTGGTTCCTCTATGCCACAGCGGTCACGTTTCCCCCTATTCTCTCTCAATCGAGCAGGGAATGAAGGCCCAGAGCAAATTGCACTGCGCATTTCCCGCTACCAATGTTTCCTAGCTCCCCTGGACATCGATGGCATGGACAGTGACATGGTCATTTATGACAAATTTGACCAAGCAAACAAAAATGTCCCCCGGTGGTCGATCGGAAGCCATTTACTCGAGCCCTGTGGCTCGTCCCGGACAGGCTATTCATAAAAAAACACGAGCCAAGCGAACAAATACATTTACTCTCAGAGGACCTGTCTACTTCGGAGACAAAAAAATCCTCCATTGGTCCTGTTTGAATTCGCTGGCCAAACTAACGCCATTTAAAAACTTCCTGCATAAACAGGACATGCCTTCTTACTTTAGTTGCCTGTAAATGAGGTCTGGAGTGTGCGAAAAAATCTGACATTTTTGTTCCTTTCCATAAAAGAGGCATTGGAGGGGCTTGGAGGCAATATGTATTCCCATTCAGTTCCCAGAGTCCGGACATTCGAGAATAATGCTTTCTGCCTGTCGCATCTATTTTGGATGGAGCAGCCATGTGGCATGTACCAAACATAAATAGGTCAGTTTTCAGAAAATGTACAATTGGCAGCTGTGCTTATTTAGGAAATTCTGCTAAATTAGGCTGCAATTTGGTCAATACTAAGTAAAGTCGAATATGTTCGGTATTGGGTTGATTCTAGCAATCTGTTTGGTTAGATTGAACTGTATTTTGAACTTCATTTTTGTCTGAATTTTGGGTTATTTGAGGGGATTGGCGACGGGGAATTGTACATTTTCTGAAAACTTGACCCTAATAGTCTTGCCTTTTGTGGGATTGGCTTTACAGCAAAAAGAGCCCCTGTTTTAGGACAGCAATCGAATTTGCCATGTGAACAAAGATAATGTCATCATCCATTTGCTATCTTCCAGGGTCTGGAAATCCTACCAATAAATACACATCATTCACTTCCAGGACAGATTTCTTAACCACATTGGTCTAATGTGTTTATCAAATATATATAACTAGCAATGTACCCTTCTCTCCCCACACTTCCCCCTCTCCCTCTTTTCCCTCCGCCTCTTCTCTGTCTCTCATACCTGTTTTTCTCTCCCTCCCCTCTTCCTCATGCTCCCCCTACTCGCTTTTTCTCCCTCCACTCTCTCCCTTCCCCTACATCCTCTCCCTCCCCTCTTCCCTCCTACACCCCACCCCCACTCCCCAACCACCTTAAATAGGTCCCAATCCCGGTTCTTGAAAAGGTATTCTCTACCCTTGTGGGAAATGACGTAGTATCTCACAGGGGCTTTCCCAGGCTATAAATAGAGTGTGGAGATCCCAATTTAAAAAATGCTTCAAAATCATATTTTCACCCCAGATACCTTCACAAACCACATATAATGTCCTCCACACAGGGTCGACGAACCTGTACAGACCAGACAAACAGAAGGGGACATCCCAGATTCCCAGAACATGCGTGACAAAAAAACCCTTCTAGAGCTTTATATATATATGATATAGCAATGGAGAAAATACATTTATGGCTCCACGGCTTATAGCCTCATTAATTTGATTACCTGCTGACTAAGATCAGTAATATTACTTTAAAAGGTTTCTTAAAATGTAACACTTACATTCATCTATTATACATATGCCCTAAAACATCCATGAAGGATAGGGCGTATTCTCATGTAACTGTAACAAATATCTATTGGCCTCAAATGAATAAAAAAAAATAGAGTTCATAATTCGTACGTATATATGTTGATAGATACTATCATTTCGACGTTATTAGTTCCTATTTTTAGTTACATTATATAGTCATGCACCTAGATAGTTAAAACCACACTAGACACAGCGCCAGGCAGAATATCATTACAGATGCTGTGAGCAGTGGTCTTGACAAATAGTCATGTCTTGCTGTATAAAAATGTTGAATAAAGAAAATAAAAAAATAATATATAGTATGTTGCATGTACATATATATTGGGGAGCAGGAGAATTTGGCGAAGCATGCAATGAAATAGTGTCAGAAAGCCTTCACTGTTCAGTACAGGGGATTCAGGGGACTGAATTTCATGATTTATATGAATTTCATCATAGTGCAGAGCTTCTAATATTTTTCTTCGCCCTGTTGTGAATAGCTAACAAAAAAGCGACATATTTTGCTGAGTGTCTTTGATTTATGTGACAAGGGAGGGAGTATGTATCTGGCAGAGATCGGACAAAGAGGAACCATACAAAGATGCATCATACAAGATACACTGAACTTGAAGGAATCGGATATGGGTGAATTCGCGAGGAAATGTACAATTGGCCTTCACCAATGCCCTCAAATAACCCAAATTTAAGACGAAAATCAGGTTCAAAATACAGCTGAACATAACCAGACAGATTTATTGAATGAATACAATACAGAATACACTCAGATACACTCAGTATTTATCATTTTTCACTCTAATTTAGCAGAATTTGAAAGATGTATAGAACGGTAGATTGTGCATTTTCTGACAATCTTACCCCTAAAGTTTCGGTACTAAATATTTCCTCCATCAGGCTAGGTCGATTTCGCTGGTACAATATGTTACATAAGCATTTAAACAGCCATAATGTTTCATCACTCTAAATGACCACACTACAAATACGGGTATCATTATTAAGGCCCCTTGTGAATCCGAGAACAGCATGGGGGAAACAGAGACGGTATCCAGTCAGAATAGACATACAAGGGTCAAGTTTTCAGAAAATGTACAATTGGCAGCTCTATATATTTAGTAGATTCTGCTTAAAAAAATTGATAAATTATGGGTATATCTGAGTATATTTGGGGTTGTGTTGTTTTAAAGAACCTGTTCGGGTATGTAAAAAAATTTTGAAGCTCATTTTTGTTTTAAATGTGGATTATTTGAGAGGATTGGTGAAGGTGAATTGTACATTTTCTGAAAATCTGACCCACAAGTGTGATATGTTTCAGGAAAATGAGTCATAAGTCGCAAAAATTGGATTTTGAGATATTATCATATTTGAAAAGATGAGACCAAGGGGATTCCAATGAATATAAACATTAAGGGCATCTAATAAGTATTTCTATATTTTAAGTTTGATATTTTTATTTCTGAAAAAAAAGTTTCAATATTTTTGGGTGAACAACTACAATTAAAGTAGCTAAATATACTCAATGGAATGACCCTATAAATGCATGACAATATTTCATAAACTGTCTTGCATTTTGGTACATGTATTCATACTTCATCCAGCGTTAGTCGCACCAAAAATGAGAACATTCCTACAAAGAGATTTTGGAAATATATCACTTTGAAAAATATCAATTTTGCGACTTATGACTCATTTTCTTGAAACACATCACAAGTGTGTTATGTATATGAAGCTATTCTCCATGGCTGTTATTGCACTAGTCTGAATACCAGCCTCACAAGCAGACATAGATGGCCATTGGAAGGGCCCTAAAAACACTAAATGTTATTGTTCTGGTGTTATTTTGTTTCTTTGTCTCGTGTGAAAACACTATGCCAGCCTTTATCTCCACGCAGCACGTTGTTGATAGTGTAAGTTCGCTGGTTAAGTGTTTCAGTGCAACCGTTTCCGAGGTCCCACTGTATACCATCAATTCCTGGGGCACGAGAAGTGGGTAAGATTTTCAGAAAATGTACAATTGGCAGCTCTACATATTTACTATCTTCTGCTAAATTCTGCTTTAAAAAATTATAAATTTTGGGTACACCTGAGTATATTTGGTATCGCATTGATTTAAAGTATCAGTTCTGTTATGTTAAACTGCATTTGGAAGCTCATTTTTGTCTTAAATGTGGGTTATTTGAGAGGATTGGTGAAGGCGAATTGTACATTTTCTGAAAATCTAACCCGAGTACTCTGGCTTAACCCATCGCTCTATTGGTGATGTCTCACTCGTTGTTATTATTAGGGCTGAGTCCCACACAGAAATATTTCACTCTGCACGAATTGGAAACGTCTTGAAGTCCACCAGGTATTTCTACAACTATGATGACGGATTAATTGAATAAGCAATGAGGTTAAACCAAGATTATACACTCTTTCTCTTCTCTTGCTCCTCTCTCCCCCCCCCCCCCCTCCCTCTCCCCCCCCCCCTCCCTCTCTCTCTCTGTGTGAATATCTCCCCTCTCTGTGAATAACTCCCCTCTCTCGGAATATCTCTATCTCTGTGAATATTTCCTTCTCTCTCTTTCTTTCTCTCCCCCTCTCTCTCTTTCTCCCCCCCCCCCCTCTCTCTCTCTCCCTCTCTGTAAATATCTTTCTCCCTCTGAATATCTCCGCTCTCTCTCTCTCTCTCTCTCTCTCTCTCTCTCTCTCTCTCTGTAAATATCTCTTTCTCTCTGTAAAATCTTTCTCTCTCTCCTCTCTCTCTGTCAGTCTCTCTCATCCCTCTCTCTCATCTGTTGTCCAGTATCAGACCTGTGGTGGTTAGCCGCACTACAATCTGGATGCATGTGCATGTATGTGCTCGTTCCGCAAAGAAAACTAAACCTAGTCTTGTTCTTGATCAGAGTGTCACGTTCCAAGACAAGTGGCACTCATCTATTATAACTGAACACCAGTCTACACAATCTACAAGCATACAAACCTTGCAGACATGACCACCGGATTATGAAGGAAATGGGTCAGATCTTCAGAAAATGTACAATTCGCCTTCACCAATCCTCTCAAATAACCCACGATTAAGACAAAAATAAGCTTTAAAATGCTGTTTAACATAACAGAACTGATACTTTAAATCAATGGGATACCAAATATACCAAATATACCCGGTATTCATCATTCTTCAGCCTAATTTAGCAGAGGTTTCTTAATGTGTAGAGCTGCCAATTGTACATTTTGTAAAAATCTCAGCTAAATAATAAATGCCCCTGTAGGTCCGAGATACCGGAACTTAGTTCACGATAATAAATAGCCTATAAAGGCTTCTATGTTTTACTCTTGCCGTCTGGGGGAGCAGTTGACCAAGGTCACTCTTCACCTGAGGGAATATGCATACACCTACACATGATGGATAGGCCTTGTAAGCTGACTTGTGACCGCATCCACCACTTGTCAGGAGTTACTACGCTTGGTTTATAGTCAAAGAGCTTTCCCCTAGCACTTTACCATACATAATATGGACAAGGTGCTATAAGGGTAAGATTTTTCTTAAAATGTACAATTCGACTTCGTTAATCCGCTCAAATAACCTAAATTTTAGAGGAAAATAAAGTTTAAAATAGAGTTCAACCTAACCAACCAGATTGTTAGATTCAATGCAATGCCGAATATACTCGAATTTATCTAGTATCGACCAAATTGCAGCCTAATTTAGCAGGATTTACTTAATGTGTAGAGCTGCCAATTGTACATTTTCTGAAAATCTGACCCATATACGCCATTTCATGAAACACATCAACATGCATGGAAAATATCGCAGGCCGAAATCCACCCACACAGAGTTAAAACCCCTCTCAAAGCACGAATGACGATTTCTTATTGTATTTTGTATTTAAACGGGTTTTTTTTATTAATCTTTTGTGAAGGCATTTCTCCGGCCTTATATTTGTTTGCAAGCCTTCTATAGTTGCTTACAGTGATGGAGTGGACGAAAATAAGCATTACTTTCTTCGATAGAAACGATTTATAAGTGGGGTCTCCACAGGCTGCGATAAGCTCTGCGGTAAGCCTTGCGATGGTGCTGTGATGGTGAAGAGTGGCGAGGTCCTGCCTCGTCAGGACCTCGCCACTTCTCTCCACCTACAGAACCAGCACAAACCATCGCAAGGCTTACCGCAGCCAGTGGAGACCACCCTTTGTGAACCGAAAAATAGAACTTTAGAATGCTCTGATTCTATAGCTGTTGCCAATAAAAAAAGACACCTCATGTACCTATAGAAATCAATCCTGTGAGAATGAATTCATCATTCCCTAAAAGAATACATATGAGCAGCAAAGGCTACACATTTCTATAACTCGAGGATCACAAGCGTATACACTGTAGCGAGTAATAACACGGTAGACGTGTTATTATACCTGTTATTAACATGTCAACTTTTATGCCACGGCTATCCAGGTATTAGTACACGACTGTTATGCTGGTCGTGTTATTGAATGCCTTCTGTCACGTTAATTTTAAGCTAAAACAATGGGGTGTGACGTAACAGACGCCGGCAGGATGGCGGGCGGTGAACCATGAAAAAAGCTAGCTTGCAGGGGTAGGGAGGGGGTGTGGTCAGTAGACCATGGAAAGCTTCAGAGGTTGGGCAGGGAAATTAAACGAATGAATACCATATTTTGGTCCTGTTTAGACAGTTTTTATTAAGAACATTGATCATATTGAATGGTTAACAGGGGTTCAGGCTAACTAAAAATTCTTACTGGTCAGGCAGACTAGTGACCTTCAATTTCCACTAGTCCTTCTGAGTTTCCACTAGTCCTTACGGACCAGAAGGTAAAATTGAATATGGCTCAAAAGACATCCAAACGCCAACTAGAAAATAGGGTTTAAATGCACTTGTCAATTGCACCCCCCCCCCCCCGGGGGGGATGTGGGGGAATGTCCTGGGCCTAGTGGGAAATTTGATGAAATCCCCGACCCCCCAGGGCAAGAAATTCTTGTAAATCCCCGACCCCCCTGGGGCTATGATTTTGATAGAAAAGTAAACACTTTGAATGACAACTCAGGAGACAGTCTTAGTGTTGAGGTATAAATGCTTGGTAGCATGGTTGAACATCAATTTATCTATTACATATTTATATTCCTACTAGTTTAGAACGATTTATCAGATGCACTATACCTCTTTAAGAGATACTTAAAATGTATATATAAATGTTGTATGTATGTATAAATGTTTTATGTTTATACATAGCTCTTGTGTAGAAGTGTGTGAAGCTGGTCGCCCAATGGTCGACGTCACGCCAATAATTAGCGGGGTATTTTTCTACTCGCCCAGCGGACTAGTGACTTGGTAACTTTCCCTGGCCCACAGAAAAATCTGCTCGCCCCGGCCGACCGGGCGAGCGTTAATCTGAACCCCATGTAAATACATGTGAGAAAATGTGATCTATGAGCATGCATGCTCTCCTCCAATTACATCAAGTAATTACCTGTTTATGCCTTTACCTGTAATGTTGATTTGCAAAAAAAACCAAAAAAAAACCCATAGGTATGAACAAGAAAAATAGACAAACAATTTGAGGTAGGTCCGTAGTGGTGGACAGCGAGAAGAGAAGTGAGGTTGGTAGGGTTCAAAAGTCTAGCATTGGCGAGCGAGGGAGGGTTATAAATAGATGCTTAATTGATGGTTGATGTCCACAATTCCAAATGGTCAGGAGAAACACTCAGCAAACAGCAGAATAATTATATAAAATTCACACAATATGTCCAATATTTCGAAACAAATGCAAGGACTGTAGATGTACAGGTGAGCGTGGCAGGTATATACAGTAGAACTCCATTGTTACAGCCAGACTGGTCCTGTCCTCTAACTGACTGACTGAACCCCTTGTGTTACTGGTGTATATATGTGTGCATTGACCTAGTAAATACTATTACCTGTTACTAAAACAATAGCCCCATGTCTACATCACCATGCTTGGTCGCACACAGGTATAGGCTATTTTGATTTAACACGACAGGCGCGCATTTGGACGCGCGCAAGTGTCAGACACTTAGGACGCGACAAAACACCAACATAACCGCGGCAATCCTTGTCTATATACGCGGAGTTTTAACAGTGTAGAACAAGTATTCTTTCATTCTAATCACAGCAGAAACAGCTAGATGTTTCTAGAAGTCGAAGAAGAGATACTTCATATAGTTGCAACAAGAACAGACGAACTGGAGAATGAGTTTCTCTTCTGACTGAGTTCGCTAATGATCTCCTTCAATGCTTTACTATTGCCGTAGATATGAAGACTGTTGATTCGCTAAAAAGAAGCTACTATAGGAGATACGAGAGTTTTATATTCCTTTAGTTAGCAGACGACTTTCTGATCATGCCATGAGAATGTATTGAGGCGTTCTCATGCTGAGTTCAGGACGTCCATTATCGTACCCAACTAGTAATTCTGTCATTGTTGCCTTACAACTAAGGGTTTTTAATATGTTACACTATGGCAGCGAAGGAAACAAGTTTTACTGAAATGTTCCATATATATAGTACTATATGGGTCAGATTATTAGAAAATGCACAATGTATAGTTCTGCACATTGCTCAAATTCTGCTAAATTAGAGTGAAAAATAATAAATACTGAGTATATATCTGAGTGTATTCTGTATTGTATTCATTCAATACATATGTCTGGTTATGTTGAACTGTATTTTGAACCTGATTTTCGTCTTTAATTTGGGTTATTTGAGGGGATTGGTGAAGGCGAATTGTATATTTTCTAAAGACTTGACCCAAGTGGAAAGTAACCTTGCTGGCTATACATTTATATGCTTCTAAAAACGACAAATGTTGCACTGGAGCACTAAACCTAACTTTCTTAACAGTCATTAAGTCCTGTGAACTTGCAGAGCGGCGCCGGCACAACCATTAGAGGCCCATGAAGGCAAGCATTGCACGACAACTGTATGGGGGTCAGATTTTCAGAAAATGTACAATTCGCCTTCACCAATCCCCTCAAATAACCCACATTTAAGACAAAAATGAGCTTCAAAATGCAGTTTAACATAACAGAACTGATACTTTAAATCAATGCGACACCAAATATACTCAGATATACCCAAATATATATTTTTTTAGCAGAAATTACTAAATATCTAGAGCTGCCAATTGTACATTTTCTTCAAATTTGACCCATGGGTTGGAGCAATTATGACAGATGCTGGTTATTGTCCAGCAGACAATATGAGAGGCATGAAACAAGATGCCACGGCTCGTTTGCACTTAGTAGTCGGCAATAGGAAATACGTAAATGAAAAGTAAAAATTGGAAATGTCAATCACCCCAATGGTCTAAAATAATAGGGAGGTTCAGCAAGCAAACCTATTTCAATTACGTAACCGTATGCGTATCTTTTTTGTGAATTGCGTCGCATTTTTATGTATCAAAAATAAATTGTTAGAGCAAATATTTTTGCTTGATATGTTACATTACGTTTTTCCCGCCATGTTTTGCTGAACATCTTTTTTTCTTTTAACGTATGTTTGTATATCACAGATATGGATGCGTTTACGTTTACGTATAGGTTACACTTGCTGAACCTCCCTAATAAAGGAGCCCCCTTCCCCATCCTATCAGGATATAACTATACATTATCAAGTAACAATGAGTATGACGCATTTAGATTGAAATAGGTTCTGTGATACACATTCAAAACCCCACTTTGACTTCTCCATTTACAATACTTAAAATGGTTGTATCTGTGTGACAGATTCCCTACGGGGCATATAGAATTACACCGAAAAAGAAATAATATATATCATCGAATTCCAGGATGCTGTACCATAGAAGGGCTAATCTATATGATAGAGTTGAGAGGCATACCACAGGGAGGGAGAATCTGGCGCCAGTATTCGTCTCCAATTAATTGGATCTCAGGCATATGGGTCAGATTTTCAGAAAATGTACAATTCACCTTCACCAATCCTCTCAAATAACCCAAATTTCAGACGAAAATATAGTTCAAAATACAGTTATACCTAACCAAACAGGTTGCTAGAATCAATGCAATGCCGAATATACTCGAATTCACCTAGTATTGGCCAAATTGCAGCCTAATTTAGCAGAATTTACTAAAAGTGTACAGCTGTCAATTGTACATTTTCTGAAAATCTGACCCATATACCTTCCTGATAGCCACTTGTCAATCTGAAATACCTTCTTCCATCCAGCTACGAGATGGGGAACCTTTGAAGCTTGTATACCGTGCAGAATATAGAGATAAAAGTAGGGCTGGCACCATTGTTATTGGATACAGTTGGGGAAGGCCACTAGGCATAAATATAAATGTGTTTCCAAAGCATGCCTTACAGATGACAACTGTTTTTTTCTCTTTTGCAGAAAATATGAACCCACTTGAAATATTTAAACATTGAATAGAGTTCAGGGTTTTACTGGAGAGTGAAACACATTATAAATATTATGTTTGAGGAGGAAGAGGAGGAGGAGGAGGAAGAGGAGGAGGAGGAGGAGGGAGAGAGAGAGGAGGAGGAGGAGGAGGAGAAGGGGCAGGAGTTGGAGTAGGTGGAGGTTGAGGAGGAGGAGGTTGAGGAGGAGGTTGAGGAGGAGAAGGAGGAGGAGGGGAGGGAGAGGGAGAGGAGGAGGAGGAGAAGGAGAAGAAGGAGGAGGAGGAGGAGGAGGAGGAGAAGGAGGAGGTGGAAGAAGAAGAAGGAGGAGGAGGAGGAAGAGGAGGAGGAGGAGGGGGAAGAGGAGGAGGAGCAGGGGGAGGAGGAGCAGGAGGGGGGAGGAGGAGCCGGAGGGGGAGGAGGAGTAGGAGCAAGAGCAGGAGCAAGAGCAGGACCAGGAGCAAGAGCAGGAGGAAGAGCAGGAGCTGGAGGAACAAGCATCCAACGTATAAGCAAAATGCAATTGGCGTAATACACTCACAACAATAGAACCTAACAACAATAACAGGAACTAGAGCTGACGTTTGCCTCATGATTACGCCACACATGTAAACATAATAGCCTGGCCTCTCAGTGTGTCTAAATAACACTTACTATAGGGAATGACAACATGTTGGCACTACGTCACGTAAGGCACTTCAGGCTGGGCAACCCTTTAAATATACTGATTACAATTACTCAGCACAACTGGAGGGCTATGGCGAGGAGACCAAATAACCAACTGTGATGATGCAAAACAACTGGGTGAAGCCATGGACAACATGATGAAGCACTCTCATGTGATGTGTCACAATATGTAGCTTGGTGCGGGGGCGGTGGTTACAATACCACTATATGGGTCAGATTTTCAGAAAATGTACAATTGGCAGCTCTACACATTGAGGAAATTCTGCTGGAAAATGAAGAATACCGGGTATATCTGAGTATATTTGGTATCACGTTGATTTAAAGTATCAGTTCTGTTCCGTTAAACTGCATTTTGAAGCTCATTTTTGGCTTAAATGGGGGTTTATTTGAGAGGATTGGTGAAGGTGAGTTGTACATTTTCTGAAAATCTGACCCATATTTGTTTACCAGAAGGAAAGCGCATCGACGTTAGGGAGATTTAGCAACCACAACGCACCAACACAACACTAACGCATCCACTAACTATTAGTACATTATTACCGTTGTGGGGATATCTCGAAAGGCCTGCATTGCAGATGCTCTCGGCCTATCGCATATATAGAGGTCTGTATTCTGGAATATATATTCTGGTCCTCGAATACGTCGTGGATTTCGAATTCGGGATTATAATTATTCAAATAAGAGGCATTTTGGAGGGAAGACTTTCTAGGTAAAAATACATCCCAGCCACTTTAGAGAATGATGCACCGGGATTGTCGCTATATAGCAGCACTTGAAAATGATTATAACAGAGCCAGTGAGATCAACCAATATAGAATTCTATACTCGGTTGTGAAAGGGAAATGGAACCGAAGCAAGGTCCTATCTTAAAACTAATTAACGTTCTGTGTCTACATCCTAGGGTCCCTCACATGCTTAGTCCGAATATACCATGCATATAAGGGTCAGATTTTCAGAACATGTATAATTGGCAGCTCTACACATTTAGGAAATTCTGCTAAATTTGGCTGTAAAATGATGAATACTGAGTATATCTGAGTATATTTGGTATCGCATTGATTCAAGTATCAATTCTGTCATGTTAAACTGCATGATGATGCTCATTTTTATCTTAAATGTGGGTTTTTTGAGAGGATTGGTGAAGGCGAATTATACGTTTTCTGAAAATCTGACCCATAAGCCTGGATGATTCGAACTTAGAATATTGTCATGCTAAATCACCATTCTCTTCATTTGGAACGTTATTATTGATCGGACAAACTGTTTACATCATAGTGGAATGAAAGGGTATTGGTCGTTTGCCTACTAATCTCCGGTCAACATTGACTTAACTCACGCACACACACACCCACACCACTTGATTAGAATTGCACTTGTCTCTGTTTGTAGCTGGCCGCCATATTGGTTGTATTCGGAAACATACATATATCTATTTCCCTGAAGCCCTCGCTTTAATTTAATTCCATGAAGGATCGAGAATAAAATAACCACTCTTCTGTATATCCTTTCAAATGAGCCTAATTTAAGAGAAAAGTGACGTTCAAAATAGGGATTAACGCAATGAAAGAGACATGTTTTATCAACACAACGCCGCCAGATACTCTGATATACCCATTATTCATAATTTCCCAGTCTAATTTAGCAGAAGTTACCAAATTTGTAGAGCTGCTGATTGTAAATTTTCTGAAAATCTGACCAGACATATGTCTGCAATACATTTCCTTCTTGACCCCTTTGCACTGATGTTCTATACTGATTTAGCTGCAATACTTGTCCGAGAATTGCTGTAATCTATATTGAACTTCTGCCTATTATCGCTACAAAATCTTACCGATCCACTTGTCCGCTGAAGCCCATTAACCATGGCAATAACTAAACGCAAAAATACTCCATCTTTCACACAGCCATGTTTTGTAGCCATGCGTGTATTCTGTGACTGAAAAAGATGTTGACAAATTGGATGCTGACAAAGACCTTGTATATATATGTATATATATGTATATATATATAAGCTGTTACGAAGCTTGCTTAGTCAGCAAGATCATTTCTCTCCACCTGCTGCCAGATGCGTTTACTTGGCACAGGTAAAATCTATGCGCTCATGCATGGAATTAAGTTGTGTTTTCTCCATGCCTTAACCATGTGTTCACCCTTGAGATAATAGGGAGATTTAGCAGCAACAACGCACCAACACGTCACACACGCATCCACTAACTATTAGTACATTATTACCGTTGTTAGGATATCCCGAGAGGCCTGCATTGCAGATCTATATCCTCGGCCTAGCGCCTCTCGAGATATCCCAACAGCGTTAGTAATGTACAAATAGTTAGTGGATACGTTAGCGTTGTGGTTGCTAAATCTAGCGAATACGTTAGCGTTGTGGTTGCTAAATCTCCCTATTGGTTCCTTAAGAGCATCGACTACTTCTTATCCTGGCGCTATATGCCTGTCATATAGCCTTTTGTTACCTGTCCAATAGTATATGCAAATGTCTAAATCATTCACAAAAGGCAATTCTCAGGGGGGGCGACTGCCTCTCTGGATTATCTTCTTAAGACAATGAAGCCACCGCTTATTACCATTGCATTATTATAATGAATTATACATATAATATTGTTTCACTCATTAAGTATAGCGACCAGAGCTTTCTCTATCATACACCTGGTTGTCAGTGTGGCTTATTTACATTGGAGTTTAACCCATTTATATTGGCAGGAGATATTGTTCTCTCTCACTAATGTGCATATCGAGTCTGTCCATGTATGGGTCAGATTTTCAGAAAATGTACAATTGGCAGCTGTACACATTGAGTAAATTCAGCTAAATCAGGCTGAAATTGAGTCAATACTTGGTAAATTCGAGTATACTCGGCATTGCATTGATTCTAGCAATCTGGCTGTAATTTGAACTTTATTTTTGTCTGAAATTTGAGTTATTTGAGAGGATTGGTGAAGGTGAATTGTACATTTTTTGGTGATTTCACCCATCTAACCTAATCCTCGATCCCCTCCAAGGAAGGCTGGCGACTGAATAAAACACAAGCCGGGGAGGCTACTACTCTGCGGTGGGCCCCACAACATAGAGTCCATGCAGCAGACGCGCCCTTCACATCTCATGCATTATTCAACCCTCCCTTGTTAGTATATTCTAATGGTGAAATTGAGTCAAAATCAATTGTCAGTAAAAGCCAGGACTAGGCAACAACAATGCCCCGGCTTCAGGGTCAGTTTTCAGAAAATGCACAATTCGCCTTCAACAATCCTCTCAAATAACCCACATTTAAGACAAAAATGAGCTTCCAAATGCAGTTCAACATAACAGAACTGATACCTTAGATCAATGCGACACCAAATATAGTCAGATATACCTAGTATTGAGCATTTTTCAGTCTAATTTAGCAGAATTTACTAAATGTGTAGAGCTGCCAATTGTGCATTTTCTGAAAATCTGACCCAATAGTATCCTGCTGCTGCCTAACGACCTGTGGGTAAGGGGAGATCTAGCAGGGGGTATTGTTAATCTTATTATCAAATATTGTTTCATTTGTTGCTCGTTGTCGACATGTATGCATGCATCCCATCGGAGGTCTCTGTTTCAATGGACTTTCTGCCCGTTAACAATAGGCTCATTAGATTATAATTATTAGGAAGCCCATTCAAAGGCAAAACGGTACGTGGGATTCGCTGTCATATAATCTAAATAGTTAAAAGTATTTTGACAATATGCATGGGCATCTGTATGTATGTCTTAAAGAGTGTATACCTTCTCTTTGCAATAGTCAACAGTTGGGTGTAGGCCTTACATTTCATGGTTTCTAACGTCAGGTGGTATCGACACTATAGAAACGCATTTATCATTCAATTTGACATTTCACGTTCAAGACCTCCTACGCCCTAGAATTGTCTGCGTAAACATACTTATTGTTTTTCAGTCGATTCTGTTGCATACTAACGTATCCACTAACTATTTGTACATTACTACCGCTGTGGGGATTTTGTTATGGGTCAGATTTTTGGAATATGTACAATTGGCAGCTGTACACATTTAGTGAATTCTGCTAAATTAAGCTGTAATTTGGTCAATACTAGGTAAATTCGAGTATATTCGGCATTGCATTGATTCTAGCAATCTGTTTGGTTATGTTGAACTATATTTTGAACTTTATTTTTGTCCGAAATTGGGGTTATTTGAAAGAATTAGTGAAGGTGAATTGTACATTTTCTGAAAACCTGACCCTCTTGTCCCTTTAATACAGACCAAGGCCAGATGCCTTGTCATGGATGCCGTCCATAGGTCAAATATCAAGGCGGGCGGGTGCTCCTCCTCACAGGTTGGGCTTGGCATGAGAGAGCGCCAGCAGGACGTTAGGGATAGACGCCCACTCACCCCCAATCCATCATAATCCCTCAGTGTAGAGAGGGCCTGGGAGACACGGCCGTCATCACTGTTTGTAAGGTCCTCCTCCCTCCACGAACTGGATTCAACAGGTTTGTGAAGGTATTAATATCCACCCATAATATTGCCTGTATTATTATATAAACGAGGACTAGGAAAGTTTATAGCACCTGTAGGGTAGTAGTACAGGAAAAAGGCCAATTAGAGGTGTGGTATTTGGGTCAGATTGTCAGAAAGTGTACAATCGGCAGCTGTACACATTTAGTAAACTATGCTAAATTGCACCAAGGCTACAATTTGGTTAATACTAGGTCAATTTTAGTATATCTGGCATGGCATTGAGTCTAGCAATCTATTTTGTTAGGTTGAACTGAATTTTAAACTTTATTTCTGTCTTAAATGTGGGTTATTTGAGAAGATTGGACAAGGCGAATTGTCCATTTTCTGAGAATTTGACCTACTTAAGTGATATGGATCAGCTTGAGTATCGGTGATCAGGAGCAGTGATATGATACTGAAAACAGTTTGAGCATATGGGTGGAATTTCCAGAAAATGCCAAATTCACATTCAGAAACCCTCCCAAATAACTCAAATTTAATGTAAAAATGAGACTCAAAACACAAATCAACATACCCAAACACATCCTTTGAATCAACTTGACACCAAATATACTCAGATATACCTGGTATTTATCATTTTTCAGTCGTATTTAGCAGAATTTCCTATATGTGTAGAGCTGCCAATTGTACATTTTCTGAAAACCCGACCCTATATGTGTATGCAATTACCGTTGTATTTTAGATCTCAAAAGAAGCTTGCAAAAAATGTTATATCATATTACGCAATCATGACGTAACAATGATTAACCACATTATTATTAATAGTCTAAATTAATCATGCACTTTAACTACTATAATTACTCATCATTAAATAAATCAATTGCAGTATTTTCTCATTTAGGGACGGATGGGAAAATATGTGTACCTGACCAAGGACAGTTCGACGTGGTCTTTAATAATGATAAGAACGAAGATAGGACAATTGTGATTACTCATTAGTATTGTTTTGGGGAGAGACAGGTGCAAGATATATCAACATTTATATAAGCACCTATACACAGATGAGTTGTAGACAGTTATACATAATTCAAAGCCCTCCATTCAGGTAAAGGGGAAGGAGTATGACTGGTAATTTCATCAGATATATGTGGGTCAGATTTTTAGAAAATGTGTAGTAGTGTGTATTGCCATAGAGAAGGAATACTTTCCATATACTACTTGCATTGAAAACCTATACGTATCACTCCATATAGTTTATGTTCAACACCAGGTGGGCCTGTGGGCCACGACACTGTATTTTACTCTCTCTGTTCTTTATTATTACCATTACCACTGTGTACGAATACCACACACCTTTATATGTGGCTATGCTAATGGACCAGCATATCACCTTGTGCTTCGAATAAATTAGAGTAATAATATTGAGGCTTCTGTCTTTTATCATATATCTCTCCTCCTCCAACGATACCGGGTCACTACAAATGGATGATTCAACGTCGTCTATCTTCTCAAATAACCCAAATTTCAGACGAAAATAAAGTTCAAAATACAGTTCAACCTAACCAAACAGATTGCTAGAATCAATGCAATGCCAAATATAATCGAATTTACCTAGTATTGACCAAATTGCAGTCTAATATAGCAGAATTTACTGAATGTATACAGCTGCCAATTGTACATTTTCTGAAAATCTGACCCATGTATTAAACCTTGGCCGTAACACATTGGCCCTATTCTCCCATTTTCATTATGCGTTCATTGTGCAATCATTCAACCATGGCCCGAATATAAATCAATGTAATTTAATTTCCTGTATCCATGCACAGGTATATATCATCAAGAGAATGTGATCTACCAATCAAGCCTTATGGAATATATTAATCCCTCTTAATCAGAAATTCAAACCTTTCATTTGATCTCCAATTATTCTTCAGTTACCTAAGCCATTGATGATAGATTGATCCACATGGTGAACACTGCGAGTGGGCGCATTTCCAGGTGGGAAATCCTAACTTAGTTACACCGGATCAATATACTGTAAACGTATTAATGTTCGCGCAGTATTTCTTTTCGCTATTTTAGCGCACCCACCTTTGTGCGTGAAAATAAATCCTGCGCAAAAGGTATAATCATTGCATAAACAAGGTGTGAGACTTCCTTGCTGCGCGAATTTAAGTCCGCGCGAAAAGGTGTCAGAGTACTTAGTGCGCGAAAATTTATCTGCGTGAAAATAAATACGTTTACAGTAATCTACCTTGCTAATAGCCGCGTTCTACTTGGAAAATTGGTTGAGATTTTATTTTGGTCATTATTCCGACATATCCTAAAGATATTTTGCTTTTAGATCATGATTGGGCGTAAATAACCATGCATGATATACTTATGTATTTTTATGCATTATTGTATACGGCACCCCTGAAGAAGGTGCAAAGAGCACCGAAACGTTGGGCACAATAAAATCACGAATTCCAAACCCACGAATCCATCGTTTTTCCACGCAACAAGAAATCAACAAGTCCAGTTAGTAGTGTAACATCCAACCATTATGTATTTTGTATGACGAATTTAAACTTTAGAAAAATTAAGATGAATTATCTCTAGACACTTCAATGTTAGTTATTCAGTATATTTTTCAAGCTACATTATGTTAGCATATATTCTTTTTCACTTAATATGCTGAGAAATATTGTCTATAAGATGAAATGCTATCAATAAAAAACATAATCATAACATAATCATGATTTATATCAGGAATTTACTTCTGATGAAATGAGAAGAACTGACACAATATTGATATTCCTAATAATATGCTAATTATTCTGATTGATCACAACCAACTACGTAAGAATAATAATTACGGTGAGATATTGATTATGTATCAGCTCATTCCTCATCCATCGCAATATGCCAAACCATAATTTACACGACGTAATATTATCGAGTTGTTTTGTCAATTTCGATATAACATTGTGTGTATTCGTTCTGAAAAGGGATCTTTCTTGGGCAATTGTAATTTTGACTTAATTCCAAAGTATGAATTTATTGTCAATGAGATACAATCTGAAATTGATTTGAATATATACTTCTCTTGTCTGGCCACTAAAGGGTTATAATCAATCTAGCGGTATTCATGAATGCTTGATGCAGTGCCACCACGCCAATTCCCAATGGTTCCTCTAAATGAAATTATCTCTTCATTTTCATCATGGGACTCGCCTATTCTCCTCACGTAAGGACCTAGTCCACTAAGCCGATTCTCATGCGATTCTTACAGAATGTAGTGCAAAAGAGTCCTCTGCGGCGCAAAATCGCATGAGAATCAGCTTGGTGGACTATAGGCCCTTAAAGGTGCATCCACACATTAGCGATTTCGCCAGCGCCCAAATTCGTCGATTTTGATCAAACCGACAAGTCACTAGTGTGTGGATAGTCTTAAAGGGCCTAGTCCACTAGGCCGATTCTCATGCGATTCTCACAAAATTTAGTGCAAAAGTGTCCTCTATGGCGGAAAATCGTATGAGAATCACCTTAGTGGACTAGGCCCTTAACACAAATCGCCAGTGAAACGGCCAATAAAATCGCTAATGTTGCTAGTGTCAGAAGCCACAGCGATTTCAGTGCCCAAATCGCTAATGTGCGGGTGCTTGCATTGTGAGTGACAACTTCACAGAGTATGGGTATTTTTTCCATCTATATAGCGCTTATCAGTTGTATTTAAATGTGTTAACTTATGTTTCATACGTGTGCAGTTAAATGCACTCTGCCTAATTTACTATCAATTTGTAACCATGCAAACTGGAACATTTCCATATACTACTATCAAGTCTGAGGTTGACCTTGGGACCGCTAGAGCTCGCCGTCGATCGCCGCCACCTACCGGAAGGCAATCCGACACGTTTGGGACGCCAGAGGGAGCCATACCTCATCATTCATTATATTTGCATTACTCATAGTTTACTTCTATCATTTCCATAAACACACCATTAGTGTAACCGTATGCAGGGAGGTATATAAAAGGGAGTAGCAACAAACGACATGTGCGGGTGGCATATAGTTGAAAGCAATGCCACTACCACTACAAGTGCCAACTATTTATAATTATATCACTGGTATGCTCTTCCTGGTAAAGGGCAATCAAACTACCTGGGCTATAATGTGGTACTATTGCCGAAAGCAGTACTGCAGTGTCACCTGGAATGCAGTGGCTAAATTTAGTCCCAGTCGCCCATATTTTGGTTCAGTCAATGAGTCGTTGCTACTCTCTTGTATATGGGTCAGATTTTCAGAAAATGTACAATCGGTAGCTGTAGATATTTTGTAAATTCTGCAAAATTAGGCTGCAATTTGGTCAATACTAGGTAAATTTGAGTATATTCGGCATTGCATTGATTCTAGCAATCTGTTTGGTTAGGTTGAACTGTATTTTAAATTTTATTTTCGTCTGAAATTTGGGTGATTTTAGAAGATTGGTGAAGTTGAATTGTACATTTTCTGAAAATCTCACCCATATACCTCCCTGCCGTATGTGACTACATGCTTCTCTGTGATATTAAAAGTATTAATATAAGACTTGGTCTGTAGTTTTTTTCTCCTCCTAGAGCGAATCCAAGGGTCATTACACATTTATTATTAACAATACAACAGCCTTTTCTTACTCAAGTGTTATATATAGGTACTCCAGCGTCCCCACTTTAGTACCAAGCAGCCTGGACTTGCTGTCATAACAGAGCCTATATATGTGGGTCAGATCTTCAGAAAATGTACAATTGGCAGCTCTACACATTCAGTAAATTCTGTTGAATTAGGCTGAAAAATGATAAATACAGAGTATATCTGAGTATATTTGGTATCACATTGATTTAAAGTATCCGTTCTGTTATGTTAAACTGCATTTTAAAGCTCATATCTGTCTTAAATGTGGGCTATTTGAGAGGATGAGTGAAGGTGAATTGTACATTTTCTGAAAATCTGACCCATATATTGTCCTGCATGCTAATCCTACAGCCTGGCAGCCAGAACTGAGTAAGAGGTAATGCAGATGTTAATCATGGACGATACAACTCCACCTTTGGACCACATTATTGGTTTACATACTCGCCTAGATAGTAGGAAAACGAGGAGGAGCATCCATGCACCGCTTCAGGGTCTATTTTCAGAAAATGTACAATTCTACTTTGCCAATCTTCTCAAATAACCCAAATTTCAGACGAAAATAAAGTTCAAAATACAGTTCAACATAACCAAACAGATTGGTAGAATCAATGCAATGCCGAATATACTCGGATTTACCTAGTATTGACCAAATTGCAGCCTAATTTAACAGAATTTACTAAATGTGTAGAGCTGCCAATTGTACATTTTCTGACAATCTGACCCTTGAACAGTATTATGCCACTCGGGAAAGGTGCTGGCAGGCAGATACTCGTCAGTATATGGGGAGTAGACTCCACATTCTATGTTATCAATGTATAGAGTGTGTGTACACACATTGCATGTTCTGACAAAACATAATCTCTACAACAACGTAGAGTAGATTATCGGTCTCTGAGCCAGTGATTATCCCAATGTCTTTATCATTGTTATTGCCATTTCTGTCATTATCAATAATTATTGAAATTGCTATTGGTACTGCTTCATTTCTACTCCTAAAAATCACATTGATTTATTGTATGACTTTATCTAATAATGCGAGCTTGCAGCTCATTTAAATTTTATACTGGTATCAAAGGAGCTAATCTCCTATGTAAATAATTCCTAATTTGAACCTGGGTACGTTAAAGGCAAACGCTACTATCTAGTGGAAAATGAAAATAAATGTCATTTTTCTGAAACTTTGAAATTTGATTCTTGAAGTGTTTCTGGTCATAAAGATGGAAAAAAATCAATGGGTCACCGTGCTCAATTTTTAATTAGAGTGCTTCAAAAGTTGGTACCTCAAAAGAACCAATGAGGATCAAAAGGGGGGCTCATTTTGGAGTACCTCGACTTCATAGTTCATATTTGCTATTTATATTCCCTCAATTTAAGTAAGGTTAACAGTTTTAGAGAGAGTATTATTTTGCCAATAATTCTATGCCTCTTTTTTATAGAATGCATGGTTATTTTTATTCTGAAAACAAAAAATATGAAATGCAAATTTTAAATTAAAAACTTGAAAAAAACCCAATTTTTCTTCACTAATTTTATAAAAACATTTTTTTTCTCTCTCATTGAAATTAAATGTCATTTTTCTGATTCTTTAGTATATGGTTCTTGAAGTATGTGTGTTCATAAAACTGAAAAAAAAATAATGGGTCACCGTGCTAGTTTTTGAATTATGGGGCTTTGAAACATGGCATGACAACCATAAAATCTGCTGTTTCAATGTGTTCTATGTTTCCTAAACATGTCTATTTCAAACAGCTACAATTATTTTTTTAGCGTGATGACATACATTTTTTTCCCTATATATGTGTAGAATATTACCTGCACTATATGTGTAGAAAATTTTGGGACATTAGGAGTTTTCATTTTTGTTTTATTCCCAAAACCGTGAAAGAAAAATGCAGCACTTCCCAATAGACTTGCATACTAAATGGGTACATCTGAGGGTACCCAAAGTTAGCTCAGTTCCCCAAACATGTCTATTTCAGACAGCTATAAAAAAAAATCTAACTCGATGACATATGTTTTTTTTCCTTTTAATATGTAGTATATAACCTGCACTATATGTGTAGAAAGTTTTGGAACAGTAGGAGTAGCCATTAATTGTTTGTTTTATACTATAAAACATGAAAAAATGGGCCGTTTCCTCATAGACTGCAGTGCTAAAGCAATAGTACGTAAAATGACCGTATATTTGGTATATGGAAAAGGGGGGCGTGGCAGTGAATAGTAGCGTTTGCCTTTAAAACGACCTGGTTTGTCCGGGAAATGATATCTCCCAGGTGAAATAAAATCTTTTTAAAAAAAAATCAAAAATCGTACGCTTCTATCGACCAAACGTGTTGTGTTTCAGGAGAATGAAGAGTCCTAAAAGGCCATATGTGATGTGTTTCAGGAGAATGAGTCACAAGAAAATTTTGAGATATCTGAAAAGATGAGATAAAGCCGATTCCAATGATAGTAAACAGTTGGACATTTTTATTTTTGAAAAGAAAATAGGTGTCAATATTTCTTGAAGGGCAATTGCCAGTAAAGTCACTAAATATAATCCATACGAAGACCTTTAAAACGAATCATACGCCGATTGTACATTTTCTGGCGATTTCACCCATTATCTCATGATAAGACCATGACAGGCTGAGGGATATAAACCCTTTACTGTTGGCATTCCCTCAATGGATGAGTGAGATTGGTTGCTTTACGCCCTTATCAACACATTTATTATGGTTATATCAAGGGCGGGAGAGCTGAGAGGGAGTGAGTGAGATTGGTTGCTTTACGCCCTTATCAACACATTTATTATGGTTATATCAAGGGTGGGAGAGCTGAGAGGGAGGCAGTTTATGATCATACCCAGGAAATAGAGATAGAGAAGAAGGGAGAGAGAGACAGAGAACAAGAGATAGAAATGTTCGCTGATGGGAATATTATTTAAGTAAGACATTGTCGCATGCAGGGACAAAGGTTATTTTAGGAGTCATGCTTGCATCATAATGGTTGTATATGGGTCAGATTTTCAGAAAATGTACAATTGGCAGCTCTACACATTTAGTAAATTCGGCTAAATTAGGCCGAAAAATGGTGAATACTGAGTATATCTGAGTATATTTGGTATCGCATTGATTTCAAGTATCAGTTCCGTTATGTTAAACTTCATTTTGAAGCTAAATTTTGTCTCAAATGTGGGCTATTTGAGAGGAATGGTGAAGGCGAATTGTACATTTTCTGACAAATCTGACCCACATCAAGGCAGGCGGGCTAGGCGGTAGTACAGTACATGGGCCGCTACCGTGCAGCACAATTCATAATGTATCGGTCCGGTGCCTGCATCTTACATGGTCTTAAGCATGATAAATGTTACCACACCATGTGTGTATTACGTGATTATAATATCCCTTGGAGAGAGACTTATATTCAGCTCATGAGTATGTGCGGGAACAAAGGTGCTGTTGTATGGGTCAGATTTTCAGAAAATGTGCAATTGGCAGCTCTACACTTTTAGTAAATTCTGCTAAATTAGGTTGCAATTTGGTCGATACTAGGTAAATTCGAGTATATTTGGCATTGCATTGATTCTAGCAGTCTGTTTGGTTAGGTTGAACTGTATTTTCGTCTGAAATTTGGGTTATTTGAGAAGATTGCATGACGAAGTTGAATTGTACATTTTCTGAAAATCTGACCCGTATAGGCAAAAAAAATTCCCCCATTGATGCCATGGCCTTTGTATATCCATCTCACTGTAATAGAGCGATATTTCAAATACGGTTTTGATATACAAATGGGAGTAAAACATAATACATATTTTATAGGCAGCTGAAAACATTTCTGTGAGATTAAGATCGGAGTATCATAGAAGACCTAGTATTACAGCCCTGAAGTCAAGGGCAATCCATCGCTCAGGAAGAGAAACTAGTCATTTTTCAAAAACAGATTTTTATCAGAGGACATAATAATAATTGTGAGCGATAAATGAGGAAAGGTCACAGCCTTTTCTCTTGACACTTCACTCGGATTGCTATCAATGAGGAAAATACAGCTGCCAAGAACCATTTCGCTCTCATAAAGAAATCCATAACCATTATTTACAGGACGAAGTATGATTCAGGCTTAATCTTTATCGCTCTCGTGGTGTATATGTATGAAAGAAAGCCCATTCGAGCTTTTCAGATCCCGGCACCTTAAACCCTGCCCACACACAGCCCATTTGTCCCCCGATTGCCTCCCGATGAATCCTATGAATTCATTTCAAATCCTGGATGATGTTATTTCAAAAACATAAACCAGGAATTAAAATGAGATCATAGGATTCATTGGGAGACCCAAATCGGGGGACAATCGGGGGGAAATCGGCTGTGTGTGGGCAGGGTCTAAGCCAAATGGTAAGAACAGGAGGAACTAGAGTCTGGAATGACCTTGGGTCAAGTGAATCGATAGTTCACTGTCGCTGCATTAGACTGCCGTTGCAGACGCTATCAGCAAATAATCTTGTGGGACTATTTTGCCTCTCGCCAAAACGCAATCACATCACCAGCTCCCCCAGAATGACGACGCCATTTCTTACGTCGCATTTTTTCCAGTAGAGAAGTTCACTTCCGGTCCCGGACAGACAGGAAGGAAGTTTCGATAGGGCGTCAACGTCCTAAAATATCGATTTGGATATTAGGGTAAGATTTTCAGAAAATGTACAATTCGTCTTCACTAATGCTCTCAAATAACCCTTTAAGACAAAAATGAGCTTCAAAATGCAGTTTAACATAACAGAACTGATACTTTAAATCAATGCGATACCAAATATACTCAGATATACCCGATATTCATCATTTTTCAGCCTAATTTAGCAGAATTTACTAAATGTGTAGAGCAGCCAATTGTACATTTTCTGAAAATCTGATCCATTAACCACTTTTCAGCGCGTTCAAGAAGTAAAAAGCCAATTTAAAAAGCAGTTTCTTGGGATTAATGAACAAAACGCAAGCAGGAGTCTTAACTCTTTTGTTTTGTTCCTTCTCCTATATTTCCATATCAGAATGTCAAAAGAATGCACGACAAAATGTCACCAATAAATAGCGAATTATCCAAAATATGGAGAAAACCTTTCGCAGATCGGAGCGATGTTCATACATAAACGAAACACAACTATTTGTCTCAACTCTGAAGCGTGGGAGTTTAAATAAAATGTCCAATTTTTAGCTGTTACAATGTGGTAAAAAGTGGTTTGCGTTTTTAAACAAGCGACGAAAAGAGCAGCTGTAATTTTGATGTGCTCTGAATTTTGATCAGCTCTTAGGAAGAAGTTTCGTTGACACATTGAATACAGATCCATTGTCCAAACAAAAGACTGCATGACATGTAGAAATAAATGGTCCACTCTAGATCCAAACCCTCAGATCAGATAAGAATGGTATGTCAGCCTACTTCGCTAATCGGTTTCCTGGCCTAAAACTCGGCGTTTTATTGGGAATATAATGACATTTTGCGCTCTTAATGGAATTATAGAGAGGCTTGACCTCGAGCTGAGATATTATGCCTATTGTGAGTAATAAAGTTTATATGTGCACGAATAATTTATGTCAAAGATCCTCCTCCAAGCAACGAGGGATCTACTGCCAAGTCAATTATATGTAAACTCATAATAAACCCTTTCAAAAAAAATAATGGCACTTTGCGGTTTGAGGCGAGAGGCTTTCCCTTCATTTGAAGGAACTCTCTTATCTTTGGGCCTAGACTGTGTCCTTCATTTTGAAGCGCCCGATGTGCACTGTGGAGGAACTCGTGCATAAAACAGTGGCATTAAATATAAAAAGCCTCCTTCATGGGTCCCGGAATCATTAATGCATCATCCAAGGCTGGGGCCTCATTCATAAGTAATGCTTCTGTCAGGTTGAACACGCATAAAACGCAAGCCTGGCCGACCGACTAAGGCCCTAACGTGGGTCACATTTTCAGAAAATGTACAATTCGCCTTCACCAATCCTCTCAAATAACCCACATTTAAGACGAAAATGAGCTTTAAAATGCAGTTTAACATAACAGAACAGATACTTTAAATCAACGGGATGCCAAATATACTCAGATATACCCGGTATTTATCATTTTTCAGACAAATTTAGCAGAAGTTCCTAAATGTGTAGAGCTGCCAACTGTGCATTTTCTGAAAATCTGACCCTAGAGTCCGGATTTTCTTATCCTTATCTTAAGTAATACACGTGCGTGTCGCCACTGGTTAAGTAATGCGTGTTGCTACACCCATTTTGTACCGCCATCTCGTCGCAGCTAACGCGTCAAAACGTTAGTTCCACGCATGGGTAATCGTGATTGATAGACTACATATGGGTGAGATTTTCAGAGAATGTACAATTGGCAGCTCTACACTTTTAGTAAATTCTGCTAAATAAGGCTGCAATAGGGGATTTGCATGGCCGCCATTTTGAATCTGGATTCACATAGAATTATGGGACTAATGGTACAGTCTAAAATCTATAGAAAATATGCCATGTTCAGCATGGAATATTTATCAATGTTCTAATGTCAATATCCAAGTGTTACACTTGTTTCCACTCAACAAGACCTCATCTTTCCCATCATGCATTTGGTTTTCATAGATCATTTATAAAAGCTAAGATATTGGTGAAAACATTCTTGCAATTTTCGATAAAAATGCTACAAAATAGTTGTATGTCAGATTTCAACAGAATCCATCCCAGCATGCACTGCAGTAGACATGCGCAGTGAGACATGCAAGTCCCCTATTTAGTCAATACTAGGTAAATTCGAGTATATTTGGCATTGCATTGATTCTAGCAATCTGTTTGGTTAGATTGAATTGTATTTTTTAACTTTATTTTTGTCTGAGATTTGGGTTATTTGAGAAGATTGGCGAAGTTGAATTGTACACTTTCTGAAAACCTCACCCATATGCAGATTAGGCTATTTCCTCCTTGGTAAACACTTACTTCACAAAGCGAATGCATGAGCTAAAATGTTCTAGGCGATCATGAACCATTGATATCTGCAAATTATTAATCGATATTTCTACTATGTTGTAGGAAGCTTGAATTGTAAGACTTTGTGATGAAGCAAGATAGTTGATCAAATATCTGAGAGTGTGTGTGTGTGTGGGGGGGGGGAATCCATCAACACTCTATGTGGGTAATATAAAGGGTGGTCTGCACTGGTTGCGTAAGCTCTGCGGTAAGCCTTGTGATGGTTTGTACTGGTTCTGTAGGTGGAGAGGAATCATGAGGCCTATATGGATCACTGGCCATGTAGGCAGGACCTCGCCACTTCTCACCATCACAGCACCATCGCAAGGCTTACCGCAGAGCTTACCACAGCCAGTAATCACTATTCTTAAAGGGAGTCTCCACTGGCTGCGGTAAGCCTTGCGATGGTTTGTGCTGGTTCTGAAGATGGAGGGAAATGAAGAGGTCCTTCCTACATGGTTCACTGGCCATGTAGGCAGGACCTCGCCACTTCTCACCATCACAGCACCATCGCAAGGCTTACCGCAGAGCTTACCGCAGCCAGTGGAGACCACCCTTAAGGAAGCATTTGTTGTAAATTTTTCTGATAAATGTCGCTGATATTACCTCTCCATCGCATGTCATATTACTTATTTCGTTTCTAATAACGACGAGAGCTGAAGCAACGAGAATAAAATCCATAGAATCCATTTCATTCTCGTTGAATTCACTTACTGGCGTTATCACTAGAATATCGTACAAAGATCGTTCTACAAATGAATGATAGATACTCATTGAAGTAATGAGATATACAGGCGTATTATCGACGGATTGAATAACCACAGCCTCAAATATTGTAGTAAGATATTTCAGAATATAAAACGTTAAATGTGATGAGTTCCAGGAAAATGAGTCACAAGTCGCAAAATTGATATTTTTCATAGTGTTTTTTCACATGATCTCTGAAGTGAAATGTTCTGATTTTTAGAGGGTTTAGCACTTATAGTCATATAAATCCATGTAACAAATTTAATTTAATAGGACATTGTATTAAACATATCCTTGCGTTTTAAAGGCCCTCGTATGGAGTAGGCCTATATTTAGTTACTTTACTGGTAATTACCCATCCAGAAACATTGCAAACTCTTTTTTTTTTTCAAAAATAAAAATATCAAACATAAAATATAGAAACACTTCTTAAATGTCCTTCATGTTTACTATCATTGGAATCGCCTTGATCTCCTCTTTTCAAATATGGTAATATCTCAAAATCCATAGTTTGCGACTTATGAGGGTCAGATTTTCAGAAAATGTACAATTGGCAGCTGTACACATTTAGTAAATTCTGCTATATTAGGCTGCAATGTAGTAAATACTAGGTAAATTCGGGTATACTCCGCATTGCATTGATTCTAGCAATCTGTTTGGTTAGGTTGAACTGTATTTTGAACTTTATTTTCGTTTAAAATTTGGGTTATTTGAGAAGATTGATGAAATTGAATTGTACATTTTCTGAAAATCTGACTCATTTTCCTAAAAACGGATCACAAATACAGTTTGATACTTCTGATATTTGTCGCTCCTGTCCATCCTTTGTGCTTCCCAATGACAGTTGGATGCGCAGCACATAAGGGAACATGCAAACATTGCATCAATTCTAGTTATTAAATATAAATATAATATTACCTCCGACCCTATTATGCTTCGACGATGATGGATACACGTCTCTCCTGTAACATAAAGAGGGGAAAGAGGTTCATTACTCACTCATCAAAAATCGATTAGGTAAAAAAAATATAAAAAAATCGATTAGGTCTCATTAGGCGTGGCACCAACGAATTGGCAAGGATTTCCAAAAGACATCTGACAACTTTAAGAGACTTTGATAAGGTTCAACCTTGCAATCTCGCCTCAAAAGAATTGTTTTAAAAAATAGAGGAAATGCAGTATTATATGGCTCAGTTTTTCAGAAAATGTACAATTGGCAGCTCTACATATTCAGGAAATTCTGTTAAATTAGACTGAAAAATGATGAATTATCAGGTATATCTGAGTATATTTGGTATCGCATTGACTTGAAGTATCAGTTCTGTTATGTTAAACTACATTTTGAAGCTCATTTTTATCTTAAATGTGGGTTATTTGGGAGGCTTGGTGAAGGTCAATTGTACTTTTTCTGAAAATCTGACCCTATGGGAGAATAACAACACGTAATATTTAAACAACCAATATACAGTAAAGGACCTAGGCCACAAAGCCGATTTTCATGCGATTTTGCGCCGCAGAGGACTCTTTTCCACTAGATTCTGTCAGAGTCGCTTGAGAATCGGCTTGGTGGACTAGACCCATACGCCTAACATTTCAGAATGTATAGTGAACCCCACTGTGACACCTTAGCAATAAAGCATGAAGATAAATAAATAATAAATAAATAGAGTCGAAATTTGTTCAATTAAGCTGGATGCAAGACGAGGTGGATGGACGCAATGAACCACAAGAACTTGTGGGTCAGATTTTCAGATAATGCACAATCTATATTTCTACACATCTCCCAAATTCTGCTAAATTAGAGTGAACATATTAGGTATATCTGAGTGTATTCCGTACTGTATTCATTCAATAAATCTGTCTGGTTATTTTGAACTGTATTTGAACCTGATTATTGTCTTAAATGTGGGTTATTTGAGAGGATTGGTGAAGGTGAATTGTACATTTTCTGACGATCTGACCCGGTCAACAACAACTTGGACTGAATTCCAGCAGACTGAAGGTGGTTTCAAGTCACGGGAAACTGACACCCACAATAACTACTAAACATTGTCACACCCTCGTCACCTACGACCTAAACTGCAGTTACCAGCATTCAAAATGGCGGAAGGTGGGCTCCCATTAGAACAAACAATGTTGGTTTTTACCTAACAAAAGCCGTTTTCAGTAGCTGTCATGTTCTGTGGGTGTTTACTATAGTTGCATTTAGGTTTGAGTGTTATCAGATACATGTATCTGGCTTATGATACAGTGTAATCTAGGTGAAAAACATTGAGTGGTATACCCGTAACTGCATTATACAGTTACGGTCATAGTGGAAAACAGTTGGGGTCATACAGTGTGTTATTCCAAGTACAAAATATAAGTAAACTTCAACCCTGGTACATTATTTGAACCCATCACAACGGTGTCATACCTAAAAGGAAGAGATCTATCGATTCAGTTTATTGTATAAAGTATTTTTAAGCAAGATTTCAAAGAAAATCATCAGTGCCAACAACAACAACAATGCTGGTAACTGCAGTTGGGGTCGTAGGTGCCGAGGGTGTGATTGTGTGCTTGGACCGCGTTTATTGGCAAAACTGTACACGCTCTGCAAGTGTTGGAGTGAGGGTATCACATGAACGGATTGAATTTGTGCTTACATGTCATTTAAATAAATTGAGGGGCCAAATCTAGGATATTTATACACGAAGTCAATTACATGTACAGTAATGTATTCATTACTGTACAATAAGGGACTTTGCATAGCTGCCAATTCGAATCTTGATTCGCATGGAATTATGGGACTAATGGTACAGTGTAAAATCTATAGAAAACATGTCATGTTCAGCATGAACTATTTATCAGTGATCTCATGTAAATATCCATATATTATACATGCTTCCATGACACAAGTCCCTATCTTTCCCATCATGCATTTGGTTTTCATAGATCGTTTATAAATGCTGTAATATTGGTGAAAACATTCTTGCAATTTTTCGAGAAAAAATGTTGTTGCATATTTGTATGTCAGATTTCATCAGAATCCATCCCAGGATGCACTGCAACAGACATGCGCAGTGACACATGCAAATCCCCTATTAAAGAAAGTAGATCTACCCTTCCACATGCAGTCATTGCCTGTGAATAGATTGGATCGGCCCTGTAGGGAATTGTACAAAAAAATCTTAGCAAATTTGCCCAAATTATGACTTTTAATAGGACTAAATTTATCAATATGCTGCTTCTGTCAGTGTTATATATTTACAGGAATTTAAAGTTGAATCGGCCGTTGAGCGATAATAAGTGAATCTATCACAGGAAAGGATTCTGTTGGGTATTTTTTGTATTGTATTATAGTGCAGTTATGAAATCTCCAAAATATGAATATGGAATTCTATGAAGCCCTGTCGCAAAACCAACTGGACAAAATCCTCCAAAATGTTGGCTAAATGACTCTTTAGATGGGTTGGAAAAGAACGGAACAAAAAGTTTGCAATGCGCCTCTCGAGATATCGTATATGTACCAATAGTTAGTGGATGCGTTAGTGTTGCGTTGGTGCGTTGCGGTTGCTAAATCTCTCTATTGGCAGGCATCCACCACCGTTGCGATCAAAAGCAAAGTCTACAGCCATCGGGTCAGCGATTTGCAGCAACGGGTCCAGCGCCACCGGAAGGAGCGGTGATTCAGTAAATCTGATTGGATTACCTGCTCTGGCAACGGGGGAATGTGACTGTGGTCCAATGATTGGATCAAAGGTTGTGATTTATGGCTGCCCCGGTCCCTAAGACCCCCCACGAGGGCGAGGACATCTATTTTGGAGCAGAAAGTTTATATCTATAACAGAGCGGAAGTCTTGAATCAGTTATAAGCACATCCTCTGACCTTTTAGTATATCCTTATTTAGTGGGCGATAATATGAGTCAACAGTCACTTCCATGGAAGGAATCATAACCAGGATGCGTGCAGACCTAGAAGTCCTGCATTCGCATATTAGAGAAATAGATTGCAGATGCAAGATATAGTTTTATAATTGATTTTAATCATTAAATCGCCTGCAGCTAACACAGGGACCTTCAAAATGTATTTCCCCATTCTCCTCATTCACCATGAGGAGAATGGGGGATTAAAGAAAACCTAAAATGTGATGCATCAACAGCTATGCCCAGTGTTATAATATGCATGATCTCTAGAGTCCCCTATGGTCAAGTGGTTAGCATCTAGGACTGCCAATCTGGACATTGTGAATTTGAATCCCAGTGAAGGCAGCTTTTTTATATTTGTCTCATTTTCGAGTCATTTCATTTATTAATTTCACTAATATCTTCACATCTGGGACTCGGTTTTCTTTTAAACTCACACATGTAGTTATTGATGCAATTCCCTTTCAATAGGTGAAACAATTAGAGAGTCTAAGATCGAATTAAGGGAGAAAAGTCTGTTGGATGGGGTTTGGAGATACATAGGTTCTCTGTTATAGAGGCATGGGTGGCAGTAAGCTTGTGTTTATTTTCGACGAAAATGGTTTTTGCACGGGCCACGATACGATAAAATAGCTAAACCTACAAAAATGGAAGCTCATTCAGGCATATCCCTTGTTCATGATATGAGTTACTTATCTTATTTCTCAAATGAATTGACATGCACAAGGGGCTAACTCTCCTTGCAATTGCAATTGTGGCCATGGAAATACCCCGTTGCTAAGCAACTATAAGGCAGATAGAACAATTTCAATGATAGCATTGAATTTCTTCTTGGGGTTGGTCTAGTGGCGGTAGGTGTCATCAAAATCGAAATATCTTTATAAAAACTTAAGATATGGGCCGATTCCTTCTCAGCCAATCAGATTACAGCTAATTTGCATAAATAGGGCCCAAAATGGCCGAATTATTGAAAATAAAAAATGCCACCCAATCTCATCTTTTTCAGCACCCTTGAAAACCCCTTTAACAGCGGAGAAAGTAGAATAAACATTGATATAAAAAAAAATAGCCGTAAGGCCCTGGACCACCAATTGGAATTCTGTACTCGCAGGTAATGGGTCAGATCTTCAGAAAATGTACAATTCATCTTCACCAATCCTCTCAAATAACCCAAATTTCAGACAAAAAAAAATTTTAAAATACAGTTCAACCTAACCAAACAGATTGCTAGAATCAATGCAATGCCAAATATACTCGAATTTACTTAGTATTGACCAAATTGCAGCCTAATTTAGCAGAATTTACTAAATGTGTACAGCTGCCAATTGTACATTTTCTGAAAATCTGACCCAGATATAAGGGGTGTACACGCCTCTGATAGCGATAGCAATCCACTTAAAGAACGTGGCCAATTCAATTTCATGGAACAGCTAGAAGCATTGTCTGAGAATCATTGGAGAGATGATATTCTCATTAATTAGTGCAAAAATAGAAATTAATAAAGGCCAAAACATTCACTTTAGTGCCTTTGGTAGCAGCAATTCCAAATGAAATACCATTATCTTATTAGATATTCAAGCTGGTGATAATCTATTACACGCTTTTTCGTATTTGCTTAAATCGATTTGTGCCAGACTCATGTTTCGGCCCTATTGCAATAGAAATTCTCATTAAATTTCTTCAGCCATCAAGGACAATCAATCAATTGGCATCGGGATTCCGGCACTATCTTTGTGGCCATTATACTTCTTATAATCTAATTCCTAGTATGTAATTAATTTCCGCTGCTTCAATCTCTTCTGGTGTAATGGGAAGCGCTAAAGATATTTATTTCGAATATTTGGAATGTGCAACGGAGGGGCAAATTGAATCGAAGAGTCGTTCTTTTCAGCCAGCGACTTATTCAACTTACTTTCCTCCCCGAGTTAGAACATTGTGTAAGTAGTATATAAGAATGAATGTTGCTGCCAGGCTGTTAAAGC
This sequence comes from Sthenelais limicola, assembly GCA_942159475.1. Taxonomy (NCBI): domain Eukaryota; kingdom Metazoa; phylum Annelida; class Polychaeta; order Phyllodocida; family Sigalionidae; genus Sthenelais; species Sthenelais limicola. Next base: position 105,951,676 of record OW804098.1, read on the forward strand.
TGCCTTCCCAGCTAATTTCTATACAAATCTCAGTTTTCACTTGTTAAGCTAACTAGTACACTGCCCCACCTTATCCCAATCGTTTAGGTTTCTTTCTTAAGGTTGGAAGTTTAATATTTGAGAAGAAATAGTCGTCCTCCCGTACTGGTGGTCACCAGTGTGACCTCCTTAGTCACCAGTGTGACCTCCTTAGTCACCAGTGTGACCTCCTTAGCCTTGTTCCATACAGATAGTCGCCGCGCATGAAAATTCGTTGGCATACAGAACTGTGATGATGGCTTCTATACACACCCCTGTGTGTGCCCGATCGTAAAATCACAGAATTTAGACATTTATTTTACTTTTCATTGAAAAAGAGATAGGTAATATTGAGTTTGGGAACTAATATGAATGTAATTCCAGAAGAACCACTTGATCTTAAATCCTGGGAATGCAGCTTTAAAATATAGACCAGCCAGTATCACCTATACAGAACCAGACTTGCACAGCGAGGATACATTCATCCATTAGGTCCGGCTCACCTTTCCAAGGCTATCAAATGCAAGGGTCAGATTTTTAGAAAGTGCACAATCTACCGTTCTGAACATCTCTCAAAGTCTGCTAAATTAGAGTGAAAAATGATAAATACTGAGTATATCTGAGTGTATTCTGTATTGTATTCATTCAATAAATCTGTCTGGTTGTGTTGAACTGTATTTTGAACCTGATTTTCGTCTTAAATATGGGTTATTTGAGAGGATTGGTGAAGGCGAATTGTACATTTTCTGAAAACCTGACCCTACTGTATTGTATGAGAATCTTTTCATATGACATCTTCAGTTCATATGATAACACTGACTTCTAAAATTCATGGTATACCATAAGGATTCAAGATGGGGTGCTTGCGAAGGAGTCGATTTAATGGGTCAGTCTTTGAGAAAATGTACAATTCAACGTCGCCAATCCTCTGAAATAACCCAAATTTCAGACAAAAATAAAGTTCAAAATACAGTTCAACCAGACCAAACAGATTGCTAGAATCAATGCAATGCCAAATATACTCGAATTTACCTAGTATCGACCAAATTTTAGTTTAATTTTGGAGAATTTACTAAATGTGTACAGCTTCGAATTGTACATTTTCTGAAAATCTTCACCCTAACACTACTCATGCAGATGTGAACAGCCATTATTAGGGACCAAGAAGCCGGTATGTCACGACTAAACCAAACAATGAAATAAAGATAGTGGATTGGGCAGCATTTATCTCCTTGCAATGAATCATCCATCTGCTCTTGCAGAAACGTCTACATTTCTGCTCTATCCTGCTCTAGTCGAGCTTCCATCATTTGCAATCATTCCTCATCATTTGGGCCGCCCAAGCCAAAATGTGCGGCAGGAACAACACGAATTGATGACCGCGCAAGCGTAGAAATCATTGTATTGGTGAGCCGATTTAACGAGATAATAACCATGAATGATAATTCCAGGGCCAAAGGGGTCTATTCTTTGAGATAATGGAAGGCGGAATACCATTCATTCCCCTATCTAATTCTGCCATCAGGATCAATCACTTGGTTATAAGGTCTTTTCTCATTTATTATTCTGTCTCCATTGAATGGGCCGACAAATAGAGCTGCTGCCCATACAACCTGGCATTGGGCACTAAGCAGGGTCTGGTATATACGATATATAACCAATTATCGTCCCCTATTCTGGGCAAAAACAATCCAAGGGGAGCTGGGCGCAATAAAACACTAGGTATAGTAATCTCGTAAAGTATCAAAACTGTTGCCTCGGTCTCTGCCTTCAACCTCAAGGCATTTAAAAGGTCTATACATGTCAGATCTTCAGAAAATATACAATTGGCAGCTGTATACATTTAGTAAATTCTGCTAAATTCTGCTGCAATTTGGTCAATACTAGGTAAATTCGAGTATATTCGGCATTGCATTGACTCTAGCAAGGGGATCGGGCGCAATAAAACACTAGGGATAGAAGTTTTGAAAAATCTCGTCGAGTATCAAAACTGTTCCCTCGGTCTCTACCTAGTTCAAGGCATTTAAAAGGTCTATACGGGTCAGATTTTCAAGAAATGTACAACCAGCAGCTTTACAAATTTGCTAACTTCTGCCAAATTAAACTGCCAAATTATGACTAATGGGTATATCAGAGTATCTCTGGCGGCGTTGTGTTGATAAAACATGTCTCTTTCGTTGCGTTAAACCGTATTTTGAACGTCACCTTTCTTTTAAATTAGGCTCATTTTAAAGGATTGGTAAAGGTGAATTGTACATTTTCTGAAAACTTAACTCATATACATGGGTCAGATTTTCAGAAAATGTACAATTCGCCTTCACCAAACCTCTCAAATAACTCACATTTAATACATAAATAAGCTTCAAAATGCAGTTTAACATAACAGAACTGATACTCTAAATCAATGCGATACCAAATATACTCAGATATACCCCAAATATATCATTCTTTTAACAGAATTTAGCAGAAATTACTACTGTGTAGAGCTGCTAATTGTACATTTTCTGAAAATCTGACCCACATGTAGTGTAAGCGCCTACAAGTAGGTGGCCCGAAATGAGGCCTAGTCACGAGAATCCAGGGACACCCAGTCCAACTTTGACCATTCTACGACAGGGGAATCTTGTCGATTGTACTAACACAGACAGGAGGGATTTGGGCCTGTAGCAATAGAACACAGTATTTTTGCTTCGACCTCGGCATTATTTGTCTTTGCCTGGTGCACATAATACAAAGCAAACTCATATAGAGAAAGTACCATACGCCCAGAGGACATTTATATAAATGCTCCTTGATTAAATGCCGAATCTTGTGCAATTTGGATCTATTATCTATAGAACGACCGAACGCGACGAAAATACAATGCGAAAAAACAAAAATGCACCCATGAGTTATCTCCCATGAAATGCAATGTTTTTATGAAGGCAATCATAGAAGATGAACCTTGACTATTGCCTTGCTATGCATGAGCCTCTATAGGGGTCGGATTTTCAGAAAATGTACAATTCGCCTTCACCAATCCTCTCAAATAACCCACATTTCAGACGAAAATAAAGTTCAAAATGCTGTTTAACCTAACCAAACATATTGCTAGAATCAATGCAATGCCAAATATACTCAAATTTACCTAGTATTGACCGAATTTCTAGGGTCAATGTAGCAGAATGTACTCAATATGTACAGCTGCCAATTGCACATTTTCTGAAAATCTGACCCCTCTATAGAATTCTAAACAAAAATGCTTTCCCAACATCAAAGTGGAAAGGCTTTTTATTAAAACAGCAAATGCCTTTAATAGGGTTATAAACAGTGAGGCAGTACAGCATAACTTGGCAAGGTGCCAACAAAGCTAGTGGGTCAGGTCACCAGCAAATGTACAATCGCCAGCTCAACACATTAATATATTCTGCTAAATCCGATCAAACATTGTAAATAATGGGTTTATCTGGGTATATATTTGGTTGACTCAAAGGATGTGTTTGGTTATGTTGAGTTAAGTTTTAAGTCTAATTTCCCCCCATTAAATTCGGGTTATTTGGGAAGAGGCTTTCTGAATGTGAATTGTACATTTTCTGAAAAAAAAATTCACCCTAGTGCATAAGAACTGTGATTTTGGTCTTATCAATAGGGGATTTACATGTCTCACTGCGCATGTCTACTGCAGTGATTGATGGGATGGATTCTGTGAAATCTGATATACAAATATTTGGCAACATTTTTATCGAAAATTGCAAGAATGTTTTCACCAATATCACAGCTTGCATAAATAATCTATGAAAACCAAATGCATGATGGGAAGGATGGGGACTTATATCAACGCAATATGTATAACACATAGATATTGAAATTAAAGCATTGATAAATATTCCATGTTGAACATGGCATGTTTTCTATAGGCTTTAGACAGTACCATTAGTCCAATAATTCCACGCGAATCAAGATTCAAAATGGCGGCTATGCAAATCCCCTATTGGCGATCACCGCCCCGAGAAAAGAGATCCTCTTTCACTTCAGAGTGCGAGGAATTGTGTGTGGAGGAGGTAAATAACATCAAGCATTCACCACTGTAGCGGGCCCGTGGATACCTTTGTCTACGGACAGGCAGTAATAGCTCCTATATCATCGAGTTTTCAATACTATCATCCTTACAGTGCTTTCTCTGACACGTTTATATGCAGTAAATGTCCTCGATAGACAGGCCCTAATTGGCCATGATGGTATCCAGCCAACGGTCGCTAATGATTAGTCAAAAAGCTTTCTTTGTACTGTGGCAACTCTTCACTTATTCTGCTTTCCATGATATTATTATTTGTGGCTGTCGGTGTTAGTGGAATGCTGGTACATGTTGCAGAGGCCTTATACTGGGTATATTTTTTTATTTTTTTAAGGATTTTATTTTCACTTGGTTGCCAACTCCCCTATACGGGGTTAGTTCTGTTGGGCCAAGTTTTTTCATAACAGTTGACATATTTTACATTCAATTACTCATATTTCTGTATATTTATAAATTATTGTCACTGTGCCACTCGGACAAACTTCGTGTGGAGTGTTAGTGATGGTTTGTTTTTTTTCGTTCTGGATATGTACAGTTATGTATTTACAAACACAAAGGTTGAAGTTATATATGGGTACAGTTTTCAGAAAATGTATAATTGGCCTTCACTGATCCCCTCAAATATCACACATTTAAGACGAAAATATAGTTCAACACAAGGACAGCTTAAGGTTAGAGGGGTTTGATCGTACAGAATTCCTTTTCGTGTTAATCATCAAAAGCCTCCAGTTTTAAAAACTGGAGAAAAGAGTGAGGCGAAAATTGTGGTTAAAGTTTGAAGAATATGGCCGAAAGTTATAACTAACGGCAATGTATAAAACATTGTACTTTTACTAACTATTGAATATTATATTTAATATTTCTCAAACATGTATGTATGTATGTATGTATGTAGCCCTACAAATTGTTCTAGGCAGGCAGTGGGAACATCGTCACTGCGACGACACAGAATGTCTACTCCTGCAATAAAACCTGTTCCCCCAAAAAATCAAAGAAAGCGTGGTACTGTCTGGGAGGATGGGCGAGGGGGTCACGAGAATGTACTTAAAGTTGAAATATAGAAATACGTATTATATGTCTTACATCTTTACTATCATTGGACTCGCCTTGATCTCATCTTTTCAAATATGATGAGATCTCAGAATCAATTTTTTGCGACTTGTGACTCATTTTGCTGAATCACCTCACATGTATATATATACTATATGGCAGGAAAATATCTACAGAAGGTCCTACTTTTACAAAGGATCCAGAGATCTGAAAACCTAGCCAAACTTAAAGGGTGGTCTCCACTGGCTGCGGTAAGCTCTGCGGTAAGCCTTGCGATGGTTTGTGCTGGTTCTGTAGGTGGAGAGGAGTGACGAGGTCTTTGCCTACATGGTCAGTGAACCATGTAGGCAGGACCTCGCCACTCCTCAACAACACAGCACCATCGCAAGGCTTAACGCAGAGCTTAACGCAGCCAGTGGAGACCACCCTTAATTGTACATGAAAGTTAAAGGTGGAAAGGGTGCAACCCTTGATGTCAATCACTGCTTTGTTGTTCATTGACCCCGCCCTAAGGGCGGAGCAGCAAATGGTGGGAGGTTCCAAGTCCCATCATGAAACGCATCCCTTGCTTTCTTCAGACAATCAAGCCCTGACCTCGACTAAAGGAGAGACCATCAGGGGTTAACCAGCAAGCAGCCAGCGATTAGAAGAGACAGAAATATATAAATAGCTGATCGGAAAACACAATCTACCGAGTGGATATGGGTGAAGTCGCCAGAAAATGTACAATTCAACTTCACCAATCCTCTCAAATAACCCAAATTTCAGACGAAAATAAAGTTCAAAATGCAGTTCAACCTAACCAAACATATTGCTAGAATCATTGAGTGATGATGTGATAGCTTACTTGTTGTTGTTTTTATTGTTATTCTATATATTGTCGCCAATAATGTAATTGAGGCATTCATTGGAAGAGCTGGCACGCCAGATATGACCAACCATTGTTTGTAAAGATCTGACAATAAAGAATATTTGAAAAGAATTGAATTGAAAAACAAAACAATGCACTAAGCTTTCATCCAGGCTAAGGGAGGGGCTAAAGAATTAAAAATGTAAGTCGGAACATGTCAGGACATGTATAACTACAACAATAAAAGCAACACAAATGTCCAAATGTGTTGTTGTTGCATTCATTTAGACATTCGTCCTTCCACCTAATACAAAAAACGACACACAAAAATCAGGAGAATTATGGATACATAATAACAGTATACAATATGTAGTTCCCTGGTTTACGGGTCAGATTTTCAGAAAATATACAATTGGCAGCTCTACATAGTTAGTCATTTTTGCTAAATTCTGCTTAAAATATGATAAATTTTGGGTATATCTGAGTATATTAGTTATCGCATTGATTTAAAGTATCAGTACAGTTATGTTAAGCAGCATTTTGAAGCTCATTTCTGTATCAAATGTAGGTTATTTGAGAAAGGATTGGTGAAGGAGAATTGTACATTTTCAGGAAATCTGACCTTAATGTGCCAGACATGTTGACATATTTATTATCCTTACGACAGTGGAACACGAAAGCCACCAGCCACTAATGTCCCTGACAAGTTGACACCATTTATTATCATAACACGTCCAGCCCCGGGTCGGCTTGGGGCCTTGCCATTAGCCAGCCTGCTATTGACCCCCAGTGCACAGAGTGGCTGGCCCCAGACAAGTTATCGACAGGCTTATAATGGATGAAACATACGCCACACAATGTGAATACAATTCACCCAAACGGGGCTAGAGATCAGGCTGGGTGAGATGTGCTGGGTGAGATTGTCAGAAAATTCACAATCTGAAATTCTACACATCTCTCGAATACTGCTAAATTAGAGTGAAAAATGATTAATGGGTCAGATTTTCAGAAAATGTACAATTCAATTTCGTCAATGTTCTCAAACAACCCAAAATTCAGATGAAAATATAGTACAAAATACAGTTCAACCTAACCAAACCGATTGCTAGAATCAATGCAATGCCAAATATAGTCGAATTTACCTAGTATTGACCAAACTGCAGCCTAATTTAGTAGAATTTACTAAAAGTGTACAGCTGCCAATTGTACATTTTCTGAAAATCTGACCCTAATAATGACAACATCTGAGTGTATTCTGTATTATGTGCGTGAATGTCCTCGACATAATTCCAGCTTTAAACCTCAACTTACAAGTAAGTATCAGTTAACTGTAAAATTGTATTCATTCAATGAATTTGTCTGGTTATGTTGAACTGTATTTTGAACCTGATTTCTGTCTTGAATGTGGGTTATTTGAGAGGATTGGTGAAGGCGAATTGTACATTTTCTGAAAACTTGACCCATGTAGGGCACGTAGGGCAGTGTAGTGACAATCTACTCCCCCCCCCCCCCCCCCCACACACACACACACCCAACATTTCAGCTCACAGACTATTTTTGGCCCCCAGCTTTAAACAAACACTGGTCTAATTTAAACACGATTATGAATTCATATTGTAAAGAGATAAACCGTGTCTTTTTATGGATTCTCCTCGCGGATATAATTTGGAATTCCTACAAAAGTACAGCACCAAAGGCCACAATCTAAACGTTTTTTAAATAAAGAATGAAATTCGACCTCATCATATGGGTCAGATTTTCAAAAATTAAATTAACTTTTAAAAGATAAAAAAGACCTTCAAAATACAGTTTAAAATAACAGAACTGAAACTTTGAATCAATGAGTCAGATTTTCAGAAAATGTACAATTCGTCTTCACCAATCCTCTCAAATAACTCAAATTTAAGACAGAAATGAGCTTCAAAATGCAGTTTAACATAACTAATACTTTAAATCAATACGATACCAGATATATTCAGATATACCCGGTATTCATCATTTTTCAGCCAATTTCAGCAGAATTTCCTAAATGTGTACAGCTGCCAATTGTACATATTCTGAAAAACTGACCCCAAAGCTTAGTAAGCAATGACTGTTGAATAACATGCACGCAGGCCATAATATGAATATTTCATCAGGAACAATGTTATTCAAACCTTCTCTGAAATACATTGAAAACCTGATACAGCTCATAAACTTTAACATTAAAGATACACAGGCGTATTACGGTATATCCTGCGCACAATCACACCCGGCAAACATATCCCCCAGAGCGATCATTTGCCAAATCTGAACAATGCAATGCCAACGTACACAACGCCCTTGGCATATTTCACACCTAAACACACACAAGAAGCTAAATGGGCGAAGTCGCCAGAAAATGTACATTTCCCCTTCACCAATCCTCTCAAATAACCCAAATTCCAGACGAAAAAAAAGTTTAAAATGCAGTTCAACCTAACCCAACAGATTGCTTCAATCAATGCAATGCCAAATATACTCGAATTTACCTAGTATTGACCAAATTGCAGCCTTATTTAGCATAATTTACTAAATGTGTACAGCTGCCAATTGTGCATTTTCTGAAAATCTGACCCAAATACTAGCCTGGTATCACACATAACCCAACAAACTCGTGCTCTTCCACTCGGCTACTCTCTCCATTACAGCCCTGCTACAAGATTACACGGTCCATGGAAGGCGGTTATCCAACCCATTCATGTAATTACACGAATTATGTGAAAGCCTTCCTCCACTCCTCCTCCTTCCAGGCTAATAATACTGTAAACGTATTAATGTTCGCGCAGTATTTATTTTCGCGCCCATCACTGCGCGAATTTAAATGCTGCGCGAACCTATAATTATTGAATGAACAATGTGTGAGGCTTCCTTGCTGCGTGAATTTAAATCCGCGCGAAAAGGTGTCAAAGTACGTAGTGCGCGAATATTTATCCGCGCGAAAATAAATACGTTTACAGTAATAAGTGGCCCAAACATGTTACCTAAAATTGTCGATGAATACAGAACAAGCCCACTTGCACCTCATATATAATTGGCATTATGGAAGTGTACCTGGGAAGTTCTTATCCCACCTCTTCTTCCTTTGTTCATATTATTGTTTCTAAATGTTAGATAGGTTGATTTTTTTCCAAATTCTTTTGGGAATTTGAATTCTTTTAAACTTTCGAAAATGCACCTTCAAAGGAAGGAGCTTGGTCCAATTAAGATGTAAGGGTCAGATTTTCAGAAAATGTATAATTGGCAGCTCTACATATTTAGTAATGTCGCCTAAATTCTGCTAAAAAAAATTATACGTTTTGGGTATATCTGAGTATATTTGATATCGCATTGATTTAAAGTATCAGTTCTGTTATGTTAAACTGCATTTTGACGCTCATTTCTGTCTTAAATGTGGGTTATTTGAGAGGATTGGTGAAGGCCAATTGTACATTTTCTGAAAATCCTATACGTAAGTTAGTCAGACTGTGGGATGAGATCAAGTGGATGAGTGTTCCCGTTCGATGCACTGGGGTCGATAGATTCGATTCCAACGCCAAAGTTGCAAATATTTGAGTATCAGAGAGAAGTGAAGCTATTCGATATGCCATTATGCAGAGTTACAGGGTACATGTGGCTCCAGGGTCCAGGCAAACTCTTGTATTATGTGAACCACTGGGCAGCCAACACTAACATGCCTAAATTAACACTCAACCACTGGGGCAAGCCAGGTCCTTATTATGGGAGTTAGACCCTGCCCACACCCAGCCGATTTGCCTCCCGATTGTCCCCCGATTTAGGTCTTCTAGTGAATCCTATGATCTCAATTCAAATCCTGGTTTATGTTTTTGAAATAACATAAACCTGGATTAGAAATGAAGTCATAGGATTCATCAGAAGACCTAAATCGGGGGCAATCGGGAGGCAAATCGGCTGTGTGTGGGCAGGGCTTTAGGACTACAGCGGTCTGGCCACCGTTGACAAAACGGTGTCGATGCAAAGACGATGTAATTACCGGCAATGAGGAGGGCTATCGGTGACTGCATCGTCTTATACTCTATAAGATTACCATAGAAAAACATAGATGTATTTAATGCACTGTCCTGAAAATGACTCATTTTCCTGAAACACATCACATATAAACTTTTATTTTCCATTTTACATACTTATGGCCTACATGAAGAAGTTCTCAGTCAGAGACGGTTCTTCCGACAGAACCCTCTACTTATTAAGATAACATATGTTTATCATATAACAGATAAGTTTCTAGATAATGTAAAATAATATAATAAAACAAAGCACAAGCATACAATCTTGTACAGTGTTTTCAGTTTCTGTGGGGGCTGCGTAGCCTTGCAATAGATTAAAAATATAGTGTGGGGTAATTGTTACAGGCTTACAAATGTTTTGGTTTTTGAGGGTTTTTCAGCTGCTAGTTATCGGGGAATGTATGATTATGTAAGTGGTAATATACACGCTCCCGTTGAACACTACTATTCGTGACACTCAATCAATCCCGGGCCACAATGGCTTCTCTTCAAACCTGTGATATCCCATTGTAGAGGCAGACGGAATGGGGAAAGCACCGCTTTGTAATCAATTGCCATATTGACTGGTCTCCTTTCTTAGCAAAGTAGAAAACTGATGGTTCCTGTCGCAGCGACAAGCGATATGAAGGAGAAAGGGCTGTTTCTGGCAGCAATACTTCTTTAACGACGAATCCATTCCTCATAGTTCTAGTTAGTATGTTGGCGGGTGAGTGAATAGATGTAATAAAAAGCATGTAAAATACTTCAATTGCTTCTAATAGGGAACACGTCAAAGCCATTAGGGAGGTTCCGCAAGCAAACCTATCTCCATCACGTAACCGTATACGTATCTTTATTGTGAATTACGACGCATTTTTATGGATGAAAAATAAATTGTGAGATGAAACATTTTGCTTGATATGTTACGTTACGTTTTTCCCTCCATGTTTTGCTGAACCTCCTTCTTCATATTAACGTATGTTTGTATATCAGACATCTCCTCAAATAATCTTCTCAAATAATCCACATTTCAGACGAAAATATAGTTCAAAATATAGTTCAACCTAACCAAACAGATTGCTAGAATCAATGCAATGCCAAATATACTCGAATTTACCTAGTATTGACCAAATTGCAGTCCAATTTAGCAGAATTTACTAAAAGTGTACAGCTGCCAATTGTACATTTTCTGAAAATCTGACCCATATATATACTATCAGAAGTAGCAGTTATTAGTGTTTCCATTGCCTCTGGACCACTATTCAGCTGCTAGTTATCAGGGAATGTATGATTAGAAACCACATTGAATTATCCAAAGCAAGCCTGCTGGTTGGAACCACAGCCTTGCTTTGAAGAGAACCACTTTGGTGCAAACGGCCAGAAGCCAAATAGTCGAACTGCTCGAGTTAAGAGCATTGGATTAGTTTTAGGGAATGTCGGGTGCTTTAAGTCAATCTGTTTGAACCTTTTCTTTCTTGGCTGAGTCCTAATGCCACTTATGGATTTCGACGTTCCTACGCGTCACCCAAACCATGAATGGGGGAGTTGCATGTCTCACTGCGCATGTCTTCTGCAGTGCATGCTGGGGTGGATTCTGTTGAAATCTGACATACAAATATTTGGTAAAATTTTTATCGAAAATTGCAAGAATGTTTTCACCAATATCAGTGCTTGTATAAATGATCTATGAAAACCAAATGCATCATGGGAAAGATGGTGGTTTGTGTAATGGGAACATGTGAATCACATGGATATTGACATTAGAGCATTGATAGATATCCCATGCTGAACATGACATGTTTTCTATAGACTTTAGACTGTACCATTACTCCCATAATTCCATGCGAATCAAGATTCAAAATGGCGGCTATGCAACTCCCCTATTTGTCTGTACTTAGTGTTTGCATCTTGGCATTGGGCTTTAGATATTATTATCATCATCAAGACATATATTGCATATAATTGTGAGTATACTTTTATTTCATAGTATTTTGACGGACTGGATTGTAACACAATATTTTAATACTTCTTATAAATCTGATGATTTTTTGAACGTTTATATATCATATGCTTTTTGTATCAACGAACCTAAAAGACTTATTTCATATTGTTAATTAACTCTTAACTTATCAGTAAAAGTATTGTAATTCAGGCTACTCTGAGAATATTTGTACCTCTGTATTAAAATGTTCATTGTCCTGAATAAAATATTTCTAAATCAAATCAAATCAAGTCGGCATTCGAGCAATTGTATCAATATTATGGGAAAATATATAAATATATCGATATTTTAATATATTGTGGATAATTGCTGTGTTGTATTATGATGAATTGGTAATGAATCATGAATATTGAAAGTATCATTTAAATCAATTTAATATTAATATCTGCCAACCAAACAGTGTTAAGCCTGTGGATACCGAATCTATGGGCGAAAAAAACCTCCCGTTCCCATTTATCAATGATCGTTGTACGGTTCAACTTGTGATAATAACAATAATGTTACACTATATATGGGTCAGATCTTCAGAAAATGTACAAATTGGCAGCTGTACACATTTAATAAATTCTGCTAAATAAGGCTGTAATTTGGTCAATACTAGGTAAATTCGAGTATATTTGGCATTGCATTGATTCTAGCAATCTGTTTGGTTAGGTTGAACTATATTTTGATCCTCATTTTTGTCTGAAATGTGGGTTATTTAAGAGGATTGGTGAAGAAAAATTGTACACTTTCTGAAAACTTGACCCATATAGGCCTAATGATTTTGTGAGTAGCCCAGACAAGAGTGGGGTCTCTTCATACTTATAAGTCCTGATAAAACTACTGCCCTCACAAAGTAATTATCAAAATATGACTTCAGTACAAGGGGGATGTGTCATTAGTACATCTGAATGCCTAGAGACAGTGTCTCCGCGCCGGTCAGATGCATTAACTAGGCAAAGCAGCATTAAACAAGTGTTTTTGACTCGGAGTTACAGCAAGCCAAGTTCTATTAGATCCTGGCGACCAGTGCGCCTGACTGGGAGCCATCCTCGGGAGGGACATTAGATGTGTGGGTCAGATTTTCAGAAGATATACAATTCGTCTTCACCAATCCTCTCAAATAACTCACATTTAAGACAAAAATGAGCTTCAAAATGCAGTTTAACATAACAGAACTGATACTTTAAATCAATGCGATACCAAATATACTCAGATATACCCAGTATACATCATTTTTCAGCCTAATTTAGCAGAATTTCCTAAATGTATAGAGCTGCCAATTGTACATTTTCTGAAAATCTGACCCGTGTATACTACTGCAGTAGCAGCTCTATCCCAATATCATCATCAGCAGCAGCAAAGACATTCCCCTGGCCCTGCATTAGGCAGTGGAAAACAACAGCTTTTGTGTAAGTGACTTTTTATTTACTGGTAGGAGGTCGGGAAATGAGATCATACATTTGCACGTTTACCAACAGTATCTGGGTCAGTCTTTGAGAAAATGTACAATTCAACTTCGCCAATTCTCTCAAATAACGTAAATTTCTGACGAAAATAAAGCTCAAAATTCAGTTTAACCTAACCAAACAGATTGCTAGAATCAATGCAATGCTGAATATACTCGAATTTACATAGTATTGACCAAATTGCAGCCTAATCTAGCGGAATTTACTAAATGTGTACAGCTGCCACTTGTACATTTTCTGAAAATCTGACCCATCTAGGGGTGAACTATAGTGATAAGGAATACTCCTCCTCCTCCTCCTTCTCCGCATAAAGGACTTTTTCTTACAAAAGACAGTTATGTCGGTTCCGCCTCTCGGTTCCCAGGGACTCCTTTATTACGGTTTTTCTCATGGTTATGGAAATCCTTATTATTCTATCCAGTAACAAATCCAGTGTTTACTGTAATTAATCTTCGCGAGGAGGAGATTCTGACGAAATAAATCCCAACGCCACAGAATACGTGAATAGAGGAGCAGATTATTTGTCTTAGAAGATGGTTCACATATTACATTTTATAGAGACCTACCCGATGTGCAGGATTACATTACTGACCTAGTTTTGACCTGGAAATTCTGACCTGATTTTGACCTGGTGCTTTACTGGTGGAAATCGTAAACGATTTTGAGGGTCAAACTTGATTTTATAATGCTCTTTGGACCCGATTTATAAATACACTTCTAAAGCTCTCAGAGATGCACAATTAACCAGGTTATAAAATGCACTTTTGAAGCACTCAATGATGCACTACTGACCAGGCTATAAAATCAGTTCTGTTGCACTCAGTGAGAGCAGTTTCATACCTCTGAATCTCAACAGTATTAAGGCTGGTGAATGCTTCACAGAAATATATTCCCCAATAGGACACAAAGAGTGTAGACCAAGGTATATTACCCTGCCCTTACATGGGAATCCATCAATTATTTCATCATTATTTCCATCCTGTTAGACATCCCCACAGTCCTCTGTGTATGAATCATTTCAATGGTTGGTGAGCATAGACACTCCCAGCTGACTAGCCACAATTATATGTACAGTTATATGGGTGTTTTGATCAAGTCAATTCTCAACATCATACATATACATTATACATATAAACTCTAGAAGAATATCACTTATAATAGTCATAAGTATTTGTTGGACAATATCAATAGTGTATAAATGCCACATTAGTGTATTAAAGGTAGTCTTATTGTTAAAGAAATTATAAATGCAATGCAGTGACCTGGTGCAGCCACCTGGTGAGAACAAGTCGCACAATAGGGAGCCTATGAAAGAAGTACCATGCATTGTACCATATAGTACCACAATCCTGTGTAACCTCACCAGGAGCATGTTCGGCCATGCTAATCCTTATTATTCTCCAGCAAAAGAAATAAATGATTATCTTTGGTAAATACTCTATCATATTAAATATTCTTTAATATGCACACATTTTATATCTACAGAAAGCTGAGGAAATAAGGAATTCAACCATATGCATCATTCTGATCTCACTAGTAGGAGGCATGCGTTACCGCCGCGCGTAATCGTTACGCATATATTTGTATTCCATGGCTGTACGAGGGACATGCCAACAAAATACATCACAAAATATATATCATGCTTCTAGTAGTACAAATATCTTTATTCTAATACTAGAGCTGCCAGGTGCACTAGACCAGTGGTTTAGTTTAGTAGAGAGGGGTTTCTATGAATGGGTGTCAGAGACTGGTTGTGAGTGTCAGAGAATGGAGTGTCAGATATGTGCGACATTGGGTGTGAATGCCATGCAGGTGAGTGAGCAGTGGCAGGTATTATGGACTGTTAAAGTAGCTTCATTGTGTTGTAGAATTTGATGGTAGTTGTGGGTGCAGATTTGGTTTGAATTATTATTTCTGATAGAAGTGTTAAGAATGTTTAGGATATAGAGATGAATATATGAGATTGTGAAATAAATACAATATGCTCCATGGACCCTACATATAAATGTGGTTCTGAAGCTCCCAACGAAGTGCTACTGACCAGGTGTAAAAGACCCAGTTACAATGCACTCAGTGAAGCACTTTCATTGCTATTGCTATGTGAGGGAGAGGGAGGGAATTACTTTGTAAAAGTTATTCCTTCATTCATCACTATTCATACAAATAAACAGGATTTTAGGTAGAGGCTTAATTTATAAGTATTTTTTTCTTCATAGGGCTTTAACAGTTACATTGAAAAAGCGCTGTATTCACCATGAATGTTTTCATATGTTGCCTGATGAAATATAAAATTATATTTTTGAGACAGAATAAAAGATACGATAATGTATGAATTGTATAAATTCCTCTAGACTGACTGACATCCATTAATCCCACTGCATGTAGCTAGTGCATTGATACCCGATTTATATACATAAATTTGATACACATTTTTGGAGTGCATCTGATGATGCACATTGCATCAGGTGCAAAACCAGGTGCAAAACTGCTTTTTTGAGAGGATTGCACTTCTGTGACTGGTCAGTGGCACTTTTGCATGCACTGGTGGATTTTCCAATGCACATAGGGTATATAAAGGGGGACTAGATTCAGCAAAGATTTGAGATACATAGTTATCTAAGAGGTCATCATATATATATATACAAGTTGTCAATCCCATTAACCTATTCAGGATTCGCGATATATAAAGCAAGACAAACATATCTTAAAAGAAACTAGATGGAAAACCCGACTAAGGGGGACCCACACATGGCTGATTCTAAGCCGATTTGACTCCCGATTTGGGTCTGCCGATGAATCCTAGGATTTCATTTCAAATCGGGAGACTAATCGGCGCATTTTTGTCTCCCGATTGAGTTTTTGTCTCCCGATTTAAGTATATTTTGAAAAATCCTGGCCGATTAGAGATTCTGGCCGATTCTGATTTTTCATATTTCAAATCGGGGCTGGTCATTTGAAATCGGGTCAGGTTTTTTTTGATAATTTTGCATGTGTGGGTCTAGCCCAGATGCCTCAGGGGATCCCCCGATGAATCGGGAGGGCACTGGGATGGATCGGGAGTGCCCTCCCGATGATCCTTATAATGGATCATCGGGGCAACACTCCCGATTTGTGTTAGGATTTTTAAAAATTAGAAATTCTTACAGGCAGGCAACTTTGAAAGACTATAACTTCACTAATTTTTGGAGTATCAAAAAGATTTTTTCACTTTTATAATCCTCACTTCTCCTTCTGTACAGGCCGTCAGTTTTTAAAAGTTTATTTTACTTTTTTTTTTCTTTTTTACAAATGTGATGTATCACAAGTCACCAAAGCTGGATTTTGAGATACCACCATATTCGAAAAGCAGTTCCTAATGATAGTAAATTTTAATATTTGTTTTAACATGAAATTGAGTTACAGATCGAGAATCGGCCCCCAAATTGGCCCAGAATTGTGTATGTGTGGGCCAAAACAGGAATCAAATTGGGCATGTTTGGGTCTGAAAACAAGTCCCGATTTCACAATTTTAATCATCGGGAGTGCTGAAATCGGCTCTGTTTTGAAATCGGCCCATGTCAATTCATGTGTGGGTCCCCCTTAAATCCGTGGACACACACAGCCGATTTGCCTCCCGATTGCTTCCCGATTTAGGTCTTCCGATGAGTCCTATGATTTCATTTCAAATCCTGGTTTATGTTTTTGAAATAACATAAACCAGGATTGGAAATGAAATCCTAGGATTCATTGGAAGACCAAAATCGGGGGACAATCAGGAGCCAAATCGGCTGTGTGTGTCTACGGCTTAAACATCAAACTCACATACAGTGAGTTTCTGTGATGTTCTTTTCTCATGAAGTGCCAACTTTTCGACCTATGGAATTGGTCTTCTGAAACTTTTGGCCAACGACTAGTGCTGTATTTCTATGGATTTTTCTGCTATCAAAAAACAAATTTGATCTATTGATATTTACCACAGTTTTGAGTTTGTGTTTAAAACTGATTTAATGTTTCAAATATTGCTTGTATTAATCACTTATCAAACTTAAATAACAACCCTATGATTATTACAATGATCCCTGTACACCCATATTCTACCATGCAGATTGATAGGGATATATACTCAACTGACAGAAATTCCACATTGCAATACCATTATAGATGAAACATGAATAGTACATGTATGATATGTTCTGTACATATATAACCTTTCTTCGAGTCACCATTAAGATCTATGTGAGTAATCAACTATATTGAGGGGGCTGCCTATTTTCTACCAGATGTATTTTCCCTCTAAGATTTCCTTTAATCTGGTAATGATTAAAGGAAGTCTGTGGCGTATGTTTCCCAGCCTGGTGCCTTTATGGGTCAACTTTTCAGAAAATGTACAACTTGTCTCCACCAATCCTCTCAAATAACCCAAATTTCAGACAAAAATGAGGATAAAATACAGTTCAACCTAACCAAACAGATTGCTAGAATCAATGCAATGCCAAATATACTCGAATTTACCTAGTATTGACCAAATTGCAGCCTAATTTAGCAGAATTTACTAAATGTGTACAGCTGCCAATTGTACATCTTCTGAAGCTCTGACCCACTGTATACATGTTGCAAGAACCCTTGTCTATAGCAGCTGTATAGTGGGGATCAGGTGGTAGATGACTGTGTATTGTACCATAGCTGTGATTTAATAAACATCCCATCTCTTTAGCTAGTCTTACTGCTCAATGCCTTCTCAATTATCCTAGAAATGGTCACATACACACATGTACAGAGTCTCTGGTGGCAAATATTATACTCTCATTTGGTTTTATTTCTGGTCAGGATAAGTCAAATACTTCAACAAAGGTGATGCGTGGCTGAGCAGGGGCTTATACTAGAAGAGGTTTCAGAGCTATTCAGTCTAGGCCCAAAGCTGGGAGAGTCCCTTCAAACAAAGGGAAAGCCTCTTGCCTCATACCGCTAAGTGCCATTATAATTCCATTAAGACCGCAAAATGTCATTATATTTCCATTAAAACGCTGAGTCATAAGCCAGGAAACTGATTAGCGAAGTAGGGGTCCAATAACTGACATACCATTCTCATCATGATCTGAGGGTTTGGGCCTAGAGTGTATTCCGCCCACATATAAATCAAACATCTATTGATAGTAAATAGTAGGACATCTAATATGTATTTCTATATTTTAAGTGTGATATTTTTAATTTGAAAACAAAGTTTGCAGTATTTTTGGGTGAGCAATTACTAGTAAAGTAGCTCAAAAATTATATTCATTACGATGACCTTAGAAATACTCTGATATATTTATTAAACTGTCCTGAAATTTGGTACATAATATTCAGGCTACGATAAGCGTTAGGCATTCCAAATATTAAACAGATTATACAAGGGTCAGATTTTCAGAAAATGAAGATTGGTGACGGCGAATTTTCTGAAAATCTGACCCTTATGCAGATCAATGGATCAATGGGATATATATGTAACTACTGCATGAAACTGGTACGTTTACAGTATAAAATACTGCATGAAATTGTGCTAAGTTTGTTGCTGATTGTGCCGCGACACACAAGTATTTGATTTGAAATTCCGGAGTATTGTAAGATGGTGAAGATATACATGGGTCAGATTTTCAGAATATGTACAATTAGCAGCTCTACACATTTAGGAAATTCTGCTAAATTAGGCTGAACAATGATGAATACCGGGTATATCTGAGTATATTTGGTATCGCATTGATTCAAAGTATCAGTTCTG
The DNA here is from genome assembly GCA_942159475.1 of Sthenelais limicola. Lineage (NCBI taxonomy): Eukaryota > Metazoa > Annelida > Polychaeta > Phyllodocida > Sigalionidae > Sthenelais > Sthenelais limicola. Next base: position 105,970,863 of record OW804098.1, read on the forward strand.
TTATGTTAAACTGCATTTTGAAGCTCATTTTTGTCTTAAATGTGCGTTATTTGAGAGGATTGGTGAAGGTGAATTGAACATTTTCTGAAAATCTGACCCACAAGTCGGTGGTAGCGTGATACATTACAAATAATTCGCTTATTCCAAAGACTGTACATGCATCTAATAATTATGCAGGACGATATCACAAAACACAGGCGAAATATGAAAGTCATTCGCGACAAAACAGGAAAAAAAGTAGAAATACTTGTGATGAAAAGCTGGCAAAATAGCCAACAATCCCCCTGATTCAGCAGCAAAGGACCAAAACAAATGATAGGAAATTTCCAACAAATCATTGCAGTCAGAGGCAGGGACATTCCGTCAAACGAAAGCAGCGCAAAAAAGGCGATCAAAGTTAGAAACAGCACAGTCATTCTCCTCACAGCTTCCCAAATGACACCCAAATGAGGTGGCAACGGTTCGGTATCAATATACAGTGGTTTTTTGATCATTTATCAGCCAGAAACGAATGAGAATATTGATCAATAAATGCGACAGACGACTTTTTCCCATAACTTCAAAGTGTCACCCTATTAATGCGCAGCAAGGACCACTTCCGGTTCCTGTGACTGCGCAATGTTTACTTCCACTACCAGCTCGAATTAGATCAGAATGAATTGTGACTTGGCCATAACATAGACATATTTAAAAATCCTTTACCCAGTTTGGGAAAAAAAAAATTTCAACGGTCGTACGGGTTTAGGTGAATACTGCCACGTCTACCTACCATAACATAGACATAGATAAGGGTCGGAATTTCAGAAAATGTAAAGTTAGCAGCTCTACACATTTAGGAAATTCTCCTAAATTAGGCTGAAAAATGATAAATACAGAGTATATCTGAGTATATTTGGTATCGCATTGATTTAAAGTATCAGTTCGGTTATGTTAAACTGCATTTTGACGCTCATTTTTGTCTTAAATGTGGGTTATTTGAGAGGATTGGTGAAGGCCAATTGTACATTTACTGAAAATCTGACCCATATCGCGGCAATCAATATTTCAGAGGCAGAGTGCTTCTAAATGTGGGGGTTTAATGTAAGGCGATGTGAGCCATGGACTCAAACTATTAACATTCCAACTTTAGGATCAATATTGCTCTTAGCATAGATATCAAATGAGATACCTCCGAGTTTCATTACCAGTAATGTACCATTTGCTGAAGGGTATAATCGTATTTCTCTTATCATCGCCCATAAAGCCTTATGGTAAATGCAATGGAATCGCCTACAGATGCGAATCAAATGGCATCATTCGAATATGGTCAGTGACTTTATGCTCGCTTAAGAAGAGACATGTACTTGCAGAGTAATTACTGCTTGCATTAACGTCCGAAATGAACTCCCATATTGTGACGACCACGGTGAGCAACAATAGGGGACTTGCAAGCGCCACTGCGCATGCCTACTGCAGTGCATGATGGGATGGATTCTGTTGAAATCTAACATACAAATATTTGGCAATATTTATCAAAAATTGCTAAAATGTTTTCATTAATAGCAGAGCTTGTATAAATCATCTATGAAAACCAAATGCATCATGAGAAAGATGGGGACTAGTGTTATGAAAACATACATGTATAACACATGGGTATTGGCATTAGAACATTGATAAATATTCCATGCTTTCCATGGGTTTTAGACTGTACCATTAGTCCCATAATTCCATGCGATTACAGATTCAAAATGGCGGCTATGCAAATCCTCTATTAAAAGGTAATTAACACAAGGCCAACTATCTTTAGCTGTGGACACATCCAACCGATGTGTCCCCCGACTGCCTCCCGATTTTGGTCTTCCAATGAATCCTATAGGATTTCATTTCCAATCCTGCTTGATGTTATTTCAAAAGCATAAACCAGGACTTGAAATCATATCATAGGAGTCATCGGGAGACCAAAGTCGGGGAACAATCGGGAGCCAAATCGGCTGTGTGTGTCCACGGCTTTTATCAGCATAAAATCTCAAAACATCAAATTTAATAATAGAATGGCTGAGAGGAAGAAGCAAAGAAAGACAGCAGCAAACGTCAGGTGGCTATGTCACAGAGGTTAGAGTCAAAATGAGGCTTCAAATAAATGTCGTCTGCTCAAATAAAGCAGCTCACTACAGCTGGCCAGGCTGATGCCAATTGGGTCAGATTTTCAGAAAATGTACAATTCACCTTCACCAATTCTCTCAAATAACCCAAATTTAAGACAAAAATCAGGTTCAAAATAAAGTTCAACATAACCAAACCGACTGTTTGAATCAAGGCAATACCAAATATACCCATATATACCTAGTGTTGATGATTTTTCAGTCCAATTTAATAGCAGAATTTACAAAATATCTTGATCTGCCAATTGTACATTTTCTGAAAATCTGACCCCATTAGATTTGGCAAACGAGTTCAAGAACCTGTTCTATTCTAATCCCTTGTTGGGTCACGTATCGTCTTTATATTAAAATTGCTTTAAAGTTTGACTTTCGTCGACCTCAAACACAGATTGAGAGCACGCGCTTGTTGTTATATTTATGGCACTGAGACAGTTTAATTAAATGTTCTATGGGTGAAGATCGCCAGAAAATGTACAATTCACCTTCACCAATTCTCTGAAATAACCCATATTTCAGACGAAAATAAAGATAAAAATACAGTTCAACCTAACCAAACAGATTGCTAGAATCAATGCAATGCAGAGTATACTCGAATTTACCTAGTATTGACCAAATTGTAGCAGAATTTACTAAATGTGTACAGCTGCCAATTGTACATTTTCTGAAAATCTTACCCCCTATACGTTAGCAAGGTAATAGGGAAGCGTCTTCCTCAGCATTTAAGAAGAATCCCTGTTAATCAAAACAAGAATCCCTTTATGAAAATTGTGTTAAACTGCTCACCATAGTCCGGTGCAATATTTGTCAAATTAATCAGGACTGAAATATCCTGTCCCTGGCTCGTAAAAACCGAAAATCAGCTTGATGAAACACTATAAATACCAATTGGAAATGGCAAAAGTGAAAATCCGCTTGGAAGAAAAAGCCTCAGCAAAAAGTCTCCTTTCAGAGGATATCAATACGAATCGCCATGAATAGCTTTGAGGCATTGAAAACTGTTTTAATAGCAGCTTTTTAAAACCTGTCGTTCGTCGGACATCAAAACAGAATGGATTCATTCATTTGAGTCACACGCATTTATCAAAACAGGGCAAATAGGGATTCTTCTTTAATCTCATATTCCACGCGTTTCTATTGTGGAAAGAAATTGGATTTAATTGAAAAAGGTGAGAGAGGATGAACCTTATACAAAGGGCTTTCCTTGAGTTATCGGCATCGATCGTAAAAGTAGAGATCTTCGTATAAGGGTAAGATTTTCAGAAAATGTACAATTGTTAGCTCTACACATTTAGGAAATTCTGCTGAATTTGGCTGAAAAATGAAGACTACTGGGTATATTTGGTATCTCATTGATTTAAAGTATCTGTTCTGTTATGTTAATCTTCATTTTGAAGCTCATTTCTGTCTCAACGTGGGTTATTTGAGAGGATTGTTGAAGGTGAATTGTACATTTTCTGAAAATCTGACCCATAAGGAATGTCCTTGGAGATTACATTGGGCAAAGAACGCCTCCTTGAGGGACGGCATGGAAGAAAATTTCATTCATAAATCCACCCGAAAAGATGCCATCGTACCTTCAATCAATTATTTATCATCCAAAACCAAAGCCATGCATACTTTTCAGCAGTTCTTTCCAATCTCAACGGTTTCTTACTTCTTCTCTAGCTCTTCTTTTGAAGTTGGAAACTTTTGACAAAAATGCCATAAAGCTGGTTCGGTTGGTAGCTCGAGATAAGGCTTTGACAATGCAGGACGGGGGAGAATTAAAGCGTTCAGATTACCCGACACATGGTGGGTCGGATTTTCAGAAAGTGTACAATTCAACTTCGCCAATCCTCTCAAATAGCCCAAATTTCAGACGAAAATATAGTTCAAAATACAGTTCAACCTAACCAAACAGATTGCTAGAATCAATGCAATGCCAAATATACTTGAATTTACCTAGTATTGACCAAATTGCAGCCTAATTTAGCAGAATTTACTAAACGTGTACGGCTGCCAATTGTACATTTTCTGAAAATCTGACCCAGAGGCAAACTAACATGGACGACGGACGGATTGGTACTGGGGACCACCACAGGCATAGAAAAAACCCCGCGGCTCCAAAATCAATTTGAGCGATAAGCTTTACAGTCTGAATTAGCGACGCGCAGCAATAAAAAGATATATCTAATTATCACGAAAGTCAATAATTGATATAATTATTTAAAGCCGTCCACATTTTATCCCATTTCTGGGAGGAAACAATTGGAGAAAACAATTGGAAAAATATAGAAATTGAAAACGCTAGTGACGTGGACATTATAAACCTTACTAAACTTAATGTGATATTTATATAAGGGTATATTTATTAATTTGAAAAAAAAATATTTTTATTGGTCACAATTTATCAATCAAATAGAAAAAACGCATAACCATACAATGGTTCTTTTCATGCGTTACCAACATGCAAATTAACTACATTGTTAACATAAATTACATGATGTCAACGAGATGAAGGTAAACATAAGAGTGATGGAGTACAACAATGTAGCAACAGGAAAAAAGAAATCCAGGAATAAGTTGTGGGGAGGAATCCTTAGTGAACTAGAAGGGGATGGAGAGTAAAAGTCTCATCGATATATACCCTAGTGTATACAAGGAACTCTACATCTATGTTTAATGGTAGTTGAATGACTCTTTTTTTGTACTTATGTTGATTGGAGAAGTGTTATAAATCCAATATTGTTAAGGGTGGAAACGAAAATCGAGAAAATACCAAAAAAACTATAAAACATAAAGGTACGACAAGGAAGTCATTTTAGAATTGTAAGTGCCACGATGGCAGAATATGTTGAATAAAAACCTTTAAAAAAAACAAAAAAAACATAAATTACATGTCTCCTAAAATTTGAGGTGATGGACTAAGTAGCTACCTCCATATCTGAGATGCAATCCTATATATAGGACTATATGCATTTATATATAAATAGAGAGAATGGGACGAGCCAGCAATAATCGAAAATTTATAGGACGAGATTCGTCCACATAAGCACGATGCCGTAGGCAGAGTGCTTATGTGGACGAATCAAGTCCTATAAATTTTCGATTATTGCTGGCGAGTTCCATTCTATATTTATTATATGTGCATAAAATTTGATCATATATCATCAGATATCACTGAAAAAGTATTGAAGAACTCTCAGAGAGCCCCGCTGCTTCGCTGAGATCACCGCTGCCTTAAAATTTGTCAGGCCTGTGTTTACATCAGGTCAGGCCAGTATTTACTTACTGACATTGTTGAACTAAAACGTTCATATCACAGCCATTTCTTGAGCTACAATAATAAAGCTTATATCATTTGATAGAGAATTTAATTCTCTATTTGATGGTGTGGTTTTTATTATGTATCTTTATAATTATAGTACCAGAATCACGGGTGGAATACCGATCGCGGGGATCAAAGAAAAAAGGCAGCCGTGTGGTCAGTTCGTAGTTGGCGTGAGAAATGACCAGGTTGGTCAGGTGACGGTCACTGGCGGGAGGTATTCAGGTATCGCCACATATATTCCTATATTAATCATATAGCACACATATGAGAATATCGGGTCTCCCGAAATTGTTGCGCAAATAAAGAGAGACTGGTTCTAAAAATGTACAACATGAAATGACAAAACCCACAATATTATATCCCCTCAAACTACTTCCTCCGTGTGAATCATATATATCCCGATCAGATTTTCAGAAAATGTACAATTGGCAGCTGTACACATTTAGTGAATTCTGCTAAATTAGGCTGCAATTTGGTCAATACTAGGTAAATTCGAGTATATTCGGCATTGCATTGATTCTAGCAATCTGTTTGGTTAGGTTGGACTGTATTTCGAACTTTACTTTCGTCTGAAATTTGGGTTATTTGAGAAGATTAGTGAAGCTGAATTGTACATTTTTGGGGGAATTCACCCATATGTCCCGATCTGAAGCTATTAGTGAGAAGAAAGCTTCCGGCACGTCAAACCCCGGCCTTCACCCATGTCCTTATCCATTACCCGGGTCCATGACATGGGTTGCTAGGTGACAATGGTTGCCATGGGCACAAAACGCAACCGGAAAGGGGTGAATACATATCCCCAGGCATAACAAGGCAGGGTGACGTATGGTTAATGGGAATGGGTGGCGGATGTCATCTGTCATTACCTATCATACCTCCATGGAACAGGTGAATATATTAGGTACAATAATTATAATAAGAAATATATATTTTTTATTCATTTAAGGCCAATCATAATATGTGATCCGTGATCCGCAAGAAATTATTATTATCTGAATATGTGCCTCCCGACTCTTTCTTAGCACCCGGTCCTCCACCATAGTCAGTTATCACTAATATGAAGCTAGCAATCATTTATCCCACTTTAAGGCCGTTCGAGTTGAAATTTGAGATTGATTATTGTGGATAGTTTCACTGGCTGGATGCATTGGAGTAGATTGTACATCTCCGAGTGCAATTGTACAACTCTGAGTGTCTCCAAGTGCAATTGTACATCTCCGAGTGTCTCCGAGTGCAATTGTACATCTCCGAGTGTCTCCAAGTGCAATTGTACATCTCCGAGTGCAATTGTACATCTCCGAGTGTCTCCAAGTGCAATTATACATCTCCGAGTGTCTCCGAGTGCAATTGTACATCTCCGAGTGCAATTGTACATCTCCGAGTGCAATTGTACATCTCCGAGTGCAATTATACATCTCCGAGTGTCTCCGAGTGCAATTGTACACCCGATTTGACTCCACTCAAAACTATATTGACAAATATCAAATAATCTAATGAATACATGTATAGCTGTGATAATCCACCCGAATGACCTTACCTATGCAAGTCGTGGAAATCTGCAATTATATTTCCAAATGATATAATTATTGTCAACATAGTGATGTTAACCACTATAACTTGTCGGTCAATACAATTTATTTTTAAAAAAAACACTGAGGTGCGAATGACCAATGCCGGTGGGATGGTCAGAGAAACCTGTTATATGGCCTTTAGAAAAGCCCAAATCCTTATTTCATTACACGTGGGATGAGGAACCGAACAATCCTCTCAAATAACCGACATTTAAGACATAAATGTTATAACTTGAATATATATTTAGAATATTGTAGAGCTATTGTAGAAGGAGAAATAAATAGAGACCGGAGGCTTGAGATCCCGAGATCCGACTGAAGATTTTATTGTACACACTTGATCCATTGGATTCACGTGACTTGTAGAATGGTCGTGGTTGTTGATGATAGGCTGATACATTTCTATATGAGCTCTGATGTTACCTGATCCCCTTACTAGATTTGCATAGTACTGCGATTAATTAATTTAATAAGTACTAATTAGTGTTAATGATAATTTGGAATACTAATAATAACGTGGTTAATCATTGTTATGCAATCATTGTATAATGTTGCGTAATATGATATAACATAAATGAGCTTCAAAAATGGGTGGTCTCCATGGGCTGCGGTAAGCTCTGCGGTAAGCCTTGCAATGCAAAAATCAGGAAATTTTATTCATGTGCTGTCCAAGCATAAATAAAAATCCCTGATTTTTGTATCACAAGGCTTACCGCAGCTAGTGTAGACCCCACTTAACATAACAGAACTGATACTTTAAATCAATGCGATACCAAATACACTCAGGTATACCCGGTATTCTTCATTTTTCAGCCTAATTTAGCAGAATTTACTAAATGTGTAGAGATGCCAATTGTACATTTACTGAAAGCCTGACCCACACAACATGAATAATAAGGGACTGCATGATCTTCCCATCGCTTGTCTATAATCGCATCATTCTGGGTGAAGTTTCGCTGGCGTGAGAATTCTGTTAAAATGTAAGCGAGTGCGATGAAATCTCAGCGAACGAACTGAGGTGATGCATTTCCGACTCAAAGCATCGATTCTCATTACGATCGAAGCAAACAATGTGTTTTATCTATTTGGAGGCAATGCCTATAAGCTTTCCTCGTTATTTCTGGCCGAGGGAGCATCAATATAAGGGTCGGAATTTCAGAAAATGTACAAGTCGCAGCTCTACACATTTAGAAGATTCTCCTAAATTAGGCTGAAAAATGATGAATACAGAGTATATCTGAGTATATTTGGTATCGCATTGATTTAAAGTATCAGTTCTGGTATGTTAAACTGCATTTTAAAGCTCATTTTTGTCTTAAATGTGGGTTATTTGAGAGGATTGGTGAAGGAGAATTGTACATTTTCTGAAAATCTGACCCATAAACGTTCTAGCGAACAGATGTGAAAATGGGATCTAAAAACAAGATGATTTGTTGTCAACATCTATTAAGTGACAAACACCTAGACAGAAAGATGAGCATTGGTCGTCAGTATAGATTAAAAGAAACACCTAAGCCGATAATATGTGATCCGTTTTTAAGAAAATGAGTCGTAAATGAATTTTGAGATATCACCATATTTGTCATCATTCAAATGTCATCTAGCAATACGAACAACTTCGAAATTAAATCTAAACAGGACATTTTTTCCTCTCAGGATACTGGCAAGTCTTTTCCAGATATCTATCATATCTATCAACAAAACCTTAGGATTTGACTTGAGATATGTTACCATTCACTCAACACGTTGCAAGGTGGCACGTCAAGTGACTTTGAGGGATAAACTTCACGTGTTAAAGCCAATAAGGACCACGTATGGTGAGCGGGAAATCTCCTTAGGGCCTATCCTTCATTTTGTCCTCCCAATATGGAGCTACATCAATCAAATTGGCACCTGCAACATGTGACCTCTGGCCAGGTGAGATATTCTGATATTCTTCAGCTCTCAAGAAAGATGTTGAAGCATTTCAAAGGCCAGTTTTTATGAATTTGAAAGTAAAGGGTGGTCTCCACTGGCTGCGTTAAGCTCTGCGGTAAGCCTTGCGATGGTTTGTGCTGGTTCTGTAGGTGGAGAGGAATGACGAGGTCCTGCCTACATGGTCAGTGAACGATGTAGGCAGGACCTCGCCACTCCTCAACAACACAGCACCATCGCAAGGCTTACCGCAGAGCTTACCGCAGCCAGTGGAGACCACCCTTTAGCCTGAAGCTTGCCGTCATAATACTGGAACACGACCAGCAAATGCTCCACTGTTCGAGATAACCATCCCCCTAGTAGCAAATTTTTAAAAATTAATGTATTACAATTTATGTACAGAATGGAACAACCTTACCGTTGATATCAGATCAATTGATAACTTTGATGATTTTAAACGTAGGATAAAGTACACTCTTTTGCCATAAGAGCACAAACATGAACCTTTAGTGAGAGGGAGGTCACTTGTATATATATATATGATATAATCTTAGCTTAAAAATGTTCAATTTCTGTTTGTTATTCCAATACAAACCTATTAACAAATTTTCTCTCTGGTTCAGGTCCCAGAGGAAGAGCTGGGGAGCTTGTTTTGAATTATTACAATATTAACACGATGTCCTTTGCTCTATAACCTGAGGCGAGAGGCTTTCCCTTCGTTTGAAGGGACTGTCTCATCTTTGGGCCTAGACTGTACATATCATGGAAGACCTGGATTACATTCCAGAACGACATCCACTTTTTGTAAATTTTTGGAACAAATAAAATATATTATTATTATATTATATTATATTATTATATCCAACCCTTGGTTGATGAGCTACAACATTAAACTTACCCCACCCTGGACTACCTTGGTGCCATCCCAACACCGGCTCAAAGGAGGGAAATCTGACTCACCTGTAAGATAAATAAAAACATTTAGGTTTTATTATGTGGTAATATATAGAACCTAAATTCGAATAAGGTACTCGGGACACTATTGCCATGTCCTCGATGTTGTTTTTTTCGTAACCCACGCGCCTAATGGCTTGTGGGCCACGAAAAAAACAAACATCTCAATGAGGACATGATGCATGAGGTAATCTTTGCCATATATCCTCCTCCTCACTCCCACTGAAAGGCCCCACATACTTCATCCACAGGGTTAACAATTGACTTACAAAGCTCCGTCACGTGACCTATGGGGTAAATGTCGTCTGCTCATCATTTTGTTGTACCTACATGGGTCAGATTTTCTGAAAATGCACAATCTACAGTTCTACACATCTATCAAATTCTGCTAAATGAGAGTGAAAACTGATAAATACTGAGTATATCTGAGTGTATTCTGTATTGTATTCATTCAATAAATCTGTCTGGTTATGTTAAACTGTATTTTGAACCTGATTTTTGTCTTAAATTGGAGTTATTCTAGAAGATTGGTGAAGGTGAATTGTACATTTTCAGGTGATTTGACCCAACAACATAAAGCATGGTCTACATTGTGTGCGTGGCCAGCGATGAAGCATCTCTACCACAACAAGCAAGGGTCGGTCCTGGATAAGACCATTAGTGCCTTTCTGTCTCTCTTTCTCTGTCTCTCTCTCCCTTCTTCTCTATCTCTATTTCCTGGGTAAGATCCTAAAGTGCCTCCCTCTCAGCTCTCCCGCCCTTGATAAAACCATATTAAATGTGTTGATAAGGGCGTAAAGCAACCAATCTCACTCACTCACTCCCTCTCAGCTCTCCCGCCCTTGATATAACACTCTTAAATGTGTTGATAAGGGCGTAACCAACCAATCTCACTCACTCACTCACAACAAGCAAGGGCAGCCTCCTCCTATAGCTGCGTCCACCTACATACCAGCCCCTCCTCATCGCTCCAGGGGAAGATTTTCAGAAAATGTACAATTGGCAGCTGTACACATTTAGTAAATTCTGCTAAATTAGGCTGCAATTTGGTCAATACTAGGAAAATTCGAGTATATTCAGCATTGCATTGATTCTAGTAATCTCTTTGGTCAGGTTAAACTATATTTTGAACTTTATTTTCGTCTGAAATTTGGGGTTTTTCAGAGAATTAGTGAAGGTGAATAGTACATTTTCTGGCAACTTCACCGCTATGTCCAGGTGATTATTGCTGACGACTATAGACGCTAGCAGGAAATTTGGTGACAAGTGAGAATGAAAAAACGGAAAATGAGCAGACATTGAAGCTGCACTCTCAGTTAACACTCACACGATAGGGATACCTATTAGCGAAGTAGGCTGACATACCATTCTAATCTGATCTGAGGATTTGGACTTAGTGTGATATACCTTATATATATATACTGAGCAAAATCAAAACCATACGCACACTCCAACTACTCCTCTTAATGCACAGGAGAGCCCATAGCGGGCCCCCTCCAAACCCTCCTACCTCAGACCCAATTCGGGACACTAGGGCCTCTTCCATCTATAACCTTCCCATTCCACGCCCAAAACGGGAGGGGTGCAGACGCGCGCCTGCCTACTCAGGAGGCACAAAATGGAATGAACTCCCAAAACTCCTAAAAAACGAACCCGATTCACGGGCCTTCAAGACCAAAGCCCTACTAATTCTCAAATCACAGATGTAATGGGACCTGTCTACAGGCACTGACTAATGTACATTGTCAACTTGATTGGAATGTCTGAATCCTGTATTGTAACTTGTATCCGCATCGTCAAACCGCATGCACTAATGTATTTTTATTATTTTATTTTATCAAGTCAGATGCCATCAACTGCCATACTGTCTAAATATTATTGTCATCACCGTATGTATCCCTGTAATAATGGAGCCTGGTTGTAAATATAACCACTTGCTCCCTTGTAGATGTATTCGTCTCTTGCTCTTCTTGTTTTTGAGTATATCACTCAATTAATCTGTAATGCAATGTCTGAATGTACCACAAACTGTAGTAGTTTTCATTAACATTGTTAAAAAAGTAGACTGCAGCAGCAGGTAGAACGCCACAGAATTGTATTGTGTTACCTGTTCTCCACTGTATCATGAAAATCATTAAAAAAAGAGAAAGTATATGGGTCAGATTTTCAGAAAATGTACAATTGGCAGCTGTACACATTTAGTCAATTCTGCTAAATTCTGCTGCAATTTGGTCAATAATTGGTAAATTCAAGTATATCTGGCATTGCATTCATTCTAGCAACCTGTTTGGTTAGGTTGAACTGTATTTTGAACTTTATTTTCGTCTGAAATTTGGGTCATTTGAGAAGATTGGCGAAGTTGAATTGTACATTTTCTGAAAAATCTGAGCCAAATATATATATACAGTCAACGGGGTCGCAACATCACTGCGTGTATTTGATACTAAGCAATGGTCGATTTACAACGCGGCCGGAGCACTTTGGATCCCTAATGAAATTAATAGATGATGAGAACACGATTCAAGTGCAATCTAAATCAACTGCATCGGTCGCCTCCCCACACCCTGTTTACATCAACCTCATCAACTTAAAATCGTACGCAGTCAATGAACAAACAAAAATAATGCACTGAATTCAATGTATGCGATAGACGTCTCCAAACAATATGCGTTGGTCAGGTGAACCCAATGCAATAAAAGGGGTCAATTTTCAGAAAATGTACAATTGGCAGCTGTACACATTTAGTAATTTCGTCTAAATTCTGCTAAGAAAATGATAAATGTGGGGTATATCTGAGTATATTTGGTATCGCATTGATTTAAAGTATCAGTTCTGTTATGTTAAACAGCATTTTGAAGCTTAATTTTGTCTTAAATGTGGGTTATTTGAGAGGATTGGTGAAGGCGAATTGTACATTTTCTGACAATCTGACCCATATGCGACAGCCACAATGTAGCCATCGTAGTTCCTCCGGTACAGCAGGAACTGCATGACCCGCCTCCTCCTCCTACATTATTCACCACTCTCAACAAGGCCTGCCTCAGCCCGATCAAAAAAGCACCCAATTCAGGCGCAATTTTAACATATTCTCAATAATCACTGCCTCCGCTTTATGGGGAGAAGCATTGAAATGGGAGTGTTTTGTCCTCACTGCTACCCTTCACATCCACACAGTAGAGAAAGGGATCATGAAAAACCTCCCTATTTCAACAGTAGAGTCCGAGGATGGATTTTGGAGGCATACTTCACCTTAAAGTTGACCTTACATGCCATGATTTAGTGTCTATATATATGGGTCAAGTTTTCAGAAAATGTACAATTCAACTTCGCCAATCCTCTCAAATAACCCAAATTTAAGACGAAAATCAGGTTCAAAATACAGTTGAAACATAACCAGAAAGATTCATTGAATGAATACAATACAGAATACACTCAGATATACTCAGTATTTATCATTTTTCACTCTAATTTAACAGTATTTGAGAGATGTGTAGAACTGTAGATTGTGCATTTTCTAAAATTCTGACCCATATATATGCATGAAACTTGAAAGGGGTTGTAAATTATAACGTTAAAATGCTCATGATTGCTCCCTGAATAAAGTGGCACACGTGCATAATAGGGAGATTTAGCAACCAGAACGCACTAACGCAACTACTAACTATTTGTACATTATTACCGTTGTAGGTATATCTCGAGAGGCGCTAGGCTGAGGGCATCTAGATGCATTGCATGCAAGGCCTCTCGAGATATCCCCACAACGGTAATAATGTACTAATCGTTAGTGGATGCGTTAGTAATGTGTTCGTGCGTTGTGGTTGCTAAATCTCCCTATTGTGTTCCAACGCCCACGCAATATGCACATAGCATACAATATCCAAGCTGCCATAGAAAGATCATCAAATGTATGTAGACTGAATAACGCGAAAACCCAACAACCATTTAGTGAGCTAGGATCTATCAGTTTAATGCCTCGGGGAGCAACGGACCTAAAGTGAAATGGTGCGTATATATATGCTACAGTGAATAAAAGGTCAATTGTTTCCATTCTTAAGATCCATGTTCGTCCTCAAGCAACCTAACATATGGGGAAGATATCACTGAGACATCACTGAGTGATGCACTACGTTTTTTCAATTGTTCGGATAAATATTATGTAATTGGCCTTTAATACAATTAAAAAAATAAAAAAGATATACATATCTATTCTATTATTGGAATGCTACAATATGAAATATATCAAATTGACTGTATAACATGCTACATGTATTATAATGTTATACGAGTAAAGGGCCTATACCACTAAGCCGATTCTCATGCGATTTTGCGCTGCAAAGGACTCTTTTACACTTCATTCTATGAGAATCGCATGAGAATCGGCTTAGTGGACTAGGCCCTTAAGGATTGATTCAGCAGCAAATGGGTCAGATTTTCAGAAAATATACAATTCACATTCCCTAATTCTCTCAAATAACCCACATTTCAGACGAAAATAAAGTTCAAAATACAGTTATACCTAACCAACCAGATTGCTAGAGTCAATGCAATGCCGAATATACTCGAATTTACCTAGTATTGGCCAAATTGCTGTCTAATTTAGCAGAATTTACTAAATGCGTACAGCTGCCAATTATACATTTTTTTTAAATCTGACCCATATGATCCAATAGACATGCTGTATTATAGCGTTATCCGAGTAAGGATTCAGCAGATGTAAACAGAGTCCAAGGGGGTAATGTTATATTTACTGACTAATCGACATGTAATGAAGTGAAATGTATCTGGCCAAGCTATATATGGGTCAGATTTTCAGTGGGTGGGTGGAGGGGAATATATCAGGGTCAGATTTCCAGAAAATGTACAATCGGCAGCTGTACACATTTAGTAAATTCTGCTAAATTAGTCTGTAATTTGACCAATTCCTAGGTTAATTCGAGTATATTCAGCATTGCATTGATTCTAGCAATCTGTTTGGTTAGGTTGAACTGTATTTTGAACTTTATTTTCGTCTGACATTTGGGTGATTTGAGAAGATTGGCGAAGTTGAATTGTACATTTTCTGAGAATCTGGCCAAGCTATAGCATAAAATCGTGTTGTCCAGAAACTCTAGGACCTGAGGAGCAGTATTACAGACTGCAGGGAGGAGAGGCAAACCAATAATGGAAGTAAATCAGATTTAATACAATGATAGCGTTGTATCTCGGCTGGTGACCAGACTATCATTTGGTACAGCTAAATTCTGGTTTTGCTAGTAGTGATCCATTCCGTACCAGGATTAAGGGTGGTCTCCACTGGCTGCGCTAAGCCTTGCGGTAAGCCTTGCGATGGTGCTGCGTTGTTGAGGAGTGGCGAGGTCCGCCTACATGGTTCACTGACCATGTAGGCAGGACCTCATCATTCCTCACCATGGTTTACTGACCATGTAGGCAGGACCTCATCATTCCTCTCCACCTACAGAACCAGCACAAACCATCGCAAGGCTTACTTCAGCAAGTGGAGACCACCCTTAAAGCACATTGTCCACTGAGGCCTTTATCTTGGGGGGAAAGCAGATCGAAGGCAGTCAGGCCAGTGGAGACGCATGAAAGATGAAGGTAGCAGACAGACAGCCACAAGCCGAGTGCCCCCCGTCAAGATTTGATGGCCGTTTTCCAGCCGACTGTCTCCCGTGAGAAAATCGTATTAATGGATATGGAGTTTTACACTCAAACGTGATAGAAATGGATCGTCAATAGGACATGGATTGGATGGGTCGCTGGAAACTTGCTTATCAGAAAATAAATCTCTTTATGGAATGTAAAAGAGAAAATGTACTTCGGAAGAATTACAAGTCTAATGAAGGCTGTATTTAAACCCAATTTAAACCTAATACCGAATTATTTATTTATTTATCTATCTATTTATTCATATATTTATTAATTCATTCATCTTTTTTTGAGAGGACAAACTTTGTATCTCGATGGAGAGCTGACAAAAGAAAGGGCAGTATATTTGCAGTTACTATACCAGCAAAGAAGTGAAATCTAAAAAAACTAATAAAAAACCTCTGATACTGATGACGCAATAAAGTATGGTGGCGTTACGAAGTGATAAGATTTTAATTCATCACAGAACCCATTTCTACACCCCCAGAAAAAAAACCCCTATCGAGCTCTCGCCAGAATTAAATAGCATTCTGGTGGAAACTAAATAAAAAGAGACTGTGTTAGAGTTCCCTGCAGCCGCGGGTAGTATAAGAGAACTTTGTTAAAAAACGGAAATAAAAAGAACTGGTGAGCGTCCCTGATGAAAAAAGAATAAGCTATACGATAAACATGAGTCTATTAAGGTGAGGCAATCAAACAAGATAGAAACCACTAGCGAGCTTCCCTGAAGGTGGGAAGGAGGAACTGTTTGCTATGGTCACTCTAGGACCAAAATGATGAAAGGATGATTTTCTGAGCATAAATAATGGCTGGGGGTGCGGGAGAGGGGGTAAACATTAACCTAATAAAAGGGAGTCAAAATGGTTTGACTCTCTTTCTAGGCGGGTTAAATTGACTCCTCCTTGAAAGGGAGTCAAAATGACTCCAAAAAGGAGTTATTCTGGCGACATGTGCTGGACTCCCTTTTAGAGTCAAACTGACTCGTTTCATTTCCTCTGTGCTCAGATCAGATAATAATGGTACACTCTAGGTCTAAACCCTCAGATCAGATAATAATGGTACACTCTAGGTCCAAACCCTCAAATCAGATAATAATGGTACACTCTAGGTTCAAACCCTCAGATCAGATAATAATGGTACACTCTAGGTCCAAACCCTCAGATCAGATAATAATGGTACACTCTAGGTTCAAACCCTCAGATCAGATAATAATGGTACACTCTAGGTCCAAACCCTCAGATCAGATAATAATGGTACACTCTAGGTCCAAACCCTCAGATCAGATAATAATGGTACACTCTAGGTCCAAACCCTCAGATCAGATAATAATGGTACACTCTAGGTCCAAACCCTCAGATCAGATAATAATGGTACACTCTAGGTCCAAACCCTCAGATCAGATAATAATGGAACACTCTAGGTCCAAACCCTCAGATCAGATAATAATGGTACACTCTAGGTCCAAACCCTCAGATCAGATAATAATGGTACACTCTAGGTCCAAACCCTCAGATCAGATAATAATGGTACACTCTAGGTCCAAACCCTCAGATCAGATAATAATGGAACACTCTAGGTCCAAACCCTCAGATCAGATAATAATGGAACACTCTAGGTCCAAACCCTCAGATCAGATAATAATGGTACACTCTAGGTCCAAACCCTCAGATCAGATGATAATGGTACACTCTAGGTCCAAACCCTCAGATCAGATGATAATGGTACACTCTAGGTCCAAACCCTCAGATCAGATAATAATGGAACACTCTAGGTACAAACCCTCAGATCAGATAATAATGGTATGTCAGCCTACTTCACTAATCGGTTTCTGGCCGTTTTAATGGGAATATGATAACATTGTGCATTCTTAATGGCATTATAATGGCACTTTGCGGTTTGAGGCAAGTGGCTTTCCCTTCGTTTAAAGGGTCTCTCTTATCTTTGGGCATAGACTGTGGTCTATATCAAGGCGCTAACAAATAAAGGATTAGGACCGATACAGCTACTCATCTGTCAGAGAAGCACTGGTAACACTTGTGCAAGAATGGGTCAAGTCTCCAGAAAATGTACAATTGGCCTTCACCAATCCTCTCAAATAACCCAAATTTCAGGCAAAAATCTGGTTCAAAATACGGTTCAACATAACCAGACAGATTTATGGAATGAATACAATACAGAATACACTTAAATATACCGGTACTCAGTATTTATCATTTTTCACTCTAATTCAGCACAATTCGATAGATGTGTAGAACTTTAGAGTGTGCATTTTCTAAAATTCTGACCCCATTGCAACGAACTAAGTCAGCTCTCCATCGAGATACAAAGTTTGTCCTCTCGGAAAAGATGAATGAATGAATAAATAGATAAATAAATAAATAAATGAATAAATGAAATAAATAAATGAATAAGAACAAAAAAAGTATGTAAATTCTATCATGACAGAAACCGTCAACATTGGTCTTCATATTATCCACCATGAATGATGGTACAAACTCTCAGGTCACAGAGAGATATCTGCCAAATTGAAAAATTGTAACCAAAAAATACCAAAGGATGGACACACATTCTGTTCCAACGCATAACAATGGGATCTCGTGAGCAGAAGCATACGCGTATATATATATATATATATACCAGCGTATCTTTACAAAGCAGTAATGGGTCAGATTTTCAGAAAAAGTACAATTGGCAGCTGTGTATACATTTAGTAAATTTTGCTAAATTAGGCTGCAATTTGGTCAATACTAGGTAAATTCGAGTATATTTGGCATTGCATTGATTCTAGCGATCTGTTTGGCTAAGTTGAACTGTATTTTGAACTTTATTCTCGTCTGAAATTAGGGTGATTTGAGAGGATTGTTGAAATTGAATTGTACATTTTCTGCAAATCTGACCCTTAATCTGTTGGTCAATTTCACATGGGAATAACTGATTCAGAGCGAACCACATTCTGACAGACACGCAATGGAATCCACACCCATCATTTTTGTTTGGCAATAGGGGAAGCGTATATGTGATGTGTCTCAGGAAAATGAGTCACAAGTCGCAAAATTGATATTTCTAATAGTGTTTTTCACAAGATCGCTTTGAAATGTTCTGATATTTTTAGGGTTTAGCACTTATAGGTCAAATTAATCCATGTAACAAATTTCGGGACATTGTATTGAATATATCCTTGCGTTTTGAAGGCCTTCGTATGGAGTGTATTTAGTTACTTTACACGTAATTACCCATATAGAAACATTGCAAACTTTTTTTTTTCAAAAATAAAAAATATCAAACATAAAATATAAAAACACTTCTTAAATACCCTTCATGTTTACTATCATTGGAATCAGCTTGATCTCCTCTTTTCAAATAAGGTGATATCTCAAAATCCATATTTTGCGACTTATGACTCATTTTCCCTTAAACACATCACATATAAAATGCCCATGACATAGGATGAGTGCCGATACACTACCGCGACCACATCACATGGAATGCATAAGAAAGCAGCAGCGCATAACTTATAAAACACCAGCACACGCTCTAAATAATTGAGAGGATATCTCATGAAGGCTTTCTTGATTACATGGAGACAGGAGTCATTGTCTTCCGTACGACCAAGCGCCATCTGGGGCTCACAAATGGCATTATCCCGAGACTAGACTGGTGGAGCAGATGTTCCTCAAGTGTCTTTATGTGGTCGGTGTGGAGTTGGTGACTAATTGATTAAAACCCTATTACTGATGTTAGTTGTAAAAGATGACTAGGGGAACTGCTTCTGAGGCGAAAGTGAGATAGTCATACGGGTCAGATTTTCAGAAAATGTACAATCAGCAGCTCTTCACTTTTAGTAAATTCTGCTAAAAAAAGGGGGAATACCGGGTATATCTAAGTATATTTGGTATGGCACTGATTTAAAGTATCAGTTCTGTTGTGTTAAACTGCATTTTGAAGCTCATTTTTGTCTTAAATGTGGGTTATTTGAAACGATTGGCGAAGGTGAATTGTACATTTTCTGAAAATCTGACCCATCAACAGGAACACTACCTTGGAGAAGCCTTGACATGCATTATATATTATATAAGCATCTCTCAACAAGACATCTTAAATCAAGAGTCTGAAAATATAATACATAAATGGCTGGGGCATGGTGTCACAGAGGAATTACTTATCGAGGTTCATTGGGAGTCAGTTTGTGACAAATTGACTTTAATTCTCGAAAATTTTAAAAAATTTTAAAAAAAGAAGAAAATCTTTGGACACTATTGCACTGGCCTCGATGTTTATCTTTTTCGTAACCCACTCGCCTATTGGCGCATGGGCCACGAAAAAACAAACATCTTGGCCAGTGCAATAGTGTCCCTCGTACCACATTCTCATCAGGTTCTATCTATTTATCGAAAGGCCACTATCATGATGACATAATGAAGAAAGCCTTATGACCTAATATTGATTATGATATCTGATGATTATTTTCATACATGTCAGAGGTATATAAATACAGAAACACACATGTAAACAGTGTTCCCTTCGATGAGGTAAAGCGGTTTAAGATGAGGTAAAGCGGTTTTCTTGATTGGTGTGGTCACAGTGTATAGGGCGCCAGAATAGAGCAGAAGTAGACTTCCCAAGAACAACAACAGTAACGAGGAAGAGGCCACAACACTAATATTAATTCTGACTCTGTTTGATAATTTCTTTTAAAGCATTATAGTCATCACTTCACCTAGGTTTTCCCATTTGATCAAGATCAGTTTTTTTTTAATCATTTCCTTTGTTTATAGCCAAGGGTTAGCCAGGGGCGTCGTGACGTATGCAGATAGGTTGAGAGGACAATCATGGATCAAAATGGAAAAGGTGTCAAGATATAATAAATAAATTGCTCATAAAACATAGTGGAACGGGTTCCCACTATGCTGAAGCATGTCCACCACGAAATTCGCGGCAATCCCTCCCGCAGTTTCAGAGAAGATGCGGAGAATTACACTTTTCAGCGGGCATGGTTAAGATCTAAAGTACAAACCTCCCCCAAAATATCAACAAAGAGTGTCACCTTTGAATCTGACAGGGATTTTAGGAGATGACGAGATGGATTATAGAAAGAGAGAGACAATGCATTGGGGAAGGTGACAGACAGTGGTGACAGTAGTGTAGACCCACTGACATGATTATTATTTGCCATATCACTCATGTAGCCTATAAACCCACCTAGTATCACTGACCTGAACATCCTCAGAGTATAGACCATTTATCCTCTAAATTCTTTCAAAAACAATTTCAGACCGTATCTTAGAATTGCGGAATAATTGAAAATTGAAAAGGAAACAAAGTTGATACCTGCAGTTTGTCTAATGAGGTGGACAAAAATGGCTCAGATTAACATGGGTTAATATGCAGAGATAGGCTTACATGGGTCAAGTCGCCAGAAAATGTACAATTGGCCTTCACCAATCCCCTCAAATAACCCAAATTTATGACGAAAATCAGGCTCAAAATACAGTTCAACATAACCAGACAGATTTATTGAATGAATACAATACAGAATACACTCAGATATACTTAGTATTTATCATTTGTCACTTTAATTTAGCAGAACTTGAGATATATTTAGAACTGTAGATTGAGCATTTTCTAAAAATCCGACCCGAATAACAAGTGTGTGGAGAAACCGAGCTTTAGCCTAACACTATAACACTGAATCTCGACATTAAAGCACCGACATGTCGCGGGAGTCTGTCCTAGGCTCAGATCGGCCTCATCAAGGCAACGACATGCCACATGCTTTGGCTCCTGGAGTGCATTTTTCATGAGAATTGATCCATTAGCTGGTTGAGCATCTTCACCAAACCATGGAGGAGGAGGACACTTGGGGGAGGAGGTACCTAGTAGTAGGGTCAGATTTTCAGAAAATGTACAATTCACCTTCACCAATCCTCTCAAATAACCCAAATTTCAGACGAAAATGAAGCTCAAAACTCAGTTCAACCTAGCCAAACAGATTGCTAGAATCAATGCAATTCCGAATATACTCGAATTTATCTACCATTGACCAAATTACAGCCTAATTTAGCAGAATTTACTCAATGTGTACAGCTGCCAATTGTTCATTTTCTGAAAATCTGATTCAGTAGCACCCACACAAGCACAGGCCACATGGTCCACCAATGCCAAGACTACGAGCTTGTCTCCTCGAAGATATATAGCAACTGCCATGGGTTGTCATTCCTATAAAAGGCACATTTCAACATTGATATGCCTAATTAATAACCAAAGCAAGAATTAAGGCAATCGACGGAAGAACTATTTGAGCAGTTTTACTGTTTATTTACTCTTCAATTGAATTATTGCGTGAATAAATTGTCTGAACCTCTCACTAACTATTCTATTTGTACGATAACTGCAGCGGTGATCACTAACTAGAATGATTAGATAAAATCAATGATGACTAAAATTGTGAAGTGTTCCAGGAAAATGAGTCACAAGTCGCAAAATTGATATTTTTCAACGTGTTTTTTTCACAAGATGTCTTTATTGAAATATTCTGATTTCTAGGGGGTTTTGCACTAATAGTCGTATAAATGCATGTAACAAATTTCGGGACATTGTATTAAATATATCCCTGCGTTTTGAAGGCCTTTGTATGGAGTATGTTTAGTTACTTTACTGGTAATTACCCAGCCAGAAACATTGCAAACTTCTTTTGTTTAAAATAAAAATATCAAACTTAAAATATAGAAATACTTATTAGATGTCCTAGTGTTTACTATCATTGGAATCACCTTGATCTCCTCTATTCAAATATGGTGATATCTCAAAATCCATATTTTGCGACTGATAAACTACTCGAGGTTACATCATATGTAACACCTTCATGTGTATGAAATGTATTGGAATAAAAATGTTATATTATATATTATATATACACCCCGAAAACGCTGATGGCAAATGCCACTCAAATCGTTATTTCCTGGTAAAATAAAATATCTAAAAAAAAAAAAATTAAAAAAAAAGTCTCATGGCAACGAAGCTGGAAATCATGTGTTGAACGCAGCGCAAAGAATCTATTCTGCCTGACAGCAGCAGCAGAGTAAGAAATAGGATAGAGAGCTAGTGTGGATGAATAAAAAATATTCACTCAAATGGAGATATGTCAGCAACGGGACGGCAGCGCCAAGAGGCCCTCTAAATAAGGGGAACGCCAAGCTGTCAGGATTAGCTTTCGCTACATGACAGCATACAGCTCCTAATGTAATTAGGTTGAGTGTATTAGGGCTAGAGAAAATTCCTTTTAGACACACCTTACCATGAACTGTGAGATCTGGCCTCAGCCCATTAGCTCCGACAGTTGGCTTTAGAGAAATAAGCAGAGAAAGTATGGTGAATGACACCTAGATAAGATTGCAGCGTTTATTAGATCGGAACAGCCAATGTCAGCTCTCACCATCGGCTATTGGGAGTGAGGGGAGTTGAGGTCAGTGATACCATGTATAGGTTTATTTGGTGTTCTCAAGTGTGATGTGTGCCAGGAAAATGAGTCAAAAATCGCACAATTGATAGTTATTAAAGTGTTTTTTTCCACAAGGTCTCTTTATTGGAATGTTCTGATTTTTTTTGCATTTATAGTCATATGAATCCATGTAAACTCATCACCCACTGTATTGTATTGTATTGTATTGTATTGTAACAGCATTGTATTAATACTGTGTTAGCACCAGTCCACCATCATAGCACTAGAATTAGATAACTAGAACCAGTGTGAGACCGTATAGTTAGACACAGCAGTGGACAGAAAACCATAGAATTCAGCAATGAATATATGGTTCAGAAAATGTAGAATTCGTTTTCACCAATTCTCTCTAATAACCCACATTTAAGACGAAAATGAGCTTCAAATGCAGTCTAACATGAAAGAACTGATACTTTAAATCAACGCGATACCAAATATATTGGGATACACCGGGTGTTCATCATTTTTCAGCCAAATTAAGCCAAATTTACAAAATATGTACAGCTGCCAATTGTACATTTTCTGAAAATCTGACCCATATACCCGTGAGACCATGTCTAGGTTAAAATCGATTTGCGAATTGACTATATATGTATCTTCATTGTACTTGACTACTTGTGAAATGATTTGACTTATTGGTTTGCTGTATAAACATTCTAAATAAAAAAAAATTACTTTCGGGGCATTGTATTAAATATATCCTTGCGTTTTGAAGGCCTTTGTATGGAGCATATTTAGTTACTTTATTGGTAATTACCCATCCAGAAACATTGCAAACTTTTTTTTTCAAAAATAAAAATATCAAACTTAAAATATAGAAATACTTATTAGGTGTCCTAGTGTTTACTATCATTGGAATCACCTTCATCTCTCTTTTCAAATAAAATCTGAAATCTCAAAATCCATATTTTGCGATTTAGGACTCATTTTCCTAAAACGGATCACAAGTGTCATTTGCCCCTTCATCCCAAATTCTTAGCCCCACTGCCTTACATCTGCTACTAGATGTAAGGGACCCGCGTAGTAGAGAATATGAAATATTCAAGCTATAGATTAGATCACCAATAATCAATTATGGGTCAGACTTTCAAAAATGTACAATTGGCAGCTGCACACATTTAGTAAATACTGCTAAGAGAAGCTGCAATTTGGTCAATACTAAGTAAATTCGAGTATAATTGGCATTTCATTGATTCCTGCAATCTGTTTGGTTAGGTTGAACTGTATTTTGAGCTTCATTTTCGTCTGAAATTTGGGTTATTTGAGAAGATTGGCGCAGTTGAATTGTACAATTTCTGAAAATCTGACCCAAATGGGAAGGAGGCAGAGCTGCTTTCAACGACTTATCACACCAGAGACAGCGGGGAGTTAAGGCAGAGTGATCTGCTCCCAACATAAAACCGCTCAGGAAAGGTTGGAAGGCAGCAGCCGATAATATATGAGTCAAGTTTTCAGAAAATGTACAATTCACCTTCACCAATTCTCTCAGATAACCCAAATTTCAGAAAAAATGAAGTTAAGAATACAGTTCAACCTAACCAAACAGATTGCTAGAATCAATGCAATACCGAATATACTCGAATTTACCTAGTATTGACCAAATTGCAGCCTAATTTAGCAGAATTTCCTAATTGTGTACAGCTGCCAATTGTACATTTTCAGAAAATCTGACCCATTTATGACAGACGACGCTTTGTAACGAGTCTTTTATTTGTCAAACAATTAGACTTGTCGAGGTACCGAGGTCTAACATTGCGGGGAGAGAGAGCTACAGGAAAACAAAGTTTCAATCAATATTCAAAAGCTTTAGCAATACATCACTAACAAGAGCTCATTGAAGAGATCAAAATGTCCATCTAGTCCCTGTCTCATGAATCTAGGAAAGCAATCTCGAAACCTTCTGAATCTAGAGAGTCGATTCTCAATAATCGAGAGGATAATCACCCGGGGACGGTTGATTGACGAGGTGAGGAAGGGTAAGAATATCTATATTTGGGTCAGATCGTCAGAAAATGTACAATTGGCCTTCAACAATCCACTCAAATAACCCACATTTAAGACAAAAATGAGCTTCAAAATGCAGTTTAACATAACAGAACTGATACTTTAAATCAATGCGTTATTCATCATTTTTCAGTCTAACTTAACAGAATTTCCTAAATGTGTATAGCTGCGAATTGTACATTTTCTGAAAATCTGACCCATTTACGTAGTTGATTATTGGCGATCTAATCTATAGCTTGAATATTTCATAATATAAGTACTCAAGCAAGCAGGAGGAGGAGGAGGAGAAGGATGGGAGGAGGAGGAGGAGGTGGAGGAGGTGGAGGAGGAGGACGAGGAGGAGGAGGGGGGAGGAGGAGGAGGAGGAGAAAGAGCAGGAGGAGGAGGAGGGGAAGGAGGAGGAGGAGGGGAGGAAGGAGTGGAGGAGGAGGAGGGGGAGGAGGAGGAGGAGCTGGAGGAGGAGGAGGGGAAGGAGGAGGAGGAGGGGAGGAAGGAGTGGAGGAGGAGGGGGAGGAGGAGGAGGAGGGGAGGAAGGAGTGGAGGAGGAGGAGGGGGAGGAGGAGGAGGAGGAGGGGGGAGGAGGAGGAGGAGGAGAAAGAGCAGGAGGAGGAGGAGGGGAAGGAGGAGGAGGAGGGGAAGGAGGAGGAGGAGGGGAGGAAGGAGTGGAGGAGGAGGGGGAGGAGGAGGAGGAGGGGAGGAAGGAGTGATGGAGGAGGAGGGGGAGGAGCTGGAGGAGGAGGAGGAGGAGGAGGAGGAGGAAGAAGAGGAGGAGCAGGAGCAGGAGCAGCAGCAGCAGGAGCAGGAGGAGGAGGAGGAGGAGGAGGAGCTGGAGGAAGAGGAGGAGGAGGAGGAGGAGGAGGAGGAGGAGGAGGAGGAGGAGGAGAAGCTGAAGAAGCAGGAGCAGGAGAGGAGGGTGTAGGATCACTTGTATATTAACCTACAACAAGAAAACACAACAATCTGATATGGATCGTTCCATGTTTAACCATAGATAAACACCCCAATCCGATTTATCACTCTGTGTATAATACCTCGCGGTGATGGTTTTAGTATTGCCTTCATTGTGTGCTTATGACTACCACTGATTCTTGTAATGACACGGAACCTCATCTCAAACTAATGGCGAGCTTGGTAGCGTCCGTCCTCACCCTCTTCCCAACTACTCATGCGAGGAATGCAATTTGACTGCATGGCTGCTGGTAGTCGATGGAATCAACAGACCAATGCCAAGTTCAGCCAATCAGATGTGGCGATATGAGATACTATCACCCAGCGCATAAATAAACCCGGATTCGATTGGATAAGCCTTCCAGTTGAAAAGCAATTACAGACTCGGGTCCACTTTTCATACCCCAATGTTTCCGAAGTTGCCCGATGTTGCCCGAAGTCGCCCGACTATCAACAGTTGCTTCTAAAAGGGTCAGATTTTCAGATAATGTACAATTGGCAGCTCTACACATTTAGTAAATTCTGCTAAATTAGGCTGCAACTTGGTCAATACTAGGTAAACTCGAATATATTCGGCATTGCATTGATTCTAGCAATCTGTCTGGTTAGGTTGAACTGTACTTTGAACTATTTTCGTCTGAAATTTGGCTTATTTAAGAAGATTGGCGAAGTTGACTTGTACATTTTCTGAAAATCTGACCCAAAAGCGGAAGAGGAGGAGATTGGGCCGCCATCGTCTGACAAGATCTATACCAGCCAAGACAATGAAAAATGGAATTGCATTACCTGGCGTGGTCTCTGGTAGCAATATCACGGCACCCCTCGGACCCGATAAAAATGTCTGCAGAGCTTTGGACAAACATTAGGGGGCAGGGGGCAAGGCCCTGGGGTTAACTGGACGCAAGAAAGGGGTGAAGTTGGGGAGTTGCCCCCCGCCGCCCTTCTCTATGTGATCGTCTTCGAATATGGGTAAGATTTTCAGAAAATGCACAATTGGCAGATCAAGATATTTTTTAATTTCTGCTAAATTGGACTTAAAAGTCATCAACACTTGGTATATATGGGTATATTGGCTTGATTCAAACAGTCTGTTTGGTTATATTGAACTGCATTTTGAACCTGATTATTGTCTTAAATCTGGGTTATTTGAGAGAATTGGTGAAGGTGAATTGTACATTTTCTGAAAATCTGACCCATATTCAGGTCCTTCGTACTCTACTCAAAGGATATCCCCGCACAAGTGTAGTGCTTGTTTGATATCTAAAAAGTTGCAGTGATAGAATCTTAAAGGAATAACGACAGGGTTAGTTTTAGAAAGTTTTTATTCTAACTGCATTTTCAGCTGATAAAAATAAATTGGGACAAACAAAAAGGAAGCTTCATCAGAGAGGGAGAATCCATTAAAGGCAGACACCCTGTCAAATGGTTTATATTAAAATAGTATTTTTCAATCTGGTCATATTCCCTTTCTTTGAGAGTATTTGGGAGATTGAGTGGTGGTAGCGTCTGGAAGAACTGAATCTGATCTAGAAGTCTGTATACCTATTTGTCTGTATTTGTCTATTTTGTAACTTTATAATGTACTGTGTGAGTTGGATAAATAAAGTAGTATCTTATCTTATCTTAGATATATGGCGGTCAATGCAAACTTACCTCACCCTAGACTACCTTGGTGCCAAAACCGGCTCAAAGGAAGGAAATCTGACTCACCTGTAATAAGAGAAATAAAAACATTTAGGTTTTATTATGTAGTTTAACAGGTGCAAAGTATTATTATTGGCGTTTGGGCGATGCATGCATGCGCTCCCAGGGACAATGCAATATAAGGCAGTGCTACGTTATAGCGGTTGGAGGCAATCGAAATAAGGCGTCAACGGATCTGCGATCTATAACGTTAACGTAAGACACTCACCAAAGGCATTCATATGATAATATGAAGCAGTAAATTATGCTTAATTTCATTGCCTTAATCAAGTCTAGGTTATCCAAATAGCGAGCAATAATTGAATCCGTTTTTACGTTCTATCGCCGCCCATATGGGTCAGATTTTCAGAAAATGTACAATCAGCAGCTCTACACATTTAGTAAATTCTGCTAAATTAGGCTAAAAGATGATGAATACCGGGTATATCTGAATATATCTGGTATCGCATTGATTTAAAGTATCAGTACTGTTATGTTAAACTGCATTTTGAAGCTCATTTTTGTCTTAAATATGTGTTATTTGAGAGGATTGGTGAAGGTGAATTGTACATTTTCTGATAATCTGACCCATAATTATATGAGGAGCGACCAAGGTTATATTGGTTAGACTGTGGCTGGTTTCATTATGATATCATTGATCCAGACTCGGTCCACATGTGCGCGCGCATATTCTTCCCTCATTAGCATATTGGTCGCCATGTTTGCAGAGATTCAGTTCCAGCTTTTAAGCAGCCCACACAATCTAAATTGCCATCCCATCCTAGGACCGCAATAAGGTATTAAACATTTTTTAAGGATGTGCTGGCGATAGGATTAAGCTTCAGTCAGGTTTAAGAAGAATTTATCTGAGTTTTTTTTCATAGGACGATGCACGAATCACGCATCTAAGACAGGTTTTGCCTTAAATAATAGGGAGGTTCAGCAAGTCTAACCCTATACGTAAACGTTAACGTATCTCTGATAAACAAACATATGTTAAAAGGAAGAAAAGGATGTTCAGCAAAAAATGGCGGGAAAAACGTAACGCAACATATCAAGTAAAATGTTTCATCTCACAATTTATTTTTCATGCATACAAATGTGACGTAATTCCCCCAAAAGATACGGTTACGTAATTGAGATAGGTTTGCTTGCGGAACCTCCCTATTAACTTTCTCGGAACGTCGTGCTGCCAGCCGATAGACACCTCAGATTGCTGAACGGAAAACACGCAACTTCCAAGAACAGCCTTTTTTCAACCGCACATTTCCATCTTTAACTGTCATGTGATCTACCCAAAAGGAGGCGTGGTCTACACACAATATATACCATCATCGCGTAGGCAATACATGTCATTTTCTTCTTTTCGATTTCTCTCCCACACACTCTGTCTATATATGTAATTATTTTTTTTTCAACAAGCTAGAACGGCTTTCAGGTCAGGAGCGGTTTACACAACAGGATTACAATGCTCTGTAAATAAAGTTAGGCCAAAAAAAAAATAGGTGTGTTTCCGATTTTCTGGCTGAAAACTAGGTAGGGGGGTGGTAATTTTTTTTTTGTTAATTTTTTTGTTTGGAAACCACCTCCCAGGAACTGAGAAAAATGTCTTTTTCATAACAATAGTTGTTTTGAACATGGGAAATGTGCTTTTTGACAGTTTCGGGTTAGGAAAACCCGTTTTCCTGCTTTTATAAGCTTTTTTTGTCAAAACCCCCCCCAAAACTAAGATATGATGGGGGAAAAATCAGGTATATGGTAACATTTTTTTTAGGTAGGGTAAGGTTTTTCTAGATAGGGGGGGGGGGGGTAAATCGGAAACACACCTATTTTTTTTTGGCCTTATTACCAAGGCTTGGCCCTTTCTTAAGAAAAACATGAAAAATACAATCAAAGACAATGTACTTCAACCGACGCGTGCTGCTAGAAACAAATATCGCAGCAGACATGTTGTACTACAAGTTTGAATAAAAATCCTTCCATAACCTGAACTCGTTTATATGTGTTTGGCCGTATATGGCGCTGTCCTAGACAGCTCTTAAGGCGGATTTTACTTCTCTTAAGAATTCAAAGAAGCAGATTTCATTGTTGTGGAACAGTCTCTTTTTATAGATAAAAATTTGGCTTTAATGAGGATGAAGTTGAACCTTCTGCTCTTGGGTTCCTGGCAGAATGTGCGCGGCGTTCAGGTCAGTAACTAAGTCCCTATCAAAGGCATTGTTCTTACCAGCCCATTTCACCAAAAATCATTAACGGTTTACAATCAATGAAGAAGTGAAACATGTTGTTGTACTCACCGCAATAGCTACAATCAGGAAACAGTTTAATTCCGATATCGGCTAGATACTTAGTGCACACTATTAGCCTGTTCACCACCAGGAATTGGAAAGATTGCAGCCTTACATGTTTGGTGCATGTGTACGGTATTCTGTACCAATCTTTGGCTTCTACCTGGTGTATGTAATTATTAATTACATCGATAAAATCTTCTTTTAAGATCTTCAAGCACGACACAACTCATTTGCATAGTCGATTCGCATAGCTATTGTTCACCATACATTGGCACATGTTCAAACCAGCCAGTCAGGAATAAACCAGTAAAGGGGGGTCTCCACTGGCTGCGGTAGGCTCTGTGGTAAGCTCTACGGTACACTCTAGGTCCAAACCCTCAGATCAGATTTTTTTTTTTTTTTTTTTTTTTTTTTTTTTTTATTCAGGACACAGACATTTCCATATGGCAGTACGAATATTCCCAGAATAGCCTGAGTTTTAATTACTTTTAAATTACATCAAGATATTACTATATTACTCATAAATTTAATACACGAAAAGAGAGTAAATAAAATATAATAAGAGAGATTCTGAGTCTAAACTAATTCTACAACACTAAATTTTAATTAATCATTTTACCTACTTAGTGACTGATCAAACTATTCGAATTTACTGTTACTTCTAGTAGTAGTACAGTGATACAAATGGGTACCTATCTCAGTGCTGCCACTCAGATTATCAGCAAAAAAAGTATAGAAATCAGCAAAAAAAAGTATTATCAGACCCAAAATAAAGTATAAATAAAGTATAATCTTCAATCATTTACTGCTGTTTCAAAAGGCTTTTTAACTTACAACTCAGATAAAACCCAGCTGATAGGAGCTTCTCTTCTGCCCAGGCCTCCCAGTGACATTTCTTTTTTTAAAATAGTTTTTTTCTATATAAAAAAAGGTTTTCCCAATGGGTTTTGAGAGAAAAAAAAGTTATTTTCAGGCAAAACCTAACGATGTTAAAGCTACATATAGAGGTTTAGTCATGCAGAGGCGCCTGTGAGGATCGCAAATCTTAGAATTGTGTGGGGAGCTTTGTGCCAAAGGCAAGAAGCTTTGAGGAGGAAGGTCTAGGGGCATGCCCCTCAAATTTTTAAAATTAGGAGTCAAATGGTGCATTCTAGAAGACATTTTACCTCATAATTGACTTTCAGAAATGTCAGGATTTCTTGAGCCACTGTCACAGTATATAAATCCTAGTATTGTATGGGGAACTTTGTGCCAAAGGCATCACTATTAAGGGGGGGGGGGTCTGGAAAACTTTTACAAATTGGGAGTCAAATGGTGCATTCTGCCATGGCAGTAATATCACCTCACAATTGACTTTCAGAAATGTCAGGATTTCTTGAGCCACACAGTATATAAATCCTAGTATTGTGTACTAGGCGGGGTCTGGAAAATTTTTGAAAATTAGGAATCAAATGGTGTATTCTGATGGTAATATTACCTCATAATTGACTTTCAGAAATGTCATGATTTCTTGAGCCACAGTACAGTATATAAATCCTTGTATTGTGTGGGGAGATTTGAGCACTTCTAGGGGTGTCTGGGGGCATGCACCCGGGAATTTTTTCTTAAATTAGCAGTGAAATGGTGCTTTCTGGAGGTTCTTTGATGAGTGATGAGTACCACCTTAACAACCTATACAAACCCAAATCTAAAAGACAACTCCAACAAACCAGTCATCTTAAACATGTGCTGGCCCTAAATTTACCTAAAATCGTCATTTCATCATACAGATGAAATTAGGTAAATTCCTTTAATTGCCACTTTATATAATATTCTGATAGTGGTAGGTGTTGCTGTTCTCAATTCTGATAAGATAGATCTTATTCTTTGCCTTTGCGAAATTGTTGTTACTACAGCAATTGTTAATGTTAATTAAACAAAGTAATGATCTTTTAAATATGAAATATCAAATTGAAGTATAATTGTAACCCGTTTGTGTAAGCAAATGAAACTTATCATTCTTATGAAATTTTGACCAATAAAATTTTACTAGGGAGCCCTGTCTGCATATTGACTGTTCCCATATGCTTCATTGTGCCACCGGCCCAGGAAAAAACACATAAATTTAAAGATGACAGGAGCCCAGAAGCCTCTCAAGCTGGATGCAAGAAGCTATTGTGATCCAGAAACTCCAATGAGCCTGCAAACCTACTACAAAAATCTTAGAAGATTTTTTCACAATGACTACTAAAGACTTTCTCTATAAGAGATTCCACCAGTGAAAAAAAAGTATGAAAAGCATCAAAATGCATATCATTTGTCAGAAATCAGTGGAAAAAAAGTAAAAAAAAGTATACAGACCAAAATAAAGTATAAATAAAGTATTTTTCGGGGAAAAGGCAAAAATAAAGTATATACTTTAAATAAAGTATAAAGTGGCAGCACTGCTATCTGATTAACATACAGATAGTTTAAGTAGATCAGGCTAATTTCTTAAAAACAGTAGTACAAATAAAAACAACAATTACACAATGTTCCGCGTCGTGCTCTTACATACTGACCGTTGAATATTCCATTTCTCGTTAAATTATAACTTTTACAATATTACATTATTTGTCATCATCACTTTTTACTTTTCACATGGGCCTACTCGCGAGGTAATACAGCTTCAGTGCAACAATTTATGGCTCATCTTATTATTTTTACATTAAGGAACTTTTTCTGACATCTGAGAACGATTAATCAGACAAAAAATTCCGATAAAAAAGATAAGAATGGTATGTCAGCGTGCTTCGCTAATCGTTTTCCTGGCCTAGAACTCGGCGTTTTAATGGGAATATAATAACGTGTTGCGGTCTTCATGAAATTATAATGGCACTTTGCGGTTTGAGGCGAGAGATTTCCCTTCGTTTGAAGGGACTCTCTCAACTTTGGGCCTAGACTGGGTAAGCCTTGCTATGTTGTTGTGATGGGAATGGTGAGGTGGCCAGTGAACCATATAGGGAGGACGTCGTCCCTCCTCTCCACCTACAGAACCATCGCAACACCATCACAAGGCTTACCGCAGCCAGTGGAGACCCCCTTTAAAGATGCAGGACATCAGACTTCTATTATTTCATCACTTTGGGTCCTGGGTGACACCATAAAATGCCTTTCTGTCTCTTTTCTCTGTCTCTCTCTCCCTTCTTCTCTATCTCTATTTCCTGGGTATGATCATAAAGTGCCTCCCTCTCAGCTCTCCCGCCCTTGATATAACCATATTTAATGTGTTGATAAGGGCGTAAAGCAACCAATCTCACTATTTCATCATTTTTAAAAATATTATTTCATATTTATATCAGTATCTCACACTGGAGAAGAATATGCTTGGCCGTGGATACCTAGATAACTAGAACAACTTTGGCCAGAAACCAAATTTATCTTTTATTAAATTCTATACCTATTTTTTGTTTAGCCTTTTGGACTCGCCGTTCCTAGATTAAAATGTTTCCAATTATTGGCAAACGGACATCATAAATCTGGGCTTTTGAAATCTGTTTTACATTAGGGATTCCTTCTATATGACCCGACCGAAACTTCCGATATTATTTGAATAGGAATTATAAATATATGGATGAACTATCCCTTTGCGAGCTTCAACGAATAATCATTTACTCGGTCCATGGGAGGTTATGGGTCAGGTTTTCAGATAATGTACAATTCAACTTCACCAATCCTCTCAAATAACCCAAATTTCAGACAACAATTAACTTCAAAATACTGTTCAACCTAACCAAACAGATTGCTAGAATCAATGCATTGCCGAATATACTCGAATTTAGCTAGTATTGAACATTTTTTAGCAGAATTTGGCAGAGTTTACTAAATGTGTACAGCTGCCAATTGTACATTTTCTGAAAATCTCACCCCTATGTCAGTCTATGCACCTTTATGATGTGTTATCACCTCTATATAGGAGCTATACAGGCCAACAGCACCATTCAATGCAGGTATAAGCATCTATAAATCCAGTCCATCTGGTTATTATTGGCGGCTACATTCTATGAGGGTCAGATATTCAGAAAATGTACAATTCCCCTTCACCAATCCTCTCAAATAACTCACATTTAAGACAGAAATGAGCTTCAAAGTGCAGTTTAACATAACAGAACAGATACTTTAAATCAACGCGATACCAAATGTATTCAGATACACCCGGTATTCATTGTTTTTTAGCCTAATTTAGTCAAATTTCCTAAATGTGTAAAGCAGCAAATTGTACATTTTCTGAAAATCTGACCCGATTCACACAACAATAGCGTAGCCCACCCACCTCACGCTATTGCAGGGCTTTGCAGTATACATTCCATATACAGACTTGCATTGGAGGCGTTGATATCATCGAGTAAGGACAGGCTGCATGTATTATATGTAAAACTGTCTATACTAGCAATACATGAATGCGAAGTGAGTAACAATAATACCGCTGAAAACTCCGCAAAACACACATATGTATATATATATGGGTCAGATTTTTAGAATATGTACAATTGGCAGCTCTACACATTTAGTAAATTCAGTTAAATTCTGCTTAAAAAATTGATAAATTTTGGGTATATCTATTTGGTACCGAATTGATTTAAAGTATCAGTTCTGTTCTGTTAAACTGCATTTTAAAGCTCATTTCTGTCTTAGATGTGGGTTATTTGAGTGGATTGGTGAAGGCTAATTGTACATTTTCTCACAATCTGACTCATATATAATACATAAAAACAAAAAATATAATTTCCCAGGTAGAAAAATAGCCCAGAAATAACAAACGATTCTATTCCAGACAGATTTGCCATTGTTGCAGGCCTAGAAGGGGCATGTGCCAAATATATAATTGGATATGGAAGACAAATGTAGGCAAAGTCTGGGTAGACACTTATTAGCCCGATCCCATTATATATCACATAGTATTCCAAGCCAGAATATTTTTCTATTGAAGGCTAGAATAGACGCAATAACCGAGATAACAGATTGTCCTAATGCCCAGGCTGTGTAGGAAATCCAATGGTTTCCTGAATATTATGATCGATAAGACAAATACTTGACCACCAAATAGCGATGGCATCTGATGTTAACAACGACCGCTGCCAAGGTATGGGTCAGATTTTCAGAAAATGTACAATTCGCCTTCACCAATCCTCTAAAATAACCCAAATTTAAGACAAAAACCAGGTTCAAAATACAGTTCAACATAACCAGACTCATTGTTTGAATGAATACTATACAGAATACACTCAGACATACTCAGTATTTATCATTTTTCACTCTAATTTAACAGAATTTGAGAGATGTCTAGAACTGTAGATTGTGCATTTACAAATAAACAATTTGCAAAAACAAAAACAAAAAGATTGGATGACAAATACATCCCTTGGTAGGTAGATGATATGTTCAAGCTAAAAAAAAAGCCATGTCTAAAAAAAAGGCCGAGGTAAAGACGAGACCAGGACAAGATTATTCACAGAATACTATATTCCCTTCATGAATTCTCCATGATGCCGGGGTTGCTGGTATGCAGGTTTAGGATACCCTGAGGTCACTAGAGCGCACCCAAGAACCCAATGCCATGCTGATTTTGCAGTCCCAAGGGACGGTGATGGGAATTAAAACTGACAGGGCAAAGAAACGGGCGGGAATCTGCCTTTCCTGGAGGTTGTGTATATATTATTGGGCTAAACAATGATATACAATGGGGCATCGGGGGCACATAATCCATAAGAGGGTCAGATTTTCTGAAAATGTACAAATGGCAGCTCTACACATGTTATTTGAGAGGATTGTTGAAGGTGAATTGTACATTTTCTGACGATCTGACCCTTATTCTCTCTGAGGTAATATATTCGGATGCTCTAGCGAGAAAATATTTATCAATGTATTTATCTTTGGAGAAATGGATCTCTCTTTTATTAACCCCGGAGAGAGAGAGATTTCATGTCAGTATATGGGTCACGTTTTCAGAAAATGTACAATTCAACTTCAACAATCCTCTCAAATATCCCAAATTTCAGACAAAATAAAGTTCAAAATATAGTTCAACCGAACCTAACAGATTGCTAGAATCAATGCTATGCCAAATATACTCGAATTTACCTAGTATTGGTCATTTTTCAGCCTAATTTAGCAGAATTTACTAAATGTGTACAGCTGCCAATTGTACATTTTCTAAATAAATCTAACCCATATGTTAAAGCTCCAACTCCAGTTAACAAAATCTCCATTTCTATTCAGGTGGCCCAACGAAATGAGTGCAGTGCAGTGCTTCTTTCCCTTATCATCGCCCACCAGCGCTCTTTTTCTTTCAGCCGATTTGACATTAGATTCTTGAATAAACATCCAGAATATTGATAACTTCAGTCCTATAGGTCAAACAATGAGTAGATTGGGTACAATTGTTTTGTTTTTATAGCTAATGCAGCCTGACATTATAGTACTTGAAAGCCCTCATTCTCTATGACTGCTTATATAATAGTTTCTGTTTGCAAGCAGATAATTCATACCTTGTAACCTAAGCACGTTGGAGATAAAAGGAATGACAAACACGTCAGTCCTTTTCGTAAACTTAAGCGAAAAATATAATAATTATGTCAAGTGGGAGTTCCGAAACGACTACCTCCAACACACAGTCTCTTTTTGATGAATTCCAAATAAAGGGTGGTCTCCACTGGCTGTGGTATGCTCTGCGGTAAGCCTTGCGATGGTGTTCTGCTGGTTCTGTAGGTGGAGAGGAATGATGAGGTCCTGCCTACATGGTTCACTGGCCATATAGGCAGGACCTCGCCACTCCTCACCATCACAGCACCATCGCAAGGCTTACCGCAGCCAGTGGAGATCACCCTTAAAAGAAATCAAGAAATGGGGTTATGCTGTAGAGTGGTTTGGTCTATTGCCTCAGTTGACCCTCCACTATTCAATATGAATGGCGAGCTAGTTCATCGTTTGCGCAATTTCGTCATTTCCGTCACACTGCATATAAGGGTCAGATCTTCAGAAAATGTATAATTCGCCTTCACCAATCCTCTCAAATAACCCACATTTAATACAGAAATGAGCTTCAAAATGCTGTTTAACAGAACTGATACTTTAAATCGATGCGATACCAAATATACTCAGATATACCCAAAATTTATTTATTTATTTATTTATCATTTTTTAGCAGAATTTAGCAGCAATTACTAAATATGTACAGCTGCCAATTGTACATTTTCTGAAAATCTGGCCCATAAGTGGTCTAGCAGGGGGCGATGCAGATTGTCACACTCAGCCAAGTGGCCTAACACTTTCACCAATGTGAATGAATAGTCAGAATGGCACTGGAATTGGCTGAAGAGGGGTCGGGTCTCATCAGATAAAGCAAACCGCCAAGTCCCTGTAGAGGATATGAGTTCATTAGGCCAGTCAATGGAGATTTTTCAATGGCTAAGATGGATGAGAGAATCACCAACTCTAAACCCATTGAGTTCCCGATAGCGGTCCCCATGCAACAGAAGTAGGTCAAATGAGGTAAATGGGTCAGATTTTCAAAGATGTACAATTGGCAGCTGTACACATTTAGGAAATTCTGCTGCAATTTGGTCAATACTAGGTAAATTCGAGTATATTCGCCATTGCATTGATTCTAGCAATCTGTTTGGTTAGGTTGAACTGTCTTTTGAGCTATATTTTCGGCTGAAATTTGGGTTATTTGAGAAGATTGGTGAAGGTGAATTGTACATTTTCTGAAAACATGACCCAAATGCGTATCGCTTCCAAAAGGCAACAAGGCGCCAAGGAAAGAGATAAGGATTGCATGTGGATATGGGACAGATACAATTAATGAAGTCCAATGTTTAATGAAGACAAGAGTCTTTGCATTCTGCAGTAAACAATCCACACAGTCGCAATCCGCATTTGAATTGTACAGCAAACAATTCATCATACATGTATACGCAGTCCATGTACGGATCAGATTTTCAGAAAATGTACAAT
This sequence comes from Sthenelais limicola, assembly GCA_942159475.1. NCBI lineage: Eukaryota > Metazoa > Annelida > Polychaeta > Phyllodocida > Sigalionidae > Sthenelais > Sthenelais limicola. The sequence continues at coordinate 106,008,797 of OW804098.1, forward strand.
TCGCCTTCACCAATCCTCTCAAACAACACACATTTAAGACAAAAATGAGCTTCAAAATGCAGTTTAACATAACAGAACCGATACTTTAAATAAATGCGATACCAAATATATTCAGATATACGCGGTATTCATCATTGTTCAGCCTAATTTAAGGGGTACCCACACAGAGCTCATTTTACGGCCGATTTTTAAGATTATGTCTACGATTTAATTCCAACCCCCGATTAGTCGTAGGATCCTAAGACTAGTCGTAGGACCAATCGTGCTACTATTTGTTCCCCGATTTGGAGGTCACAGGGCCGATTTCACCGCCGATTCACTGATATTTAGTCGTACGATTTGGACATTGAAAAAAATACAGTTCTACGATCTGTGTTGCCAGTGTGGGTTGTGTCCCGATCAGTCTTAGATTTTCCTAAAATGGTCTACGACAGATTGGGAGAGCTCCTACGACATTCCATTTAATGGAAAGTCGTGGCCAGACCCCCGATTTATTCAAAATATGTTTTTTTTTAATTTGTGAAAAATAATTTCCGACACTATTTTTTTTTTACCGAAAGCTGTAACTTCTAAGCTCTTAGGGGCACAATTACGTGTTATACATCAAATGAAAAGTAATTTTGTCGTCTACAAATGATTTAATATGCACAAACCTGTGGGAATGATATTTTGGTATTCAAGAAAACGTGAAAATATTATTTTTCAAAAAAAAAAATTTTTATTTGTATTTATTTATTTATTTATGGTCAATAGAATATTTACGTAGATCACATGAAAAAACGCACTGTCCACCATGAACGAATTGAGGCGTTGCCTTGCTAATAAGATTGAAATATTTGCCACAGCCTTCCCAAATCGTGGTGAAATCAATCCAGTGTGGGTTGATTTCACCACGATTACACTTTTTCTCTGAATCGGGCCAGATTTTGGGTATGTGTGGGTTGAAAAAAGTCGGCCGATTCTGTTTTTTACCACGATTTGGGACACGATTGGCGCCACAATAAATCGTAGACTTTGAAATCGTACGATTTCGAAAACCGATCCAGTGTGGGTACCCCTTTAGCAGAACTTACTAAATGTGTGGAGCTGCCAATTGTACATTTTCTGGAAATCTGGCCCTCGTCGTATAGCACAAGAAGACAGCAATGTGACGAGTATAAAGTAATGTATAATAGCTGTTCCTCAGCAACTTTAATCCATTATTACGTAGGATCCGGGTTAAGTTTTAGCCCACATATACCACCACAAGATTCCACACACCTATTCTATGAGCTATCTTTATAGAGATAAGGCTGTGGGCAATACTTGACCAGAACAGAAATTTACATAGATTACAAGAGCGTATTCTCCTCTGTTCATGGCAGAAAAACCCTGCACACACACAGCCGATCCCCCCCCCCCGATTTGGGTCTTCCGATTAATCCTAGGATTTCATTTCCAATCCCGGTTTATGTTATTTCAAAAACATGAACCAGGATTTGAAATGAAATCATAGGATTCATCGGAAAACCGAAATCGGGGGACAATCGGTTGTGTGTGGGCGGGAATCGGCTGTGTGTGGGCAGGGTTTTTCCTAAAACCCTAAAATTTCCAGGACAGATCAACAAATGAGCTTGTGAATATTTGTAAAACCAAATACTGTGTGGGGTGCTCTATTGAATATCTCATATCTCATCCCCCTCGGTACACATCTATAATACGGTGTACGGACAGAATCCCGCCAGTGAAAACCCCCCTAGCCAAAACCCCGCCGTCAGAACCCCCCCAGCCAAAACCCCCCTTGCCAATATCCCCCCATGCCAATACCCCCGCCCGTCAAAACCCCGCCAGTCAGAACCCCGCCCTGCCTTTACCCCCCGTGCCATAACCCCGCCAGAATATTTTATTTAACCAAATACATGTAGTGGCAGCAAGTTGCCTAAATGTATTGCCATAAGTTATAACAAAATGTCTATTCAAACTGGCAAGAATATGATATTTGTGACTGATTTCCTGGTGTTAGATACCAACGAAATTAAAATGTGTCTTATAATACTGTTGCATTATGTATACAGTTTAACTGTTATTCAGATATACAGTCTCACATTTCATAAACAAGTTAGGTGCTTTTACCCGCAGAAATCGTCAGATAGATTGTGGTTGGAAGGAAATGATTCTCATCTCCAGACCTCGTTCCATTATCTTCATCTGTATTGCGGTCAAGATATAGGGCTCATTGTGGTCATTGCATGTGGGGCATGTGTGCCACCCTATCGGTAGCCTACATGTGATCACTGCATGGGGTTATAAATAGTGCATAAATGCCAGTGGTCCCAGTGTGAGGACATTATATATAACAACAGCCTATTACCAATTGTATCGAGCATCGAGTATAGCCCCAGGCAATTTATTAAAATAAAACTTTTTTTTAACGCAATGATTTTTTAGTTAGGCCCTGATTAATGTATGAAAAAACATCAAATAAATAATCATATATTTAAGCAATTGCGAACAGTATATTGGTATAAAACTTATCACCCATGCGTTGCCCCTGATATAACCACCCTGATCAAAGATGGGGCGATCTACAAGCATGTACATAGACATGGCAAGCTCTTTGATGAAAATCAAGATTTATTCAGATCGGTCAAGTTTAAGTGAGGATTTACTAGCTTTCTTTCCATTTAAAATTAAGATAGTTCCCGTTTTTGGCATCACATGTTCAATTGTTTAGGGCCTAGATCTATTAACATATCATTTGCTTTCTTTCATTTGAAGTAACCCAGTAGTAGGGCTTATTATCATTACATGGAAATTAACACATGTCAGGGTCAGTGTCAGTGGAATTCACATGTGACGCTGACACATTTCCCACCCTACCTTCCGATTAAGGAATACCTTAGTGAATTCCTGGTTTTTGAAATGAAGTATGTGCAACATCTCATCTATATGGATAGTATTAATTATTATTTCCTAATATTTATAAAATGCAGTCCAAAGATCGAAGAAATGAAATGAGCTGGTCAAAATATTATAGAACATATGTTTGAGCTAATGTCTCCCTGTTGGGCTGGACCACCACAAGCTGACCATCTTATCTATAAAGATAAGGGCCCACCCTGGCCCCGCCAATCATGCGGGGAGGGGGGGGGGGGAGGCGGTGGTAGTGGGAATTGGGGGTGCCAATGAAATTAATGAGTCATAATTGAGGTTCTGAGGCATCTTATCATAGATGAAGCTTTTATGGATTGTAAAACAGTAATGAGAAGGGGCAAGGATGAACGCAGCGGGGTTCCACTGTTCCTGGAGGAGGACCAAAGGAATGTCTGATATGTGTCACATTTGTTGGTTCTTTTTAAAAGGTTTGAGTCATGATTCTTTTTAAAATAAATTCATAGACACATGACATGATATGACATAATATGGAAACTTAAATGGCAACCTGATGGCTCCATGAAACAAATGTTTGTCATGGTGAAATCATTTACATTGCTATAAATTTCTGATGTTATCATTTGAAATATATGCATAACGATTAATATATATGGATTGAATCAGAGTCGTTATAATATGTCATGTTAGTGGTAGGCAGATACAATTACCCACCAAAGTCTATAGTAATTGGCGGGATTTTGCCTGGCGGGGTTTTGGCAGGGATGGGTTTTGACTGGCGGGATTCTGACTGGCGGGGTTTTGACATGGCGGGGTTATGGCTAGGGGGATTCTGACGGCGGGGTTTTGGCTAGGGGGGTTCTGACTGGCGGGGTTCTGACTGGCGGGGTTTTGCCCTAGAACCCTATAATACATAGACAAATGCCGAGTCAATACCGAGGTCTTGATGCAAGAACATACCATTCCATTAGTCCTAAGGCTGTTATCCCATTCGGGATCATAAAAGCAAACATCCCCTGGCTGTAAAGGCAAGGCTGTATGGAGCCGATCATCTCCAGTAGCAGCAGTAGTAATCACTGTGCAATGGTAATTGGGTGTGACAACCCCATGCCAGTGCGTATGCTTGTAAGCCCTTGTTATTCTACTCTTCAGGCTGCTAGGATTTAAACAAGCTTGGTGGGGGGTGAGCAGCTCACACAAGGGGATTCAGGTATGTTGGACAGCAGCGTGACTCTGGTTATGAGTGAATAAGAGAATGGGTTAGAGAGTGAGGGACTCAGTGGCTCATGAGTGAGTGAGCAGGCGAGTGTGTGAGTGAATACATAGGTATAGGTGACCCACTCAATGGCTTCCACCCATAAAGGTTATGCTACAGAAAGCTTTGTTTGATGAATAGGAATCAATGAGCGGGAAGCACCAGCAGATCGACAGGCTTTCCCGTTTCAAATGTTTGATAATGGTGATTATACTCATTATTTCATCATGACACACTAACAAATCACAGTCGAACCTATCAGCATATTATATATCACATTGGCTAAAACTTTCCGGGGTGAAAACGGCCGGAAAACAGCATTTTCAAGCCTTGTAGCACACATGTCCAGCAAACGTTTACAAAGCTTGATCCACATTATGGCGAGCCGCGGCCAGCGCCATGACAACCCCAGGTAAATCACTAGTGAAATACGCACTATGCGTAAATCACTCTAGATACGTTATTTTCATAGCAATGCGCGTACAATAAAAGACATTACCTATCACGATTGAAACTTAGTACATGTATATGTATGATAACAGAAAAAGTATGTAAGATAGTAGCATGGTAAGAGAGATTTTATCAAAATTCAAGTAATTACTAACTACATATCTTATTTTGAAGGCAATAATGTTCTTTGTGTACACATGATTAGATGTAATAATTTCGTAATATTCGTACTTTTAGTGATTGAATGACACTGTTAATTCCAAGGTCAATTATATGAATGATCCAGTATTAACCCGAAGGGAAACTGGTCGAATTCCAGAAGTAAATCGGCAAGGTGGTGTACCGTGTAACTGTTTGGCTCGTTAGTATAGTAAGATAATTGTGCTCAGGATCTATAGCCTCCCCACCCACCCACCCTCTCGCACCAAACTGTTGATTGTTATGTTTACATTCGTTGGTCATGCTTCAGCCTGACCAACTCCACGGGGTAGTGGTAGAGGGTTGATAGGTAGTTATTTGGTACTATTCGGAATACACCATGAGAAGGTATGGGTAAATACCTTTTTGTTTCTTTTTTAAATATGGCCGTATGAAAACAATTCCTTTTGTCCAAGTGGTAGAGGGGTATCACTGATATCAATAGAGAGTGATAATAGCGTAGTTTTACGGGGAATATATATCGGAAAACACATATCCTCTTGACGGGCCCTAGTATTGTACGAGAGACCCGATTTACGGGCATCATTCGAAATGTTCTATAATAGCTACGCTATGTAAACATAGGCGATTCGATGCCGGCCGTCAAGTTGGAATTTCTTTCATGGGGAAGGCGCGACTTCCATCGATACGATACGTATTATAATTAACTGATGAGCAAAAAGAAAGACGTTGCTTTGCCTCGGTCGTGTTACTAGTAATGGGACAGGTGGAATCATTAAACGGGGATCAGTTGAGGAGGAAATGGGAGGAGAAAGGGTGATATCCTGGGGAAACGCGCCCATTTAGGCGAGAAGAAAGGATCAACCCGTGAGTAATTCCAACAGGTTGAGGAGCACTACGAAAGAGCAATTGGGTCAGATTTTCAGAAAATGTACAATTCACCTTCACCAATCCTCTGGAATAACCCACATTTGAGACAAAAATGAGCTTCAAAATGCAGTTCAACATAACATAACTGATACTTTAAATCAATGAGATACCAAATAAAATATATACTCAGATATACCCGATATTCACCATTTTTTCAGCCTAATTTAGGAGAACTTACTTAATGTGTAGAGCTGCCAATTGTACATTTTCTGAAAATCTGACTCAATTACTCACGACATTATCCTCCTATGACGAACAAGGAGTCAAAGGAGACAAACAGGGAATGATGCCCTCAGCTTTTTGCTGGCCGATGCATTTGTCAAACAAACGAACTATCCATATCTCCCGCTATATCTACGTTCTCTCAATATATATCAAAGGGCTTGATTGATAGAGCTCTAACGATTACCACTGACCCTCTTCTAGTAGGATGAAGCCGTTACATCATATCAAATCGGGTAATTCCGCATTGATATAATTAAGCCCTGAACACACCCAGCCGATTTGCCCCCCGATTTGGGTCTCCCGATGAATCTCTATGGCTTCATTTCAAATCCTGGTTTATGTTTTTGAAATAACATCAACCAGGATTGGAAATGAAATCGTAGGATTCATCAGGAGACCCAATCGGTGTGTGTGTGTGTGTGTGGGGGGGGGGGGGGGGCAATCGGGAGCCAAGTCGGCTGGGTGTGGGCAGGGACTAAGTGTAATATAGCAGATGGAATGGTGTCTATTCCCGAAGGACTGAACTTTCATCAGAATTACAGTTAAATTATCAAACTTACATTTTTAAAAAAAAAGGGATACATGAGGCAAACAATTATAGACGTCTCCGCTTTTTTTCTCGGACTTAGTTTTAGATTTTACATTTTTACTTTCACATAAATTGCATCTCTTCAGTTCAGTAAATATTATCCTTGATTGAAATGAGTTCTAAGTTATGTGCCGCGGGGCTAAAACACACTCTCATAGATAAGTACCAAATACACGATTTCAAACAATTACTTTAGCAGCAGGTTGGCTGATATGGGAACATTATGCAATAGGGGGTTTGCATGTGCCACTGCGCATGTCTGTTACAGTGCATCCTGGGATAACTCTTTCATTACAATAGGGGAGTTGCATAGCCGCCATTTTGAATCTTGATTCGCATGGAATTATGGGACTAATGGTACAGTGTAAAATCTATAGAAATTATGTCATGTTCAGCATGGACTATTCATCAATGCTCTAATGTCAATATTTATGTGTTATACATGTTTCCATAACACAAGCCTTCATCTTTCCCTTCATGCATTTGGTTCTCATAGATAATTCATGAAAGCTATGATATTAGTGAAAATATTCTTTCAATTTTCAATAAAAAATGTTGCTAAATATTCATGTCAGATTTCAACAGAATCCATCCCATGATGCACTGTACCAGCCATGGGCAGTGGCACATGCAAATCCCCTATTGTAATGAGCGAGTCATGACCATGATGCACGCATGTGCTGCCCATCCTGCAGGTTGAGAACTACCTTAAGATACAGTCATTAGAAGTCACTGATGACGCTGGTGAAGCCACATTTCTTGCCCATATATATGCAAACGAATGAGCGAGAATCATGCATCAGACTGCACTATAACAGTGGCTTCAGACTCGAGCCATACATGCCACATAATCCTGCACATGGGTCAGATTTTTTAGAAAATGTACAATTGGCAGCTCTACATATTTTAGTAATTTCTGCTAAAAAATGATATATTTTGGGTACCGGTATATCTGAGTATATTTGGTATCGAATTGATTTAAAGTATCAGTTCTGTTATGCTAAACAGCATTTGGAAGCTCGTTTCTGCCTTAAATGTGGGTTATTTGAGAGGATTGGTGAAGGCCAATTGTACATTTTCTGAAGATCTGACCCATATGTACATGTATCCTTCCTCTCAATATTTCGAGTATCTGTCATTATAAATATCTTATCAATATGTTATGCAAAATACAGTGGAACCTCGCATAAAGACCACCTCTCTGTAGAGACCACCCCTCTATTAAGACCAGTTTCTCTCAGTAATCTATCTATTAAAAAAGGTAGTATGTATGTGCACTTGCATGGGTTTAGCCACAAATGATGCCCCATGCATGTAAATAGTTCTGTCACTAACAGGTGCTGCACAAAGTGCACCGTAACGGGCAACATTCAAAGGCAGATGGGTGAGGAGGAGTGAGCAATGTCCTGCCCCTTACACCGACAGGCATGTGGGTCAGATTTTCAGAAGATGTACAATCAGCAGCTATACATATTTAGTAAATTCTGCAAAATTAGACTGCAATTTGGTCAATACTAGGTAAATTCGAGTATATTCGGCATGGCATTGATTCTAGCAATCTGTTTGGTTAGGTTGAACTGTATTTTGAACTGTATTTTCGTCTGAAATTTGGGTTATTTGAGAAGATTGGCGAAGTTGAATGGTACATTTTCTGAAAATTTGACCCATGTTCACTTAGGCAGCAGGTGGGTTTGTAAAAACAAATTTCCTATCTTCTCCTGTCAGCCCACTTGGACATCTGCGGCCTAGGACATCTGCGCCCCCACTAGTTATACTAAAAGGACCTTCATTTTTCATGAATCAAATTCTGGGGGAGACTGGAGACCTACTGCTGATCCACCAACAGCACTTCCAACATAGCCACCAGAACTTATTAGCCGTTATTGGGTCCGATTTTTAGAAAATGCACAATATACATTTCTACACATCTCTCAAATTCTGCTAAATAAGAGTGAAAAATGATAAATACTTAGTATATCTGAGTGTATTCCATATTGTATTCATTCAATAAATCTGTCTGGTTATGTTGAACTGTATTTTGAACCCGATTTTCGTCATAAATTTAGATTATTTGAGAAGATTGGTGAAGGCCAATTGTAAATTTTCTAGTCTAGTCACCGTGAAAGCACTACTCGTGGCGAGACCTCAACTTTCATAACCTGTCAGTTTTTAATTATATTGCACTCACATTAACAGATAGTATCATTCACTTAAAGTGCCTTTCTGTCTCTTTTCTCTGTCTCTCTCTTCCTTCTTCTCTACCTCTATTTCTGGGTACGATCATAAACTGCCTACCTCTCAGACCTTGACCATCTTAGATGTGTTGATAACGGCGTAAAGCAACCAAACTCACTCACTCACTCGAAATGAAATACATGTCATTTACTGCCATCGTGTGTTCTTTGTAATGGGATATACACGTAATTATATCTAATTATGAAAATATTTATAGAGCTATTACTCCATCACATCACGTAATATATATATGAATATATCATTAGAGTGGCTAGGGTAATATTGTGTTGCCGTCCATGCCATATATACATAATATTACTTCACCCATTACTAATTAGTATGGCAACGGCAACGCAATCCATAAGAGCAAGAACGTTAAGGTACGCTTTGTAGAAATGTTTTGAGTGAAGGGCCCGCAAGGCATAAACGATTTAGACAATACAATTTAATTACAGACCAAGCATTGCAGGTGTATGGGGCCTCCTCATTCCTATTGTCATATGAGTTGGGTCGGATTTTTAGAAAATGCACAATCTACAGTTCTACACATCTCTCAAATACTGCTAAATTAGAGTGGAAAATCGTTAATACTAGGTATATCTGAGTGTATTCCGTATTGTATTCATTCAATAAATCTGTCTGGTTATGTTGAACTGTATTTTGAACTGTATTTTCGTCTTAAATTTGGGTTATTTGAGGGGATTGGCGAAGGAGAATTGTACATTTTCTGAAGACTTAACCCAGCTATAGGAACAGTACTACACGATTTATAACTATATACCATTCATCTGTACATAGCTGATGAGTACATTTCAAAATATTATAAATATTAATTACGGTCTGGAAAAGCACAAGACAAATTGGGTTACAGTCATGAATTCGTCTATCTTTTCATATCTTCAGAAAATGTACAATTGGCAGATCTACACATTCAGTGAAACTGCTAAATTAGACTGAACAATGGTCAAAACTAGGTATATCTGAGTATATTTGATATTGCCTTGATTCAAACAATATGTTTGGTTATGTCATAATTTTGAAGCGCATTTTTGTCTTAAATGAGAGGATTGGGGAAAAGGAGAATAGTACATTTTCTGGCGATCTCACCCATATTCATACTGCAGTATCTTATTTTTTCTCTTAAACATAATAAAGTAATTGATATGGAATAACAAAATGAAAATGTTCATGTAATAATAGATGTTATGTTTCGACAGATATTGTCATTGTTGTTTAACTGCATTTAAAAATCAGTTTCCATATAGACTATGATATGTGCTTGTATTATTTTATTATTATATAATTTGAAATCTACACATCTGTGAAATCGTGTTATTAACATCTGGTAATAATTATTTTTCAAATTACGAGGGAGATCTGGAATTCCAGAAAGTTTATGTTTATACACAATATTGTATAACTTTGTTCCTTTTTCCGGTGGAATGTATCTGTATTGACAGAAATACAAATAGTGCATTCATACACATACATCTGACGTTTCACATCTATGTATGTGGCATCGTGAAATGTATTATTCGCGATCATTCGTATCCCTATGGATAGGGTCGCGTGTGCTTTGTGAATAATGCACTCAGATCGCTCTGATGATGCTAACTCTAGCTGTCAGCCATTCAGTCAAGGGGTCACTTTCAGAAAATGTACAAATCGCCTTCACCAATCCTCTAAAAACACATTTAAGACAAAAATGAGCTTCAAAATGCAGTTTAACATAACAGAACTGATACTTTAAATCAATGCGATATCAAATATACTCAGATGTACCCAAAATTTATAATTTTTTTTAGCAGAAATTACTAAATATGTAGAGTTGCCAATTGTACATTTTCTGAAAATCTGACCCCTATAGGACGTGGGTGTTACATGCCACGCCCGACGAACTACAAGACAAATCGGACAACTGCGAGAGGTTTTAGGAGCATATATTGAAATTAAGATCACCCAATTCCATTTTACATTTTCATCAAATGCCAGAAGTAATTTGCGGCGTTTCAAATGAGAGCAACACACGTGTATGAATAGTAAAATATAGAAAAAGAAAGTTTAGAGAGAAGTTGCCAATCTCATGAACGATCCAAAACAAAGATTACAAGGTTATGTCAATTTACAAACGTTCTGCAACAACATTATGTATACATTTGTGCTCTCAGTGTCACAATGGTGTCGTCCCGCTAACAGCCCTTTGGCCATGGATCCGCCGATGTCGCCCTAATTGTGGTCTCATATGTACCACCCCTATACATAATGTATTATGCTAGATGCATGGCCCTATATGAGGCCGGCAGATGAAATTATGTCAGTATTCTCCTCGTCCTATATACACATGGGTCAGATTTTCAGAAAATGTACAATTGGCAGCTGTACACATTTAGGAAATTCTGCTATATTCTGCAGCAATTTGGTCAATACTAGGTAAATTTGAGTGCATTCGGTATTGTATTGATTCTAGCGATCTGTTTAGTTCGGTTGAACTGTATTTTGAACTTTATTTTCGTGTGAAATTATTTGAGAGGATTGGCGAAGGTGAACTGTACATTTTCTGAAAATCTGACCCATAAGTACCCTTATGGCCGACAGAGGAATACAATACATAATTATTCCTATTGTTGTGATCATCATCATTGTGCAATATCGCACTTGATGGCCACCGGGTCAGGTCACGCAGTATTAGGGTCAGATTTTCAGAAAATGTACAATTCGTCTTCACCAATCCTCGCAAATAACCCATATTTAAGACAAAAAAGAGCTTCAAAATGCAGTTTAACATAACAGAACTGATACTTTAAATCAAGGCGATACCAAATGGTACACGCCATACAGAAACTTGTATCCCGTTTGCCCACATCAGCCATCGCATGAACAGCAATATCTATTTCTAGGACCAACTTTAAAGCATGCAATTGTATCGTTGAAAGAAAAAGGAATCTTTCTTTCAGGATCATATATTTCAAATATAAAATGGCATATGGCAAATGGAACATGTGAGTTGCACACCGTGGCATTAAAGTCGGTATATTTCGATATATTCGGTCACGAAGAGGAAGGCGTGACTCTCTATGATTATACTGTCTTTTTTCTTTTTCTTTTTCCTGTGATTAGTCGTGGACAGTAACAGAGGTCTGCAAACTGTCGTGGCTAGCCCTACACATATATATGCGAATGCTTGTAGAAGTATGTGCGATTCCATTTGAAATCGCATCAACTGAGATTTTTCACATGCGATTTGGATTATGTCACCTGCGATCTGGCACATCTGAAATCGCACATGAATTTGCATGTGTGTGGGGCGGTTTTTGCCTCTGCGATTAGTCGTAGGATTCTGCGAGTGGTCGCAACTGTCCCTACATAGGGGCGATTTAGTTAAAAAATTCTATGTGATTTCGTGTGAAGTCGCACGAGTTGCCGCAAGGCCCAATTCGCCACTGTGTGGACGGGGCATAAAAAACACTTTTGGGATAGAATTAGAAAACGTCATGGATCCATAAGTACAGTCCCACAGTCCCAGTTTCCTATCTTCATGTATTCCTTATAGCGGAACTCCACTATAGGTAAAAACTATATAGGCGCCAACAGGCAAAAACGGCTGCGACGAATTTTTTGCGATGAAATATCTAATCAAGTTAGATATTTTGCAATTGTTGGCAACAAATAAATGTGTTGCCAACAACCTATTTTACCCCCTCATCCACTAGAATTTTTAGTCATGTCGAATTTTCCGAATTTTTAGAAATGTCGGCGACGAATTTTGCCTGTTGGCGCCGTTTTTTACCTGTAGTGGAGTTCCGCTATTACGTCGCATAAAGGTGCAAACTGATGAAACCTAAAAACGAATTAAAAGAGCATAACCTATTTAAAGGGCCTAATCCATTAAACCGATTCTCACGTGAGTTTACGCCGCAGAGGACTCTTTTGCACTAAATTCAGTGAGAATCGCACGAGAATAGGCTTAGTGGACTAGGCCCTTAACACAAGAGGGCACTCTCTCGCTGCTTTTAGAAGTGTTGTTTTATGTTTAGTTCATGTATACATACATTCCAAAACTTCTACAGAAAGATGTAGCTCTGACGCCTGTGCCCTAAACCAACTTTGGAACATCATTTGTGACACCCCAAAACCAGGCACTTCTCGCTCAAGTCCATGTTGAGCTACAGCCATGCAAAGGCAGAAAATCACTATTTCATCAATATTGAGTTAAGAGTTTTGCCATCAAGTTTCATATCCAAATTACCATCTCCCAAAGTTTCAACTTAAAAATAGTTCTAGAAATGTTATAACTGTTCATTTCAAAATTAGTTAATTTATTATCATCATGCACAAGTGGATTCAATTAAGGGAAAATCAACCAAACTTATTATAGATGTAACATTGCCATTATGAAGGACAATCTTTGTAGTCATTTTTCTCAGTTTTGATACCGGTGACAGCTTCTGACATTTCTGATCTTAACTTTTGAACTAATAAACATAGGCTCAAGATACAAACACCATTGTAAAGCTAAAGCTGACCTCTTCTTGAATATTAAGATATCTAGGAATCTTCAAAAATCGAGAAGAGCCTGGTTTTGGGGTGTTCGGTCACATTTTACCCCTCTCTAACTATTAGCTTGCGCTAAGCATTACTGACAAAGGAGTTGATTTGGACATAACCATTCCAGGGCTAACTGACTCGTTAGACCAAATAACAATGAAACGGCAGGGTGCCATGCATTGTAATAATATAGTCTTCATACGTCCCTATTATCTACACTACCCCTTGCCTTGAATTAAGGTCAGATTTTCAGATGAATATACAATTCGCCTTCACCAATCCTCTCAAATAACCCACAAGATTAAGACAAAAATGTGCTTGAAAATGCAGTTTAACATAAAAGAACTGATACTTTAAATCAATGCGATACCAAATATACTCAGATATACCCGGTATTCATCATTTTTTCAGCCTAATTTAGGAGAGTTTTCTAAATGTGTAGAGCTGCAAATTGTACGTTTTCTGAAAATCTGACCCATTCACAGGTTGATATTTCATCACCCTCACTGGGGAGGTTGTAATTTGCAACGCCCGTTGAGCACGTGACTTCGCCACTGATCAGACATGCGCAGAACGTGCGGTATTACCTTGGGCAGGTATTTGGGCGAGGGGTGTAAACCCAGGGGGTCTCTTTCTCTCCTTTACCCGATAGCTGTACACACGCTTAGACGCCATCAATTAACTCAATTTTTAGCTCTTTCCCAAGGGTGAAATTTCCAGAAAATGTACAATTCACATTCAGAAAGCCTCCCAAATAACCCGAATTCAATGCAAAAATGTGAGACTCAAAACACAATTCAACATACCCAAACACATTCTTTGAGTCAACCCGATAGGAAATATACCCAGATAAACACATTATTTACCATTTTTTAGTTGAATTTAGCAGAATATATCAATGTGTAGATCTGGCGATTGTACATTTTCTGGTGACCTGACCCATAACCATGGTTATCTGTGATCTCATTATAATGAGAAGACAAGCGTTTGAATATTTTAAAAATGTAAAGAGCGCCACAAATTTACTTTTTATATAGGTGAAATATCTAAATCACCTTTAGAACGAATAATTTCAATGATCGCACTTTTTTAAATAAAGAGCTCAAAAACATAATTATGTGGGTCAGGTTTTCAGAAAATGCACAATCTACAGTTCTACTCATCTCTCAAATTCTGCTAAATTAGAGTGAAAAATGATAAATATTGAGTATATCTGAGTGTATTCTGAACAGTATTCCTTTAATAAATCTGTCTGGTTATGTTGTACTGTATTTTGAACTCGATTTTCGTCTTAAATTTGGGTTATTTAAGGGGGTTCGTGATGGCCAATTGTACATTTTCTGAAGACTTGACCCATGTGATAGCCGTTTTGGGAAAATGAGTCATAAGTCGCAAAATATGGATTTTGAGATATCACCACATTTGAAAAGAGGAGATCAAGCTGATTCCAATGATAGTAAACATGAAGGGCATTTAAGAAGTGTTTTTATATTTTATGTTTGATATTTTTATTTCTGAAAAAAGAAGTTTGCAATGTTTCTGGATGGGTAATTACGTGTAAAGTAACTAAATATACTCCATACAAAGGCCTTCAAAACGCATGGATATATTTAATACAATGTCCCGGAATTTGTTACATGGATTAATATGACTATAAGTGCTAAACCCTAAAATAATCAGAACATTTCAATTAAGAGATCTTGTGAAAAAAACACTATGAAAAATATCAATTTTGCGACTTGTGACTCCTTTTCCTGAAAGACATCACATATCTCCATGGGGATGTTTGAGAGCCTCCATTATCCACAATGATGTATGGGTCAGATTTTCAGAAAATGTACAATCAGTTCTACACATTTTGTAAATTCTACTAAATTGGGCTGAAAAATGATGAATACCAGCAGAGCCATTAATACTATGGTATAATGGCCCTGATACCAGGTATATCTGAGTATATTTGGTATCGCCTTGATTTAAAGTATCAGTTCTGTTATGTTAAACTGCATTTTGAAGCTCATTTTTGTCTTAAATGTGGGTTATTTGAGAGGATTGGTGAAGGCGAATTGTACATTTTCTGAAAATCTGACCCGTATAACGACCGATGAGGGATTCATACAGGAGATATCGGTGTTAGGTCCCTAGTCGCAAGGACCGGAATAAATTGAGACATATCATCCACTACTTTGCAAGGGAAATAGAAATCTCAACGGGGTCGTTTGCCATAAAGGAACCTCATTAAACTACTAATGAAGAGTTTGAGTGACTTCCTAATTAGATCTAGAGAACATAGTCTCGATTTGAGTGTGCAATTAAATGACTGAAACCTGAATACAATGACAACAATCCCTTGGATGCGACCCTGGTACATTCATAAAGTATAAGGGTCGGATTTTTAGAAAATGCACAATCTACAGTTCTACACATCTATCGAATTGTGATAAATTAGAGTGAAAACTGATAAATACTGGGTATATCTGAGTGTATTATGTATTGTATACATTCAATAGATCTGTCGGGTTATGTTAAACCGTATTTTGAACCAGATTTTTCGTCTGAAATTTGGGTTATTTGAGAGGATTGGTGAAGGTGAATTGTACATTTTCTGGAGACTTGACCCATAAGTGCTCTGAGAGACGAGGTATCCACACTAAATTAGATTATGTGTGCTGTCCTTTATCATTGCATTATCAAGAGACTTTTACCGCATTAGAAAAGCTATAAATCTAGGAGGTAAACCTAAGCTTCGAGCTTAAGCGCTGGGGCGACCAATTGTACGTCAATTAAATTTAATAAATTACAGATTTTTAATTAAAAAAGTTAAGTCACGACGTATAAGTAATTTATTGCGTTGAAATTAATCACACCGAAGCGATAATCACTCATGATTCATCAACATCTTATAAGAATGGAAATTGGATCTTATGAGAATGGAAATTTTCATCTGGGAGTGCACGTTTCCTATTCCCCTTCTTTGACATGGTCGATTCAGTCTAGGCCCAAACTTGAGAGAGTCCCTTCAAACGAAGGGAAAGCCTCTCGCCTCAAACCACAGAGTCATTATAATTCCATTAAGACTGCAAAATGCCATCATATTCCCATTAAAACACCGAGTTCTAGGACGAGAAACCGATTAGCAAGGTAGGCTGGCATATCATTCTTATCTGATCTGAGGGTTTGGACCTAGAGTGGATCATCATTCATACGGGTCAGATTTTCAGAAAATGTACAATTGACTTCCTAATTAGATCTAGACATTTCACTCAATTTACACATTTAGGAAATTCTCCTAAATTAGGCTGAACAATGATGAATACCGGGTATATCTGAGTATATTTGGTATCGCATTGATTTAAAGTATCAGTTCTGTTATATTAAACTGCATTTTGAAGCTCGTTTCTGTCTTAAATGTGGGTTATTTGAGTGGATCGGCGAAGGCGAATTGTACATTTTCTAAAAATCTGACCCATTCTACCAATGACCAATTCTACCACCTATAGCCTAAGCTTTAACAGGGTAAAATGACATATGGCTCATGCAATCCGAACCGTTTTTCTATCTCTCATGATGAATTCTTATCTTAAAATCAATTATTCCCAATGCAGGATTGGCTTGCCAGTAATATATGGCCCTCTATATATCAAAGGCTAGTGCTTGCTCCAGGCGAATGTTAGAGCATGTTAAGTCATCTGGCCGGAAATTATCTATCATTTTTATCATCATATATCTTTTAGCACGAGCCAATAAGCCGTGGTGGAACCACGCGACCAAGAGCTGAGTAACCAAAGGCTTGCCCCATCAAGGCCATTCTCTCCGGCATCCAATATGCTTAAGGGAATACAGTAAACGACTGCACAGTTTAACAGGTGCTATTGGGTCAGATTGTTAGAAAATGTATAATTGGCAGCTCTACATCTGATGTAGATGTGGGGATGTGGAGCGGGAAATTAAACAAAAGAAAGCTCGAGACAAGAAGAATATCACAAATATGGCTTCTATTAGAACGAGAAGAAGAACATATATATTTAGATTAATAATAACATTTGGGTCAGATTTTCAGAAAATGTATAATTGGCAGCTCTACATATTTAGTAATTTCTGCTAAATTCTGCTAAAAAATTGTTGGTACATCTGAGTATATTTGGTATCGCATTGATTTGATTTCAGGTTAAGTCTGCAAATCCTAGGAGGGTTCATGGGTCAGATTTTCAGAAAATGTACAATTGACAGCTCTACATATTTAGTAATTTCTGCTAATTCTTTTTATATAAATTTTGGGTACATCTGAGTATATGTGGTATCGCATTGATTTAAAGTATCAGGTCTGTTATCTTAAACAGCATTTTGAAGAAGCTCATTTTTGTCTTAAATGTGGGTTATTTAAGAGGAGGATTGATGGAGGCGATCGAATTGTACATTTTCTGAAAATCTGACCCTATTACCATCGCCATGACATTGGCAACTGTAAATACGGATAAGGACCAGCCATAGCCAAACAGGTAGAAGACAAAAGCAGTATAAATCATTGCATGTAGTTAAAAGCTGAGAACTGGAATCAGAAATTCTATTAGCAGTTTTCTCAACTGTGGTAATTTGGTTGAATCATAAGTATGAATAACTGCCGTTTAAGTTAGTATATTTCTTTTTGTATAATGCTAGGCAATGAACGAAAACATTGACCACGTCGACACGCGTCTTTATTACTATGATTAGATGTATAGCCTTTGTTTGTAACAAAAAAGAAATTAGAGGGAAATGTGGGGACTAAAAATAGAGAATAGACTATAGAGGATCGGGTACATTCAAATCAATTGATCCTGAAACCCTATCGTACCTAATTATGATACATTAGTTCTATTGAGAAAGGGAACCCAGATTTTATCCAAATCTACCATTCGACAACGCGACCAGAACTAAAATGAATCAGATTTTCAGAGAATGTACAATTTGCAGCTCTGCACATTAAGTAAATTCTGCTAAATTAGGCAGGAAAATGATTAATGCTAGGTATATCAGAGTATATTTGGTATTGAGTTGATTCAAAGGATGTGTTTGGTTATGTTGAATTGTTTTGAGTCTCATTTTTGTATTATATTCGGGTCATTTGGGAGAGGGTTTCTAAATGTCAATTGTGCATTTTCTGCAAATTACACCCAAATGCATCAACTGGATATCCTGGTAACATCTAACCACTCTAGGTCCAAACCCTCAGATCAGATAAGAATGGTATGTCAGTGATTGGACGCCTACTTCGCTAATCAATTCCTGACCTATGACTCGGCGTTTTAATGGGAATATAATGACATTTTGCGTTCTTAACGGACTTATAATGGCACTTTGCGGTTTGAGGCGAGAGGCTTTCCCTTCGTTTGAAGGGACTCTCTCAACTTTGGGCCTAGATCTTATTGCGGCTTGCCCATTTGACACCAACCCTAGCCACTTGACAGCCAAAGCCGGTGGAAATGGCCGACAACTAGCAGGGCTGGCACTAATAGCACTAGGCCTGGAGCCGGTGATATTGATACTTATGATATTGTTTATCATCTAGCAACCACAAGCTGGAGCGCTGCAATATCGTCATGTGATGATGACAGACATTGCCTTTCCCAAGTGCACCGAGCAATCAACCTGTACATTTGTGTATCAAGGTATTGGTGGTAATCTCCGTCATATCTAGCAAGGGTCTCAAGCGGTGCCTTATCCTAGCTTAGCAACAATATTATATATGGGTCAGATTTTCAGAAAATGTACAATTGGCAGCTGTACACATTTAGTAAATTCGGCTAAATTAGGCTGCAATTTGGTCAATACTAGGTAAATCCGTGTATATTTGGCATTGCATTGATTCTAGCAATCTGTTTGGTTATGTTAAACTGTATTTTGAATTTGATTTTTGTCTTTAATTTGGGATATTTGAGAGCATTGGTGAAGGCGAATTGTACATTTTCTGAAAATCTGACCCATATACACACATGGGTCAGATTTTCAGAAAATGTACAATTCAACTTCCTCTTAAACAATCCACATTTTAGACGAAAATAAAGTTCAAAATACCTGTAGTTCAACCTAATCAAACAGATTGATAGAATCAATGCAATGCTGGTCCTGCCTCCTGGGTATGACCATACAGTGCCTTTCTGTCTCTTTTCTCTGTCTCTCTCTCCCTTCTTCTCTATCTCTATTTCCTGGGTATGATCATGCACTGCCTTCCTCTCAGCTCTCCCGCCCTTGATATAACCATATTAAATATGTTGATAAGGGCGTAAAGCAACCAATCGCACTCACTCACTCACTCAATGCAATGCCAAATATACTCGAACTTACCTAGTATTGACCAAATTGCAGCTTAATTTAGCAGAATTTACTAAATGTGTACAGCTGCCAATTGTACATTTTCTGAAAATCTGACCCATATAACGTGGGCTCCGGGTGAATAGGGGGAGATTGCTGGCTCTAAATCTAAATTCTAACATCTATATTCTGCAATCATTATACGAAACCGATTTAGTGCCTGGAACAGTGTTACATTAGGACATTGACCAGTCTCGTCAGTGCTTTATAACAAGTGGGTAAGATTTTCAGAAAATGTACAATTCGCCTTCACCAATCCTCTCAAATAACCCATATTTAAGAGAAAAATGAGCTTCAAAACGCAGTTTAACATAATAGAACTGATACTATAAATCAACGCGATACCAAATATACTCAGATATACCCAAAATTTATCATTTTTTAGCAGAATTTACTAAATATGTACAACTGCCAATTGTACATTTTCTGAAAACCTGACCCAAGTATGACAGTGGTTGGTATCAGACACGGATTATGTCCCCGCAGCTTGCTTCAAAACAAGCTATGATTAATCATGACAATACCTGTATTAATCTCAGTGGGGTTCACAAGTTCATATCCTGAGAATTCACGGGGAATCCCCTGAGCCAGTCCAGAGAGTGTGCGGTACTAGATTCCAGCAGCAATATTCAAGAATTGTGTTGATATTAGGCCTTAAGTTTTTAATGATAAAACACAATATATGACAGAAATTATTTATTTGAATTACTGGGCAATTCAATGGGTGGAGAAGAGTAAGAAGAGCCTCCTTACATGATTCACTGGGCACTTCGCCATTCCTCTCCACCTACAGAGCCATCACAACAACATTGCAAGGCTTAAAGCTGCATTCCCAGCTAATTTCTATACAAATCTCAGTTTTCACTTGTTGAGCTAACTAGTACACTGCCCCACCTTATCCCAATCGTTAAGGTTTCTTTCTTAAGGTTGGAGTTTAATATTTGAGAAGATATACTCGTCCTCCCGTACTGGTGGTCACCAGTATGACCTCCTTAGTCAACAGTGTGACGTCCTTAGCCTTGTTCCATACAGATAGTCGTTGACAGGGAAAATTCGTTGGCATACAGAGAGAAACATGGGGCTTGAATGTGACCATTCAGTGCATCTACAGAACTGTGGTGATGGCTTCTATACATAACCCTGTGTGTTCCCGATCGTAAAAACACAGAATTTAGACATTAATTTTACTTTTCATTGAAACACAGATAGATAATATTGAGTTTGGGAACTAATATGAATGTAATTCATGAAGAACCACTCGATCTTAAATCCTGGGAATGCAGCTTTAACGCAGCCAGTGGAGACCCCCCTTAACTATGTAATACATCATAAGTTAACTAATGAGTCGTAAACAACTGAAACAAAGAAATAAGAAAAAAGGTTCAGTTTCTGAACTTTCAGGATCTCGCTCTCTTTTAACCAACCCCTCTTTTAACCAACCCGTTATAGTTAACCCGTACACTGTGTTCGAGACCTACTTAGAGTACACAACAAAGCGACCCAATGGTAACCTTACGGCAAGCCGCTCCAAGTAGATCTCAAATAGAGTGTAGAGTATAAATTGTATGTCTCACAGTATAAGTTTCATTTCACAGCTTACTTAAGAGACAATAACACAGATAAGAGATACCTTGCAAGATATAATTTGAAATCGATAACTCGAGGTGTGATAAATCAGAAAGAATTTCAAAAGCAGAGCCATTGTATCTGAGGGAAATGACCACATGTTCCATTTCCTGCCCCCCCCCCCCCCCCGATTTGTGTCTCCTGATGAATCCTATGATCTCATTTCAAATCCTGGTTTATGTTTTTGAAATAAGATAAACCAGGATTGGAAATGAAATCCTAGGATTCATCGGGAGGCAAATCGGCTGTGTGTGGGCGGGGTTTAAATGAGGGGTAATCAGGCATTCACAAACGAAAAGAAACATTTCTCAATGTGTGTGCCCTGCATAACCATTGCGCAGCCAAATGTGCAATTAGCTTTTTTCAATTGCCTTAATAATTCCCAATTACACAAATTATACCTTTTAAGAGATTTGTATGCATCAGGGCTGGCCACGAGACAAATGAGCAGAGGGGAAAAAAGTGAAACGGCGGTTGGGGATTTATTCATGAAGCTCTCCAGGAGGATTGTTTAGATATATGGGTAAGATTTTCAGAAAATGTACAATTGGCAGATCTACATATTTAGTAAATTCTGCTAAAAATGATAAGCTTTGGGTATATCTGAGTATATTTTGTATCGCATTGATTTAAAGTATCAGTTCTGTTATGTTAAACTGCATTTTGAAGCTGATTTTTGTCCTAAATGTGGGTTATTTCAGAGGATTGGTGAAGGCGAATTGTACATTTTCTGAAAATCTGACCCATATGGAACAAGCAGGGGTAGTCCTACCATTAGGAAATAATGATATAACATTCAAAACAAATCTCTATAGCACATGAACAAATGTCCTCATCATGAGGAGGAGGAATAGTTATTTTTGGAGATAGAATCAAATCATTTAAATCAGATGATTCTCCAACCATCAACTATTATGAACAAGAACCTACTTTTCAGCAGTAGTACCCCGAATTTAATTATCTCCTGCCTTAAGTGAATTAAAAAAAAAAAAAAAAGCCTCATCTATGAGAAGGCACGACAGTGGCATTTAGAGGGAATCTGGAATGTCCCCTTTTTCCATAAACAAGCATTCATTCAGTGATGATTTAGGAAGAATGGCTGGTCCTGGGATGAAGACCATAAAGTGCCTCTCTGTCTCTGTCTCTCTCTCTCTCTCTCTTTTCTCTCTATGTCTCTCCCTTCTTCTCTATCTCTATTTCCTGGGTATGACCATGAAGTGCCTTTCTGTCTCTTTTCTCTGTCTCTGTCTCCCTTCTTCTCTATCTCTATTTCCTGGGTATGATCATAAGGGTCAGATCGTCGGAAAATGGACAATTGGCAGCTCTACATATTTAATAAATTCTGGTAAATTAGGCTGAAAAATGATGATTACTAACTATATCCGAGTATATTTGGTATTGTGTTGTTTTAAATTATCTGTTTTACTATGTTAAACTGTATTTGGAAGCTTATCTTAATCTAAAATTTGGGTTATCTGAGAAGATTAGTTAAGGCAAATTGTACATTTTCTGGCGATTTCACCCATAAACTGCCTCCCTCTCAGCTCTCCCGCCCTTGATATAACCATCTTCAATGTGTTGATAAGGGCGTAAAGCAACCAATGTCACTCACTCACTCACTCACTCACTCAGGAAGAATGACAATAGCGACCTAGGCACCTCGAATGCAGAAACTTATCAAAACCGTCGCCCGAGAAAAGGCGACAGTTGTCTCTACTACTTACATACTCCTACGCTGGGTACATGTATACAAGTGGCCACGGGTCTCTTTAAGTTTAACGTCAACCCGGAAGACCGACTCTCCCGCATGTGGGTCAGTTTTTCAGAAAATGTACAATTGGCAGCTCTACACATTTAGTAAATTCTGCTAAATTAGGCTGAAAAATGAAGAAAGGCGGGTATATTTGCAATCGAATTGATTTAAAGTATCAGTTCTGTTATGTTAAACTGCATTTTGAAGCTCATTTTTGTCTTAAATGTGGGTTATTTGAGGGGATTGGTGGGGGCGAATTGTACATTTTCTGAAAATCTGACCCATGTCTCCTATACAACGTGTCCCATGTATAATAACATACATACCCATATCGTACAAACAATACAGTGGTCCTGGATGTGACCATAAAGTGTCTCTTTTCTCTGTCTCTCTCTCCCTTCTTCTCTATCTCTATTTCCTGGGTATGATCATAAACTGCCTCCCTCTCAGCTCTCCCGCCCTTGATATAACCATCTTCAATGTGTTGATAAGGGCGTAAAGCAACCAATGTCACTCACTCACTCACTCACTCACTCAGGAAGAATGACAATAGCGACCTAGGCACCTCGAATGCAGAAACTTATCAAAACCGTCGCCCGAGAAAAGGCGACAGTTGTCTCTACTACTTACATACTCCTACGCTGGGTACATGTATACAAGTGGCCACGGGTCTCTTTAAGTTTAACGTCAACCCGGAAGACCGACTCTCCCGCATGTGGGTCAGTTTTTCAGAAAATGTACAATTGGCAGCTCTACACATTTAGTAAATTCTGCTAAATTAGGCTGAAAAATGAAGAAAGGCGGGTATATTTGCAATCGAATTGATTTAAAGTATCAGTTCTGTTATGTTAAACTGCATTTTGAAGCTCATTTTTGTCTTAAATGTGGGTTATTTGAGGGGATTGGTGGGGGCGAATTGTACATTTTCTGAAAATCTGACCCATGTCTCCTATACAACGTGTCCCATGTATAATAACATACATACCCATATCGTACAAACAATACAGTGGTCCTGGATGTGACCATAAAGTGTCTCTTTTCTCTGTCTCTCTCTCCCTTCTTCTCTATCTCTATTTCCTGGGTATGATCATAAACTGCCTCCCTCTCAGCTCTCCCGCCCTTGATATAACCTTATCAAATGTGTTGATAAGGGCGTAAAGCAACCAATCTCACTCCCTCCCTCTCAGCTCTCCCGCCCTTGATATAACCATATTAAATGTGTTGATAAGGGCGTAAAGAACCCAATCTCACTCACTCCCTCTCAGCTCTCCCGCCCTTGATATAACCATATCAAATGTGTTGATGAGGGCGTAAAGAAACCAATCTCACTCACTCAAACAATACAACAATTGTTATAACAGAGACAGAGCACGAGGCAATGCTATCAGCCCCTGTCTCTCAACGCCAACGCCAAAGCCAAGGCCAGGGAGTCACCAAGTGTTTTAATTCCCATCCCCTGGTCTCCTCCCTAGAGGAGTTGTTGCCTGTTGCAGCAGGTGGATGTGGCGGCGAGGAGACAATTGTGTATTTCTTCTTTAAACCCTGCCCACACACAGCCGATTTGTCTCCCGATTGCCCAACGATTTTGGTCTTCCGATAAATCCTACGATTTCATTTCAAATGCTGGTTTATGTTATTTCAAAAACATAAACCAGGATTTGAAATGAAGTCATAGGATTCACTGGGAGACCAAAATCGGGGTGCAATAAGGGAACAAATCGGCTGTGTGTGGGCAGGGTTTTAGTAGTAAGCCGCCGGAGCAACAATGCAGGAGGAGGAGGAGGAGGAGGAGGAGCCCGTGGTGACAAGGCACATCACGAAGTGGTGAGTAGTGCTCTAGCAGCAATAGTAAAGAAATAGCAGAGGCACGATTATTCCACAAGCCGTCGGACAGCAGAATCTCTGCTTGATATATATGTTTAAATGTTCCCCGAACAACAAGACACATGAGCGATAATATAGAGAAAACCTTTAAGCTTTACTCACCCCACGTGTTGTTATGTGATATAAGTCCTATAAGATCCTTAAGCCAAAGTGAACGGGTCCTTCCCGAAGAACTGAACCGTGCTCCAATGTGTTATGAATAGGAACTGGTGGTACTCTCCCTACTATAAGTGTGGTGAGATCCAATGCATGTGTGCAATAGGAACAACCCTTATACTACAGCACTACAATGTAGTAGATATCTCTGCAGCTGGCATATAAAGCAACAAAGCTCCTTTGAGGGAACCAGGTATGTATGTATGTAGATGAGTGAGTGAGTGATTGTGAGTGTGTGTTGTTGTGTTGTTGGGTCGGAGGTGGTGGTGGAAGTAGTAGTAGTACTAGCTAAAGGTGGTGGTGGTGGTGGGTGTTACCGCGGTGGTGGCAGGCGGTGGTGGAGGTGGGGTGGAGTGTGTGTGCTGTGGAGAGAGAGAGTGTTGTGTATCTGGCGTGGGACTGGGACTGACTGAGTGAGTGAATGAGGAGCGCCTCAGCTGATGGTGTAGAGAGCAGTAGGGGACGGTGGACGAGCCACTCACATAGCGTCTGCAGGCCCGAGGAGCCGATGCTACGGAGGCCGAAGCCATTCACTGAGTCCCTCATTGAGAGCGCCTCTCCCCCGCCGCCGCTATCCTCCTATACTCGTCCCTTCCCTGTCCTTTGCACCATATCAACCATACTGTCTCTGTCTGCATCTCCCTCTCTCTGTCTATCATTGCAACTAGCTGACTGTTGGTCTGTCTCTGTCTCTGTCTCCCTCCGCCCACTCCTATATATGGGTCAGATGTTCAGAAAATGTACAACTAACCTTCAACAATCCTTTCAAATGACCCTAATTTAAGAGAGAAGTGACGTTCAAAATGCAGTTTAACGCAATGAAAGAGACTTGTCAACACAACGCCGCCAGAGATAGGTGATATACCCATTGTTCATAATTAATTTCTCAGTCTAATTTAGCAAAAGTTTCCAAATGTGTAGAGCTGCTGATTGTACATTTTCTGAATACTTGACCCATGTATATATGTCCCCATGCAGTGTTTGCTGACTGGGCCATGGGAAAGACTGGTCGTGTGTATCTATCTGTGACACACGTTCAAGATCCATTGGTAATCATTGAAAAGAGGAGGGTATAGCACCCGCTAGCGTGTTTCCTCTCAGAATAATAGGAAGGTAGTATACTATACCGAGGAGATTAATTATCAATCTCCTGGGCTAGTCCTAGGTTAGGAAACCGATTACCAAATTAGGCGTCCAATCACTGACATACCATTCATATCTGATCTGAGGGTTTGGGCCTGGACTGTATATGAATTATAACTTTAAAGTTATCCATACGTTTTTTCTAATAAACTAGTGGTTGAGACATTGGCTAATACCTTACGAAGTCATTATGTTATGACACCATTATCAGATCTATACTTTCTCCTCATGACACTAGGGTCAGATTTTTAGAAAATGTACAATTGTCAGCTCTACACATTTTAGTAAATTCTGCTAAATTAGACTGTTACATAATAAATGCTTTGTATATCTGAGTAATTTTTGCATCGTGGTGATTAAAACTATCTCTTCGTTCGTGTTAAACTGCATTTTGTACGTAATTTTTCTCTTAGATTTGGATAATTTGAGAGGATTGGGGAAGCCAGGTGAATTGTACATTTTCACATAATCTGACCCACTAGGTCGTCATACAGTGCCTTTCGAGCTCTTTTTCTCTGTCTCTCTCTCCCTTCTACTCTATCTCTATTTCCTGGGTATGATCATAAACTGCCTCCCTCTCAGCTCTCCCGCCCTTGATGTAACCATCTTAAATGTGTTGATAAGGGCGTAAAGCTACCAATCTCACTCCTCTTCTCAGGTCATCGGTTCCTCAGCCTATCTTCTATTTGACTGTGGCTAATCATGGCTGACTCCTGGTGGATGGACATCCTGCTCCCATCCACTCTCACTAACTCGCACAAACTCTCACTAACTCGCACAAACTCTCACTAACTCGCACAAACTCGCACTAACTCTCACTAACTCGCACTAACTCTCACTAACTCTCACTAACTCTCACTGACTCGCACAAACTCTCACTAACTCGCACAAACTCTCACTAACTAGCACTTACTCGCACAAACTCTCACTGACTCGCACAAACTCGCACTTACTCGCACAAACTCTCACTAACTCGCACAAACTCTCACTAACTCGCACAAACTCTCACTAACTCGCACAAACTCTCACTAACTCGCACAAACTCTCACAAACTCTCACTAACTCGCACTTACTCACACAAACTCTCACCAACTCTCACTAACTCGCACTTACTCACACAAACTCTCACCAACTCTCACTAACTCGCACTTACTCACACAAACTCTCACCAACTCTCACCAACTCTCACAAACTCTCACAAACTCTCACCAACTCTCACCAACTCTCACCAACTCGCACCAACTCGCACCAACTCTCACCAACTCGCACAAACTCTCACCAACTCGCAGTCACTCTCACTAACTCGCAGTCACTCTCACCTCCCCCATGCACTTGTGCCTATAGGCTGCACGCTGTCAATGACCTTTATTATATTCTCATTAACGTCTCCCACCCACGCAAACAAAGCACATTTGTGATGTGTTTCAGGAAAATGAGTCACAATTCGCAAAATTGATATTTTTCATAGTGTTCTTTTCACAAGATCTCTTTGAAATGTTTACCATTCTCTCAATAAAAAGTATTATTGTTGATAGAGTAGCGTGGTAACCACATGCACCCTTTAAACAAGTCTTTGAAGGTAGGTTTTAAGTAGAATAACCTCTTCTGCCATTTCAGGTGTAACTATTGAAAATATCCATTTGATATTCTGTAGTAGATTATCATTGATTTTACTTAACTTGAGATAACCTGTGTATGTTATATTGTTTTTTATCCTTCTGAACTTCTTGTCCAATGATTTGAATGTGATTTAAACTACAGCTAAAATTTTCCACCCTCTGCCGGCTCAGGGATCGGAAGGAAGACCACCAGTAGGTGAACCGATGAGCCATACTGTTAAAATTAATTTGATTGATCCTGATGTAGTGCTCTAACCTGAATAAAAATGATTTTAAAGAAATAAAAATAAACAAATGTTCTATTTAGCAACCAAAAGGGTATAAGAGAGACACCTCGTGGTATATGACGCGTTCCAGGCAAAATTATATCCAGAGGAATTTTAAATCGAGTAAAGTTCCTGATTTTTAGTTTATAATATGTATGCACGTATTATTACTACATAATATTTCGTCGTGTAAAAGGGTCAGATTTTCAGAAAATGTACAATTGGCAGATCAACACATTTAGTAAATTCTACTAAATTAGACCGGAAAATCGTCAATACTACGTATATCTGAGTATATTTAGTATTGCCTTGATTCAAACAATCTGTTAGGTTATGTTGAACTGTATTTTGAACCTGATTTTTGTTTTTAATTTGGGATATTTGAGAGGATTGATGAAGGCGAATTGTACATTTTCTGAAAATCTGACCCAAAAGCATAAAGCTCCAATATCTGTCGAGCTAACTTCTACATTATATTGGTCAGTATGGGTTATGCCGGTGTCATGACGAAAAGTGACCCCCATCGAAAAGTGACCCATGGGTCGATTTTCGGCAATCGAAAAGTGACCCACCCCATCGAAAATCGACCCCCTCTTCTTTTCTAACTTAATGTTCTGAAATAATATATTACGATGCCTGATATTGTATATTAATTCAGTTGTTTGATAGATAGTTTAACATAAAGTTTCTAGTGAGTATAATAACTTATAACGTATACATAATAATGCAATGAGAAATAAATATCCATAGTAACTGTAATTTCTACCATGACATCTATAGACGCTTCCTAGTTTGAAAATCTAATAAAATAATCTGGATACATAATACCTATTAATAGTAACAATTATCCTCCCTCAGTTTCTACACGGTGAAGGCATTATTACAATAAGCCAGCCTATTATAACACCTAGGGTGATTGAATAGGTGTAACATTTAGCGCGACAATATTCGGGAGCTAAAACACATTCCATGTTGTTACATTAGCTTCATGTAGCTTCATGATTGCTGAAAAATGAACGCTCAATATGGTATAAAAGTTATGTCTATATATCTCTGCATAAATAGGTGGGTCACTTTTCGACGGGGTCACTTTTCGATATCACACCGGCCGAGACTACCAGTGTAGGATGCCCGACATAATAAACCGATGAATTCATACATGGGGGCGACGAAAGAGGTTAAATAGCTGGCCAATTGACGGGGAAATATTATTGCTGACTACTCTACGATGCGACCAATTTTCTGAATAATAAATGGCTGCTGCCATGGATCTCGTATAAAGAGAAACCCCAGCACCGCTAAAATAATCCACTTTCATAGGCCATGGGGGCGGACCGTTGTTTACTCGATTTGCAATAACTATCCGACTCGGAAATGGACATTGTTCTGCATAAATCCATTATATATGATCCAACCTTTCAACTTTGTAGGCGTATTGGTCTTAAATATCATGTCTCAATCGATGTAGGTTGACACAAACTACAGCCCTACTGTAAAACTAAGATAGGAAAACAATATAAATATATATATATGACACATAGTACCACTAGACATTGGATTATATATGTACTTTAGGCGCCCACCAGTCCAGGCCTCAGATCAGATAAGAACGGTATGTCAGTGATTGGACGCATACTTCGCTATAACGGGTTTCCTAGCCCAGGACTAGGCGTTCTAATGGGGTTATAATGACATTTTGCGGTCTGAATGGAATTATAACGGCACTTTGCGGTATGAAGCGAGAGGCTTTCCCTCAGTTTGAAGGGACTCTCTCATCTTTGAGCCTAGACTGTACATATCATGGAAGACCTGGATTACATTCAAGAACGACATCCACTTTTTGTAAGTTTTTTGGAACAAATAGAACAATATATAATTATATTATTATATCCAACCCTTGGTTGATAAGCTACACTATACTTACCTCACCCTAGACTACCTTGGTGCCAGACCAAAACCGACTCAAAGGAGGGAAATCTGACTCACCTGTAAAATAAATAAAAATGGATTTGTGAGCGTGTATGTGTTGATTTACCTGAATAAAACGTTGGAAAAATCTGTTAGGTTATGTTGAACAAACCCTGGTACATTGCTCCTGGTATCTCGCCACTAGTTCACCCAACAGGCGCCCACCGAATGGTGGCAGCACTGAGCCTGCGTCGAAGCCTCCAATGTCACCTGTGATTCGGCCTGCGGAAAGTCCAATAGGGGAGTTGCATGTCTCACTGCGCATGTCTACTGCAGTGCATGCTGGGATGGATTCTGATAAAATCTGACATACAAATATTTGGCAATATTTTATCGAAAATAGCAAGAATGTTTTCACCAATATCATAGCTTGTATAAATCATCTATGAAAACCAAATGCATGATGGGAAAGATGGAGACTTGTGTTATGTGTACATGTATAACACATGGATATTGACATTAGAACATTGATAAATACACCGTGCTGAACATGACATGTTTTATATAGATTTTAGACTGTACCATTAGTCCCATAATTCCATGCGAATCAAGATTCAAAATGGCGGCTATGTAACTCCCCTATAGGGGACGTGCATAGCCGCCATTTTGAATCTAGATTCTCATGGAATTATGGGTGTGATGGTACAGTGTAAAATCTATAGAAAACATGCCATGTTCAGCATGGAATATTTATCAATTCTCCAGTGTCAATATCCATACATGGTTCCATAAAACAAGCCTCCATCTTTTCCATCATGCATTTGGTTTTCATAAATCATTCATAGAAGCTCTTATATTGGTGAGAATATTCTTGCAATTTTCGATAAAAATGTTGCCAAACATTTGTATGTCAGATTTCAACAGAATACATATTATTTTTACATTTATTTCTATATTAGCGAGTTCATAGAATTAGATCAAATGTGACCAGACCGTTTACAAAGAAGGCAAAGAGATGTCGTATTTCCTTAAACATGATTATGCTTGGGCACAAATATGAATTATCATATCTCAATATCCTCGTCATTAGGTTATATTTATATATACCCACGACGTATGGGGACAGCCAACACATATATAGTAATATCATGACATTGTCACTTTTTTACGATCCTATATCCCTATAGCAATATAACAACATGGGGTCTTTGGTGAGGCCCAATATAACAGGTTCATCAAATAGAAACTGCAGTCCATATGAAATAATGAAAACTTACATGTACTACCCATATATATACAGGGGACAGACAGCCTATAGCCAGATACCATATATATGTGATGTGTTTCAGGAAAATGAGTCATAAGTCGCAAAAATGGATTTTGAAATATCATCATATTTGGAAAGATGAGATCAAGCTGATTCTAATGATAGTAAACAGTCTAATAATCTAATAAGTATTTCCATATTTTAAGTTTGATATTTTTATTTTTGAAAAAAAAAGTTTGCAATATTTCTGGGGGGCAATAACCAGTAAAGTAACTAAATATACTCCATCTGAGGACTTTTAAAACAAATAGATATATTAAACACATTGTCCTGAAATTTGATATATCGAATCTGACTATAGCTGATGAATTAAAAAAAAATCAGAATATTCCAATGAAGTGATCTTATGAAATAAACACTTTGAAAAATATCATTTTTGCGACTTATGACTCATTTCCCTGAAACGCATCACATATAATGTAGGATCTCTGGCCTAGCTATAGACACCCCATCAATTAAGGGACACTAGATGCCAGATGCGTTTCTTGGGTGAAGTCACATGCGAAAGTGCGAAGGAGTGGAAAAGCAAGCTTATACAGTGTACAGATTTCAGAAAATGTACAATTGGTAGCTGTACATATTTTCTAAATTCTGCTAAATTCTGCTGCAATTTGGCCAATACTAGGTAAATTCGAGTATATTCGCCATTGCATTGATTCTAGCAATCTGTTAGGTTAGGTTGAACTGTTGATATTTATTTTCGTCTGAAATTTGGGTTATTTGAGAAGATTGGCGAAGTTGAATTGTACATTTTCTGAAAAGGTGTGCACAGAAAACAACAATCTACGCACTCATGCACACATTCGCCTTATTGCAGATGACAAGCGTGAGAAAAGCAAACGGGTAAGATTTTCAGAACATGTACAACTCGACTTCACCAATCTTCTCAAATAACCCAAATTTTAGACGAAAATAAACTTCAAAATACAGTCCAACCTAACCAAAGAGATTGCTAGAATCAATGCAATGTCGAATATACTCGAATTTACCTAGAATTCACCAAACTGCGGCCTAATTTATAGCAGAATTTACTTAATGTGTACAGATGCCAATTGTATATTTTCTGAAAATCTGACCCAAATAGAATTTAATGACAATACGTACATTCCTCAATTATTGTAAACGTATTTATTTTTGCGCAGATGAATGTTCACGCACTAAGCGCTTTGACATCTTTTCGCGCGGATTTAAGTTCGTGCAGCAAGGTAGTCTCACACCTTGTTTATTCAATAATTATACCTTTTGCGCAGGAGTTATTTTCACGCAGAAAGGTGGGGGCGCGAACATTAATACTGCGCGAACATTAATACGTTTACAGTATCAACTCTCTGTCACAACGATCCTGCATTCCTGGCTCTTTCCAAACCCTCAGATCAGGTAAGAATGGTATGTCAGCCTACGTCGCTAATCGGTTTCCTGGCCTAGGACTAGGCGTTTTAATGGGAATATAATGACATTCTGCGGTCTTAATGGAATTATTATGGCACTTTGCGGTTTCAGACGAGAGGCTTTCCCTTCGTTTGAAGGGGCTCTCTCAACTTTGAGTGCTTTGTTGCGAGAAGCAGCAAAGAACGAAGAAAGAGAACTAAATTAGTCTTCCTTCAACTGAGAAAAAAATCGGGCCCGGGACTACAACTTAAAATGTACCCACTCAGGGTGGTTTCTTGGCATTTTAAGCCAATGTCAGCCTTATCTTAGAAACCTTTACAAAGCGGACCGCTCCAATGTTTGGAAACATAAGGGGTCAGAGGGGTCACCGCCAGACATCACATCTCCTGTGGCTCCTTACCGGATGCTACGGTTAAGGGGGATTACTTCCAGGGCGTTTCCATGGTTACCTGGTATTAGGCGGTAGGGGAGGGCTTAGCACCGCCGTTTTAAGTCTGATTTTAAAGGTTTTTGTTTGACCTGCCAGGGATCCTCCGGTAATAAGTTTCACTTACCTCGGCTTTAGTTATTTCTGGCTTGCCCCAGGTCCTCAACCCAGGAGGCAATTGAATAGGACTTCCTTATTTATATAAATATTTTGGAATATAGTCCTGAGTTTTTTTCTACAAAAAGGAAAAGTACAAAGTCCTGTACTTTTCCGGTGCAGTGATAATTTCGGGGAAATAGCATTTTTTAAAAAAAGCAAATATAGGGGTAAGATTTTCAGAAAATGTACAATTCAAATTCGCCAATCTATCCCAAATTTCAGACGAAAATAAAGTTCAAAATGCCGTTCAACCTAGCCAAACAGATTGCTAGAATCAATGCAATGCTGAATATACTCGAATTTACCTAGTATATTGACCAAATTGCAGCCTAATTTTGCAGAATTTACAAAATATGTACAGCTACCGATCGTACATTTTTTGAAAATCTGACCCATATACAATTATCTATACCAAACAATTGGATGTAACAATGAATTGCGTCTCGATACTCCGACGCACCCCCCCCCCCCCCCCGCCATTTCCCCCCCCCCCCGCCATCTCCCCCACCCCTGGGCCTGACAAGACTGTTTATATATTTATATGATGTATTATCCTCGAAAACAGACAACAGTCAACACAAGTGCAGTGGAAATTAGCCACAATATCACTCTCCTATAGCCTCCAGAATCGCGTGACAATGAAAGGTAAATATTAATACCAACAACATTTAACATAGGAACAATACTAGAGTCTGTAGCGGCAGTGGGGGAGGGGAGGGGGGGGGGGTTACTACCCCTCAGGCCTCATATAAGACACCCCATTCTCACTCGGAACCACTCGGAGCGCCTCGGCCTTGGCCAGAGAAAGAAGCATGTGGGTCAGATTTTCAGAAAATGTACAATTCACCTTCACCAATCTTCTCAAATAACCCAAATTTCAGACGAAAATGAAATTCAACTGCCTGTTCTGTCTTGAAAATAAACTTCAACATGACAAAACAGATTGCTAGAATCAATGCAATGCAAAATATACCTATAGTATTGACCAAACTGCAGCCTAATTTGGCAGAATTTACTAAATGCCAACTGTACATTTTCTGACAATCTGACCCCCCCGGGTTGAGGCGGGCACACGGCACTAGATCAATGGCTAGTGTGGGCAAACAGACCATGTCAACATGGCGCATACAAATATCCCCCCACCCGGTACCCAACTAACACAATATCATAATTATGCGTGTCTGGCCCGAGAGCATTCCTTGACATCATTGCGAAAGCGGAGATGGCAGTAGACCATTAGAAATATAGACGGGATGGGACGAGGTTACGGCGGCCGGCCAAACAATGAATTAATTCCAACGGGGTGGTACCATATGGGTCAAGTTTTCAGAAAATCCACAATTCACCTTCACCAATCCATCTAAAGTAACCCAAATTTCAGTCGAAAATGCAGTTCAAAATGCAGTTCAACCTAACCAAACAGATTGCAATGCTCGAATTTACCTAGTATTGGCCAAATTGCAGCTTAATTTAGCAGAATTTACTAAATGTGTACAGCTGCCAATTGTACATTTTCTGAAAATCTGACCCACATATGAGACGCTAATTGATATGACAAGTACAAGTGCAGCAGAAATTGTAATATATTTCCTGCTGAAGGTAACAGAGTAGGTAAATCAATTTGGTGGGATATTCTACCCAGTATTCTGCCCCGTTATATATGTATATATTATATCCTGATAAAGCATTCGCAGAGGAAGATGCGATAAGTCAGCAGTCATCGCGACCGGAGATTGTGTCGCAGGGTATAATAAAGGACATCCTCTTGACAATCAATGAATGCCAGCTGATCTGTATATGGGTCAGATTGCCAGAAAATGTACAATTGGCAGATCTACACATTTAGTAAATTCTCCTAAATTAGGCTGACAAAATGATACATTTGGGGTGTATCTAAGTATATTTGGTATCGCATTGATTTAAAGTATCAGTCCTGTTATGTTAAACTGCATTTTGAAGCTCATTTTTGTTTTAAATGTGGGTTATTTGAGAGGATTGGTGAAGACGAATTGTATATACATAATGCTATTATTCATGATAATTAATACAGTTACACTGTCACAGAAATAAGGAAAAGGTTTTAGTCCTCTGCCCCTTTGCAGATCTTCCTCGACCGCCCTAACTAAGTATAATACACACATTCATTCATTCAATAGGCTACATAACATTACAATACAAATCAGTGTTTCTTGTATGAATTGTACATTTTCTGAAAATCGGACCCATATCTATAATAAAACTCCACGTGAAAGGCAAGAACGAACACAATGCATGCATAATACAATCAGCATTGGTAGGCCTAGATCTGGGTTGAATTTAAGCCATCAATCCCTTCTCAAATTGTCTACATTGCGTTCTTTACTGCAGTGTCATTAAGGCAGACCTGATTGATCAGGACTTCAGACATATGTATAGTTACATACCTCATACGGGTCAGATTTTCAGAAAATGTACAATTCATCATCACCAATCCTCTCAAATAATCCAAATTTCAGACGAAAATAAAGTTCAAAATACAATTCAACCTAACCAAACAGATTGCCAGAGTCAATGCAATGCCGAATATACTCGAATTTACCTAGTATTGACCAAATTGCAGCCTAACTTAGCCAAATTCACTAAATGTGTACAGCTGCCAATTGTACATTTTCTGAAAATCTGACCCATACACAAGCCGCCATAGCGGTATGGCCCCCACTTGTTACCTTGGTCACGTTGTGGTAACAAGAAAAACCACAACATTTTGATTGAGTGCTTTATGACAGCACCAAACGAGGTATGAGGGGAACTTATAAATACAGATTGGGGCTGGAGTTATCATTGGCCGTTATAATGCTGGGGCGTATGCGTTGCATGCGCAGCAACGAAGTAAAATATGTCCAGAGAGGATCATAGTGGGCGCTGCATGATATAAAATGGAAGCTTCATCAGAGAGGGGGGAGGCATTAAATAGGCAGACTCCCTGTCAAATGGTTTATATTAAAATGGTATTTTTCAATCTGGTCATATTCACTTTGTTTGAGAGTATTTTTAATAGATAGGAACTATTATTATGTCTATAAACCAATGGGGTTTCTGCATGACTGTATAAGGTTCAGATTTTCAGAAAATGTACAATTAGCAGCTCTACACATTTAGGATTTTTTTTCTAAATTAGGCTGAAAAATGATGAATACTGGGTACATCTGAGTATATTTGTCCAGAGAGGATAGTGGGCGCTGCATGATAAAAAATGGAAGCTTCATCAGGGAGGGGGAAGCATTAAATAGGCAGACTCCCTGTCAAATGGGTTATATTAAAATGGTATTTTTCAATTTGGTCATATTCCCTTTGTTTGAGAGTATTTTTAAAAGATAGGAACTAATATTATGTCTACAAACCAATGGGGTTTCTGCATGACTATATTGTTTTATATATAAATTTTTTGATGTGCTGGCCAGGAAGGTATTGTTGGAGGTTACGATGATTATTGGTTATTGATTGGTATTAATTCAAACGGGGGGAAAGCCTCTCGCCTCAAACCGCCATTGTAATTCCATTATAGGGCGACTCCACTACCTACCCTCAGTTAATGCAAAGATGGGTGTGGTTCAGAACTGTAAAGAATGAATCCAACATAGGAGTTTAGTTTATCACACCTGGGCCATTTCTATACCGACCCATTCATTGCCTTCAAATTGTAGAAGCTTCCCGCCACAGAAACTTGGTCCAATAAAGGTTAACTTAGCCGGGATGAGTATAGGAGATTTAAAGAGAACAAATTTCTAACGCTTTCTAACACGAACATGAAATAGCCTCTCCACTCTAGGTCCAAACCCTCAGATCAGTTAAGAATGATATGTCAGTGATTAGGAGCCTACTTCGCTAATCGGTTTCCTGGCCTAGGAGTCGGCGTTCTAATGAGAGTATAATGACATTCTGCAGTTTTCATGGAATTATAATGGCACTTTGCGGTTTGAGGCGAGAGGCTTTCCCCGAAGGGACTCTCTCATCTTTGGGCCTAGATTGTCTCACAAACATTATCACCGCAAACGAAGACAATACATGACGTGGGGAATTAATCGGGAAGATATCAAGAAATTAAATCATGAATCACATGGCATAGTTGGCCAGCAAACATTGGCCATAAATCTATTAATTAATCAAAATATTCTATTAAAATAAATATAGATATTCAAAATGGCGGCTAAGCAAATCCCCTATTCAATTTGGACAATAATTTTGCCGGATATTTTCCCATGCAATCCTATTGCATGCCTCGTTCACATCGAACGGTGTTAAAAAAATCATGACCAAATTGGCAATAACAAAATGTGCCCGGCTGTGTGAATAATTGTAATTATCACGCAAACATTTTTTTTCTATTAAACACACATACGATTCCCATTTGTTTTTAAACCGGCAATACAATTATTACAAGTTTGAAGAAAAGTCCCATGTATCGACAAAAGATATTCCTCCAAACTTTGGAAAACGAGCGAATGCGTTACTGTACATACATTCTTAGCTTTGATAAGTGTGTAGCATATATATGTCATCCGTTTTAGGAAAATGAGTCATAAGTCGCAAAATATGGATTTTGTGATATCACCATATTTGAAAAGAGGAGATCAAGGTGATTCCAATGATAGTAAACACTAGGACACCTAATAAGTATTTTTATATTTTAAGTTTGATATTTTAATTTTTGAAAAAAACGTTTGCAATGTTTCTGGATGGGTAATTACCAATAAAGTAACTAAATATACTCCACACGAAGGCCTTCAAAACGCAAGGATATATTTAATAAAACGTCCCTAAAGTTGGTACATGGATTCATATGAATATAAATGCTAAACCCTAAAAAAATCAGAACATTTCAATGAAGAGATCTTGTGAAAAAAAATAAAAATTTGGGACTCATTTTCCTGGAACACATCACATATGGGTCAGATCACCAGAAAATGTATAATCAGCAGCTCTACACATTCAGTAATTTCTGCTAAATTCGACTAAGAAATACTAGCTATATCTGGGTATATCTGGTATTGAGTTGATTCAAAGGATGTGTTTGTTTATGTTGAATTGTGTTTTGAGTCTCATTTTTGTATTAAATTCGGGTTATTTGCGAGGGTTTCTAAATGTGAATTGTGCATTTTCTGGAAATTTCACCCATATACGTCATCAGGATATCGGGGGCAACTCGAGCTTTATAACAGGTTTGCCACAAAATGCTGCGGACTGAAGCCAGTTCATTTTATCGGGGCAATGCTATCAGCAAACGCCTAGATCTCCAACTTAACACCGAGAAAACAAATACAGTAATCTTGAACTGGCCGTTGGGAATCCTATGATCTACCAAATAATCAGTCGATAAGACTTTTTAAACAGCAAGCAGTCGATGGGGCAGAGATTCCCAGATCTGGGATTTAGACAGGCCAACTCCAGGTCCAGGGCCCCTAAGTTTGTTTTGAATTATTTCACCCAGAAAGAATGTTAGGCTTTGTTTTGCGCATCTCGGCACGAGCAGGCCTACAGATGTAAACAGTGTAAAATAAACAATGAGGCAAAATGGCAGGGGGCAAAGACGGCAGCTCGAGGGAAGCCAACTCTTTTAAAAATTGATTCGTTGCAGCTGATAAAGTGGTTGCGTATTTACAGAAATCAATTACCATGAAAAAGCTTTGAGACGGCTGCCATGCACCGTCCGAAAAAAATTATTTTAAAGCACAGAATGCTAGAATTTTAATGCGTATCCATTGATAAACTCAAGACTTTTGAGCTGACTCTTATACCCTGTCCACACACCGCCGATTTGCCTCCCGATTGCCCCCCGATTTGGGTCTCCCGGCCGATGAATCCTATGATTTCATTCCAAATCATGGTTTATGTTAAGCCTGGGTTCCACTGCCACGCTACTTCTCCCGCTACTACTCCCGTTTCTTTGGTCCCGCTACTTTAGAAGTAATGGGAAGTAGCCATTTAAAATCAAACATGTTTGAATTGAAGCGACCTCCTGCTACTTGCTCCCGCTTCTAAAAGTACTGGGACCAATGAAACGGGAGTAGTAGCGGGGCAGTGGAACCCAGGCTTTATTGAAAAACCAGGATTGGAAATGAAATCCTAGGATTCATCGGGAGACACGAATCGGGGGGTGGGGGGCAATCGGGGGCAAATCGGCTGTGTGTGGGCAGGGTATAAAGAACAACAATATGGAGTTTGAAATGAAAGAATGAGCCAATGATAATTTTAAACAAGATGCACGGCTATGACTAACGTCATATATAATTGCAATGGGCTACATGTATACATAAACAAGACAACACACTACTGCCCAATTGCTATAGTATCTTTCGATACTAGGAGGGTAGCCCAGCTGATTTGCCTAACTGCTATTTTCTTTTGCTTCTAATTTTTAGTATATAGTTCTTTTTTTGTATTTCTTTTTTTCGTATTAATTTGTGGATCATGCGATTGTTGGGTGTTCCATTGGATTGCTCAGTTGAACCTGTGCTCCTACCTCTATCCCATCAATACCCTACAATATGACTCCACATGGATGTTGTCATGGCAACCATCACTCACTTCCAAACCTGGCCTCCTCCACTCTGGGCCACAATCAGCAGGAGGCATATCACAGTGATGTTACACTTCAGTTACATAACTTATCTGATGATCTCCTCAGATATTTCCTCTCACTGAAATCAGTTGACACAGATGTACAGATGACAGTCTACAGATCCAAAGATAAAGATCTTACAGGATGTAGCTTGTAAGATCACACTTGCCAACCCCCTGCCTAGTACCCAACCCCCTGTCAATCACAGCCAGTCTGTACACCTCCCTCCCTGTCCTCCCTCCTCCCTCCCTGTCACTCACAGCAAACAGGCCAAGCCAATACACTCCTCCACTTAACAGCACCAGCCAACACAGTCAAAACAGACCCATGTGGCCACTGACAGGCCACCCCTCCAATTTAGACTAAGCCAGGGGTGCGACAGAGGCTCCAGTATAGAGTATACCTTTCCTATAGTGATACTAAAAGGAGGCTGCGCCCATTCAATCGAAATACAACTTAAAACAGAAAAACACTTAGAGGCTACCCTCCTAATAAGTACATGTACACATAAGTACATGTACACATACATACATACATACATACATACATACATACATACATATATACATACATAGAAGAACCATTCTAAATTTCAAGTAAGCATGTGAATGTTAAGGAATTCTCCCAATGACACCAAGTAAACCCCACCAGAATACCTTAAAACAGCATATATTTAGAAAAAAAAATATTCAAATTATACATTTGTTAAAACAGATGTAAACTTTTCATGTTTAAATGATTGTAACCATACTACATACTAGGTCACCACAATAATAATAGCTGCTCAGATTGTAGTTAGTAGGGGGAAGGTAGATCGCTTTATATCGGGGGAACCGAGGGTGGAATGGATGATGAAATAGAGAAGTTCTTTAAATAAAGTTGATGTTGTTTATTATTGAACTCAAGTCTTTCGGGCTTACTTGCCCTTCATCAGGAGTAGTGTGGATTGTAGTTGTAAGGTGTAACTATGTTTGCATGTACATTTTGTACATGTACATTCATACCTACATTAGTACATACACCCACTGTCACCACTGCCACCACTACCACCACTAACACTAAGCTCCCACTCAGCTGGCCAACGAACCGTGACATAGCATGACCAGCACCAGCACCACTGCCACCACTACCACTACCACTACCACTACCACTGCGCTCAGACGAAGACGAAAGTGGTGCATAGACGACGGACGACGATTTTCTTCACAAATGTAGAATTCCAATGGTAACATTATACCTAAACACATTTAACTGCCCATTGCAACTAAAAACAAGATCATGTACTTGTTAGGAAATGGCTCCTTCATAATGGAGAATATAGAACTGTACATACGCCTGTTCATGTGCAGGAGCTGAGGTCGACATGAGGGTCAGATTTCCAGAAAATGTACAATTGGCAGCTAGCTCTACACATTTAGGAAATTCTGCTAAATTTGGCTGTAAAATGAAGAATACTGGATATATCTGAGTATATTTGGTATCACATTGATTTAAAGTATCAGTTCTGTTATGTTAAACTGCATTTTGAAGCTCATTTTTGTTTTAAATTTGGGTTATTTGAGAGGATTGACGAAGGCGAATTATGATAGTACCGCACAAGTAGCCTAGGTGGTCTGGCATCAAGGATCGCATGGACCCAAGATGATTCTTTTCACATGGCCCACGAGCCGATAGGTGAGTGGGTTATTATTGAAAAGAATCGTCGAGGGTCCAAGCGATCCTTGATGCCAGACCACCTACGAGATGTGGTACTATTTTTACTCCATGGTGCTATTAGATTAATTATGAATTATAACACAAAGTCCTTTATTTACTTACGAAGTTACAGCCATTCTTCTCTCACTGATGCCGGTGACGACGCAATATTGTAGGCCTACATCGTAGGCCTAACGTCATGACGTTAGTAACGCTAGTAAGAGTCATTGACAACGCATTTTCCCGCGTGGAAGGGAACCAATCAAATGAGTTTATTTTGCACATCATTTTAGGCCCCGCCCATGTGGTACAAAACAATGTACCACACGGTATGTACCACACGCCTCTACATACGAATGTTGTGTGATACACACTTCACCGTGGAGGGAATCAGTACATTTTCTGAAAATCTGACCCATGCGCAACCTGTAGTAATTCCTCTCCCGGGGAAAGA
Source organism: Sthenelais limicola (assembly GCA_942159475.1). Classification (NCBI taxonomy): domain Eukaryota; kingdom Metazoa; phylum Annelida; class Polychaeta; order Phyllodocida; family Sigalionidae; genus Sthenelais; species Sthenelais limicola. Next base: position 106,050,808 of record OW804098.1, read on the forward strand.
TGCCAACTTTGAGCAAATTATGCTTATCAAATGGCTTAAAATGGAAAACTCACGGATATTAGTACAGTAATCATTCCCTCGAGCGGCTTCTCGGGAAATTACCAATTACCACAGGGGGGGGTGATTATTGTTGTCTCCAGATTTCTTATTACACAATCTGGATGTGCAGGGACACGAGAGACCCATTTCATTGCAAAGAAAAAGCTCATGAGAAGGACTTAAAACAAAATCACAATCGTCCCCAAATCGGCTTAATGGCTTTTCAAAGGCGGGTTAGACTTAATCAAATTTATTCATGCTATAAAAATTGTGAATGCGTGAATGGGAAAAAGTAGTTCTAGAAAGTGTCGCGTACAAAAATCCCTCTTATTGAGTGAGCGTGCGAATTTGGTTAATATCCTGTTTTTAAAAAGTTCTGAAGAAAATGTATACGATTGTCAGCTCTACACATTTAGTCAATTTTGCCTTTTCTTTAATTCACTTTCCAGGTTACCCCATTTAGCGATGAACGAAAACAACGATTGTCGTTATGAAACAAGTGTGATCATTCATCGCTCTGTTTGCTAAGTCTGCACCGATGATCGCATCAGACATTGGGGGAGAATATGTGTTTTTTCCCTGTCAATTGAAATTGTGAGTGATGTGTACGGTTCAATGCAAGGTCTCCTCCCATCTCCCCACCAACGCCATTAATGGGTCAGATTTTCAGACAATGTACAATTGGCAGCTGTACACATTTAGGAAATTCTGTTAAATAAGGCTGCAATTTGGTCAATACTAGGTAAATCGGGGTATATTCGGCATTGCATTGATTCTAGCAATCTGTTTGGTTAGGTTTAACTGTATTTTGAACTTTATTAACGTCTTGAATTTGGGTTTTTTGAGAGGATTGGTGACAGTGAATTGTACATTTTCCGGCATTTTCACCCACGTACAAACAATTTTTTTTAAAAAATTGTTTTTGTTTTTAGAAAAAAATTGTTTCAGGCCAATGCAAATATTTAAAGCAAACATCATCATTCAGTTGAAAAAAGCTTATCGTTGTATGCGGCGAACTGCAACGCTCGAGGAATGTGGCTTTCTGGACAGGACTATATATATAAATGATTAAATATTGTGTGAATTAATGGGTGTACATACATCTCACAACATGTGACAATCTGGTTATTGCGCGGGAAGGACTCGCATAAACTAGTTTGCTACATGTCGGAGGAGCGGTTAGCTGCATCTTATCAGGTTTATGAATCAGATTCTCAAAAATTGTACAATTCGCCTTCACCAATCCTCTCAAATAACCCACATTTAAGACATAAATAAGGTTCCAAACACAGTCCAACATAACCCAACAGATCAATTTAATCAAGACAATACTAAATATACTCAGATATATCTGGTATTTATATTTGTCTGCCTAATTTAGCAGAATTTACTTAACATGTAGAGGTGCCAATTGTACATTTTCAGAAAATCTGACCCATATGTCAGACTTGTATGGAGAAGAGACACTTCTCATAGGCCTGTATGTCATGTCCTCCAGCAACGCTTGCCGCCCCGCCCTGACCAGCCCTGTCAGCATGTATCCTCATCCCATCGACCGGGGAGTCATATAGGCCCTATCTCAATCCATATAAATAATACTATAAAGATAACTGCAAGGGTCTTGTGTCATAGTCCTCCGCCTCGCCTAACTTATTTAATACGTGGCAAATCTTGTACCAGAGCAGCCCTGGCCATTGCAGACATTCCATATCCGCAAATATCTAAAGCATATAGCAGCAGGATAAGTGGTAAGGATTGGCAGTAGGAGTATGTATACATGTATATATAAATTATAACTACATGCTCTTAGTTAAAGGACCATGTATATATGTATGTATGTATGCCCCTAGTTAAAGTATGTATATGTATATGCATGTATAAATTTATGTATGTATGTATGTATGTATGCCCTTTGTATGTATGTATGTATGTATGTATGTATGTGTGTGTATATGTATGTATGTATGCCCCTAGTTAAAGTATGTATGTATGTATTTATGCCCCTTGTATGTATGTATGTATGTATGTATACATGTATGTATACATGTATGTATGTATACATGTATGTATACATGTATGTATGTATGTATGTATGTATACATGTATGTATGTATACATGTATGTATGTATACATGTATGTATGACCTTTATATGAATAAAGCATAATAGATCAGACTGGAATCTAAATGCTACAAGTATAATTATTAAATGCATAAAACCTCACAATTCCGTTCGTTGAAGATACAGTAAAGCCTAAGGAAAACCTAAAGTGCTGCGTTTCAATGTTCGGAGATTCTGTATTCAATTCATGACACGTTCTAAGGCGAATGAACAGACAGATCTAACTAAATTATCGCCGCAAATATTTCTTCATAAGGTGTCCTACAATACACTGAAACATAGACATAATAGTTATGAGCTTTGCCTTCCAACAGTGAAACATAATTAACACTCCTTTCTAATGTTCCAAAAACAAAAAGACTCCCCTGGGGAGCCTAATTGTGCTCCAAAAAATTTAGCTAATTGATTTTGACAACGAAAAACATGTTATAATACTTCAAGCATCGCCTTGGAAGCGGTTAGAAAGAACTTTCGCCTCCCTTATGGGACATTAGCACAGACATTCGCCGATAAGCTTCATTTTGCCATTGGTTCGTATACAATCAGAGAGCCAATTCCTCTTCCAACATGGTTATTGGGTCAGATTTGAAAATGTACAATTCACCTTCTCCAATCCTCTCACTTAAATAATCCAAATCTAAGAGAAAAATTACGTTCAAATGCAGTTTAACACGAAGGAAGATCATCACGATGCCAAAATTACTCAGATATACAAAGCATATTTATTATATAACAGTCTAATTTAGCCTTACCAAAGTTACCAATTTTGTAGAGCTGCCAATTGTACATTTTCTAAAAATCTGACCCTAATACAGGTTGGTCTTGGAAATCTTTCCCAAAACTTAGATGCCTATGGGAGAATCTTAACACTTCACAATACGTATTAGGGTCAGATTTTCAGAAAATGGACAATTCATTTACAACAATCCTCTCAAATAACCCTAATTTCAGACGAAAATAAGGTTCAAAATACGGTTCAACCTAACCAAACAGATTGCTAGAATCAATGCAATGCCAAATATACCCCGATTTACCTTGTATTGACCAAATTGCAGCCTTATTTAACAGAATTTCCTAAATGTGTACAGCTGCCAATTGTACATTGTCTGAAAATCTGACCCATTAATGGCGTTGGTGGGGAGATGGGAGGAGACCTTGCATTGAACCGTACACATCACTCACAATTTCAATTGACAGGGAAAAAACACATATTCTCCCCCAATGTCTGATGCGATCATCGGTGCAGACTTAGCAAACAGAGCGATGAATGATCACACTTGTTTCATAACGACAATCGTTGTTTTCGTTCATCGCTAAATGGGGTAACCTGGAAAGTGAATTAAAGAAAAGGCAAATGTAATTGATTATCTGTGTCGGATGGGAGAAAAAGGAATATTTCCGTAGGCAATTAATGATGAGGTATTTTATCATACCACCTGGAGCACCCAATGTGAATCAGGCGAAGATTTCAAACTAAGACGATGGAAGTAAACGGCCTGTCAATGAGACAGAATTTAAAATGGATTTCATAGTTAAGGAATTTGGAAGCAGTTTATTTGTAAAAAAATATTATACCTGTAGCTCTCCTTCTGAGAATTGAATTATGAGTATAATTTTATAGATGATTTGTCTGACTGTGTGATATTTTTATTTGTGTCAGATACAATTTAGCTATGTTAATGGGAGGTTTATATAATTACTGGTTATCTGTTTTCCTCAAACAGTTTTTTCTTATTATTATGCTCGTAGGTCTCCTTCTGAGATATCTTCTCTGTAGGCTATGTATGAAGTACGTCCATGGAGGACAATACGTATTTACACTGGAATTTTCATTTTGCTAAATGTTTGGCCTTTAATCGAATAAAAAAAAATAAAAAAAGATCAACATCTCGGGTATGATGGATTTCAGCATTTTAAATACCAAACTCTAATATTGTAATGACTATCGAGAAATGATTATCATAACCTAAAGTTTCCACTCGCATATATTTAATTATCTTTAGTTTTTTATGTATGTAACATTAGCAACCTTTTGTATACTCTGCATCTGGTTTTCTGTAGTAATTTAAAATTGTGATATACTAGAATATTTGTATAAACCTTTCTTTAACTTTCATAATCTTGTCGGCAGCCTGGACTGGAAAAATGTACTACTAATAATAATGTCGTTGCAGAATTCAATAAAAAAAATCTTTAAATACAATGATATTATAAGGATCCCAATAGTCTACCGAAGATAAATGGGAAAACCTAATCATTAGGCATAAGTAACAATTTCACAATTTACTAATTTTTTTATTTTTTTTTTATTTAGTATTTTTATACAGCACATCTTCTGTAATAACGACAGTTGAGTTATCGACAAACAAGTACATTGTACAATGAAGTTCTAATAATCAATTGAGGACAGTAACATTGAGATATTGGCTCACAGATGATAATCCACTGCAGAATAACCATGGTCTTCCCCCTACCACTGTGCCTATCTAGACCTAACTCTACTGAACAAAGTCCAAAGTAAGACCAAAGGTCAAGATCAGAAACAAAATTGAATGAAATAAATTTAGAAATTATAAGCTTGGTAAATCTAGTGGCAGCGTGAAGGTACAGCATGCTCTAAGTTTGTGTATGATTGGGTTATTTTGTGGCAGCGTGGAAGTACAGCCTGCACTTTGTTTGTATTAGGGAAATCATATCGACGTTTTAGAGATACGTGGTCTAAAAGCACCTTAAACTGAATTATGTACAATGGAGGCGGAAACATTTGCTTAACGTTTGAACAAAGACTTGAAATGATAATAATGATAATTTGTAAATGACACATGGGTCAGATATTCAGAAAATGGACAATTTGCCTTCACCAATCCTCTCAAATAACCCACATTTAATACAGAAATGAGCGTCAAAATGCAGTTTAACATAACAGAACTGATACTTTAAATCAATGCGATACCAAATATACTGAAATATACCCGGTATTCATCATTTTTCAGCCTAATTTGTCAGAATTTACTAAATGTGTTAAGCTGCCAATTGTACATTTTCTGACAATCTGACTCATATGTAGTTTTGACTGATGATATATCTATATTATTCATTCCCACTATGCACTATGTGTAGCACCAAAAGAAATTTCCTGAACGAAGCCAAGTATGTTGTGGGAAAAGATAAGAAAGTGGGTCAAAAACAGTAAAATTCTAACAGGGTTTAAGGAAGGTGAGTTAAATAACACAAGTATTCTGTTGGGATACAGTGGTCAAAATAAGAGAAAAAATACAATGAATTGGATAATTCTGGCAGCTAAGGTTTATATCCATCGACAGAGGATCTTTGACAACAACAAAATAAAACTTCAATGAATTTGCCAACGAATTGAGAATGAATATAAGAGTGAGGGAATATAATAATAGTATTCTGGGGAGAAGAAAACCCAAAGAAAATGATTGGAATAAAATCTTGAGTGAGTTAGAAGGGGACGAATAAACATCTCGCATAATGTAAGAGATAGTCCAAAATTTGTTCCTCCAATTTGTAAGGTGAAGAAGTCAGTAAGTCAGAACCAAGTCGTTATTGTACAAATGATAAACAACTGAGATATCAAATCATTGATGATGAGTGAAAGAAAATGTAAGAAAAAACAAAAAAAACTAAAAAATCTACAAGGGACGCGACATTAATGATACTTAGAATTGTATGAGCCCAGATGGCAGCATTATGTTGAATAAAACCTTTTAAAAACAAAAAGAAGGTGAGGTTCGAGATAGAAAATGATATGAATCTGTAACGATGTTATTGATGTGAGGTATCAACCAAACAAAAAGAGGCGAACAAAGTATCTTGGTAATTTGATGGAATAATTAAATCGCTTTTTGTAGGTTTACTTATTATACTCAATATAAAATCATCATTGGATATCTCCTTTGGCAACGCACAAAAATAATCATGTAAATGCGTCTTTCTCTAATGAAATTGTTAAATGTACTGAGGCCAATAAATATATTTTTTTTAAAAAACCCCAAAAAAACCAATACGATTGCAAACTATTAAAAATCAAGGTGCCTAGGTGATTGTATTTGATAGCGTCGCTGCACTCCCAGCCAGTTTCAGTTAAAGTATTTCTCACTCTTCGCACCTTGTCAAAAGCCATTATCCCATCGCTAAAATATTTAAATCAACCAGAATGGAATTACAAGGCGAAAGGAAAAATTTCCATCTCACCCAATCAATATTGGTTTAAAACGCTATCTGATTGCTTGGAGGCCTCGGGACATGGAGAAAATGTTGTTAAGAGGGACAGATTCCCCCTGATTGCTCGTTTAAACCTTATTGAACACAGGCGTATTGATTGGATATAGACGTATAGCCCTAAGAGCAACGAGGATTCGCAACACAGCAAGTGGGTCAGATTTTCAGAAAATGTACAATTGGCAGCGGTACACATTTAGTAAATTCTGCTAAATGTGGCTGAAAAATGATGAATATCGGGTATATCTGAGTATACTTTGAATCGCATTGATTTAAAGTATCAGTTGTGTTATGTTAAACTGCATTTTGAAGCTCATTTTTGTCTTAAATGTGGATTATTTGATAGGATTGGTGAAGGTGAAAATTGGGCCCATATACACCTTCATGCACGAAATCATAGGTGTATGACTCAGTCATACATGAAGAAACCCTTGCACTACATTAGAACGAAGGCACATATGGGTCAGTCTTTGAGAAAATGTACAATTCAACTTCGCCAATCCTCTCAAATAACCCAAATTTCAGACGAAAATAAAGTTCAAAATACAGTTTAACCTAACCAAACAGATTGCTAGAATCAATGCAATGCCAAATATACTCGAATTTACCTAGTATTGACCAAATTGTAGCCTAATTTTGCAGAATTTACTGAATGTGTACAGCTGTCGATTGTACATTTTCTGAAAATCTAACCCATATGAGAGAGACGATAATATTCAAGAGGGAAATTGTTCAGGTATAGTACATAGTTTTCCCTCAGGTATAGTATATTACTTCTAGATCTGAGGAAAGCTGATTCAGTTTAGCAGAGACTCATACAATAGCAACCATAAGATGGCTTTGATTGTCGACGACCTTTTCTGGAGTCGATGCACTATAGCTAGCTCCGCCCAAATTATTTCATCCACCAGAAAAAGATTGAATATGAACTTTTGGAAGGAAACTATATTGCTAGAGCTGAGATAAAAGGATGCAATTGTGTAAAGCATTCACAAGGTGAAAAAATATTGGAAAAAAAACAATTGATGGCGAGAGAAGTGGCTTTTCAAGCCGTCTTTCAGTATGGAATGAGGTGGTACTAGAGAAGTTGACGGTCTTAAAAAAAAGGTCAGATTTTCAGAAAATGTACAATTCACCTTCACCAATCCTCTCCAATAACCCACATTTAAGACAAAAATGAGCTTTTAAATGCAGTTTAACATAACAGAACTGATACTTTAAACCAATGCGATACCAAATATACTCACATATCCCCGCTATTCATGATTTTTTTGGCAGAATTTAGCAGAATTTCCTTAATGTGTAGAGCTGCCAATTGTACATTTTCTGAAAATCTGACCCAGTACATTGCCCGATGTTGAGTATAGGATGAAAGCCTGGTCCAACACAAGATCATAACCAGGTTTCCAGCCCAGCGAAATAAAGGTTGTGGATACATGATCTTGGCCGAACCAAGGGGAGTAAGGGCGAAAGTGATTGAATTATCATGGCTGTCAAGAACACAACACGGCTCGGAAAATTATTGTCCTAGAAAAAAGTGACAGAGATCCTCCCCGATTTTTACTTGGTAAATAAAGGACATGGATACGTGGAATAAGAAGGATGTGGGTGAAGTTATCAGAAAGTGTAGAATTCACCTTCACAAATCCTCTCAAATAACCCAAATTTGAGACAAAAATAAAGTTCAAAATACAGTTCAACCTAACCAAACAGATTGCTAGAATCAATGCAATGCCAAATATACTCGAATTTACCTAGTATTGACCAGATTTCAGCTTAATTTAGCAAAATTTACTAAATGTGCACAGCTGCCAATTGTACATTTTTTGAAAATCCGACCCATATCGCAGTGGATGGTGGGTGGGGAGCGAGGATCGAGTGTAAACAGAAGTAGTGAGCCAAATTGCTTGAGTTACCCAAAACGACGGGGCAAACCAACTGTTTGTTTGTTTTTTTCTCAGAAGCCATGCTCTTCACATAAACACCCTTTCTAATGGGTAAATATAGAATGCACTTATAGGAAGTAGTAGACAGTTGTAATAGGAAGATATAGAGGGAAGCTATGTAACCGTCATATATATATTAGTAACCTTGGTAACTGTCTAAAACTGTCCAAGTCTTTTTGCGTATTTTTACGAAAAAAGAAATGCCCATGTTTTAAAACACTCCAGGTCCAAACCCTCAGATCAGATAAGAATGGTATGGGTATGTCAGCCTACTTTGCTAATCGGTTTCCTGGCCTAGAACTCGACGTTTTAATGGGAATATAATGACATTATGCTAATATTCCCATTAAATTTGGTTAGGTGTGATGTGGGTGACTGCTGGGAGCGAAGTGAGTGTTGAGTGAGGGTCAGCGGCGAAGCGCCGGCGGGATATAAATAGATTGTTAGTAGTGGTCAAGGAGGGGAGGGGGTAATCCATAATGCCAACGCATTGCTACATGCAATGCTGTCCACATTATGCTAATATTCCCCCCCATTAATTAAGTAAGGAGTGAAAGGCAGGCTTGGGACATTAAAGTTTTATTTATATAAAAGTTTGAGGTATAAAATGTTTGAATTAAAGTTGAATATAAATGTAAAGTTTGATTAAAAGATGAAATTGATATAAATGAGTGATAAAATTGTAAATTTTTGAGAGATTGAATAGATATAATGCCAAACCTACCAAGATATGAATGGGGTAGGGATTTGGGTGGGATGTATTGGATTGAGTTTATGGGGTAAGATGAGATGAAAATTGTAAAGAAATTGGTTGTAGTTTGATATATAAAAGCCTGTAGAAGGCGTTGAGGTTTTGTTAAAATAAGGCTCTGTGAGTCCTTGGTTATGATATATGGGGCTGTGGCCCGAGTCTTTAGGTGGGTCGGCAAGTTCAGAGGGAGTTGGGGACGCTCCAAGTTTGGTAGTTGCTTTTCAGGTCGCTGGGTATGTTCGCGTCCTAATGTTGCGTTGGTCAGCCTGCGTGGGTGCAGCTGAGTTGCTGATGCCTTGGATAAGGGCGTTGTTTACTGAGTTGTTGCTTGTTTCGATGTACTGCTGGTAGGCGGTGGAGCGCCAGCCCCCGAATTGTTGGATGTCGAGCTCTGAGCACCCTTTAGCAAATGCAGTAGTTGCAGCTGCCTTGCGTAGGCTGTGCAGAGACAGTGAAGTGGTGTCGATGTTGTGGCGTCGTAGCTGGGATTTCCAACGTTTTGCCACATATGAGACCGGCACGGGGCTCCGATCTTTAAACATGAAGAAGGGCTCGTCTCGCGCCTTGCTTGGAAGCCTTTTGACTAGCTTCTGGATCAGTTTCACGATGCATAACGTTGGTTCGGGTCCAGCCTGAAGTGTTATGGTCTTTCGCTGATACGTGGACTGCATGTTTTTGGCCCACTTGACTGTTACCACTATGAAGTTGTTGAAGATTTTAACATCATTTCGCGTTAGGTGCTTCAACGGGTCAAATCGAGCCACGCTCGGTGCTATGACCTCGGATTGTCGTAGGGCCCCGTAAAACATGAGGAGAACGGGCGCTTTAACAATCAATTCGTCGAACGTGTCTCCCATCGTTGTTATCACTGTCTTTAGGATTTCAACATCGATGGGCTTTTTAGCTCTAGGTATGAAGGATTTGTCATTCTCCAGTGCCTTTAATGCCCACGTTACTCGTGGGTGGAGAGTGGGGCGAGTATCTGCATCGCATTTTTTAAGGTATGTCCTGAGGTTAGAAACGTAATTTTTGACCGACCTTGGTGACTTTATATACATTGCCAGGTACTCAATATAAGCGCACACATGTTGATAGGTTGGGCGCCTCGGTCTGGTCTGTGTCTGTTTGCAGAATGCTAGGTAGGTTGTCACTGCCGTGCGGTAATTGGCTTGGGTTCCTTGTGCCCATGCCTTGTCTTGGCGCTGTGCAGCCATGTCCATGAGCCTTCCCATTTCGGTGTCTGGAATTAGATTTATTTTGCATTAATTCAATTGCATACAGGCAGGGTTCTACTTCAGATAGGTGGCATTCCTTACTAATTTTAGTGACTTCATCAACATATTTCTTTGCTAAATGTCTACGACTGAGCGCGTCTGCAATGCAATTGTCGACCCCCGCGATGTGCTCATAGGTGATGTTTAGATCAAAGAGGGCCTGGACCATCCAGGCCATCCTTGCTGATTCGAGTATGGTTTTATTGCGTCCTTTGCCCGTAGTAAATACCGAGACTGCCGCCTCATTGTCGCACAGTATTTTAATATGGGTGCCCCTATCAGATTCGTCAACAAATGTATGAAGTGCCACTGCTATATTTATCGCCTCCAGCTCTGAGATATTATCTGAGCCGTCACTGACTGGGGCAACTTGGGCGCCGTACATATGCACCCCATCTGATCCTCCCACTCCGCTCAGGCAAGCGTCGACTGTTATGGTGCGAGTGGGCTGAGAGTTTGGTATAACTGAAACGCCATTCCAGGTTTTACAAAAATTTTCGAACCAAACCAGGTCAGCCTTCATAGAGGAATTAATGTTGACGTATTTACCTTGCATCTCACGTAGGGCATCTAGGAGGCGCGAGATAAAGAGACGTGCAGGCTTTACGCACTTCGCTATATGGATCAGACGTCCTATGATGGACTGCAGCTCTTTCCTACTCATTGAGCGTCTGCGGAGGTACTTTCTGACCGTGTCGAGGGTCTGGGCTATCTTGTCGGGAGGCACTGACAGTTCCATGGCTGGGGCGTCGATATCGACGCCGAGCCATCTCACTTTGGTAGCTGGGACCTGGTCCTTCTCACTGGCCCTAGGGAGTCCTAGTTCGTGGAAGAGCTGCGTGGCGAATTCATGAGCACGTTCCGCGGTTTGCCTGTCGGGAGAAATCAGAACCAAATCGTCAAGATACATCATACTAACAAAGCCATTGTCAGATAATATTTTAACTATAGCATTGGCGACCCTCTGCATATGGAAGCTTGATGCCCTACTCCCAAAGGGCATGGTGACATCAAGGTAGTGTTTATTCTTCCAGGCCAAACATAGTAGGGGCCAGTCTAGTGGGTCTGTAGAAAAGTTTTTGTAAGCCCTTGATATATCTATGGTCGAGAGCACTGCAGATGGGCCGAATCGGATCAGCTCTTGTACTAACTGGTCCACAGTCGGCAGGCTGTGTGTGCGCTCAACCCCCCACAGGTCATTCTTACATATAAAGGCATTAATTGATTTTTCGGGCGGGTAGCTGAGGTCTATGATTACACGGCGATCCTCACTGTCCCTCTTCTCCCGAGACATTATCGGGGCGCAATGATGCCACTTGTCGAATGGTGGTTCTTGAAATGGGCCCAATAAACCATTAAGTTTGAGTTCTTTTGCCACAAAACTATCTATCTTTTCGGGGAATTTATCTGCACTAGCATGATTTTGGCCGGCTGGGAGGTGACTAGTAGGGCCGTGGTAGCCCATGGGGAATCCAAACCTTATAAGATCATACAATTCTCTGCCGTCGTGATCATTGGCGAGATACCTATCCCATGCTTGCAAGTTAAGTTTGGTAGGGAGTTCTATTCTACTATGCATGGCATTGGGGAGGCCCGTAGCTCGGACCTGGCGATATATGTCAGTGTAGGCTGAGTACCCATCGAGTTCAACCATGTTGGGCCAATGTTCTATTCGATGTGACATGAACATATGGGGAGATAAGTCAACATTTTCTGCATCCCGCTTCCCTTCACATATTTCCCTCACAGTTTCAAAAGTCAATTGCATACCTGTGTCAAAGGCCGGCCGAGCGTGGCTTGGTCCTTGGTCCGTAGCACTGTGCGTGTTGACATCGTGTGGGCCTGAGCGGCCATGATGGGTGTTTTCCCGGGGAAGTCCCGCGACCTCTCGTGCTTGGCGAGGCTTGGCGCGAGAGGGTTGCTCTATGACGTCAGCGGGTGGAGTCCCGGGGAATCCCTGGTCGTGGTGGCTCTGCAACTGAGTGTCAACATTAGATTGGGAAGAAACATGATTGAGATTGCTATTGATTATATACTTTCTGGGCACAAATTCAGGCGCCTCAACGTTGAGGCCTGCTGGGGCGCCTACTGTCCGTTTTTTGCATGGGCATTTTGCGAGCTGGTACGTGATGAGGTGGCCCCAGCGTGTGACAGGGCTGATGCATGGGCGTGGCCGTTAGCTTGCTTAGCGGCGTCCTGCGTGGCGTGTGTCTGTCTGCGTTGACAGTCCCGTATGGAGTGTGTGCAAGACCGCCCCACTGAGTCGCAGTATGAGCATATATGGGTGGCGAATACCGGCCCGTCTTTATGGCTAGATGTGTGTCTACATCCAGCCTTAGAGTTGAAAAGTCTACAGATAACCTCATGTGCGCCCCCACTATTCTGAGATCTATTACTATGTGTGGCACCTGTACTGGTGGTATTGCTGGTGGTTAGAGTGCTGGGCATCGTCATGCACAATCTGACTCTCTCCTCCTGTATCTCGCTGCGCTCATGCCAGTCGAGTGTACCATTTTCCACGCTGTCCCACACGAATTGTGACCAGCGGCGGACGGCCTGCCATGGCCGCTCGAGTGCATCTCTAGAAACTTTTCTCAAGTGGTGCATAATATGTTTGCGATCCTCTCTATGAGTGGCGCGGGGGTCATCTAATAAGGCGAGCATTGCATCAATATATTCAAGGGCGGAGAGAGAGCTTCTGGCTTCTAATTTTTGTTTTATAGTTTGTAAGCCATCCCGACATATATACATGTACGGCTTAGCCATTACGTTGGAAGCATGTATATCATTCAAAATGTTCATCTTACCACCGAAGTTGTGTGAGAAGCGCTCTCTCTCCATCTGTCTCTCGATGAAGTCCTCAGACTGTAGCAGACGACGTAGTATGTAGGGGGTCTTCAGGCGTCTCTTTGACCCTTTACGGTCACGTTTACGGTAGCGCCGGCGTTCCTCCTCACTGTCTGAGTCCGAGCTATGGGAACTAGCGTCGCTGTCACCGACCTGTTGATTCTGACCAATGCTGTCAAGTTTCGAGTTGATCCCCACGAGGCTGGCGGCCAGGCTAGTCATGTTTGATTCAATAGAATTAATCCTGGCTTCAAGGGCGGTATTCGTCACTCGTTTGGCACTTGTCTTTGTCTTGGGTTGTGGTATATCTTCCGTCTCAAAGCTTGTGTCATCCTCAGGCTCTGAGGACGAAACAACCACCTTCTTAGAGCGTGTGGATCTACCGGCGGGCTTATCCTTAGTTGAGGCACCGGTTTTCACTGGCTTACCGGCCTTTTCGATTTTCTGTCTAGGCATGTTGGCAGGTAACGTCTGACGATGTAATATGAGTCTATTCCTACCAGACTTGGGGAACAGCCTTTGTCTCATGTAGTAGAGATAGGGGTTTTGATAGAGGGTGCCCCTATGCAAAACTCCGCTCGCCAAAGTAAAATTTGGTTAGGTGTGATGTGGGTGACTGCTGGGAGCGAAGTGAGTGTTGAGTGAGGGTCAGCGGCGAAGCGCCGGCGGGATATAAATAGATTGTTAGTAGTGGTCAAGGAGGGGAGGGGGTAATCCATAATGCCAACGCATTGCTACATGCAATGCTGTCCACATTTTGCGGTCTTAGTGGACTTATAATGGCACTTTACAATGGTGGTTTGAGGCGAGAGGCTTTCCCTTCGTTTGAAGGGACTTGCTCAACTTTGGGCCTAGACTGAAAAGAGTAATTTTAGTAAACGCCCAATGAACATCTCCAGGGAGAGTTGTAAGCATGGCAAGGTTCCAAATGTTCACTATAATATAATATTCAACTTACGAACGCTTGCTATGGAAGGAAAATCTCTTGAGATTCTAACCTCTCCTTCTGAACCTACTCTCGGGTACTTTAACTTAGTTGGAAAATCAATTTTTCACACTTCAAGCGCGAGCATTTCTTTTCTAAAAAGTATTTTCATCCACTGGAACAAACTTCAGACGACAAACGAATGTCATACGTCTATCTGGTGTTAGACGATTATGGGTCAGATCTTCAGAAAATGTACAATTTGTCGAACCAAATCTTCTCAAATAACCCAAATTTAAGACAAGAATCAGGTTCAAAATAGAGTTCAACATAACCAGACAGGTTTATTGAATGAATACCATACAGAATACACTCAGATATAACTAGTATTCACCATGTTTCACTCTAATTAAGCAGAATTTGAGAGATGTGTAGAAATGTAGATTGTGCATTTTCCGAACATCTGACCCTTGTGTACAAGGGTTTTTGTTGGGGAGCAGAAGAGCAATAATAAACGCTTCATCACTAACAGGTAGAAATGTCAAGAGCCATATTGACACACTTGGATTAACACATGCCACGTCGTTGGTGGTTTTCCCCAGGCTATTACTATACCAAGGCTGCATTTCAAAATAGCAGGGATAAGATTTGACTTTTTATCTTCAATGGCCCCCTGTAGCGTTCAAATGAAGAATATAAGATGTAAAAAAGAAACGAAACGAAAAGGAAGATAAGATGTGGGCCAAGGTAAGGAAGGCATTGTATTTGAATTTTAATGTTTTATCATGTGTCCTTAAACAAGGACTATTCCATTTATTACATGAGACTGGTTATAATTGATATCAGGCTCACATTCCAGATAGTGGAAGATTTAGCCTATTCTTAGTTGTTCAATATGTCTTTGTTGTTGTTATTTTTTCCTGGCAATTTCCTATTCTAACTATCAACCGACTTGTAATATGTTTACCAAATTTCAAAGCATAACCTGGGATCGCTTGAAAATCCCACTCTCATGGGAAGTATCTTACCCAGTTGAAACAAGATCAATAAAAAAAAAAAATGTTGAGTCGTCATACAGTTCTCAGTTGCCATATAATTATTACGACATTAAGGGGAATAAATTAAACACAAATTATACGAGAATCAATCATTAATTAGAATTGTAGATGAATGAATACTCTATATCAAGTGAAAACTTAAGTGCAATTGCTCATTTTTGAATAAAACTATGAAACTATATTTCGTTGTTCAAAAGACAACAAGTGAATCGGGGGGACAAATCGGAGGGACATAAGGGTCAAGTCTTCAAAAAGTGTACAGTTGGCTTTCATTAATCCCCTCAAATAACCTACATTTAACACGAAAATCAGGTTCTAAAAAACAGTTCAACATAACCAGACAGATTTATTGAATGTATACAATACAGAATATACTCAGATATACTTAGTATTTATCATTTTTCACTCTAATTTAGCAAAATTTGAAAGATGTGTAGAACTGTAGATTGTGCATTTTCTGGAAATCTGACCCATAATGAGTTTCAGTTATAACCTGTCAAGAAAACTGACAGGTAAGCTTGTAAAAGACTGAAAACCAAGGGACTCGCAGTATCTTCATTATAGATATCAGATAAAAAGTGTAAAGAAATATAATAATTCTATCTCTCAGGAATATTGGAATTTTGAAGGACCCATAAATGTTAAAGGTCGCCTTGTATAATAATATTATAATGATAGAGCATATGGATCAGATTTTCCAGAAAATGTACAATTGGCAGCTGTACACATTTAGTCAACTCTGCTAAATTAGGCTGCAATTTGGTCAATACTAGGTAAATTCGGGTATATTCGGCATTGCATTGATTCTAGCAATCTGTTTGGTTAGGTTGACCTGCATTTTGAACTTTATTTTCGTCTGAAATTTGGGTTATTTCAGAGAATTGGTGAAGCTGAATTGTGCACCCTAATATAATGACTAAATAGTGAGAGAGAAATGTTTAAAGGAAAATGGCAAGGTTTATCAGCAAAACAGGGAACTACTACTACTTCCCCAGCTCTTCTAATTAGGAATTACAAGTGAGGAAATCACATCTGGTAGGAGTTGTGCTGTTCCTGGTGGAAGAAGAAATGTGTTTAAAATTAAAGAAAACAAATAGCAGGAGTCAAAAACCTAACTAGGTACATATCTACATGCATTCCAAGAAATTCTGAAGGCCATGTGGAAAACATTTGAGTTTTGTTTTTAGATGTGAGATACAAGGGCGTAACCTATGGAAAATGGACATCCCCGCTGTTCCTTAGCTAAGATAGACTACTTTACAGCTCAGTGTTCGCTTGATACTGATCTCGGGAAGAAGGGAAGTTGTTTAACATGTCTTATTTACAGCGATGAACAAATTATTCATTGGCGGAAGCAGAAACGCCTTTAAAGTACATGTATAAATCAATAATCCAATTTGTTTAACCAAACCCAAGCCAGCGAAGATGACTATGTATACATACAGGTTAACTATAACTTATGAGTTGGTTGAAGGAGCGTCAATATTGCATGAGTTGCGTAGCAACGAGTGCAATATTCTAAGTGACTGAAACCAACGAGTTAGTTAACAGATTTATTATACATGCTTTCAATCAAGAAAATAGAAAATATTGAGTCATAAATTTGATTTTTACAGGCAATCTTAGTGAAAAAAAAAGATTGGTTGCCATGACAACCCCGTGTGAATCACTAGTGAAATACGCACTATGCGTAACTTACTCTAGATACGTTGTTTTCAGAGCAATGCATGTATAATAAAATGTATTATATAGATAGAACCTGATAAGAATGTTGTAAAAGGGACACTATTGCACGGTCCAAAATGTTCATCGAGGACAGTGTAATAATGTCCCGAGTACCACATTTGAATTTAGGTTCTATATTTACTCCCATGTTGCTATGCTTACCTTATATGGCTATGTTTACTGGGGACAGGAAGTCATACCACACGCGTGGAACTGGTACAAATTACCACACTACTCCCGCCCAACATTGATTTAAAGTATCAGTTCCGTTATGTAAAACAGCATTTTGAAGCTCATTTCTGTCTTAAATGTGGGTTATTTGAGAGGATTGGTGAAGGCAAATTGTACATTTTCTGACAATCTGACCCATTGTATGTAAATCAGTAACACTACTGGTGCGTCCTGACACTTGATGCAACTCTGGTGCAACCTGTGTGATAGTCCTGCAGCTCCCTCCAAACATTCAAAGCCTGACCTGTATTTATCGCCCGAGAAACTTTAATATCGCCCACCCTGCAGTACAAGATATCCGATGTTTGAGGGAAGTGACATGAGAGGTGAGGTGGAACTAATACATTAGCTTAGGATGATTCATTATGCAATTAAGTTATGAAAGCCTACACCCATGTCCATTATGTCACACACTCCTCCTCCACCTTGCTGCTCCTGGTCGCCTCATGTTCGCCTCTAGAGAGATGTAACTGTAAATGGGTCAGATTTTCAGAAAATGTACAATTCACCTTCACCAATCCTCTCAAATAACCCACATTTCAGACGAAAATGAAGTTTAAAATACAGTTCAACCTAACCAAACAGATTGCTAGAATCAATGCAATACCCAATATACTCGAATTTACCTAGTATTGACCAAATTGCAGCCTGATTTATCAGAATTTACTAAATGTGTACAGCTGCCAATTGTACATTTTCTGAAAATCTGACCCAAATAAGTGTCATCACCACGTGCACATGCCACGCCCCATAAACCTGTCATCTTCCCATCAGTACAGAGACTAACTCCTGTATCAGCTTCTTCTCCTTCTCTATCACTGCTTTTTTTAGCAGTGGGCAACAAATATTCTCCATTAATATATGGGTAAGATTTTCCCAAATGTACAATTGTCAGCTCTACACATTTAGGAAATTCTGCTAAATTAAGCTGAAAGATGATGAATACTGGGTATATCCGAGTATATTCAGTGTCAAATTGATTTATAGTACCCGTTCTGCTATGTTAAACTGGATTTTGAAGCTCATTTCTGTCTTGAATTTGGGTTATTTGAGAGAATTAATCAAGGCGAATTGTACATTTTCTGAAAATCTGTATCTAAGCGATGGGGCACGGGGGGTAATGAGTATAAACGATAATCACAGGGATATTACAGTCTGTTAGGGCGTTAATATTATATATTCTTGTATTATCGCCACTTTTTTTCAGCAGTGGGCAACCAATATTAAGACAACTTAAAAAATGCAATCCTTTCCAATAATATTAGAATCCCCGACTTCTAACTGTAATCTTTTACCAATCTACTACTCCAATGACATGTCATATTAATTGAACCTTCCAACTAATTCACCCTCATCCTTCACCCCATCTCATCTTATTATTGATCAACCCACTACTACGATACTTGATGTAACGATCAACACTAACTAAAACTGGAAGACAATAGATAACGCGAAAATTCAGGGCATATGCCAGCACTTATTTCTCCTGAATAAAAATATGTTAAAAAAAAATATTCTCCATTAATATCTATTCTAGACAGAAATATATCTGAATAACCATCAGGCAGATATCGTTTTAAACGCGAATTTGTCATTGTATTATTGTATCTAAGCGATGGGGCACGGGGGGGGAATGAGTATAAACGATAATCACAGGGATATTACAGTCTGTTAGGGCGTTAATATTATATATCCTTGTATTATCGCCACTTTTTTTCAGCAGTGGGCAACCAATATTAAGACAACTTAAAAAATGCAATCCTTTCCAATAATAATAGAATCCCCGACTTCTAACTGTAATCTTTTACCAATCTACTACTCCAATGACATATGTCATATTAATTGAATCTTCCAACTAATTCACCCTCATCCTTCACCCCATCTCATCTCAGTATTAATCAACCCACTACTATGATACCTTGATATATGTAACGATCAGCACTAACTAAAACTGGAAGACAATAGATAACGCGAAAATTCAGGGCATATGCCAGCACTTATTTCTCCTGAATAAAAATATGTCAAAAAGAAATATTCTCCATTAATATCTATTCTAAACAGAAATATAACTGAATAACCATCAGGCAGATAGCGTTTTAAACGCGAATTCGTCATTGTATTGTGGATGCGTTAGTGTTGTGTTGGTGCGTTGTGGTTGCTGCTAAATCTCCCTATTAACCTTGGAAGTCCTTCCCTCCTTGAAGGGCTCTACTTCACTGGGAAAGGGGAAAAGAAGTCAGGAGCAGGCCTGATAAAGTATGAAGACAGAAGTCTTAAGAAGTTGTCCCCTCGGTTTCATTAAGACGATAATAGATACTTCAGCTATGGGTGAAATCACCAGGAAATGTACAATTCGCCTTCACCAATCCTATCAAATTACCCACATTTAAGACAGAAATGAGCTTTAAAATGCAGTTTAACTTAACAGAACTGATACTTTAAATCAATGCGATACCAAATATACTCAAATGTACCCGGTATTTTCCATTTTTCAGCCTAATTTAGGAGAATTTCCTAAATGTGTAGAGCTGCCAATTGTACATTTTCTGAAAATCCGACCCCTTATAGCATGGCACAACGGACAGGCAGTTCATACCTGATATCGTGCAGTGGTGCAATGTGTCTTCAATTCAAATGGGGGGTCGGATTTTCAGAAAATGTACAATTGGCAGCTGTACACATTTAGTAAACTCTGCTAAATTAGACTGCAATCTGGCCAATACTAGGCAAATTTGAGTATATTTGGCATTCAATTGATTCTAGCAATCTGTTTGGTTAGGTTAAACTGTAGTTTGAACTTTATTTTCGTCTTAAATGTGGGATATTTGAAAGGATTGGTGAAGTTGAATTATACATTTTCTGAAAATCTCACCCAGGACATTACACTCAGAACTCCTTTTATGTCTCTTCATTTTTCTCCAGGCCACAATGACAAGCTTTAAATTAAAGCCACTTTTGTAGAGGATGAGAGCAAAAACACGTTAACAGCTATTATATTTATTAATGGCAATATCCATAAAAACAGATAAATGTGCCTCGGTCTTATTAAGGCCGGTTATTATAGCAAATAGCTCTCATTAAGCAGACGACATTTCCGCGGGCATGGATTAGAAAACATGTCTGTAATGCTTCATGGTACCTATAGTTCCTAGAAGGGACTGGGTCTAATCTTCCTCCTCCAGAAACTCGCCAGCATACATGGGTCAGATTTTCAGAAAATGTACAATTGGCAGCTCTACATATTTAGTAATAGATTCTGCTAATAAAAAAATGATAAATTTGGGGTATATCTGAGTGTATTTGGTATCGCTTTGATTTAAAGTATCAGTTCTGTTCAGTTAAACAGCATTGTGAAGCTCATTTTTGTCTTAAATGTGGGTTATTTGAGAGGATGAAATTGTACATTTTCTGAAAATCTGACCCACATGAACTGTCATGGCGACAAATTACACCGCTCTCTGCCTTTGATCCTTGGCCCGTGCTTTTCCCAATTCCTAATAACGTCCAACCTTAGTTTGACCTCTGAGACGGTCCTCAATCCACTCCACTAAGCTACAACATAACTTCATCAGGCTGGGGGGAGAGCAGTTTGTGATGTTGGCATTTCTAAGCAAGATGTATTGCTCATAGAAATATCAAACTTAATTTCTTTTCTGTTCTGCTCGTACAACTATAAGTATACCACCGCGTCTGGGTATAGATGAATATTGCACAATTGCATCCATTTCGTCCAATATATATATAGGATTAATATGTAGTGTTCATGTGTAAATCAGGATTTATTTTTGTTGACATGATGTTGACATATCAAAAACGCTAAAAAAAACTCTTATTGAAGCGGTCTGAACTTGTTCATGTAGCAGGACTCGCGCTTGCACACTGTAGGGAAATACACTCAGGTTCAGAAGGCAGTTTTTGACCCCTAAGTTTTGGGGGTCATTAACACTTTTAGCCTTAGTCTTAGCCTTGTGGTTAAGCTCATCGCTGGATGTGGAATCGAGGAATGTGGCTGTCTGGACCTGGCTGAATAATATTTTATTAGTCTTAATCCAGTTATGTTAAAGGTAGTTAAATTAAAAACAGTAATGGTACAAACGGGATATCTTTGGGTGTCTTCATGTAATCGTTAAACTTCATGAATTTACATGTATAACATGAGACTATGAGGTCAACCCCGAAATTGTCTGCAATACAGTCAGGTTCAGAAGGCAGCTGTGGTCACCTAAGTTTCAGGGAGTCATTAACACTTTAGCCTTAGTCTTAGCCTTGCGGTTAAGCTTATCGCTGGATGTGGAATCGAAGAATGTGGGTGTCTGGACCTAACTGAATAAAAACCTTTCAAAAAAGAACAAAAATACTGTACACGTATTTATTTTCGCGCAGATAAATTTTCGCGCACTAAGTACTTTGCGAACATTAATATGTTTACTGTTCACAATTTTCATTGCGTAAAAGATATATATTTTAACCACGAGAGATAGCACCAAAGTACAAAGAGGATCAATTCTAAGCACCAAATGGGTCAGATTTTCAGAAAATGTACAATTTGCCTTCACCAATCCTCTCAAATAATCCACACCTAAGGCAAAAATGAGATTCAAAATACAGTTTAACATAACAGAACTGATACTTTAATTCAAGGCAATACTAAATATACTCAGATATACCTAGTTTTGACCTTTTTAAGTCTAATTTAGCAGACATTACTAAAGATGTAGAGCTGCCAATTGTGCATTTTCTGAAAATCTGACCCAAATCCGCATGATTTGAGACAAAGGGAAGACGGCACGTTTCTTTTATTGACAGGGTTAGTGAGTAGAAACATGGACAAAGATGAAAGAAAAAAATGCCTCCAAACAATGTTTTCAAGCTCACCCGATCCTGACCAGATCCAATGGATCAAACGATCTGAAACCTCGCATGAATGAATTAAGAAGCAAGCACAAAAGCAATGGCGTGTCCTTCTTCCCTATTTTATGAGCGACATGTGCCAAGCAAAATTCAAATATTTTCCAAGAGTTGGAAAAGCAGCAGCAGGATCAACAGTGAAAATGTTGATTGATGGCACATGTATGCAAATCCTGCTGTTGGATCAGAATTTCAGAAAATGTACAATTCACCTTCACCAATCTTTTCAAATGAGCCTAATTTAAGAGAAAAGTGACGTTCAAAATACGGTTTAACGCAATGAAAGAGACATGTTTTATCAACACAACGCCGCCAGAGATACTCGGATATACCCATTATTCATAATTTTTTAGTTTAATTTAGCAGAAGTTACCAAATTTGTAGAGCTGCTGATTGTACATTTTCTGAGAATCTGACCCTGTTCCCAGTCTTGGTCAATCTCAGGGTAGGAGGGAGGAATTGCATTTCGAATGCTCAGCTACGTAAACAGTGATGAAGTTCAAATAAAAGTAATTCCCCAATATCTGTATATAGTGCATAGATGTAGAAAGCTATATACAATTGAACCTCGCATAAAGACCACCTCTCTATAGAGACCACCCTTTCCCCTTATTAGAATACCCCCCCCCCCCCCCCACCACCACCACCAATGAGACCACCTCGCTATGAGTGAGTGAGTGAGAATGGTTGCTTTACACCCTTATCAACACATTTAATATGGTTATATCAAGGGCGGGTGAGCTGAGAGGGAGGCAGTTTATGATCTTACCCCAGGAAATAGAGATAAAGAAGAAGGGAGAGACCACCTCACTATGAGACCACAAATCGTTCAGTTCCAAGGGTGGCCCCAATAGAGAGTTTCAGTCCCAAGGGTGGCCCCAATAGAGAGTTTCAGTTCCAAGGGTGGCCCCAATAGAGAGTTTCAGTCCCAAGGGTGGCCCCAATAGAGAGTTTCAGTTCCAAGGGTGGCCCCAATAGAGAGTTTCAGTCCCAAGGGTGGCCCCAATAGAGAGTTTCAGTTCCAAGGGTGGTCTCAATATAGAGAGGTTCCACTGTATGTATTCGTAAAATCTTACCTTATTAGGTAATGGTCCATACACGGCACTTCTGAAATGAAAAAGAATAAACAGTTAATGAAAGTCCGAAAGATGCATGTGATTTTGTTTTTAAATTTATTTCTTTAGAGGCCTATATATTGTAGGCCTGATAATACAGTGCAAATGGTACTAGGTGGAACGAAACTGTACAACGTATCCCCATGGGGGCATACATTATATGTGTGTCTGATTTAAATGTACAATTGAACTTCGCCAATCTTCTCAAATAACCCAAATTTCAGACGAAAATAAAGTTCAAAATACAGTTCAACCTAACCAAACAGATTGCTAGAATCAATGCAATGCCAAATACACTCGAATTTACCTAGTATTGACCAAATTGCAGCCTAATTTTGCAGAATTTACAAAATATGTATAGCTACCGACTGTACACTTTTTGAAAATCTGACCCATATAGACTGAGACAAGCCTCTTTAACTCACGCAATTTCCCATTCCCGTACTCATTGGATAATCCGTTAAATAATTACAGAGATTCAAAATAAAAAACACATTTTTTTTACAGAGACCGTATACAAGCTATAGGAGCCATTATTAATGTCATGCACTTTGACTACAAACAACACACCCATTCGATAGATGTGGATAACCCAAACATGAAATAGTGCTTTGACTTTAAAGCAAGAAGTGTTACTCAAAACGCCTACTTTTGAATGTATGCTTGAAAGCCTCGTCATGCGACCTCTAGAAACATCAGGTATAGGCCCAGTGAAGCCCTTAGCCCCTGATCTATGTATTCAGGTGGAATAGCAGTCTATATATGGGTCAGATTTTCAGAAAATGTACAATTCGCCTTCACCAATCCTCTCAAATAACCCAAATTTCAGAGAAATATAAAGTTCAAAATACGGTACAACCTAACCAAACAGATTGCTAGAATCAATGCAATGCCGAATATACTCGAATTTGACTAGTATTGACCAAATTACAGCCTAATTTAGCAGAATTTACTAAATGTGTACAGCTGCCAATTGTACATTTTCTGAAGGTCTGACCCATATATGGAGACACTCTCGCATATCGATTGATATGGCTTCGTGCACCAAAGCTTTTTGCACACAGTCCATCAAATGTATAATAACGTACTTTTGTGACAAAGAGAAAACCATCAATAATAGAGAGTTTTTCTGCCAAGCAAAGTTGTCTGTATTCCTAAATTCAAATGCGTACATCAAGAGCAGTAGGAGATTATTAAAACCTCAGTCATTGACCACGCCCGTACGCCCGTGCTTTATTCTGCTCACATTTCAGGTGTAACTATATTATATATTGTTCCTCTGCAGGTAGAAGAGGACGGGGAGCACATTGTTTTTCTTCTCATATATATGGGTTAAATCTTCTGAAAATGTATAATTCGCCTTCACCAATCCTCTCAAATAAACCCACATTTAAGACAGAAATGAGTTTCAAAATGTGGTTTAACATAACATAGCTGATATACTGAATGCAAAAAAAAGAAAAATCTGATGTTTGCATTATTCAATTTTGGGCCCCAGTATAACCATTTGATTGCAGGGATTTTTTTTCCTTTCGATACGTTGGCAAAACTTGCTAAATTTCCTTTCGGGGTGAGTAGCTGGGGTGATTTAAGGTTATCAAGAGCGGCGGGGGAGTCAATCCTCGTTGTTTCTTGGGATTGATTGATTAATCTCTCTCTTCTTAAGAATTCACTTTCACTCCTCCTGATAAAACGCAGCTCGGATTCTTATTTTGTATGAATCCAAAACCTGTTTCCTATATAAACTATGCCGTTTGCAATTTGTTCTATATTGGGATACATTTGTCCGTTTCATATGGGTCAGATTAAGCTTATTATTATTATTAATATTATTATTATTATTAAGCTTGGAATTATTCCTTGAAAATTGATGCTGGTATACAAATATATATAATACAGTGTATAGTAACGCCTGAAAAAGAACCAGATGGATATTAATGAACACAATTCAGAATGTGATTAAGTTAGAAATCAGGAAGTCATTAGTGGAAATATGTTCCACACCGGAGCTGGAGCATATTACAGTGTGAGATAAAGACCAGGAAATGGCTGGAAGCAAGACATAATGACACATGACAAAATACTATAGGGGTCAAGTTTTCAGAAAATGTACAATTGGCAGCTCTACACATTTAGTCAATTCTCCTAAATTAGGCTGACAAATGAAGAATGCCATGTATATCTGACTATATTTGGTATGGCATTGATTTAAAGTATCAGTTCTGTTATGTTAAACTGCATTTTTAAGCTCATTTCTGTCTTAAATGTGGGTTATTTGAGAGGATTGGTGAAGGTGAATTGTACATTTTCTGAAACACTGACCCATAGTCGTGTGACATCTCCATTCAATACAGATTAAGACTTTGCCTTTGTTTTAACCCAATAGAGAGAAGACGTGGGAGTTCAATATTGTCCCGTTAATGGCGGAGTACAATCGAAAGGTCAATGACCTCGCTGTCCTGTAGAAATGGAAAGTGATTCAGAGGGAGTTTCTGCCCAAGCCTTGTTGAAATTATCACCCAAAGCGTGGGAAAGGGGGACGGGGTCAAGCTAAAAAAACACCTTTGAGATAGAGAACAAACGTTACCAGGCGGGTTGACTGGCGTAGCTGTATGATTACCAAGCACATATGGGTCAGATTTTCAAAAATGTACAATTGGCGGCTTAATACATTTAGTAATTTCGCCTAAATTCTGCTAAAAAAATGATACATTTTGGGGTATATTTGAGTATATTTGGTATCGCATTGATTTAAAGTATCAGTTCTGTTATGTTAAACAGCATTTTGAAGCTCATTTCTGTATTAAATGTGGGTTATTCGAGAGGATTGATGAAGACGAATTATACATTTTCTGAAAATCTGACCCACATTTATCCTCGGACAGCACAATGATAAATATAATTATTAGTCCTTATTTATGGCGTTTATTAACAACCGCCACTGCACCTTTGAACAGTTTGTAAATGAACACTTTTTCTCCGCACCAATAAGCCTCACATTTCTTTATAGGGTCAGATTTTCAGAAAATGTACAATTGGCAGCTCTACACATTTATTTAATTCTACTAATATCGACTGAAATATGATGTATACCAGGTATATCTAAGTATATTTGGTATCGAGTTGATTCAAATTGTGTGTTTGGTTATGTTAAATTGTGGTTTGAGTCTCATTTTTGTATTAAATTCGGGTTATTTGGGAGGGTTTCTGAATGTGAATTGTACATTTTCTGGAAATTTCACCTTTATAATACCACAGCATGCTGTCCAGGTGAATGGATTTATGTCCCGCTCGTAGATAAACATATTATATTTTTTCTCAAGGTCAGACGGGCCCTTGTCACAAACGCTTGTGTTCCTCATAAATCCCACTTTTTCAGGAACGCCAAAATTTGACATTGCTTATAGATGATATATTAATACGTGGAAACAAACCTACTCTCTAGATTAACATCATGGTCATTGGAATTATCTTCAGATCAGAATGACAATAATAATTATATATTGACATTGTCAACGTCAGTCAATTTTGAAAAGGGAAGATGACTTACACCCTTTTATGTATAGAATGTGCAAGGGTGCATGTGGTTTACATTTGTCCGTGTTAGAGACGTATGGGTCAGAATTTTAGAAAATGTCTTAAATTGTTATTGTCTTAAATTTGTGTTATTTGAGAGGATTGGGGAAGACAAATTTTATACCACGATCGGGGGTTGTACACGCTGCAAATGAGCGGGTACTTGCTACCATATATATATTGTCAAATGGATCCACACATGAAAATATGACGTTTTTTAAGCCTATTTATAAGAAGGCTCCCTATTGGTTGATGTTACGCTCGCTCATGACGTCACGCCCATTCGTGACGTCATACACAGTCCATGCCGTCGTCCATTAGCCAATCAGCTATACGCTTGTCTAGCACTTTGGCATCAAAAAGCAATATGGCGGGTCATTGGAGAGAAGCGACGTAAATAAATAGTTTGTTTATGCGTTTTATTTTAAAATATGAGATCGTGGTATAAAAATAGGATGCAACTCGGTTAGTTTCTGACTTACCGTATACGATGCCCACTCGTTTATTTTGACCAGGGACCTCACTCGAAGCCTGCGGCTTATCGGGAGATCCCCGGTCGAAAAAAACTTGTGGGCATCGTATATGGTAAGTCAGAAACCAACCTCGTTACATCCTATCATAGTACATTTTCTGGCGACTTCCCCAACATGCAGAGTAATTAGCGGGGTATGTAAATCATCCAAACTCAGGATCCACAGCATAAACTTAACCACATCAGGCCCAGGAGAAAATTGGCGTTATGCAGCAGACCGTTTGAGCTGCAATAATCTAATATGATTCAGCTTCACTCCTGCTGGATTGGGAGAGTGAGTGAGTGAGATTGGTTGCTTTACGCCCTTATCAACACATTTAATATGGTTATATCAAGGGCGGGAGAGCTGAGAGGGAGGCAGTTTATGATCATACCCAGGAAATAGAGATAGAGAAGGGAGAGAGAGAGAGAGAAAAAGAGACAGAAAGGCAGTTTATGGTCATACCCAGGACCCCGGATTGGGAGAGACTAATGGCAGTAAGATAATGGGAATCCTGGCCATGATCTAACTGCCCTCATTAAACTTGCCTTACATGATTACACTAACGGGTGAAGTCGCCAGAAAATGTACAATTCAGCGTCACCAATTCTCTCAAATAACCCACAAAAATAAAGTTTAAAATACAGTTCAACCGAACCAAACAGATTGCTAGAATCAATGCAACACCGAATAAACTTGAATTTACTAGTATTGACCAAATTGCAGCCTAATGTAGCAGGATTTGCTAAATGTGTACAGCAGCCAATTGTACATTTTCTGAAAATCGGACCATTATATGATTTTTTTTATTACAGGCATCTTTAGAATAACTATCTCATGCGGCGGGATATATACAGAATATACATTATAATACAAATGGTCTTGATGTCACAATGTCGAAAACTCTATGCTACATATGGGTCAGATTTTCAGAAAATGCAGTACAGTAATCTACAGTTCTACACATCTCTCAAATACTGTTAATTAGAGTGAAAAATGATAAATACTGAGTATATCTGAGTATATTCTTTATTGTATTCATTCAATAAATCTGTTTGGTTATGTTAAACTGTATTTTGAACCTTCTTTTTACCTTAAATTTGGGTTATTTGAGACGATTGGTGAAGGTGAATTGTACATTTTCTGAAAACTTGGCGCATATAGCACGTACGTTTGTTCCTAGTCCCTAGGGCAGAATTAGGAAAGATCTAGGTATGTAGGTGGCAACGAACGAGACTTGCCAAAAAGAGAAATCCCCTCGCTACTCACTTGGACAAGAAGTCCTGCAGGAATATACTATAGAAATGTCACGTCGTATACCATGGTTACCACGTCATTACCACGTCATTACCATAGATGCGCATGACACCAGTGACACCATTTTCATAAACTGAGGTAAGCTTCTCAGTAGAAACGCTTTCACAAATTCGATATAAATCCTCGTTATGCGAGCATCCCTGATAAATAGGTGAATATTTGGTGTTTAAGTGAATATTACCGTACATTGCTACTAGAATACCATATTATTTTTTTTTGTCCAACATCGGATCTTTATTCATTAGAAACATGGGTAAAAACAAAGGAAAACAATACGTATAAGTAGCGGTTCGAAGGTGCCGTGATCCTTGCCCAGAGATATGAGAGGATTAGGCCTATAACATATAAGAATTTTTAAATCACAATAATTTGTTGCAAATTGTTATTAATATAGAGGACATCTGTTTTTCTGAAGAAATTTCTTCTTTTGGATTTTTTTTTATGGTTTTCTCATTTTCTCTTCTAGTATATATATTACTGACGATATAATTCTTTACCTTGGGAGTTGATTTTACAATTGTTGGTATATAAATTTCCAAGGCTTATACAGCTTTTTGGCTGTATTATTATATTCTGCAGCAATCTTTAAACTGCCTAACCTGAATACCATATTATTATTATTATAGTAGATGGGGTCATCTTCATACAAATGTACCATCATTTGAATAAGCATAGCCATCTGTAATTAGATGGAATGCACAGACTTGTTGTTCTGAATTGGCGTATTAGACACAGGAGTAGCGTTAAGGGTGGTCTCCACTGGCTCCGGTAAGCTCTGCGGTAAGCCTTGCAATGGTTTGTGCTGGTTCTGTAGGTGGAGAGGAATGGCGAGATTTTGCATATATATATATTGTTGACGATTGGATGCCTACTACTGCCACCATAATTAGCAGCCAGCGCGTTTCCGCGCCCAGAGGAAGTCGGGAGGGGGCCAAGGTCAAGCGAGCCGCTCGTGGTGGTCGCATGCCCAGGCCTCACTCCTTCCAGCCGGGCCAAACTTGGAGGTGTCAACCGCCTGTCACCAGACCCAGGGTTTGCGGAGGAGGAGGTGATGGGGGGGTTGGAGATTATCGCTGGTGTCAGACGAGGGGGTTGTCGCTCTTCTTGATGCTCAGTCTGCATCGCTCGCAGATGGTAAGGGTGCGAGCGACGAGACCTTGTTATCTCATTAATAGGAGGGGGAGGAGGAAGGTATTCGCCAGGTTCAGAAGTATTGTCATTAATCTCCTCTAATGGGTGTCGATCAGCCATAATGCTCTTTCTAGTAATCGCGGAATATCTCAGGTTAACCAAGGTGGCTCGTGCTCAACTTAACGTGGTAGCGTGCGATGACACAGCGAGGTCGAGGAATAAACGAGCAATCCAAGATTACAAAAGAATGGTGCTTTATTATAGCTTAATCCAGTTGGTAGTTACAAATACCTTCAGTTCCATGAAATACAGTATAACAGCAGTTCCCTGATATACAGACACAATACAGAGTAATCCAACAGCAATAGGTTCTATAAAACCTAACACACAACCAGTTGCAAATCCACTCTTAGGTACAGAGTAATCCAACAGTACAGTCTAAGTCCCAACTATATCCAATGGGGTAAAGTACAGCTAAAGTCCCAACTATCCTAGGGCTTAAGTACAGAGTCTATCCAAGTTAACTCAGAGCAGTATCAGCAACGTTATCTACAGGATCTCTCGGTATCAGTGGGGAAATGGGGGGAGACAAGGGTCTTATATACCAGGGAAAAAGGGGCATATCCCAAATATGGATTGGGCATATGGGTCACTGAGTTAAATGGGTCATAATATAAATGCTTAATAGAGGAATGGGCAACTGGGGCAATCTTGCCCCATCCTAATATGGAAGGGGGGGATCTATGTCAACCTTGCCCAGACCATATATGGGAGCTGTCAAACCCTGCCCCATCCCATTAATCCTAGGGACATTCCAATGACGGTCACAACATTCCGATAACGGCCAGGGCTGGGAGACAAAGGGATAAGGGGTTGGGCGATTAAAAAGGGGGCTTAATAAGGGCTTATAATTACAGGAAAAGGGGCTAATTAACATAGAAAAGGTAGCACTCTCACAATGGCTTACAATATGGTTCACTGGCCATGTAGGCAGGACTTCGCCACTTCTCACCATCACAAGGCTTACCGCAGAGCTTACCGCAGAGCTTACCGCAGAGCTTACCGCAGAGCTTACCGCAGCCAGTGGAGACCACCCTAAAATTCATATATCAACATAGCAAATAAGAGCATATTATATATATATATCATAATATATAAGATTTGCAGGCATACAGGTTGAGTCATTTTAGTTTTGTAATTTCACAAATATCTTCACATCTGGGGCTCGGTTTTCTTTTAAACTCAGACATTTAGTTATTGATGTCATACCCTTTCAATTGGTGAAAGAATTAGAGAGACTAAGATCAGATTAAACTAGAAAAGTGAGTTAAATGGGGTTCTGGGACACATGGTTCTCCCGACCAGAGGCATCCATGGGTGGCAGTACTAAGCATGTGTTTACTTTCGGAGATAAAAAGTTTTACGAACAGGGCAACGTCTCATCTAGATAATTACAAGCCCCTCCGGACTGGGCTCTACAAATATTACTGGTGATATGGGTCAGATCTTCAGAAAATGTACAATTCGCCTTCACCAATCCTCTCAAATAATCCACATTTAAGACTAAAATGAGCTTCAAAATGCAGTTTAACATAACAGAACTGATACTTTAAATCAATGCGATACCAAATATACCCAGATATACCCGGTATTCATCATTTTACAGCCAAATTTAGGAGAATTTCCTTAATGTGTAGAGCTGCCTATTGTACATTTTCTGAAAATCTGACCCATATAGATAAACCAACATGGGCATCAGTGTCTGTAATACTCTCTAGCTTAAACTCCTGAGTAGAAATATCAACCACAAATGGGTCAGATTTTCAGAAAATGTACAATTGGCAGCTCTACACATTCGGTTAAATTAGGCTGAAAAATGATGAATAGCGGGTATATCTGAGTATATCTGGTATGGCAGTTCTGTTATGTTAAGCTGCATTTTGAAGCTCATTTTTGTCTTAAATGTGGGTTATTTGAGAGGATTGGTGAAGGTGAATTGTACATTTTCTGAAAACCTGACACAAATCTATTTAGACGTCTGTGTCAGCCATACCCACGAGTTCTTTCTGAACGAACAAGATATAATTCCGGAACGACCACAATTGTTTAATTTATGTGACAGAAATTATTACGAGGCTGGATTTTCATTATAGGCATAATTACTGCTTGATGACAAACCATACTTTATTCTTTTTATAAGATATATGATGCATTCACTACAAATAAGTACTAGCATTAGTTACAGATTAACATTTGTGACCTTTAGCACCCTGTAGATGAGATGTGGTATGTTTTTTCCCTAGAGAAGTCATTTTACTGATACATGTACCTTGGAGGCATGGGCAAGATATGACAAGATATTAATCATTCTTTCCATTTTTTAAAAGTTGTGTGCTACACTCTACACCACACTAGTATGCAGCGGCAGCCCCTATCCTTTAGCGTTGACCGCTTAGACGGTCTAGAGTGTAGCGGCCTATGGAAACTCTGAGTGCCGGAAGAAATGGGTACTTGAAATGTCTTCCCTCAAAAAATCTGTTTTAAAAACGGCATCTAGTTACTTAAAATATACATCTCAGACTATAGGGCTACATTGCAATTGAGATTCGATATTTCTCATTCGCTACCCTTCAGTGTAGAGTCTAGGCCCAAAGTTAAGAAAGTCCCTTCCATCGAAGGTAAAGCCTCTCACCTCATACCGCAAAGTGCCATTTGTAATTCCATTAAGACCGCAAAATGTCATTATATTTCCATTGAAACGCCGAGTTCTAGGCAGGGATACCAATTAGCGAAGTAGGCTGACATACCATTTTTATCTGATCTGAGGGTTTGGACCTAGAGTGTGTAAATGTGTAAAATTCCATAAAAATGATTGCCAAAAGGCTATGAATCATACTGACATTCAAATAACCAATCCTGGCACTGGTAAAATAACTTAAGGGTGTTTTCATTGTCAATGATTCCGCATAAAGTATTTGGGAAATTAATGAACGAAATGAAACATGCAAACTTGGAATTCGAGGGCGGGAACCTAGCCTTCAATCGAATTAATATTATTTTTAAAAACTACAGAAACGTAACAATAAGAAAACAATTGAAATACCGAAAGCACTTATTTCTTGAGGAACATATGGGTCAGATTTTCAGTAAATGGACAATTGGCAGCGGTACACATTTAGTAAATTTGGCTAAATTATAGGCTACAATTTGGTCAATACTAGGTAAATTCGGGTATATTCGGCATTGCATTGATTCTATCAATCTATTTGGCTAGGTTGAACTGTATTTTGAACTTTATTTTCGTCTTTAGTTTGGGTGATTTGAGAAGATTGATGAAGATGAATTGTACATTTTCTGAAGATCGGACCCACATGAAATGGACAGACAAACAGCACAAATGTATCCCAATAGAACGAGTTGCAAACGACGTAGTTTATATAGGAAACAGGTTTTGGATTCATACAAAATAAGAATCCGAGCCGCGTTTTATCAGGAGGAGTGAAAGTGAATTCTTAAGAAGAGAGAGATTAATCAATCAATCCCAAGAAACAACGAGGATTGACTCCCCCGCTGCCCTTGATAACCTTAAATCACCCCAGCTACTCACCCCAAAAGGAAATTTAGCAAGTTTTGCCAACGTATCAAAAGGAAAATCCCTGCAATCAAATGGTTATACTGTTAAAATTGAACAATGCAAACATCAGATTTTTCGGGGGGGGGGGGGGCGTTTCATTCTATTTCAATAGCTTAATGTCAATAACATTTTAGATAAGAGGAGAAGTACCACTGCTATCTATTATAAATACAGGGGCCCCAAATTGAACAATGCAAACATCAGATTTTTCGTTTTTTTTTCATTCTATTTCTATAGCTTAATGTCAATAACAATTTAGATAAGATGAGAAGTACCACTGCTATTTATTATGGGTCAGATTTTCAGAAAATGTACAATTCACCTTCACCAATCCTCTCAAATAATCCATATTTAAGACAAAAATGAGCTTTAAAATGCAGTTCAACATAACAGAACTGATACTTTAAATCAATGCGATACCAAATAAACTCAGATATACCTGGTATTCACCATTTTTCAGTCTAATTTAGCAGAAGTTCCTAAATGTGTAGATCTGTCAAAATTGAATAATGCAAACATCAGATTTTTCGCATTCTATTTCAATAGCTTAATGTCAATAACAATTTAGATAAGATGAGAAGTACCACTGCTATTTATTATACATTTACGACAAAGTTCCCTCTAGATGTATTATTCATTTTAATCCCTATATATGATTGCTAAAAGACTATAACTCATATTTAATTCATTAAATACATATATTAAGAACCATAACTATATGATATATATTATTTTAATAATGGTTTAGATAGTACATGTATATTCTTTAGAATATCATATTTATTTAAGTAACTATGAATTTATATATTTCATTATTTTTTTATGGTAGTTACAATATAATTCTGAGAATGATGCTATAGTGCATTCCTTGCCGAACCAACACAAAATTACAACTAATAATTATTATTTGCAACAGACCGACTCCTTGAACCTGACATAATTGCATCATACATGAAAGTGAAATAAAAATCTCATACAACTTATCATCAACGAGAATACATTACGGCGGTTTTGGTCGACAAATTCCCAGTCGACAAAAAGCCACAAGTGTAAACCATTTCTGATATGGTTCTTTTTGTAACTTTGAATCACAATATAAATGCTACTTTGATTTAATACACCCAGTCATGTGCTCCATGTTAAAACAGAATCGCTTATGGCCAAACCAAACCAGATAAATGTTTTGACCAAAGGAAATGACTGAGACGGTATCAGCAGCAGCCTAGTACTATATGGGTCAGATTTTCAGAAAATGTACAATTGGCAGCTGTACACATTTAGTAAATTCTGCTAAATTAGACTAAAAAAGGGCCAATACTAGGTAAATTCGAGTATATTTGGCGTTGCATTGATTCTAGCAATCGGTTTGGTTAGGTTGAACTGTATTTTGAACTTTATTCTCGTCTGAAATTTGGGTTATTTGAGAGGATTGGTGAAGGCGAATTGTACATTTTCTAAAAAAAATCTGACCCATTTACTGTGTCCGTGTTGACCCTAACCATCGGGAACAGATTGAGAAAAATATAGGTTCTAGCCAATGGGGTTAAAACCCTTTCAACTTCAGAGGGTTGAAGTCCGCCGGTGGGGGTGAAACAGAAGGGGGTAAATTGAGGCTCGAGGGGGGGTAAATCAGTACAAGTTCCTGGTAGATACAGGGTTTAAACCTGGGCAAAGGCCGTTTACATTTGTAATACTAGAAAACCAACTCACATTTCATTCTACCCTTGTACTGACTCGGGACATGAAAACATCGGGTGTAAATGGGTCAGATTTTCAGAAAATGTACAATTGGCAGCTGTACACTTTTAGTAAATTCTGCTAAATTAAGCTGCAATTTGGTCAATACTAGGTAAATTCGAGTATATTTGGCATTGCATTGATTCTAGCAATCTGTTTGGTTAGGTTGAACTGTATTTTGAACTATATTTTCGTCTGAAATTTGGGTTATTTGAGAGGATTGGCGAAGTTGAATTGTACATTTTCTGAAAATCTGACCCAAATAAGCTTCACAATGTGAGTGAGCTGTTTGTCGTTTTGTTCTAAGAAATCAGCAAAAGGTGTAGGAATTTAATTCTCTTGGAATAAATATAGGAAAAATACCGCGGCGGACTAGGAAGTAATGACTTAAATGGGTCAGATTTTCAGAAAATGTACATTTGGCCTTCACCAATCCTCTCAAATAACCCACATTTAAGACAAAATGCAGTTTAACATAACAGAACTGATACTTTAAATCAATGCAATACCAAATATACTCAGATATACCCAAAATGTATCATTTTTTAGCAGAATTTAGCAGAAATTACTAAATATATAGAGCTGCCAATTGTACATTTTCCGAAAATCTGATCCAAATATTCCCAGAGCATTCCTGAGTGGGACAGCCCAGGTTATTCTGATAGAAGCTGGGATTCCTGAGAGAGGTTTTAAAGGACGACTCATTAGGAAACTAATGAACGTCTAGGGGACCTGTCAGTAGCGGTAATCCTGAAAATTGTGGAGATTTCGCCGCATTCCCACCCGCCAGATGGGAAGAATTACAAGAAGTGTAAATAGAGAAATCGCTTCTTGAAATGATAATGGCCGCTGCTGCAATGGACTTCCATCTAGAAAGGACATTGCTGATTCTAGAACACTTAGACCCTGCCCACACCCAGCCGATTTGCCTCCCGATTGTCCCCCGATTTGGGTTTCCCGATGAATCCTATGATCTCATTTGAAATCCTGGTTTATGTTTTCAACCATGATTGGAAATGAAATCCTAGGATTCATCGGAAGACCCAAATCGCGGGGCAATCGGGAGGCAAATCGGCTGGGTGTGGGCAGGGTTTTACTCTCACTAATATGTTGGCAATATTGTTCCAACTTTCGATTGAGACATATGGAAAATTACACCTAGAAAATCGTCATAAAGAACTCCAAGATGGTATCTCTTCGGATATTAAGATATCCATAAGTCATGTTGATTATGTGTTGGAATATATTAGAAAAGGTAAGTGATATTTGAAAAAGAAAAGCATTGGATATGTTGGATATTTACTATTACACATTTATATCCTTACCGATTGGGGACAAAACATTATAATGATAGGATTCACATGGACGGAAATATAGACAATCGAAGTAATTGAAATCGATCTAATATGTAGCAGTCCTCAATTGAAGACTTAATGAATTGTATTCATATCCAATTACAAATTCCATAATTACCTTTTTAAATATTACCAACAGAAGTTAGATCAGTGTTTAGTTAGGCAGATACACTAAAGATCCTCTGACCCTAGGCCACTCTAGGTCCAAACCCTCAGATCAGATAAGAATGGTTTGTCAGCCTACTTCGCTAATCGGTTTCCTGGCCTAGAACTCGGCGTTTTAATGGAAATATAATGACATTTTGCGGTCTTAATGGAATTATAATGGCACTTTGCGGTTGAGGCGAGAGGCTTTCCTTCCCTTCGTTTGAAGGGACTCTCTCTCCTTGGGCCTAGACTGTATATATATAGGCTTGGATTCTTCCTTGGCTAAAACAATTTGGCCAAAGCCCAGGAGCAAGTACCTCCGTACCTACCATAGATCCCCTTTTTTCGCCCATCTCTGACCAACTGTTAGCACCAGACTGACATTAACGGCCCCGCATCCCTGCCATGGCATTTTACATGCAGCCACAACATGTAGCGTAGGGAACGGAACGGTGGGGGAGACATTCCGCTTGCATTCTCCAAATGTCATGTTTTGTGACCCGGGAGAATGGAGGAGGGGTGTCGGGATGGTGTCCAGCATACCTGGAGGCCACTCCTGGGGCGGGGTAGTTCCCAGGTAGATAACTCTTTAATTAAGGGTCAGATCGTCAGAAAATGGACAATTCGCCTTCACCAATCCTCTCAAATAACCAACATTTAAGACCAAATATACTCAGATATACCTGGTATTCTTCATTTTTTAGCCTAATTTAGCAGAATTTCTTAAATGTGTAGAGCTGCCAATTGTACATTTTCTGAAAATCTGATCCATATATTATGTTCATGTTTTATTGTTGGCCAAGCAATGGTTTTCCTATGGAATTTACGGCCTTCTGCCTGAAATATTGGAGATGATTTCTTGAAAGGATGAGGTACTGGAACGCCTCCAAGCCTGAAATCTAGCATGATGTCCCTATTCCAAGGTTTTTACTCCCGCAACCCTGTGTGTTGCTCATAAAAATCTAAATTTTAATTCAACTTCCATGTAAGTCTCTAAAAATTCCAAAAAATACAGGGAATTCTTATTTATCCGACGGCTTTCATTCGGAGAAGCCCACGTTTGACCATCGCTGTCACTTCTTAAAACACCGCACGCCTATCAAACACCCTCAGGCACAATGGCTTTCTGCTCAATAATGTTTCTTCTACTATCTTTTTTAAAAAAAATCCTTAGGGAAGACATCGAAGTTGGTAGAAAACGGTTGATTGGGCTGGTAGTCAAGTGATGGTTTCATGGAGTTAGAAATACAATTGATGTTAATGTGGAGTCAGTTAATGTGTTTAGAAATTCTGAAATAAGCTAATGGGACTATGTGTCCTTTATAGCCTCTCCTCCATTGTAGTCTTTGACTGGGAAATGGTGTTTAACACCTTCCCTTACAATATAACTGGACGCAAACTTAGGGGTCAGATTTACAGAAAATGTACAATAAGCAGCTCTACTCAGAAACATTTAGGAAATTCTGCTAATTGGACATTTTCTGAAGATCCCATACACGTTCTAGGAAACTATAAGAGACTCTAACAGAATTTAACATAAATGAAGTAACTTTATCTAAAAAATTAACATAATCTATCTGTAACATATTCTTTATAATCTCGAAACAAACAAACACCATTAGGAACAGATACAAATGTGTTTCTGGTTTAATTACGCCACTATTTCACGAAACCTTCCATGTCAGAGAGATACCAATGAAATGTAGGACTCAAAGTAACAGTAAATCGCTACTTAAATCATGTCGTCGCGTTCGTCAGAATCTTGAGAAAGGAAGCAGACGAGAAGATCATAAAACACGAGTGATAAGGCGCTGGAAACCTGATAGTAGTAATGAGGGCTTGTCTCGCCTGCCAATACCTCGGCGTTGAGATCCAAAAATCACCAGCTGCCCAGGTGGGTCAGATTTTCAGAAAATGTACAATTGGCAGCTCTACACATTTAGGAACTTCTGCTAAACTAGGCTGTAAAATGATGAATACCAGGTATATCTGAGTATACTTGGTATGGCATTGATTTAAAGTATCAGTTCTGTTATGTTAAACAGCATTTTGAAGCTCATTTTCTGTCTGAAATGTGGGTTATTTGAGAGGATTGGTGAAGGTGGATTGTACATTTTCTGAGAATCTAACCCATGAGAAGTGTGAGCAGAAGAAGCTAGCCCTATCTGATCCCAGTGCTTAAACAAACATTACATCGGGATGGGAGTTTCCCCCACGAGAAAAGTGTCAGTTTCTTTCTTTTTTTTTCTTCAAAAAGAAATGCTGCTAGGAGTCAGTGGTGGATATATGTCGGGACTCAATCGCTTATCGCAGCCAGGATGTATTCAAGGACCGCTGCCAGTTAGCGCTTAAGTAAGAAGCGAGCCAGGAACAAGTTCTGACATGATTCTGCGAGTTACTCATCAGCAGCTCATGGTAGGGTAGCCCGTGATAAAAGCAGCCCCATCCCGACCCAGACCCTTTCACAAACATACAAGTATTAACACTCACGATAACCTAAACCTTGGCCGCCAGGTAATGAGGTGAAGCATCACACCATGATTCAATTATCAATAGATTATGGACATAGTTTACTGATCCTGTCATGGGTCAGATTGTCAGAAATTGTACAATTCGCCTTCACCAATCCTCTCAAATAACCCCCATTTAAGACAGAAATAAGCTTTAAAATGCTGATCCTCTGCACGAGGGGAGGGTTGAGGCCAAGTATGGGTCAAGTTTTCAGAAAATGTACAATTCAACTTCGCCAATCCTCTCAAATAACCCAAATTTCAGACAAAAATAACGTTCAAAATACAGTTCAACCTAACCAAACAAATTGATGGAATCAATGCAATGCCGAATATACTCGAATTTACCTAGTATTGACCAAATTGCAGCCTAATTTTGCAGAATTTCCTAAAATTTAGGAAATTCTGCAAAATTGGGCTGCAATTTAGAAAATGTACAATTGGCAGCTCTACACATTTAATGTGTAGAGCTGCCAATTGTACATTTTCTGAAAATTTGACCCATATACACTGCTCATCAATAAACTACACTTACAATCTTCAGTTCAGATTCAATGGGGGCCAGCGGATTCCCTTTACAGTCTAGAGAGTCCCTCCAAACAGAGGGAAAGTTTCTCGCTCCAAACCGCGAAATCCAATTGTAATCCCATTGGGACGCTACGCCCGGGCCGAGAAAAAAGCCATTAGCGCAGTAGGTGTCCAATCACTGACATGCCATTCTTACCTTACTATTTCATGATCTCAATTAAACAGTTAAATACAAGTGTCATAGTTCCTTTTTTTAATTTTAAATTAAAGAAGGGTACATACGAACAAAGGAGAAGTATAAAATACAAAGAGAAAATATTGATATGTTTTAATGAATGGGTTTCCTGGGTATGATCATAAACTGCCTCCCTCTCAGCTCTCCTGCCTTGATATAACCATATTAAATGTGTTGATAAGAGCGTAAAGCAACCAATCTCACTCCCCCACTCTAACGGGAGAAAGCACTGCATGAAGATCCCCGCAGAGTAAAGCGTATTGCGCTACACTGTACGCTACAAGACATGCCCAATGCAATAGACTTACTTTGATGGCTCGGCTACTGCTGTGTTTAATTGAGATGAAAATATATCCAGGGTCACAGTGCACTGTAGAGATTATCTGGTATTATTACCTGAGGCTACGGCAGACAGACGTATATCTATTTCAATATAGAGTTTTATTCATCAAAGCTCCCTTGAGCTGATGAGAAATACTACAGCAACATGTAGTGTAAGCCGGTGGGACAGGAGGGTGCCGAGAAGCGTCTTAAGCTTAGGTGTAGGATTATAGGACAATAATCTACAACTGATACAAGAATAAGCTGCATATAAGCTTATTGGCAGGCGTAGAATGCTTAGCAAAGACTTGGTTAATCTGCCTCCATATTGAGCTTCAGTATTACACTCTGTACTGAGTAGTAGGTGGTGTATATTATATAATAACCATCCTAGTGACCTGGGAAGCTGCTTGTGAAACTCAAAAACCATTAAACTGATGTACATAGCTGTAGATGTTTCTGAATTTTTTTCATGTCAAATGAAACGTACCGCTATTGCGGAATTTTGACAATAAAATTTGTAAAAAAAAAAAAAAAAATTGGGTGAAGGCAGACGGACAGAGGAAGACAGGAAGAGAGACGCAGAAATATATATGAATATCAGCGTTTGTAATGAGAAGCAAGAATAGAAGATATGTGTCAAGTTTTCAGAAAATCTACAATTCAACTTCGCCAATGCTCTCAAATAACCCAAATTTCAGCCGAAAATCAGGTTCAAAATACAGTTCAACCTAACCAAACAGATTGCTAGAATCAATGCAATGCCGAATTTACTCGAATTTTCCTAGTATTGACCAAATTGTAGCCTAATTTAGCAGAACTTACTAAAAGTGTACTTCTGAAAATCTGACCCATATATTGATGATTGCTAATGGTTGCATATCATGTAATGTATATAATATACCAGCAGATTGTGCAGCTGGTGGCATTGGTTGTGAATATTCACAGTGAGACCATGGCATTGAGTATCCACTCATTCACGCAAGCAATACATTGCATCAAAATATTGTAATTCATGGAATGATAGAGATAGCGATGTTCACAGGCTCAAGTTTTCAGAAAATGTACAATTGGCCTTCACCAATCCTCTCAAATAACCCCAATTTGAGCCGATAATCAGGTTCAAAATACAGTTGAACATAACCAGACAGATTTATTGAATGAATACAATACAGAATACATTCAGATATACTCGGTATTTATCAATCTTCACTCTAATTTAGCAGAATTAGAGAGATGTGTAGAAATCTAAATTGTGCATATTCTAAACAAATCTTACCCTCATATACATAATTTTTGCGCAAATATAACGAAACTCATAACCAGTTTTTCTAAAAAAAAAAAAAAGAGAAAAGAATAGGTTCTAACTATAAGATCATAGAGCAAAATGACGACTCACATTAATAGGGAGAAAATCAGGATTACAAAGCGACTCACTCAGGCACCCACGAGAGAAAATCAGGATTGCAAAGCTCCTGGGTACGACCAAGTGCCTTTCTGTCTCTTTTCTCTCCCTTCTTCTCTATCTCTATTTCCTGGGTATGATCATAAACTGCCTCCCTCTCAGCTCTCCCGCCCTTGATATAACCTTCAATGTGTTGATAAGGGCGTAAAGCAACCAATCTCACTCTCTCTCACTCTCCAGCGAAAAGTAATCTGGAGCCAATGGTTAATTCATTCACGGAATCCCCACAACCAGCTATCCTGGATTTGGGGCACGATCCTTCCTCCTTCCAGCTCCTGGCGGTCAGATCCCTTCCTTAATGTTTTACATGCATTTCGAATTAGCCATAATTTAAAGCCTGATTTAACAGGGAGAAGGTGTTAGCTGAGAGGGCCAGTGGTA
Organism: Sthenelais limicola; assembly: GCA_942159475.1. NCBI lineage: Eukaryota > Metazoa > Annelida > Polychaeta > Phyllodocida > Sigalionidae > Sthenelais > Sthenelais limicola. Next base: position 106,092,842 of record OW804098.1, read on the forward strand.
AGGCGGCGAGGGAGCAGTTTATCAACAGGGCACACGCCGTACATTAAGGTGGTTTCACGGCACTGATTGTAAACTCCAAAGCTGACATGGGTACATGGGTCAGATTTCCAGAAAATGTACAATTGGCAGATCTACACATTTAGTAAATTCTGCTAAATTAGGCTGCATTTGGTCAATACTAGGTAAATTCAAGAATATTCGGCATTGCATTGGTTCTAGCAATCGGTTTGGTTAGGTTGAACTGTATTTTAAACTTTATTTTTGTCTGAAATTCAGGTTATTTGAGAGAATTAGTGAAGATGAATTGTACATTTTCTGATAACCTGACCCATAAAGTCCCCCCCCCCCCCCGCAACCTACCCATCGTCACTGGTACCATTGGGAGGATGTTAGCAGTGGGTTTAGGGGTCAGATCTTCAGAAAATGTACAATTGGCAGCTCTACACATTAAGGAACTTCTGCTTTATTATAATTAGGCTGAAAAATGAAGAATACCGGGTATATCTGAGTATATTTGGTATCACATTGATTAAAAGTATCAGTTCTGTTATGTTAAACTGCATTTTAAAGCTAATTTTTGTCTTAAATGTGGGTTATTTGAGAGGATTGGTGAAGGCGAATGGTACATTTTCTGGAAACCTGACCCATATGGAAGGTGAGAGAGGAGTGGTGTCAGCGCCAGGCGTGGTGGTGGGGTGGTATTGGCGGGTACAAGTGGCCACAACCCTTGAACTACGCCACAAACAGCAGACTAAACTAGAGGCCTTGGTGCCGGAGAGATTATCGGACAAGTAAATCTGTCTGGGTTATTGACACGTTACAAATTTGCATACATGGGTGTCTCCTGAAACTAGATAGATCTAATACCGCATGGAAATCGGTCTTGGGTATGACCAAAGTGCCTTTCTGTCTCTTTTCTCTGTCTCTCTCTCCCTTCTTCTCTATCTCTATTTCCCGGGTATGATGATAAACTGCCTCTCTCTCAACTCTCCCGCCCTTGATATAACCATATCAAATGTGTTGATAAGGGCGTAAAGCAACCAAACTCACTCACTCACTCCCTCTCAGCTCTCCCGCCCTTGATATAACCATATTAAATGTGTTGATAAAGGCGTAAAGCAACCAATCTCACTCACCCACTCACCAATGTCTACAGTCCGGGTGCAAACTCACTCCGTCACCACATGACAACTTCCCTGAGGGATATTGCGTCTTTTTATAACAATGTTTAAATATGTTTATTGGCCTGAAATGAAATTTAAAAAAGATGAAATAATGCATGTGTTTTTGTTGGTTGTGAAATTTAAAATCATATTCTGTATTCTGCTATGAAATATAATGAACATAATGACGAACATGAAGAGATATGGAAACACACCTAATGCTATATAATATATCTGACAATGAAAGGACAGGTACAGAGAGAAGAAAGGTTAACGCATCGGGGTGGATGGGGTCAAATCTGATTAAAAGATATCCAGACTTGAACTGCATTTTTATAGGGGAGTTGCATGTGTCACTGCGCATGTCTGTACAATGCATCCCGGGATGGATTCTGATGAAATCTGACATACACATTTTTTTGCAATATTTTTATCGAAATTTGCAAGAATGTTTTTACCAATATCTTAGCTTGCATAAATGATCTATGTTAACCAAATGCATGATGGGAAAGATGGCGACTTGTGCCATAGAAACATGTATAAGATATGGATATTGACAATAGAGCATTGATAAATAGTCCGTGCTGAACATGGCATGTTTTCTATAGATTTTAGACTGTACCATTAGTCCCATAATTCCATGCGAATCAACATTCAAAATGGCGGCTATGCAAATCCCCTATTAAATAGGACTAGCTGGGAACAGTTTGTGTCGTTTGTCTATAGGAAGGAATATCTATCGGAAAGATTCTCTGTATGGCTCCCGAAATCATGCAGGTGGGTGCTATAGACTAAGATAGAAGAGTTAATACTATTCATGATATGCTCACAAATGCTCATAAGGTGTGAGGCAAATTGCTCTTGTCCTATAGAAGTTGAGTCTTATGAGCTTATCACAAGTCAGCTTGGGATGTGTTTGTGTGATGACAGTGCAGCCATTATGGGCGAGACAAAAGCTGGACGACTAGGCGCACTTATAATGGGTCAGATTTTCAGAAAATGTACAATTGGCAGCTCTACACATTTAGGAAATTCTCCTAAATTAGGCTGAAAAATGGTGAATACTGAGTATATCTGAGTATATTTGGTATCGTATTTATTCAAAGTATCAGTTCTGTTATGTTAAACTGCATTTTGAAGCTCATTTTTTATTTAAATGTGAGTTTTTTGGGAGGATTGGTGAAGACGAATTGTACATTTTCTGAAAATCTGACCCATATGCCAGCGTTCACATTAGTCGCCCTGGAGGAGGCAGTATCTTGCACCTCGTCTAGACACCCTCCACATTCACAGTGCCTTCATCAGTGTCGAGTGTTGGATAAGAGAATCACGAAGTCGCTTAAACACAGCGTGGCCATTGCTGATCCTATATATGCATGGGCAGATTTTCAGAAAATGTACAATTCATCTTCACCATTCCTCTCAAATAACCCACATTTCAGACGAAAATAAAGTTTAAAACTCAGTTCAACCTAACCAAACAGATGGCTAGAATCAATGCAATGCTGAATATACTCCAATTTACCTTGTGTCGACCAAATTGCAGCCTAATTTAGTAGAATTTACTAAAAGTGTATAGCTGCTAATTGTACATTTTCTAAAAGTCTGACCCATATTCAGGCATGATCTCAGTATAGATTCTGCTCTTTGGAGAAAGGTTATCATAATGGATTGATACATATTAGGAATGAATGCTATCAGACAACCAACAAGGTGGAATTATGATATAAACAGTTTGGGGGTCAGATTTTCAGAAAATGTACAATTTGCCTTCACCAATCCTCTCAAATAACCCACATTTAAGACAAAAATGAGTTTTAAAATACAGTTTGACATAACAGAACTGATAACTTAAATCAATGGGAGACCAAATATACTCAGATATACCCAGCATTCATAATTTTTCAGCCTAATTTAGCAGGATTTCATGAATGTTTAGAGCTGCCAACTGTACATTTTCTGAAAATCTGACCTTTATGACCAAGGACCTATTTGAATACAGGATTACCATTGACAATCATCATATTTTCCATCAACGTCATTAAAATTGTGATCAGTAGGCTAGGCATACGCGAGAGCGGTAGAAATGTAAGAGCTCAAGGGCAGGCAGGTACTTTGAATAAAGGTTATTTTTACAAAAACAAATTGTGATCAGAAATATTTACAACGCAATGAATCCAAGGCCCCTTGAGGAGAAGAAGAAGATCCTGAGAAATATAAGAGAATAAAAAGCCTCCAATATCTCCTCCACCCCCATCCGTGTTATGAGGCCTTAAATCACACCCAGCTAATCTCCTCCAGTGCTTTATTATGTTGATAATCCTCTGCAGATAAGTGTTTGGTATCGGGGCTGGGCTTTTTATTGTCTGTTTATCCAATCTGTTGAGATGTTCGTGTGAATTGACTCATACTTTTAAGTGTCACATCCATTCTTCTCATTTTCATGTCGTGGTGGTGGTGGTGGTGGTGGTAGTGGTGGTAGTGGTGGTGGGCCAAGCGTGAGTACATGGGGCAAGTTATCAGAAAATGTACAATTCGCCTTCACCAATCCTCTCAAATAACCCACATTTAAGACAGAAATGAGCTTTAAAATAACAGAACTGATACTTTAAATCAGTGCGATACCAAATAAACTCAGATACACACAGTATTCATCGATGTTCAGCCTAATTTGGCAGCATTTCTTAAATGTGTAAAACTGCCAATTGTACATTTTTGGAAAATCTGACCCACATCACCGTGAGATGGTGGTTTGTAGATAAAGGGGAGACAATGGCTGCACCATAAAGTGTGTTTTGTCAGATTGGTCAAAATAAAACTGTAGATGTCTCATGCTTTGACTATGTATGCTTATCAAGAGAGCTGTTCACAGTCCTGCCCGCATGCTAAACTTCCCTCTCTCTCTCGTCCCAAGTCAACACAACATTTAACGATGAACAGTAAATCGCATGGTTGGTTTATTTAAACCCCGCCCACACCCAGCCGATTTGCCCCCCGATTCGGATCTCCCGATGAATCCTAGGATTTCATTTCCGATCCTGGTGTATCTTGTTTCAAAAACATAAACCATGATTTGAAATGAGATCATAGGATTCATCGGGAGACCCAAATCGGGGGAAAATCGGCTGTGTGTGGGCAGGGTCTTAAACCCAGCCGATTTGGCCTCCAATGTCTCCCCGATTTTGGTTTCCTGATGAATCCTAGAATTTTATTTCCAATCCTGGTTTATGTTATTTCAAAAACATAAACCAGATTTTGAAATGAAGGTATAGGATTCATCAGAAGACCCAAATCGGGGGACAATCGGGAGCCAAATCGGCTGTGTGTGTCCACGGCTTTACACTGCTTATTGTTTGAGTGCACGTGTATATATATCAGTCCCAGCTCTTCACCTGATTTCATCAGACTTTCTGAAACCAACCAGAAACAACCAGTAAACGGTCGATTAGACAGCTAAGTTATGGATCCTGGTTATTGCCAATGTTGGTATACACTATCCTGTGGTAGTAATAGGGGGATATATAGAGACAGTCGATGCTCAGTACAATATGATATATGATTCTGCAAGAGCTATTGATTGAAGGAACCTGTCTGGGCCCGACTTCACCGACGAAATTAACAGTAATGTCCCTTTCTTCTCTCATCACACTTGCCTGATTAGCACAAACCGGAGGTGGGAGGGGAGTGGGGGGGGGGGGGGGCGTATAAATCCATAATAAAGCATAATAGCAATAAGTTTGTTTTGTTATAAACGATGAGGGATCCATTTAATTATAAAATGTTCACGTTTGACAATCCTCACTACCATGTTTTACACTGTGAGTTCAGCTGGGTTCCTATCGTCCACTAAGCCGATTCTCATGCGATTCTCATAGAATTTAGTGTAAAAGTGTCCTCTGCGGCGCAAAATCGCATGAGAATTGGCTTGGTGGACTAGGCCCTTAAGGCCAGTAAAGCAGAAACCTAAACACGTTTTGCGCCGCAGAGGACTCTTTAGCGCTAGATCTTGTGAGAATCGCTTGAGAATCGGCATAGTGGACTAGGCCCTTTATTTGCAAGACATCACGCTCCTCCTAGTACTTGATGACGAACGGATTCACTACACTCTATTTGAGATCTACTTGGAGCAGCTTGCCGTAGGGTTACCATTGGTTCGCTTTGATGTTTACTCTAAGTAGGTCTCAAACAGAGTGTACAGAACTCAGTTTCTCTATAGTTCTGTGCTATTTACACAGCAAAACAGACATGGGAACTTGGGACAACTCCAACACCTTAATTTGTTGATCCTGTTTTTATTGACAGAACATCTTGCAAAAAAAACAATTCCGCCCATAAAAATGTAATCTTTCATAACATAAACTGTCTAAAAACCTTCACAGGTCACCCCCTGTGACCTCTCGGTGACGTGGAAAATAATCAGCTTAAGATAAAGGTCCTTGTTTATGGTACGATGAAACAAAATATATTCAAGACACTTTCATAAAACTTTAACATTCATGTGACACTGTGGATAGCAACAATATGTCATATGCTCTCTGCCAGTATACATTATTTCCATTGCGTCTAACTCAATTATCTGTACTCGCAGGTAATGGGTCAGGCTTTCGGAAAATGTACAATTCAACTTCGCCAGTCTTATCAAATAACCCACATTACAGACGAGAATAAAGTTCAAAATACAGTTCAGCCTAACCAAACAGATTGCTAGAATCAATGCAATGCCGAATATACTCGAATTTACCTAGTATTGACCAAATTGCAGCCTAATTAAACAGAATTTTCTAAATGTGTAGAGCTGCCAACTGTACATTTTCTAAAAATCTGAACCACTTGCTCCTGGGCTCGGGCCAAACTGTTTTAGGTAAGGAAGATTCCACAATCAATGCAATGCTAAATATATTCAAATTCACCTAGCATTGACCAAATTGCAGCCTAATTTTGCAGACTTTACTCAATATGTACAACGTACAATTGTACATTTTGAGACAATCTGACCCTAATACCAATGGTTATTTCATACTCTGCGTTGGTATCTTTTCCTCAGACCCAAGTCCTGGCAGTAGTTGACCCCAGCGTGGACTATGTTACATACGACGTGAGCTTATTTAGGGAAGCCTTTGAAGTGAAGCCTACTCGCCAGCCTAGCTCCGTGCACGTCCTCAGAGATTCAGCACATCCAGAATCGCGTCCTCGTCCCAGGAGAGATGTCAAACAAACAAATGTAGCCACTTCAAAGTGCAAGTCTGGCCCCCATAACGTTGATCTGACTGGAGGGGGACTCTGTAATATGTATGGAGGCCTAGGAGGAGGCCTAGGAGGAGGAGGAGGTGTATCTTGCCCACGCACGCAGGCAAAGGAGACGAAAGCTGACCCCACGAATACATGGGTCTAGAGGTATGTGGCACCAGTGTATCGTCACAACTTGATGGGAATGAATGGAAGTCTTGGGCTATTTACTTTCATAAATATGGATTCTTTTTGTAAATTGACACTGTCAACACCCTACCTGCTTCCCCCTCCCTCCTCCCGTCTCCTGACGCATTAAAATCGTTTCGTTTTAGTGTTGAATCCATGTGCAAACCATCGCCGATGTAGGCAATGGTTTGGCACATAATACGCTCAATGATGGCGCAAAATGGGTGGCGCTACTGGTGAGAGTGGGAAACCATTACTCTGAGTTTACCCGAACTTACCCGAGTACGGCCAAGTGTATTTCAACGTGCGAGAGTGATCGAGCATGCCGGCATGGCTTCGCAACTACAGAGAGATATAGGCATTACCGCGTGCGGTCTGGTATGCAGTAATTGTACTAGTAAGAGCTTAAAATCTTTGGTGAAATCTCTTTATACAGTATAATGGGGACAATGAGGTAGATCAGGAGTCTGGCCAAATTGGAAATAGTGCATTATTTGGAAATCTGAGCTGATCCTGATGAACAGGCTTCCCCTATCTGGATGGGGGCAAATATTCGAGCTCGGGTTGTTTATGCATGCATAATATTAATTATGCCACTGATGCCTTTTGGTCTAGTTTTCAGAAAATGTACAATTCAACTTCGCCAATCTTCCCAAATAACTCAAATTTCAGACAAAAATTAAGTTTAAAATACAGTTCAATCTAACCAAACAGATTGATGGAATCAATGCAATGCCGGACATACTTGAATTTACTTAGTATTGACCAAATTGCAGCCTAATTTAGCAGAATTTACTAAATGTGTATAGCTGCCAATTGTATATTTTCTGAAAATCTGTCCCACTTAGATGTTATAGTATAGGACATTGGAAGGCACCTATCTAATGGCAGGCTCAATCAAATATAGGTAAAATATTAATCATGTAGCAATTGAATCTTTATTTTTGTACTATAAAAATATCCTCATGGGTCATTTGGTAATTGCTTTTCGAAAATACTGCACTAAAGTAAGGTCTAGAGGGAATCAAATTCCATTATTTTAAGTGTTAATGTAATTAGTGTCAAGCAGCTCTTAACCGTAGCCTGATACAAATAGCAAGAACATAAATATTCACGAGATTTTAAATCTTCAAAGAAAATTCATTTCATAGGATTTTTTATTGAGATCAACAGGATACTACTGTATAGGATTCAATTAAGGACATGTTCGCTCAATTTCATTTGAAAAATACTTGAGTTGAATCTAGGATAAAAACCACTAGCCATCGGGCATAGTAATCATTATCCCCGCCATGAAATATGGGACTTTCATATCCGTATAACACGAGTCCTTTTCCATCCAGGAAGTTACTATCCCTTTATGCCATGATAGGTGTGCATATCCACAAAAGCATGGCCAGATTAGCCCATGGCATATGCATGCATGGATTTCACTAGTGAGGGCTGCTTTTCAAATGCAACCAATTTACAACGCTATTTTGATTGGTTGCGTAAATTTAGTTGCGCCAATCAATGACACTCATTTCATGACGCTTGGCTGTAGGTGCTTGCTTTTGCCTAGTCGGAGTGTTACAGATATTAACTAAAGGTAAATAATGGTCAAATAATGCATAAATATATATCATGGCATAAAAATAGAACTAAACATGAGCTGCATGCAACAATGCATTCACAAAATGTCTTTCACGCGTGCCTTCGGCACTTGTGAAAGACAAGTCACCAAAAGCCACTTGCATTTTGTGAATACTTTGTTGCATATGCCGCTCTCATTAAGTTCTAGCTTAATATCCTAATTTTCAATTTCCAATACCTTGAGGGTGAAATTTTCAGAATATGCACAATTCACCTTCACCAATCCTTTTAAATAGTCCACATTTAAGTGGAAAGTGATGTTCAAAATGCAGTTTAACACAATGAAAGCGTTATTTCTAAACAACACAATGGCAAAGATACTCTGAAAATAGCAAAGATACTCTGATATACCCATTTTCTGAAAATCTGACCCTTGAGATGAATTACACGGATCAGTGTTGCATTGAGATGAGAATGCCATTCGCATCTAAAAGAAAATCTCGATGTCTATAGGATGGGGCAACAAGCTCTTCAAATGGACCATGCAAGACTTGCATTTATATCCAAAATTGAGAGAAATTCGGAAAATAAACCAAAATTTATACAGCTTAAACAAAAACATAATGAATAAATCCAAATCATTCCTAGGTTTTCCTCGATGCGTGATGGACTAGATGCCGTCCCAAACGCCATAAATTAAGAAATCTAAGAATAATGGAGATGGATTATCGAATTGAATCCACCGAGTTAAACCTAGCTATTCACCTGATTAAATTCCAGAAGACGGTCCAATACAATGCAAAGCGAGCGATGAGCTCAGGCAACTGACAACCCTCGTGCCAATAGGGGATTTGCATGTCTCACTGCGCATGTCTACTGCAGTGCATGCTGGGATTGAGTGTGTAGAAATCTGACAAACAAATATTTGGCAAAATTTTCATCGAAAATTACAAGAATGTTTTTACCAATATCTGAGCTTGTCTAAATGATGTATGAAAGCCAAATGCATGAATGCATGATGGAAAAGATGAGGACTTGTGTCATGGGAACATGTATAACAAATGGATAATGACATTGGAGAATGAATAAATATTCCACGCTGAACATGCCATGTTTTCTATAGATTTTAGACTGTACCATTAGTCCCACAATTCCATGCGAATAAAGATTCAAAATGGCGGCTATGCAAATCCCCAATTCTAAAAGAATTCCCGGAGAAGACAACACAAATATGTGATCCGCTTTGGGAAAATAAGTCATAAGTCGCAAAATATGTATTTTGAGACATCCCCATATTTGAAAAGAGGAGATCAAGCTGATTCCAATGATAGTAAACATGAAGGGCATTTAAGAAGTGTTTTTATATTTTATGTTTGATATTTTTATTTTTGAAAAAAAAGTTTGGGATGGGTAATTACGTGTAAAGGAACTAAATATACTCCATATGAAGGCCTTCAAAACGCAAGGATATATTCAATAAAATGTCCCGAAATTTGCTACATGGATTAACTTGACTATAAGTGCTAAACCCTAAAAAAATCAGAACATTTCAATAAAGAGATCTTGTGAAAAAACACTATGAAAAATATCAATTCTGCGACTTGTGACTCGTTTTCCTGAAACACATCACATATGTGAATACTACTACCTGCTGGGGCTTTCTTGTAAAAACAACATAAATATTAACTACAAAACAAGGCCTTCATTTGAAAACAAACACACGAGACATGCGAACATTTTGGGCGTGGGAAAGTGCGATCGACTTTCCTAAACATTCAATAAAAAATAATGGCTACTAATACTTGAAACCGACCTTGGCAGCAGGGGAAAACCTGAGAAAGAAATCGGACAAAAAACAAGTCTCTAATTACTTGAATTGTTTGATATTAAATGGACCTGTATGGGATACTCCAAATGAAATTATGATTGATTGTGATAGCAAATACATCTTTGAATAAATTGATACCATAATAATTATATGGGGTGTGGTAGATTTTAGGCTGTACCATTAGTCCCATAATTCCATGCGAATCAAGATTCAAAATGGCGCCTGTCCAAATCCCCTATTCGATCAATGGTGTTTACATCATCCGACTGAATAAACATGCCATCTACCATCTGACGAAGTGAACACTATGAGTCTCCTTGAGTCCAATACCACCTATTTATTGTACTGACAACGGTTTAGATATACCCTGTGTAATTTAGTCTATCAGCTCAACGACTCCCGCTTAATTTAGCGTTATATAAAACAACCCAACATTAGTTAGATAAAACTAATTTACGTACTGCGATACGGATGGGATGCATACTCTGTCAAGGGCAATTGTTATCTCTCTCCAAGTAGCGTACATAATGAGCAAACAAACATACATGGGTCAGATTGTCAGAAAATGTACAATTGGCAGCTCTACACATTTAGGACATTCTGCTAAATTAGACTAAAAGATTGTCAATACTACGTATATCTGAGTATATTTGGTATCGCATTGATTTAAAGTATCAGTTCTGTTATGTTAAACTGCATTTTGAAGCTCATTTTTGTCTTAAATTCGGGTTATTTGAGAGGATTGGTGAAGGTGAATTGTACAATTACTGGCGATTTCACCCATACATCAAGATGAGGAATGAAACAAACAGTAATTCTACAGCAGGGCCTAATGGACGATCTGGGGCTTATCATTGTTTATAGAAGTCGCATTTGACACATAGATCTTCAGGGCGACGTATTTATCTCTATCACATGCACAATACCTAATGTCGGAAATCTTGTCGTATCTCAACACACGCGCGACAACTATATTTTATGGGAAAGGATAACTAAATCAAACTCCTTTGCGTACTATGTAGCAATCGTTTTAACATACATTGCATCATGACAAAGGCTTACAACACTGTCAGTACACAATCCCCAGTAAGTAAGCTTATACGGTATCTTGAATTGAATTAATGTGTTAGAGATATCGTTGACTTAAGGGCCTTGTCCACTAAGCCGATTCTCATGCGATTTTGGCCCGCAGAGGACTCGTTTTTCACTACACAGTCCAGAGTTTGTCCGGAAAGGACTATCAGCAGGGGGAAGATTTCCTCCACCTTAATCCCTAACCCGAACCTGTATCAATTAGTCCCCGAATGTAAGTGGTGTCAGTATCAATCAGCGGGTGGTCCACTCATCTTTAAACTTTTTTTTAAATTGTAAAATATACTAACTAAATCATTTTTGTAAGTATTCTCCTGGCCATAAAAACTATTCTCATCTTTATTTCATCAATGTGTGATGACTATGAGGAAAGATATTAAAGCTTTGTATTTATGGTGTGACTGTGAGTGGAGAGAGGCTGGGTATTAAGAGAGGGAGAGAAGAGAGAGAGGGGGGTGCCTCAATGGTGAAACACATGGTGTTGGTTAGGTGTGACAGTGCACTCGGTCGTGGTGCTGTAATGGCCGGTTATACATAATATACATTCGCCGAATGGTATTACATAATCGGCCGTCAGAGCCGCGAAATCACGGTTCTGGCTCTCACTGTACATTCTATGAGAGTGAGTGAGTGAGTGAGTGAGATTGGTTGCTTTACGCCCTTATCAACACATTTAATATGGTTATATCAAGGACGGGAGAGCTGAGAGGGAGGCAGTTTATGATCATAACATCCTATATGAGAATCGCATGAGAATCGGCTTAGTGGACTAGGCCCTTTAGTACAATGTTGCATGAAGCATGAACGTTTTTACCTACAGTAATGTAATAAACAAAGAAAATGTGTAACATTCATGCATAGTTATCTCACCATGTTTTCTGTACATAAACTATGTTATATTAATCCACCCTTATTAGCTTAGTTCCTGTCGGACGGGTGACATGTCGTGATACTCCCTGGAAGACCAGATTCTCTGACAATCTGAAGAGTCCCTTTCATAGTCGTGACAATATACATGCAACGTTATGAAGGTATGATGTACACGCTATGCAGGTATTGTATGCTTGATAACCATGGATGCATCTATTTATAGATGAACATTATAGCGTCACGCAAAAGGATACATAATAACTATGCATGATTGGAGTGAAGCTATATACATGTATATATATATATAGAGAGAGAGAGAGAGACAGAGAGAGAGAGAAAGAGACAGAGAGAGACAGAGAGAGAAGAGAGACAGAGAGAGAGCGACAGAGAGAGAGAGACAGAGAGAGAGAGACAGAGAGAGAGAGAATGGAACAAGCCGGCAATAATAGAAAATTTATTGGACGAGATTACTCCGCATAAGCACTATGCCATAGGCAGAGTGCTTATGTGCGTATGTGGACGAATGAAGTCCAATAAAATGTTCGATTATTGCAGGCGAGTCCCATTCTATATTTATTATATGGGCATAAAACTTGGTGCATAAAAGTGGCCGACTTGGTGACGAAGTAGTTCATACTTGTAGTCTGCATACTACAAAATCACGATAATGACAAACGGGAAATTATTATGAATATTGAGTTATTTTCCATATCCGTATCAATTCTGAATTCACTTTTCACAATTCACAAATATTATGTTCCCAGTATGTACAATTAATCGTGCCGTTGTAATTATGCACCATAACAAAGCTTCTTTTTAAACAGACAGCTTTCGAATAGGGCGACTCCACTAGAGAGAAAAACTGTGCCGACAAATGTTGTTGTTGCCCACTAATTTGTTGCAACAAATACAGAAACAACAGTTTCCAGAGAATGTGGCAACACATCTGACACTTCTCCATTTGCGTTTTCATTGCAAACATGAAATGAACTGATGTTAGTGGGCAACAAAATAATTTGTCGCCGCCGTTTTTCCTCTAGTGGAGTTCCGTTAGAAGGGCAAATGTTTTTTTTTTCTTTTTACATTGCTTCAAGAATTAAGCTCAGGACAGACACCTGCGCAGTAAATTTGTTTCTTTGCCCAGTAGAAACACGATTCTTCCTACTTCCTGCTTAAGGCCTGAGGCAACTGGTTGTGGCAAGGTTAGGTATAAAGTAAATATTTGGCCACATCTAATTTCACAACAAGGGTCAGATTTTCAGAAAATGTACAATTCACCTTCACCAATCCTCTCAAATAACCCACATTTAAGACAAGAATGAGCTTCAAAATGCAGTTTAACATAACAGAACTGATACTTTAAATCAAAGCGATACCAAATACACTCAGATATACCCGGTATTCTTCATTTTTTAGCCTAATTTAGGAGAATCTCCTAAATGTGTAGAGCTGCCAATTGTACATTTTCTGAAAATCTGACCTACTGTAAGCATTACACGTGTGGGAGTTGAGGCAGTTAATTTACAAGGAACCTGTAGGTAGCAGCGCTGCTATAGTGGGCCGGGAACAGGTACAATGTTATTTTTTCTCTCTCATTACATACATCTGGTGCGCAAAGCATTTTCTCAGTGGCGACCTCTCAAATACTTGGAACCCCAAGTATAATGCGCTCTTGATATCAAAACAGTTCTACTGTATCTTTTTATCCTTCTGAAAATCTGACCCATAGTATAGCGCGGATGGCTAATCTGCGACACTGTGCACACCACCTCCACGTAAGCTGGTACTGTCACAATTCACTGTCTGAAACATGTATACTTTCGTGCAGTGCGCGGAAATAACCAAGTCAACTCACCTTTTTGTACCGAAATGTTACAATAGGCAGACCACTTTAGGTCCAAACCCTCACATCAGATAACAATGGTATGTCAGATTACTTTGCTAATCGCTTTCCTGGCCTATGACTCGACGTTTTAATGGGAATATAATGACATTTTGCGGTATTAATGAAATTATAATGGAACTTGGCGGTTAGAGGTGAGGGACTTTACCTTCGTTTGAAGGGACTCTCTCAACTTTGGGCCTAGACTGAGACAGACTGAGACGGAGCATAAGGCACCTAACCAGTACCTACATGATGCTAAATGTGTTTGAGATAAACACCATGAAGCGCCAGAAAATCTAATTTGTTGTGTAACATTTAATAGCTAAATTACTATCATCCGGCGATGTATACAACTGCAGCAGTATAACTGGTGCAAGCGCTATAGTCGAATTATTTCCGACCACTCTCTAGTGTATTGAATATTATGAAGCTTTTAAGCTGCCCTAGCGGATAGCAACATATTTTCTTTAAATTGTATTGTATCGTATGTAGTAGCTCGATTAAATTTGATGCTTTTTATATCCACTTGAAGTCAACAGAAAACTTTCACCAGACATATGCTTTTGATGCGGACTGGAAGGGCTTTTGTATTGAGAATGTTAATCGCCCTGGATGGTGTGGATTTGTGGATAGATTGAATAAAGTTTGTTAAAAACAAATAATAAGTGCACTGTACCCTAGGATGAAGTGTTTGTATAAGAGTGCCCAGAGCGCAAAATGTAGATGATTTTCCTTCTGGTATCTTTCACTATACATTCTACTGCTTGTATTTCAACTGTCCATATCCCATTCTGATATGTATGCTTTGATCTTTGGTCTTGTTTTCATGCTTCTCCAGAGAAGGGAACACTCGACCGCATTTTATTACCTTGTAGTTATAGCACAACGGATTGGTCGCGATGATGGGTATAAGAAATGGACGAATGATAATATAACTGATAGTATTATACACGTGAGTTATGAAAACATAGCAAATAATGTTATCATTATAATTCTCAAAGTGCTAATTTGTTTTTGTGTAGTATAACGAGAGGGGTTGGTCGTCGTTATATAGCGGGGATCCCAGTTAATCTCTTCTTAGTTGTATGTATAGTAGAGGAATAATCCCAAAGTGTTGGTTTTAGTGGGTTATTTTATTTATACTAGCTTTCGAGCTATCTTGCTCTTCATCAGGTAATTTGTTTTTGGTCAACATGTTTTTATTACAGAACTCTTCTAATTTTACAATGATTTTCAAATTAAACGAGACTTACCTTGGGAAGGTGAAGTTTAATTTTAATTTAGTCGAGGACACCACCCGAGACTTAATTTTCATCTATATATAATAATTACTTCCAAGCGATAGCTAGGGCATTATAATCTTACTAGCTTCTATACAATACGTTTCCTAGGTAAGGTTTTTATTACAATATACATTTCTTATTATATAAGTATCTTTATAACCCCTTCTGGGATAAACAGAGATTATATAAAATGAGTTACTACTCTAAGCTAATTAAATCTCAGATAAAAAGGTACTGTACTGTATTTTACGGCACCTATATTGGTATGTATTTTAACGGATTCTGTATTATATTTTATATTTTTATCTTGATTTATACTCTGTATTGTAACTCTTGTGTAGTTCCCCATTAGTCGCTATAAAACTTTCCTATGTTTACTTCTCTAGTAAAGGAAACAGCGGGAATTTAATTCCATAAGCGTGTCGACCCTTTTGTCACATTTATTTTGTAATCATGTATCTTTAGTGACGAATAAACAATTTTCAAATCAAATCAAATGTTTATTTGCTAAGTATTATCCCACGAACCGCTTTTTGTAAGCATAGGCCTATAACAATTTCTATGCAATAGGGGACTGGTACAGTGCATCATGGGATGGATTTTGATGAAATCTGACATACGAATATTTGGGAACATTTTTATAAAAAAAAATGCAAGAATGTTTTCACGAATATCAAAGCTTTTATAGATGTTCTATGAAAACCAAATGCATGATGGGAACGGTGGAGGCTTGTGTTATGGAAACATGCATAACACATGGATAATGATATTAGAGCACTGATAAATATTCCATGTTAAACATGACATGTATTCTATATATTTTACACTGTGCCATTAGTCCCATAATTCCATGCGAATCAAGATTCAAAATGGCGGCTATACAACTCCCCTATTTGGGTCAGATTTTCAGAAAAGGTACAATTTACCTTCACCACTCCTCTCAAATACCCCACATTTAACACATAAATGACCTTC
The DNA here is from genome assembly GCA_942159475.1 of Sthenelais limicola. Taxonomy (NCBI): domain Eukaryota; kingdom Metazoa; phylum Annelida; class Polychaeta; order Phyllodocida; family Sigalionidae; genus Sthenelais; species Sthenelais limicola. Next base: position 106,108,925 of record OW804098.1, read on the forward strand.
AAAGTGCACATTTAACACATAAATGACCTTCAAAATGCAGTTTAGCATAACAGAACAGATACTTTGAATGAATGCTATACCAAATATACTCAGATATAGAAAATATTTATCATTTCTTAGCAGAATTTCACACCACTGAAGAAGGAGACAACCCATCTCCGAAACATGTATGGTCGTGAATGAATAAACAACAACAAAAAAACTTTATCTATTGGGTATTGTGTCAATCTTATACCATCCTGATTAGCAGAATTTAGCAGAATTACTAAATATGTAGAGCTGCCAATTGTACATTTTCTGAAAATCTGACCCATTAAAAAAAACCGCCAATACTGTGATGGGTTCTAGTGTTTAGGATACTTGGCAAGGTCGTAAATAAATGGAAAGGTGTTCACATGATACTGGGTCGAGCTGGTGATATCCTAAATGTCTCTAAAACAGTACATAGCCGATTTGCAGTTGACAAGCTGGGAACAGGGTCGTCGCCAGTGGTGAGACCTATACGAGATTTACGGGGCGGGAATCTATTTATACTGGTCTCAAAATATATATAGGTTGTAGATGAATTGAGCGAAGGATGGAGGAGGATGAGGTGGGCGGATAACACTGCTACTTGCGCTGCATTGTAGCTCAAACTACCGCAGGAAAAGCATGGGGGGTCAGATTGTTAGAAAATGTACAATTCGCCTTCACTAACCATCTCAAATAACCCACATCTACGACAAAAATGAGCTTTAAAATGCAGTTTAACATAACAGAACTGACACTTTAAATCAATGCGATACCAAATATACTCAGATATACCCGGTATTCATCATTTTTCAGCCTAATTTAGGAGAATTTACTAAATGTGTAGAGCTGCCAATTGTACATTTTCTGAAAATCTGACCCAGCATGGAGAGCAATAGCAAAGGCTGACTTCCCCGGTAGAGCGAGTCTCGGCCTATAATACCCCCTCCAGGTGATATAATAGTCCATCTTATATGGGCCAGATTTTCAGAAAATGTACAATTGGCAGCTGTACACATTTAGTAAATTCTGCTAAGTTAGGCTGAATATGATCAATACTAGGTAAATTCGAGTATATTCGGCATTGCATTGATTCTAGCAATCTGTTTGGTTAGGTTGAACAGTATTCTGAACTTTATTTTTGTCTGAAATTTGGGTTATTTGAGAAGATTGGTGAAGTTGAATTGTACATTTTCTGAAAATCTGACCCATATATCGACCCCATTTACAATGATTTATTGTTACACAATCCCTGTGCTCGCAAATAGGTTGCTTTAATTGATATTGGGGTTTAATCCATCGATAATCATAATATGGTGATGTATTGATTACATACAGCATGACGAGCAATTAATGAAATAACAGTGGCTCCGAATCATATAATAGGAAATTAAATATGAAACGTGACTGTAATATTATAACATTATCCATATAACGAAGCAACATGATATCATGTTTTGTAACGTCAGGGGGAATTAATATATGGGACAGATTTTCAGTAAATGTACAATTGGCAGCTTTACACATTGAGTAAATTCTGCTAATTTAGGCTGCACTTTGGTCAACACTAGGTAAATTCAAGTATACTCAGCATTGCATTGATTCTAGCAATCTGTTTGGCTAGGTTGAACTGTCTTTTGAACTTTATTTTCGTCTGAAATGTGGGTTATTTTAGAAGATTGACGAAGTTGAATTGTACATTTTCTGAAAATCTGACCCTAATAGGAAATTAAATATGAAACATGACTGTAATATTATAACATTATCCATAAGCAACATGATATCAAACTGTTTTGTAACGTCAGAGGGAATTAATATATCAAAGGTTATTTTCCATTTCAGAGGTAATATCGAACTTGTCAGGGCTTCAAATTGAATTTTAGGGTTACCAATGTTAGCCTCAGGTGTACGGACAGGAAGGCAAACAAGTAGGTCAGGCTGACAGTACAATTTGGAGGAAATGTACACTAAAAGGTAGGATGTGTAATTGGTTTAGAAATAGGGTGCAAATGTCGGGAGTCAACATGGCATGTTTTATAGCATTAAGTGTATCGAAATACACCCAGATCATGGTGGGTGAAATTTCCGAAAAATGCACAATTCACATTTAGAAACCCTCCCAAATAACCCGAATTTAATACAAAAATGAGACTCAAAATGCAGTTTAACACAACCAAACACATCCTTTGAATCAACTCAATACCGAATATACTCAGATATAGCTAGTATTTATCATTTTTCAGTTGAATTTAACAGAATTTAGTAAATGTGTAGAGCTGGTGATTGTGCATTTTCTGAAAATCTGACCCAGGGTGAGGGTTGCGGAAAGACCCAAAAGTGTGGGTTACGGTCACACGAGTCGAACTGTTAAGCTAGATACCCCGTACCAGGATCTATGCCAGATATATGTATAAGCAACGAGATTAACCCGTTCTGTTGATCAACACTTTGAACTTCAGGATTTCGAAACAAGAGTTTAAAATATCTTCGCACCTAAAGGGGGTGAAAAAAGCACGAAACAAAAACCTCTCCGTGGCAAAAATGGTTTGCAGTTAGGGTGCTTATCGCGGGCCAGCTGTGAGAGGATAATTTGTGTAAAAATGGAAATGAACCACTGTTATTGGGTCGAATTTTCGAAAATGTACAATTGGCTACAAATATCTAGTAATTTCGCCTAAATTCTGCTAAAAAAATGATAAATTGTGGGTATATATCTGTGTATATTTGGTATCGCATTGGTTTAAAGTATCAGTTCTGTTATGTTAAACTGGATTTTGAAGCCCATTTTTGTCTTAAATGTGGGTTATTTGAGACGATTGGTTAAGGCGTTTCAGATATTTTCTGAAAATCTGACCCTATTATAACAAGAAATATTCAATTATTATTTCTATGTATTTTTTATTCATGTCTTCATATACAGTTCTCGTATGCATTTACCAATTCACAATCCATAAATTCAAGAAATATTTAACAAAAATTGACAGTGAATAAATTGGCCAGTTTTCCCCCAATTCCCCTATAGAGGAGACACCTTGACCTACTCCAGATGGTGGCTCGGCCGACCCTGGATAGATTCAGATAAATACAGTATATATACAGACACTGTGTAGTTGGGCGACTGGGAACAACCCACAACATTGGCCTGGGACCCATTGCCACCACCCTCACCTTGTTATGAGACCCGATCTACAGCCGCAGTGGATTCATGTCCAACACTTGAGATCCACCAAGTCCTTTGGATCTCTATGGAAGATCAACTAACATTGGTGAGGTTTATTAACTTTGTGATATTATTCCTGCTGCTGCTGCAATAGGCAGAGTTTGGTAGTTTCTATTGGGAGCGTTCTAAAATTCAGTATTCAGTATAGTAGTTAGTAGTAAAATAAGTCCAATTTTCCAAATAAAAAGATGTATCTAGATGTGATGAGACCAAAAATAAGCATCATATATTAGAAAAGATGTCTTAAAAATGAAAATTAATAAACCATAACAAGGCGCTTTTGGAAGATATATGTTCGCACAGAAATTGACATGAGCTTTTTCCTATGTAACTATATGAAAAGTTGGAAATAAAAATACTTATATATGAATAAGAAAATTCATCTTTTATCCCTGATTATTAATTAACATGGGGCAAAAATGAGGACATTTCCGGAAATAAATTTATATGAGATGAGACAAAAATAATTTTGGTGAATTTCACTCATTTTAGGAAGTATATTAATTCAACAAACAGCCAAAATAGACAAAAGCATTGAGTAATTAAATGTTTAGATTACAGCTCATTGCGCTCGTATTGACCCTACTTAATAAATAAAGTATTTTTCAATTAACTTTACTTAATTACGACGCAAATTCAATCATTTGTACTTAAATTAGTCGATCTGAAAAAATGATCTGACACCATACTTGAGTCAAAACATAAGAAGCATAGCAACAACCTCAAGGCATAACATATGTTTTTGAAGGCCGGCAATTGTTTTTATGACATTTGTTTCCTATGACGGCCTAATGTAAATCCTCAGTATAACCGCCAAGGAAGCCTTGTCAGCTTCGAAGGGTCAGATTTTCAGAAAATGCACAATCGACATTTCTACACATCTCTCAAATTCTACTAAATTATATTAAAACATGATAAATACTTAGTATATCTGAGTGTATTCCGTAATGTACTCATTCAATCAATCTATCTGGTTATGTTAATCTGTATTTTTAAACTAATTCTTGTCCTAAATTTGGGTTATTTGAGGCGATTGGTGAAGGCGAATTGTACGTTTTTTAAAAACTTGATCCAGAAGAAGGTGGGTGGAAGAAGCCAGGTTGTCATTGCTGTAGGTGGCACACACAATATCAAGTGAAGAAGAAACATCGGCCCGAAGATAGGACAACATATATCTTGCCTGAAAGTTATGTGGGAAACTGCGAGGCATGCAAGCCAGCTATATTGTTCAGACAAAAAACATTATATCAAATGGTGAACCATGTCTACAGCGAACGCAACACAGCAAAGAGATAGAGAAGATGGATCATGCTTGATCATGAAGTGAAAAATAGTCGCGCTGAATATTGAGAGCAGAAATACATCATAGAAATAAATGTCTTTGCTATTTATAAGAAACTTTCATTATTAACTACGGGTATATATATATATGGGTCAAGTTTTCAGAAAATGTATAATTCACCTTCACCAATCTTCTCAAACAACCCAAATTTCAGACGAAAATAAAGTTCAAAATACCAAAAAAACCAAAAAACCAAACAGATTGCTAAAATCAATGCAATGCCAAATATACTCGAATTTACCTAGTATTGACCAAATTTCAGTCTAATTTAGGAGAACTTAGTGAATGCGTACAGCTGCCAATTGTACATTTTCTGAAAATCTGACCCACGTGTATGGCTGAAGGGCAGGGAGGGAGGGGGCTGTGATGTTATAATCTCAAGATTAGAGGGAGACAAAAATATTTGAAAACTTGAACCAACACATGAATATATTTATATTTATGCCCTGCCTCAATCCCTCTTGACTTATATGACTATAGGCCTACGCATTCATCATACAAAATACATAATGTTAAACTTTCACGTGGTGAATTATATATACCACACCAGTTTAACATAACAAGAAAGTACAGGTCTCTTTTAACTGATAAACACAGGTATTTCAAGGACGCGAGGAGTGTGCCATACATAATTCAACCGAAAAAACCCGAATCAAAGTAACAAAAAAGAGAAATAGAATATAATATAAAAGAATGAAATGGAAAAGGCCTGGCATAGACACCTGCGCTCTCTTGACCCCTAGCCCGACCACCTGGACTTGAAATACAGAGAGTGCCTCCATAGTGTTGCTAGTCTAAACAGTAAGCATGCTGATGGGCAACACCGGGGGATGGGTGCTGGGATCACACACCTCGCACACTATATACATGGCTATGTGCAGATTACATGTCTACATGGTTATTTTGGACACAGCAGCATTGAATATATACTTTGCCTTGAAATGAGTATATATGTATGTCAAATGCCATATTAAATATGGAAAACATATGTAACTCGAACTTTTGAATACCACTTCGTGGCTGAATTAAGTAGACATGATCTTTACAGCCATTTATTATACACGCATTGCTCTGAAAACAACATATCTAGAGTCATTTACGCATAGTGAGTATTTCACTAGTGATTTACGTGGGGTTGTCATATAGCAACCAATAAGCTAATAATAATAGAAAATAAAAAATAAAAATAAACAGAATATTAAGAGGCACCACCCTGGCGCAATCACTTCTAACAGACCAAATAGCAAATCACTAGGTTCATTCGATACAGATTCAAAATACAGCGAAAAGTGCAATTGGGTATTGCATATATAAGGACCCCTCAAGATTGATGTATCGAAAAACGGCTGCCCCTAGCCTTGCATCCCCGAGCTGGCCTACTTAAGATATCTGGGGATCTAAGTAGCAACCGACCATTCCTTTTGGATCAAAATAAATCCCTGTTATTGTAAGCTTTGTCTGTGTTCCAAAGCGTCGGCAACATATGTATATAGGGGTGAGATTTTCAGAAAATGTACGATTGGCAGCTGTACACATTTAGGAAATTTTGCTAAGAAATTATCAATACTAGGTAAATTTGAGTATATTCGGCATTGCATTGATTCTAGCAATCTGTTTGGTTAGGTTGACCGGTAATTTAAACTTTATTTTTGTCTAAAATTTGGGTTATTTGAGAGGATTAGCAAAGGTGAATTGTACATTTTCTGAAAACTTGGCCCATATACCACACACATGGCATAACCAGACGTGGATACGTAGTTATGTGATACAAGAATGACACAGAGCAAGCTCAGGTTGGGGTAGCATACATATGGTCCATAACCACCCTCTTCTGCCCTTGGTTATATCAACAAGCATAGCACCTCAAGGTACTTTACTCCATTCACACTCTATGTGAATGCCAAGAGATCTCACCAGTATGTATAGTCATCAGAAGGGGCAGTCCTTATAGATAGCCATAATCAAAGTTGAGGGTCAAGTCGCCAGAAAATATACAATTGATCTTCACCAATTCTCTCAAATAACCCACATTTAAAACGAAAATCAGGTTCAAAATACAGTTCAACATAACCAGACAGATTTATCGAATGAATATAATACAGAATACACTCAGTATTTATCATTTGTCGCTGTAATTTAGGAGAAATTTGAGAGATGTGTAGAACGGTTGATTGTGCATTTTCTGAAAATCTTATCCTAGAGTGGAAATGGGGCTATTTCTTGGCAACTTGTAAAGCGGCATTTTGACACAAGAGACAAGTGAGAAATTACCGCAGGTTATAAGATATAAGGAGAAGGTCATCGTGGATTAGTCGTTTCAAAAGATTCACAAATGATTACATTACTGAAATACATATGACATGGCAACTAACACTTCATGGACCGCAAGAGGAATTTTTCACCAACTGTATATATAAATGTATTTTCTGCCACACCAATAATTTTGACTAATATGTGTTCAAATAGAAACCAACAAAAGAACCTCTTGGACCGGAATACATGGGACTAATGGCTCAGATTTTCAGAAGATGTACAATTGGCAGTTCTACACATTTAGTAATTTCTGCTAAATTTGGCAGTAAAATGATGAATATTGGGTATATCTGAGTATATTTGGTATCGCATTGATTTAAAGTATCAGTTCTGTTATGTTAAACTGCAATTTGAAGCTCATTTTTGTCTTAAATGTGGGCTATTTGAGAGGATTGCAGAAGGTGAATTGTACATTTTCTGAAAATCTTACCCTAATACATTTCACAGGCCACCCACAGAGTCTCTATTATCAAATCAGTCGGATAAGTTGAGTGTTTATGTCCTAAGTTCTGTTTCCATCATTCTACTAGTCACCTTAAGCATATAAATGCCATTGTTGGCTATTTATAAGATACTACATTTTTCTCTTAGGTGTACACATGGAGACCACGTTCACAGGCGTAGGGGGATCAAGTCTTCAGAAAATGTACAATTGGCCTTCACCAATCCCATCAAATAACCCAAATTTAAGACAAAAATTAGGTTCAAAATACAGTTCCACATAACCAGACAGTTTTAATGAATAAATACAATACGGAATACACTCAGAGATGTCATTATTTATCATTTTTCACCCTAATTTAGCAGAATTTGAGAGATGTGTAGAATTTTAGATTGTGCATTTTCTGAAAGTCTGACCCAGGGATAGTGGTACAAACAGGAGTGTATACCTATGTGCTCCTCTATTCCATAACAAAAGAAATTGCCTAGATTACTAGTGTATATATTAACAAATCCTTCAAGAAGATCTTTCAGATCACTATCTGATCTGAACGCTGGCAAAGATCATTGACAAAACAGAAGAGCTGGGAAAACGATCTCGGGTTAGGAAAAAAGATTAAGATTGGTTGGTTGTCAGATGCTAACTCACCTGGCGTGTGGGACCAACACACGTCAAGTACAGCCAAGTGTGAAGTGCTACAGCAAAAAGAGTCACACGTCGCAAAGTTGTTATTTTTTAAAGAGTTTTATCAGATACATTTATTTTATAAGATACATATTAGTGGGAATGTTTAAATTTGTAGGGTGCTTAACGCTTTTCGTATCATGAATGGGTGTACCAAATTTCAGGACATTATATTGAAAATATCCATGCATTTTAAGGTCATCTTTTGGAGTATATTTAGCTACTTTACTAGTAATCATCCACCAAATATATTGCAAACAAAAAATAAAAATATCAAACTTAAAATATAGAAATACGTTTCATATATTATGTCTTACATGTTTACTATCATTGGAATCGCCTTGATCTCATCTTTTCAAATATGATGCGATCTCAAAATCGATTTTTTTTCGACTTGTGACTCATTTTGCTGAGACGATGTATCAAAGTTGTTTATATGATAATGCATTTAACCAGGGCATAAAGAACACAATCAAAGAGGAATTTTCCACCTGGTTATATACACCTTGCTGTCACCTGTTTCACAGATTAGATCCAACTTTCAGGTGGTTTCACTCACAGCAAGGCAAGAAATCTAACGACCAGAACTGTCTCACCCTAGGTTTTATCACCTATGTTAGCAGATACGTTACACAGTAGTCAAACCATTACAAAGACTTTAATGGGTCAGATTTTCAGAAAATGTTGGCAATTGGCAGCAGTACACATTTAGTATATTCTGCAGCAATTTGGTCAATACTAGGTAAGTTCGAGTATATTTGGCATTGCATTGATTCTAGCAATCTGTTTGGTTAGGTTGAACCGTATTTTAAACTTTATTTTCGTCTGAAATTTGGGTTATTTCAGAAAATTGGTGAAGCTGAATTGTACATTTTCTGGCAACTTCACCCATACGTCCTTACTTGGAAGATCTAAGACCAGGCTGTATAGGAGGGGATGGTTTTATTGTCATTGCTCGTTATGTTTATGGCCTTCTCGACAGCCCTATCCAAAGTATAAACTCAGATGATTTCTTCAGGACGTTCAGCTTTGCTAAGTATTTCCCAGCAAGTGATGAAGAGTATAGTTTATGGCAGGATAATTAAACAACGGGGATTTCTCTCTGATGTGATGTGTGGAAGAAGGAATACCATTAGTTCCTGTTAATCAGTTAACATCCTCATAAAAAAAACAGCTGGGCCATGGAGTCGGCTCGCCTCCATCGACCCAATTTTGGGTAAAGTTTCTCCTGTTTTAGCTGTAATCCTCGGTATTTATTTGACCACATACCATTAAGAGACCGGATAGCCCACGTTTAATGACACTTAAATGACCACAAACCCCCTTCCCTCTTCCCCCTTCCTCCTTCCCCTTTTCCTGTTAAGGAATTGGGCGCCAAACTATAGTACCCTGAGTTTGTTGGGCCTAGGCTTGATATACTGGGGTACATTCGACCTAGGTCAAATATACCCCTAGGGTACATAGAACCTAGGTCAAATATACCTCTAGTATCCCCAGTTATTTTTACTTAGGCTTGATATACTGGGGGTACATGGGACCTAGGTCAAATATACAAAGTATCTGGCCTTTCCCCCACTTCCCTGTTAAGGAAGCGGGCGCCAAACTATACTGAGGTTCATACTGAGGTTCATCCTCATGCTTGACCCCAATCAATGAGATGAAGTACAACAGTTGAAGGAGGTACATTTTCTGAAAATCTGAGCCATATAAGACCTTTAACCACCTGTGAGATTCCCTCAGAGAGACTGCTACAGATTGCAGAGAATGCTTCACAATATCAACAATAAACTAAATATTGTTTGGGCAAGTTTAGATCAGGACAAATTCACAACCCTCATATTACAACAGCTAGAATAATTTCAGTTACGTTAACTGTTGGTTTGAATATAAATAAAATTTCAACCAACTGTCAAAGTAGAGTTGACGCTGTGGCAAACAGATTACTGAACAGGCGAGTGGGTAAGATTTTCAGAAAATGTACAATTGGCAGCTGTAAACATTTAGTCAATTACGCAAAATTAGGCTGCAATTTGGTCAGTAAATTCGAGTATAATAAGCATTGCATTGATTCTAGCAATCTGTTTGGTTAGGATGAACTGTATTTTGAACTTTATTTTCATCTGAAATCGAGGTTATTTGAGAGGATTGGTGAAAGATGAATTGTACATTTTCTGAAAATCTGACCCATACATGTGAAACAACATTTACAAATACACTAATAAATAACACTTACATCAACAAAGGCAAGAAGGCTTTGAGGAAATAGAGAAGGTGAATCTGTCCAGTGGGATATATGCACTGGTTTATTATTGCAGCACCCTAGTTCCAGCCCCCAGCAGCGTGGGATACGCTAAGAAACCCTAAATAACACATGGGACCACTCACAGGTAGAAGTATACTCATGTTAGAGTCATTATGGGTTCACTGGTATATCTGTCCACTCTTGTTAGTAGTATGCAGGTTCTTAGGTAGGAAACTACTTTGCAAACCCACATACAACCCAGGCCATTAGTTAAGATAAAAGTAGCCTAATCTAGGTCCACATTTGTCCAAGTATTAGCTGCAATTTATCACTTGTTGGGACCAGTTGGTGATTTCCCACTATCAGTTAAGGATTGCCATCAAGGAGGCCTGTAGTGTGGCCTGCCTTGGCTCAGCTGGTATTTGGGTCAGATTTTCAGAAAATGTACAATTGGCAGCTGTACACATTTAGTAAAATCTGCTAAATTAGACTGAAAAATGGCCAATACCAGGTAAATTCGAGTATATTTGGCATTGCATTGATTCTAGCAATCGATTTGGCTAGGTTGAACTGTATTTTTAACTTCATGCTCGTCTGAAATTTGGGTTATTTGAGAAGATTGGCGAAGTTGAATTGTACATTTTCTAAAAATCTGACCCATTTATGTGTGAAGTAGATGGAAGTTGGTGCAAAGAAGATGGTACAAAGGAGGGTGAGAGATCAAAGCATGGGGTCTGTCTATCCATGGATATATTACCTATCAAACCTTGGTAAGTCAAATTGCAATTGGCTGATAAGGGGTGATAAGTTTGTGATGGATCATCAATAAATGATTTGAGCAATGATCTGAGTGTGAGTGTGATTGTGAGTGTCTAATGAAAAAGTTGCTGCATAAGAATTATCTAGAACGTATTGAAGATTTATATAGGAGAATTGGATGTATGGGATGAGACAAGGAGTTATATAGGTCAGATTTTCATAAAATGTACAATTGGCAGCTGTACACATTTAGTAAATTCTGCTAAATTAGGCTGAAATTTGGTCAATACTTGGTAAATTCGAGTATATATATTCGGCATTGCGTTGATTCTAGCAATTTGTTTGGTTAGGTTGAACTGTATTTTGAACTTTATTTTCGTCTGAAATTTGGGTTATTTGAGAAGACTGGCGAAGTTGAACTGTACATTTTCTGAAAACTTGACCCATATACCAATGACGAATGTGTAAGAAGTAATTGTAGCAAAAGATGTGTATGGAAGGCTGTCGTATATTTGTTGATATTGTAATTTGAGGATATTTAAAATATAGATGGAATAGAAGGCAACGCAGGAATATATCCACAGTGTGGGTACGCGTCTTTTTCTAAAGATGAATTGTAAAGCCTTATTTGTAAAAAAGAAAAAAAAATGGGCTCTTTGAATTCCCAGCTAAACAATATATCAAGATTGATGTCAAATTCAATTATATCAGCAGAAGAACAATTATACACTGCAATCATTTAAAAAGCAAATCATATTATATTCGTATCTTGCATTTCTTAAACGCCCAATATTTGTTTTATATGAAATAGGATTATTGACAAAATAATTGCATGTGGTATGAAGTTAGTGAGTCGATTTAATCTCTATCATGTTCGGGGGGGGGGGGATTTAACTAATTTAATTTAATTTCAAGCACAACGTTTTTACCCCCATTTCGTGACCAATTCGTACAATATCTAGCAGATCAAATTATGACAAAAGCAATAGAGCATAAAAGCCCATTCTTTAACAATTCAAATTAATCAATCCCTTAAACTGGCTCAAATCAATTCTGCATGAAAGCCTGGTCAAGTTTTCATGAAATGTACAATTGGCCTTCACCAATCCCCTCAAATAACCCAAATTAAAGACACAAATCAGGTTCAAAATACAGTTCAACATAACCAGACAGATTTATTAAATGAATACAATACGGAATACCCTCAGATATTGTCATTATTTATCATCATTTTTCACCCTACTTTAGCAGAATTTGAGGGATGTTTAAAACTTTAGATTGTGAATTTACAGAAAATCTTACCCTCATCCAGTTTTGCTATAAGGAGCCGAGTACGGGAGCACTTATGCCGCATGTAAGAATTTAGCCATTACTCAAAACAGCGCTACACAACAGACACCGCCCCCTGCCCACTGGGGGCCTAACCCTAACACATCCATCCTCGCCAGATTAACTCTACCCCAGTCTTATCTACGGGTCTCAGCGCGCAAGTATCCCAGCCCTATCCGGGTACATTTTGGGTCTCAATGGGTGAAATGCAATACATTTAGCCTGCCTACCAGGCACTCTGTCATGAACATGCCAAAACCAGACAATGCAAACTTTAGGTGTGATGGATCTGGTTCCTTCTTCAAGTAAACAACAATATGTTGCTCAAGTATTCTGTCTAATTTAGATTATAACGTTCACACGTATGTGTATTATTTGATTTGAAAACGTTTTTTTATTTCTTTTGAACAGGTACATCTCCTGGTTTTCACCATATTTTCGTTAGTAGCCTGATTACAATTACCTTCAGTTATAATTGTATTACTATACACTGTGGTATTTACATTAGATTCTCATTTATTTTCATATAGTATAAGTATGGGTTTCAATTTCATAATGAATAGTATTTACAGTTCATCTTTAATTATCAGTAACGATAAATTATAACACTAGCAATTAAAATGCTGTTATAATTGTATGCGTAAATGGTCTCCTATCACTGCTATCACTATGTCCGTTTCATAAAATATTTCTAGGTAACAATCATGAATGATATTGGATCAATATGATCAGTCTTTATTATAAGGGTCAGATTTTCAGAAAATGTACAATTTATAGTTCTACACATCTCCCAAATTATGCTAAATTAGAGTGAAAAATGATAAATATTGAGTATTTTTAAGTGTATTATGCATTGTATTCATTCAATAAATCTATCTGGTTAGGTTGAACTGTATTTTTAACCTAATTCTAGTCTTAAATTTGGGCTATCTGACAGGATTGGTGAAGGACAATTGTACATTTTCTGGAAACTGTAAATATGAATGTCATTCACCGCACATATATATACAAGAGTTGCATTTTAAACAAAAGGGTTGCAACAGCGCATTTATTTAGATTAAGAAGCGACACTTCTTTAAAATCGTGATAAATCACAGCGTCCTCTCCCAAGTATGAATCAAGTGTTGTTTCCCTGGTGATAGGGTTTACCATACAACAGCTTTGGAGGTCCCACCTGGCCCTGTCACTTACATTATCGCCCACTCACTCTATGACTTCTCCCACTCAAATCATAAATAATGCATGGGTTACAAGCTCGTATTTGGGTTGGACATGAAACTGCTGATGGGACCAGAGAAGCGTGCAGTGCAAGACGACCTCCATTGGCATATTATAGAAATAGATTGCAGATGCAAGATATACTTTTATGATAATTTGAATCCTTAAATCGCCTGCGGCTAACACAGGGAACTTCATAGATAATTTATTTCCCCCATTCTTCTCATTCACCATGAGGAGAATGGTGGATTAAAGTAAAGCTAAATAGTGATACTTAAGTGGGTGTAATATGTCTAGTGTTTATATGCTTTTCCATGCAACCAGTCGTCTAGGGGTAAGATGCTGGACTCCTAATCAGCACATTGGGGGTTCAAATCCCACAGCAGCCAGCCTTTTTACATTTGTCTCATTTTCGAGTCATTTTTTTTAAAATTTTAATAATATCTTCCCGATTGGGGCTCGGATTTCTTTTAAACTCACACATGTAGTTATTGATGCAATTCCCTGTCGATTTGTCAAAGAATTAGAAAGGCTAAGTTCGAATTAAGCGAGAAATGTGCGTTAGATAAGGTTTGGTGATACATAGGTTCTCTGTTATAGGGTGGCAGTCGTAAGCTAGTGTTTATTTTTGGCGAAAATGGTTTTCGCACTGGCCACGATTCGTCAAGTTTCCAGAAAATGTGCAATTCACCTTCACATATCCTCTTATGTAACCCAAATTTCAGACAAAAGTAAAGTTCAAAATACAGTTCAACCTAACCAAACAGAATGCTAGAACCAATGCAATGCCAAATATACTCGAATTTACCTAGCATTGACCAAATTGCAGCCTAATGTAGCAGAATTAACTAATTTACGAATCACTAATTTACGAATTACTTATTTACGAATTACTAATTTACGAATTACTAATTTACTCTCACCTTAAACTGCAAAGTGCTAAGACCGCAAAATGTCATTATCTTCCCATTAAAATGCTGAGTCCTAGGCCAGGAAACCGATTAGCGAAGTAGGCTGACATACCATTCTTATCTGATCTGAGGGTTTGGACCTAGAGTGTGTTCTAATTAAGTACATAATTTAATACTTCTTTTTTATATATGAACTGGCAGAAACTTAAACTATGTTCATTAACCCCATTAGATGCGTAGGTAGTAAAACACCATGGAACGCCCAGGTATTGATAAACAGTCAGTATATATGGGCCAGATTTTCAGATAATGTACAATTGGCAGCTGTACACATTTAGTAAATTCTGCTAAATAAGGCTGCAATTTGGTCAATACTATGTGAATTCGAGTATACTCGGCATTGCATTGATTCTAGCAATCTGGTTGGTTAGGTTGAACTGTATTTTGAACTTTTATTTTCGTCTGAAATTTGGGTTATTCCAGAGAATTGGTGAAGGTGAATTGTACATTTTCTGGCAACTTCACCCATTATTATATATATCCAAACCGAACAGGTAAAACTACCTTTATATGAATGGATGAATACATGAAATAAATGTTGCAAAAAGGGTGGCCAATACACCTCACTCCCCCCCCCCCCCCCACACACACACACACAAACACACAACTCCTTTGTTAAGGATACATTTTATCACTTCTGACACTTCTTTTGTAAACTAGAGATCAATTGGCCATTATGCATCAAGTAATGTGTCCTTGGGCAAAATAAACTCGCCGGTATGTGGGTCAAATCTTCAGAAACTGTACAATTGGCAGCTCTACACATTTAGGAAATTCTGCTAAATTCTGCCGAAAAATGATAAATACCGGGTATATCTGAATATATTTGGTATCGCATTGATTTAAAGTATCAGTTCTGTTATGTTAAACTGCATTTTGAAGCTCATTTTTGTCTTAAATCTGAGTGGATTGGTAAAGGCGAATTGTACATTTTATGAAAATCTGACCCATGTATACTTATATGGCAAGCAATCGCTTTATACTGTTCTGTATCAATCTCATATCCTCTTCCTCCTTTTAAGATTAACGCACCACAGAAGCCTATTGGGGCGCATATATTTCAAAGCGTGTACCGTTCATGGGTCAGATTTTCAGAAAATGTACAATTCATCTTCACCAATCCCCTCAAATAACCCAAATTTAATACAAAAATCAGGTTCAAAATACAGTTCAACATAACCAGACAGATTTATTGAATGAATACAATACAGAATACACTCAGATATACTCAGTATTTATTATTTTTCACTCTAACTTAACAGAATTTGAGAGATGTGTAGAACGGGAGATTGTGCATTTTCTGAAAATCTGACTCTCACCCAGAAATACAATATTAAATTAAATTCTCGAGGGCATTAAAGGAACTCCATTAACACGCTCTCAGTTAGCGAACACACACATGTATGCAGCTCAATGGATCAATAGGAAATATATGGGTCTGTTATATGATAAATGCTTTGTATATCTGAGTAATTCTGGCATCATGATGATTAAAACTATCTCTTCCTTATATTAGGCTTAGTGTTCAACTGCATTTTGAACGTAATTTTTCTCATAGATTTGGATTATTTGAGATTGGAGAAGGTGAATTGTACATTTTCACAAAATCTGACCCATATGTAACTACTGCATGAAACTGGTACGTTTACAGTATAAAATACTGCATGAAATTGTGCTAAGTTTGTTGCTGATTGTGCCGCGACACACGAGTATTTGATATGAAATTCCGGAGTATTGCCACGGTGAAGATATACATGGGTCAGATTTTCAGAAAATGTAAAATTGGCAGCTCCGCACATTGAGTAACTTCTGCTGAATTAGGCTGAAAAATGAAGAATACCGGGTATATCGGAGTATATTTGGTATCGTTTTGATTTAAAGTATCAATTCTGTTAGGTTAAACAGTATTTTGAAGCTTATTCTTGTCTTAAATGTGGGTTATTTGAGAGGATTGGTGAAGTTGAATTGTACATTTTCTGAAGATCTTACCCACATAGAGAGAATGGAACAAGGTGTTGGTAATTGTACAAGACCCTTTTACTACCAGTACCGAGTTCCATTCACTATTTATTATATGGGTCAGATTTTCATAAAATGTACAATTTAACTCCGCCAATCTGCTCAAATAACCCGAATTTCTGACGAAAATATAGTTCAAAATACAGTCCAACCTGACCAAACAGATTGCTGGAATCAATGCAATGCCGAATATACTCGAATTTACCTAGTATTGACCAAATTGCAGCTTAATTTAGCAGAAGTTACTAAATGTGCACAGCTGTACATTTTCTGGAAATCTGACCCATATGCCCCTCGCATAGACAAATATAAACCTTTCCTTTTTGGTTTTGAATCGTCATAAAGTTTCTAAAAGCTAAAACCCCATAGCGATACTCCTACCCAGCACGTTAATCTGTAGAAAGTAAGTAGAAGGATTCTTTTTAAAAAGTTAGAAGGGTCTTGTATTAGAATTCTTATCAACAGCTAAAGCTGGCAATTCTGTGACATAAAAATGTGACGGTGGTGGTTGGTGATAAACGGGCCAGACTTGACCGTTCACCTTGAACAAAGCCACGTAAATACCAATCATGCTCTCCATCATTCCCTAGTCTCCTGTCAATGCCTATGTGAGTCAGATCTTCAGAAAATGTACAATTCGCCTTCACCAATCCTCTCAAATAACCCACATTTAAGACAGAAATGAGCATCAAAATGCAGTTTAACATAACAGAACTGATACTTTAAATCAATGCCATACCATATATACTCAGATATACCCAAAATTTATCATTTTCTTTAGCAGAATTTAGCAGAAATTACTAACTATGTAGAGCTGCCAATTGTACATTTTCTGAAAATCTGACCCATGTTCGTTCTCAATCCATCATAACAGATCTTCTAAGGGAAAGCTGGTCCAAAAAATGCCGCCTTGCGCAAAGTTTCCACTCGGCTTCCCATCAACATTTACACAGGCAGAGTGCTTCCCTTCAATTATAAACAAGCAATACTAGTCTGAACAACCACGGGTTAGAGTAAACCCTACGGAACACGCCAAATAAAAACTTTAATGGATCGGTTGCTTCTCCAAGCCCACGTCAATTAATGAAGTATTTAGCGACGTGAAGAAAAGTGCAACTAAGAGAAGCCTCCGCGAGTAGCGGCATCTGGAGGTAGTTTAACTCGTGTATTTGGGTGAAGTCACCAGTAAATGTACAATTCAACTTCACCAATCTTCTCAAATAACCCAAATTTCAGACAAAAATAAAGTTCAAAATACAGGTCAACCTAACCAAACCGATCGATAGAATCACTGCAATGCCAAATATACTCGAATTTACCTAGTATTGACCAAATTGCAGCCTAATTTAGCAGAATTTGTTATTTGTATACAGCTGCCAATTTTACATTTTCTAAAAATCTGACCCATATATATATGCCATAATAAAAAAAGATATTTTGGGGCAATTTTTTTAATAAAAACTTTGACCATATGGCCATGTGAGAAGGCATCTAAAGGACAGCGGGATAAGTATAGAGCTTTTATGTAAAATGTTCTAGAAAGATTTCTAAATTATAACTTGTGATAAATATCAAAGATTAATTTTTGTAAATATCCATATATCATTGTTCAAAATTATTCCTATTGATATGCCTCAAATCAACCATTTTGAATGTAAGAACTAAGATTGTATCTCAGCGGTAGCATATGAATGTTCTACCTTGTACCCTTTAAAAGAGGGATAAAACTATGTATAAATACTCAAAAACACCCAGAAAAATCAAAATATCAAAATCAATAATAGTCGTAGGTCCATCTGACTCTAACTCATTTACTCAACATTATTATATTTTATTTCTCCTCCTTATAACCTAAGTTAAAAATCAAAATTAAAGGTAACCGCCGGCAGAAATGGAATTAACTTTTCATATAGGCACGTAGACCCTTTTGTCGTTCCATTATTGTATATTGTATTAAGTCAGACAAATAAAAGATTCTCTTATCTTATCTTACCGCGATAACAACACCATGGAGTATACCATGTGAAACTCTATATCAATAAGGCAGCTATGTTTTGCCAAGATATCTTTATGTCATTTATATCACCTCTGTTAGTTTGATTGTCCCTTTCATGTAATTGTTACTTAGTATGTGAATAAAATTTCTATATATATCAGCGAAGGTAAAAAAAACTGACAAGAGTAAAGCCACTATATGTGAAGCCTTTAAGCTATATATCAGCATACATATATTTGAGATAAATAATGACTGAGTCATTAGTAAAAGAAATGAGAAAATAAAACGCATAATAACAGGGAAGATATAGATCGTCTGTAGTTCAAAAACCTCTCAGGACATTGACAATGACTTAGTTATTAGTAATAATATCAGTTCCATGAAATAAGAAAGTAAACCGCAGAACAACAAGGGAAAAAATAGAAACTACTTCTTCTGTAGTTCAAAGACCTCTCGGGACATCGACATTGATACAGAATCGCCTCCAACTCGGTTTCTACATTTCGCAGGTCAGGTTACATTCATGCAGCTTTCGCCGATGGGTTTCACGACGGGAGGGACTTGTGAAACGAAGTCGGACCCTGCTCATGCCGACTAATAATTAGTCACATGCCGGGGGTACCTTTCTCAATGTCATTTGAGATGTGTTTCAGGAAAATGAGTCACAATTTGCACATATTGTGTTTTTCAAAGTCATTTACTTACAAGATCTCTTTGTTAGAATATTTTCATTTTTGGGGTGTCTAGTCCTTGTGGTTGTATGAATACATGTACCAAAATTCAGGACTATTTATTAATTATATCAGTGCGTTGCTTAGATTATCATATGGAGTATATTTAGCTACTTTACTGGTAATTATCCACCTAGAAATATTGCAAACTTTTTTTTTCAAAAATAAAAATATCTGACTAAAAAGATGAAAGTACTTATTAGATGTCCTTAATGTTTACATTCATTGGAATCGGCTTGGCCTCATCTTTTCAAATATGGTGATATCTCAAAATCTAATTTTCGTGACTTATGACTCATTTTCCTGAAACATATCACATTTGGTCCTACCGATGACTATGGCAAGTGAAAACCCGCCCCCACACAGCCGATTTTGCCCCCGATTGCCCGCCGATTTTCAAGGGTCTCCCGATGAATGCTATGATTTCATTTTAAATCCTGGTTTATGTTTTTGAAACAACATCAACCAGGATTGGAAATGAAATCCTAGGATTCATCGGGAGACCCAAATCGGGGGGCAATGGGGAGGCAAATCGGCTGTGTGTGGGCAGGGTTTTAGCATCATTGTAATATTATGTGTATGTGGGGTTATACCTACAAATGTAATGTTAAATCATTCAAAGAAGAAAGTCCATCCAGACTAAGAGTTAGAAATAGTCCCCAGACTACGAACAAACACTGATGAACATGCTAATGACCCTTGCATCTAATCAGTATAAATCTGGACGAGACAATTAGCTTACCACCACCACTAGCTTTTGGTTGCGTCAACTTGAGATATACGTACTCCCGATATGGTCAAGCCAGCACACTCACCTGCAAGAATAAAATGATTACTAATTAAAATGGGAGTATTTTCAGGAGGGAATGTTTACCTTCATATCTCGTGTATGTATCGAGTTGATTAACTGTGTATAGAATTGATTATCAAGAACTTTAAGTAGCTTATCTGTAGTAATATATCGGTCGAAAGGACAACAACTCACTTAAAATAACTGTTTGAATTGATTTATTTCGTACGATTTGTATGACATTGAATGAAACTTCTTTGTCAATAAACAGGTTTTGTTTTTTTTAATAAAAATACAATGATGTATAGTGTATTTAAATGTGGTTCTTGGAATGACATTAGTGACATTTCAAACCATGGTTCATATTATTTTAAAAGCACAGGATTTCATGGATTTGAAATGAAATCTTAAGATTCATCAGGAGATCCAAATCGTGGGGCAATCGGGGGCAAAATCGGCCATGTGTGCGTCAAGCTATAATACACAAGATCTGATGCAGAACTAGGCACCAAAGTGAAGATGGCCTGGATTAATATGTACACGAATAAAAGCAGAGTTCAGAGGGAAAAAGTTAAAACAAATGCATCCATCTTGGCCCAGTATCAAGAACCCCTAGGTCCTCTGCACGGGATACATTGGGCCGCTATGAATGGCAGTAAGGGACCGGGGCCAAGTATGCCCACGTCCAAAGCCCACAGATTGATGCACCTGCAGTGTTCTGGTCAGCTCCCAAGGCCACCCTTCCCCCAACACACCTGAGACCCGGTAGGAAACCACTCACTTGTGAAATAAGAACCATTCTTCATAAAGAAATGGCCGGTTTTAAATAACAAAGGCTCCGGGGTGGCATCGTGTAGTATGTATATTATATATGGGTCAGATTTTCGGGAAATGTAGAATGTACAGTTCTCTCAGATTCTGCTAAATTAGCGTGAAAAATGATAAATACTGAGTATATCTGAGTGTATTCTGTATTGTATTCATTCAATAAATCTGTCTGGTTATGTTGAACTGTATTATGAACCTGATTTTCGTCTTAAATTTAGGTTATTTGAGGGGGTTCATGAAGGCCAATTGTACATTTTCTGATAATCAGACCAATATATTGGACCAACCCATATATCAAGCGAGGAAACTTAAATCAGGGGAATGGATGATAAATTGCCACGTTGTTATGCGATTACCACAGTGATATTTCCCAAGGAAAGGTATTGCTTTCTTAGATTGGAAACATGATATACTTGGCATGTAATATGACTGACAGGATATACTTGGCATGTAATACGACTCACAGTATTCGGATCAGATAATAACGATATAACGCATGCACTCTTTTCAATTTCAGCAGCGTAAAAAAAAAGAATTTCAGCAGCATAATGCAAATTGTACCTTGGATTTAGGACAAAAATTTAATAACAGTCTAGGCCCAAAGATGAGAGAGTCCCTTCAAACGAAGGAAAAGCCTATCGCCTCAAACCGCAAAGTGCCATTATAATTCCATTAAGACCGCAAAATGTCATTATATTCCCATTAAAACGCCGAGTTCTAGGCAGGGATACCGATTAGCGAAGTTGACCATTCTTATCTGATCTGAGGGTTAGAGTGATAATGTCTGACATTTATATTATGTATATGATATGAAATTACACGTCTCATTTGAGTAAATGCATCGATCTGTTGCCGTTCCGACACATTAATGATATCTCATATGTGGGAATAAGTATAGAATAGTACGTCCTTTTCCCTTTGTACGATTTGTTCTGGCACAGATGTAGCCAAATGTATAGAGTAGCCTACTCGCCATGCAATATCTGCCACTCAGGAGAATGACACAAGTACCATAAAACGGACACCTTCTGAGACAATCGCACTTTTATCATCACAGCCAATTCATACGAGCTACATATCAAGAACAAGCGACAAGCCAAGAAGGGAATTACAACCCCAGCATAAATGTCATGTAGAGGAGAGGAACTGCACAGCAAAATAAAGAGCCCCCGCCGATTCAATTGTACTTAAGTCTATGGCCTACAACTGAAGTTCCCATAGCCCTTGGGTCAGATTTTCAGAAAATGTACAATTGGCAGCTCTACACATTTAATAAATTCAGCTTAATTAGGCTGAAAAATGATAAATACTGGGTATATCTGAGTATATTTGGTATCGCATTGATTTAAAGTATCAGTTCTGTTATGTTAAACTGCATTTTAAAGCTCATTTCTGTCTTAAATGTGGGTTATTCGAGAGGACTGGTGAAGGCAAATTGTACATTTTCTGAAAATCTGACCCTCTTGTCAAGGCGCATCCAATGATCCGGCGAGCAGCTCTCCGGCTCACAGGAGCGACTCTACGCCCAACACCTGCGCGATGTGGAAAATCAGTGGTTTGTTAAATAAGAACCAGGTGCAGGTGTGGTCAACTGGGCCTGCTGCTGGCTTTCATAGCTCATGCATCAGCATTCTGAGCGCGCCAGAAAGAATTCTTCCTACTATGTAGATGAATGAAATTGCCGGAAAATGTACAATTCATCTTCCTCACCAATTCTCTCAAATAACTCAGATTTAAGAAAAAGATCATGTTCAAAATACTTTCCAACATAACCAAACAGACTGTTTGAATCAAGGCAATACCAAATATACCTAGTATTGATGATTTTTCAGTCCAATTTAGCAGAACTTACAAAATATGTTGATTTGCCAATTGTACATTTTGTGAAAATCTGACCACCCATATATACCCCCAACCCTCACTCACCCTTATCCCCCCAGCAAGGCAGGCAGGCAGTGCGAGTGGCAGCAGGGAGAGAGAGAAGACAGAGGAGTGGAAAGATGCTCCTCGTTCTTGTGCTACTACTGTGAAGAAGCTCTACCATTGTGGAAGATTAGATATGCGTGTTGTATGAATAATGATAAATGGGGGAATGTATGACAATATGAATGGTGGGCCAGAATAGATGGCAGCTGACAAGGAGCGGGGAGACAGGGATACAGAGGAACACTCCAACTCAAATCTACATAATCAACAAACGGCTTAAGTTTTCAGAAGATGTACAATATGGGGACTTGCATGTCTCACTGCGCATGTCTATGGCAGTGCAGGCTGGGATAGATTCAGTTCAAATCTGATATACAAATATTTGGCAACATTTTTATCGAAAATTGCAAGAATGTTTTCACCGATATCATAGCTTTTATAGATGATCTATGAAAACCAAATGCATGATGGGAAAGATTGGGACTTGTGTCATGGAAACATATATAATACATGGATATTGAAAATAGAGCAATGAAAAATAGTACATGTTGAACATAACATGTTTTCTATAGATTTTAGACAGTACCATTAGTCCCATAATTCCATGCAAATCAAGATTCAAAATGGCGGCTATGCAACTCCCCTATTAAATGAGAATGGTAAAGATCCGAATGGCGATTATGACCTCAACCACTCGAATTTCCCTTTATTTTTCATTTTTCATCAGAATTCCTTGTACACGTTTATATAGATTTGAATATATACTGGCATGCAATGTGCCCATCTTAGCACCTTTTCCCAAACAGACAAGCATCCTAGATACGTCTTTAGAGGCGAAATTGATTCCCTTCTTGAGTCAAATTTCCTAAGTAACGAAACGGGCTATTTCAAATCCCCAAGCGTGTACTAATGAAGTTGGCTTGAGAGTCGCCATAGCCTTAGATGTAGCCTCAGTTAGTAATAGTATATGATCATGTGTGCCCCCGGGTGACAAGCATGAAGGTAGGGGTAGTCGCTTAGCCGTGCCCCTAGGCTCCACCAGCTACTATCCACAGAGTATCGGCTTTTTTAATGCTTGGCAATCCTTAGGATTAGGACCGTGTATAATTGACAGTTGTGCAGGTAAAAAGGTGGAACCTAATCTGAGTAAAACCTTGCCAGGCGAGCAGTAAAATGACTGAAGTTCAAGGCTAAGCTTGTCAAATTGATCATAGTCTTAATTAAGTGTCATTTTTTTCATGTTTTGAGCAGCAGTAAGGGCACACACAGTCCCGGGCTTTAGCCCCACAGCAGTGATAACCATCTCCATACTCCCTGCTGCTCTGACCGAACCGATGTATACATATGAATTAATTTTCACTTCACAAATTGCGTAGGTTTCAGAGAATAGGGCTCTAGAAGCTAAACTGTACATGGGTTTTTTGTTATTTTTTGTGTTATTTTGATGTGTGTGTGTGTGTGAGGGCTTAGATTGCCTGGACTATATATAGTCGGAGGCCTCACTGATGCCATACATAGTTATGGTGTGTTTTTTTTAAAATAAATTTTATTGGGTCAAATATCAAATTCATGCTATTGTCGTAGAACCCATTGAAAATTTCTGTCGTTGTTAGGCACGTCGGTCCACTCGGTCATGTTGATATCAATCGGCTGTGAAAATGACTCTAGCTCTATGACTGCTGGTTCATGGTATTTTATACACTAACACAAATTAAACTGATGTGGTTGATGGTATTTGTAGGGAGTTTCTGAATAAAGGTTGTAGCATAGAGTAAGTTTATCCAGCGTAGATTTGAAGTCATCTTTAAATTATTGTCTCTACCCCATTTTAAATTTTTATTTTACAACCAAATTTGACGATTGTTGATATATATTAAGTAAATATCAAGGTGTATGTGAATTTTATATATAGATCTCGCTTTAATAGAATATAATTCACAGAAGTTAAACGTCTAAAGTAGACAGGTCTATTCTGCATTCTATGGTGTATAGGTAAGATTTTCAGAAAATGCACAATCTAAAATTTTACACATCTCTCAAATTCTGCTAAATTAGGGTGAAAAATGACAATATCTGAATGTATTTTAATTTCCTTGCCCGCTAGGAAGTATGGATGAGAGCTCGTGCGTTAGTCTGGTCCATGTTCTTAGTTTAGGAGAAAAAAATATCTAAATGTATTCCGTATTGTATTCATTCAATAATTCTTTCTGGTTATGTTGAACTGTATTTTGAACCTAAGTTTCGTCCTAAATGTGGGTTTTATGAGGGGATTGGTGAAGGCGAATAGGGAAATGCCATGTTTAGCTTGGAATATTTATCAATGGTCCAATATCAATGTCCATGTATTATACATGTTTCTCACACGACTTCATCTTTCCCATCATGCATTTGGTTTCTATAGATCATTTACACAAGCTATGATATTGTTGAAAATAAATATTCTTGCAACTTTCCATAAAATTCTTCCTAAATATTTCTATGTCAGATTTGAACTGAATCTATCCCAGCATGCACTGTCATAGACATGCGCAGTGAGACATGCAAATCCCCTATTAATGGAATGGTGATTTTTAGAGGGATATACTAGATAATCTAATAATGCCCAGACTTATATAACATTAATCAATGAAGGGTGAAATATATAAATTTGACAGGTAAAGGAGACACATGGAGTGCGAGAACGCCATAACCCGAAACAAACTGGGAACAAGTTTGACAGTGGAATTTGAGAGCACTTGACCTTGAGCACTTGACCTGACGATCTGTATCTGAGACATCACTTAATCGTAGCTGTCAAATTTTGACCTTTTCAATCATATCCGGGTGAAAATCCCATTTATCAAACACCTGGCAATGGCAGTCAGCAAAATACAGTTCAAAATACAGTTCAAAATACAGTTCAACATAACCAGACAGATTTATTGAATAAATACAATACAGAATACACTCAGATATACCTAGTATTTATCATTTTTCACTCTAATTTAGCAGAATTTGAGCGATGTGCAGAACTGCAGATTGTGGATTTTCTAAAGATCCGACCACAATACAGATGTTTAAAGTATGGACATCATATCTATTACTGGGATAACTATACCAATGTCTGAGTATTGGTACTTAAAGTGTCTTAGATCACTATTTTGGCTAAGTATCATTTGGAAATGTGTTTGTAGTTTTCGATGACTAGCATAAGTAAGGACATCTGTGTGGAATACCAACGGTATATATTCCTTAGATTAATTGATATTTGTTAATGGAATATGTGGCAGGGATTTGATTGGGGAATTCAAATCTGTCAATGTCAATGTCATCTTGTTGTGTACTCCTCATAGACATCTGTGCGTCCCCCTCGAGGCATTTAAACATTCTGCCCTGCAAGGTCTAGACTAAAGACCATATCAAAAACGTTAGAGTAATTGGGCGGCTCCACTAGAGAAAAACGGCGCCGACAAATTTTGTTGTTGCCCAGTAATTTGTTGCAACAAATATCCATACAGAAACAACAGTTCCCAGAGAATGCGGCAACATATCTGACATATCTCCATTTGCGTTTTCATTGCAATCATGAAATAAACTGTTGTTAGTGGGCAACGCCGTTTTCCTCTAGTGGAGTTCCACTATAAATAGGAGTAATTAATGTTAAAGTTACCTCCTAGAAACACCTAGACCTCCTAGAAACACCTAGCTACCTCCTAGAAACACCTAACTACCTCCTAGTTACCACCTAGTTACCTCCTAGTTACCACCTAGCTACCTCCTAGAAACACCTAGTTACCTCCTAGTTACCACCTAGTTACCTCCTAGAAACACCTAGCTACCATCTAGAAACACCTAGCTACCACCTAGAAACACCTAGCTACCACCCAGTCCGCCGCAGCTCGCAAATCATTGAAAGGCAGTTGCTTGCCAGATTCTATACGAGCTCAAGAGTAAAAGTTTATTTTAACACAAGCTATACATGTCAAATTTGATTAAGTTTTTGAGTTTCGAGAGACAGTATATAACTGTGTGTCAAAGTAAGCGATGTGGAGGTAGGCAGACCTTCTGAGGGTCAATTTTCAGAAAATGAACAATTGGCAGCTCTACACATTTAGGAAACTCTGCTAAATTAGACTGGAAAATGATGAATACCGGGTATATCTGAGTATATTTGGTATCGCATTGATTTAAAGTATCAGTTCTGTTATGTTAAACTGCATTTTGAAGCTCATTTCTGTCTTAAATGAGGGTTATTTGAGAGAATTGGTGAAGGCGAATTGGTACATGTTCTGAAAATCTCCCCCATCAAAGTCCACCGTTCATAATCTAAGGGGAGAAGTGTACAGGTGCAAGTCTGTATTTAATCAATCCAGATCAAATATCATTAGCCAGTGCATTCCAAATTAAACCACATGTCCCGCGAATGTACATCAACTAAAAGATGTTTCCATAAATATAGAGTGGAGGTATAAGTTTCATACGTGGATATAGAGGGAGTGTCCTGAACTTTGCCTTGATGAAAGACAGAAGCTCCAAGGGGTGCAATTAACCCAAATAAGTTTGCCTTCTTGGAAGGTTTGTGGGAAATGGGACAAGTTTACACACACATATATTACGGGTAATAACATGTGCCCGGGTGGGGCACGTATAGTATGTATAGGGAGCCGTAAGGGGTTAAGGGGTGGCATGTGGGGAACAGTAAGGGGTTAAAGGGTTGAGGAATGAACTGGTCAAACACGTACTACACTGAGATGAATGTACTTGGGGCATGAGTAAAAGGGTCAGTTTTCAGAAAATGTACAATTCACCTTCACCAATCCTCTCAAATAACCCACATTTCAGACAAAAATAAACTTCAAAATACAGTTCAACCTAGCCCAACAGATTGCTAGAATCAATGCAATGCCGAATATACTCGAATTTACCTAGTATTGGCTAAATTGCAGCCTAATTTAGCAGAATTTATTAAATGCGTACAGTTGCCAAATGTACATTTTCTGAAAATCTGACACAAAAGCTGAGCTGGCTTTGGGTAATTTTATCTAAGTAATGGGTCGACGGTTAAACTTTCGAGAACCTGCCGTCTTGTTGTATAAGTAACCATTCTGATCTTGCTTTTCAATTACGTAACTAGGTGAGGGACTATGTGGAAATCCCTGAATGGAATACATACAGGTTAACCAACTCGGTGGTTGAAGGAGCGTGAATATTTCACGAGTTGAGTTGCGTATCGAGTCATAAATTTGAATTTCAACAGTAATCTTAGTAAAAAACGGATTGTTTGCCATGACAAGACAACATAAATCACTAGTGAAATACGCACTATGTGTAACTCACTCTAGATACATTGTTTTCAGAGCAATGCATGTATAATAAACAATCTAGGTTCAAACCCTCAGATCAGATAAGAATGGTATGTCAGCCTACGTCGCTAATCGGTTTCCCTGCCTAGGGACGTTTTAATGGGAATATAATGATATTTTGCGGTCTTAATGGAATTATAATGGCACTTTGCTGTTTCAGGCGAGAGGCTTTCTCTTCGTTTGAAGGGACTCTCTCAACTTTGGGCCTAGAGTGTAAAATCCAATGTTTGTTTTATCCCACAGGACATACATATCAATAGATACAATAAATTCAACCGGAGGATGGTGCACCAAATTAGCGATACACAATCTTATTCTTATCCTAGTATACAATAAAGTTCTATGGATTTCAGAGGAAATATAAAGTTCAAGATCATCTTCTATACACGAGAGAATCGTACACCGCATGAACCGAAAGTATGGTATAAAACACTTACAGACACATCATTGTATCCTTTTCAATAGGGGAGTTGCATGTCTCACTGAGCATGTCTACTGCAGTGCATGCTGGGATGGATTCTGATGAAATCTGACATACCAATATTTGGAAACATTTTATCGAAGAATGTTTTCACCAATATCATAGGTTCTATAATCATCTATGAAAACCAAATGCATGATGGGAAAGATGGAGGATTGTGCCATGGAACATGTATAACACACGGATATTGACACTAGAGCATTGATAAATAGTCCATGCTGAACATAACATGATTTCTATAGATTTCCCACTGTACCATTAGTCCCATAATTCCATGCGAATCAGGATTCCAAATGGCGGCTATGCAAATCCCTTATTATAGAACAAAATGGTGTACGCAATAGGGCGGTAACGGTGGGATAAATACAAAGTTATCCGCAGAGATATAATAATCATTACTATTGAACTTCCTGGCATTAACTGGTCCCGTTAATAGGCGAAAGATGGGTGGATCGAAACAAAGTCTCCTTTCAGCAAAACTTTCTCTGTTGTTACCTCCTTAAGCGCTTTGGTTTTACAAAGCACCTCGAGGCAATATTTATGATGATATTGATGATCATAATCTTTGATAAAATGTCTGCCCTTCATAAAAAGATCAAATCAATACAAGAGACGATTAGAAACATCTGTCTCCACTGTTCTATACACAGATCGACTACAATGCTTGGAGCCATGTATTGAACCATAAATGGGATTCATACCAAATGCACGACTAATTTTGTCGATAATGAATATATATATATCATCCACAGTCCCATGTGGGCATAGATAGAAATGTAGATGGGTAAGGTTTTAAGAAAATGTACAATTCGCCTTCACCCATTAATTAGGGCTTGAAAAAACATGTTTACTTGCCCGGGGCAAGTAAAAAATGTCTCTGGGCAAGTAAAACCTAATGTTAGTTGCCCGATTGGGCAAGTGAAAATCTCTACAGCGCCGATTTCAAACCCCTGTTGGGATGTCTACTTACAATGAAACAAGATACATTCAGATCAGTGTGATTTCATTTATAATTCTGCAAATAAATTTGGGCAAGTGAAAAATGATGTTGGGCAAGTAAATCTTGCCTGCCCCTTGCCCTATGGGCAAGTGAAGTTGGTAGATTTTTTGAGCCCTGACCAATCCTCTCAAATAACTCAAATTTCGGACAAAAATCTAACCCATAATGTGTTTTGCACTCACATATTGCGTAAGCAACAAAAGTTTCTGAATAATCTCCAATTATATAATCTCAAGTATGCAAATGCCCCCCCTTTCTGATATGTAGTGTTATAGAACATTTCTTTCCTTTTCTTATTTAAAACATGATTAATTAAACATTAAACAAAGTATAATCTGAATTGGTATTATCTGATTTCATCAATAGTAGCGAGGGCAAGACCAATATTCATGATTGTTTTTCAGGAAAGTGAGTCACAAGTCGCAAAATTGATATTTTTCAAAGTGTCTTTTTTTTAGAAGATCTCTTTATTGAAATGTTCTGATTCTTAGAGTTTA
Source organism: Sthenelais limicola (assembly GCA_942159475.1). NCBI lineage: Eukaryota > Metazoa > Annelida > Polychaeta > Phyllodocida > Sigalionidae > Sthenelais > Sthenelais limicola. Next base: position 106,139,064 of record OW804098.1, read on the forward strand.
CCACTTATAGTCATATGAATCCATATAACAAATTTCGGGACATTGTTTTAAACATGTCATTGCGTTTTGAAGGCCTTGGTATGGAGTATATCTAGTTACTTTACTGGTAATTATCCATCCAGAAACATTGCAAACTTTTTTTTTTCAAAAATAGAAATAATAAATTTAAGATATAGAAATACTTATTAGATGTCCTAGTGTTTACTATCATTGCAATCACCTTGATCTTCTCTTTTCAAATATGGTGATATCACAAAATCCATATTTTCCGACATATGACTCTTTTTCCTAAAAACGGATCACATTTATTATTTCCAACCACTGTTCAATATACGACACACAGTGTCAGAAGTATCAGAAAAAGCTACTACAATGTTCTTGGAGGAGTCCACGACCAGATTGTACATGGCACAATCTCAAAGTGTCTGCAATTTTTGTATTTGTTTAGACATGGGCTGGTATCCTATAGGTCTGAGCTTGTTTGGGGAGAGACTGAACAAATAGATTATTACTGGTGTTACAAGGCAGAGCGCGGGTCGCACTTCTAGTGTTATCTCTCCCTACAAGAGTCGAAGCTACACTCAAAATATACAAGCCTTTAGTGCAGACCAATCTCTCACAACAGGTGGGTCGTTAAGCCGATTATTGGTTCAGATTGTCAGAAAATGTACAATTGGCAGCTCTACATATATTTTTTTTTTAATGATTTTATTTATCCAGCTTCTCAAGACACATATGCACGATACAGTCGAGAACAGGTAACACAATATAAGTCTGTGGCGTTCTACCTGCTGCTGCTATTTCGTAAATTCTGCTAAGAAAATGATAAATTTGGGGTATATCTGAATATATATATGTTATCGCATTGATTTAAAGTATCAGTTCTGTTATGTTAAACAGCAGTTTCTGAAACGCTATCCATTGCAGCCGTTATTGGGTCAGATTTTCAGAAAATGCAGTTCTACACATCTATCAAATTCTGCTAAATCAGAGTGAAAAATGATAAATACTGAGTGTATCTGAGTGTATTCTGTATTGTATTCATTCAATAAATCTCTCTGATTATGTTGAACTGTATTATGAACCTGATTTTCGTCTTGAATTTGGGTTGTTTGAGGGGATTGGTGAAGGTGAATTGTACATTTTCTGAAGACTTGACCCTATTAGTTTATTTTGCACATCAGATGCCCTGGGTTCTTAAATTCAGTTATCTTTAATGGTGGTATTTTCCAGATTGTCTTGCCTAAAAACTCACATGGTGATCTAAAGCCTGTGTTCCACTGCCACACTATTTCTCCTGCTACTCCCCCGTTTCTTAGCGGGAAGTAGCCACTTAAATTCAAACATATTTGATTTGAAATGGCTACTTCCTGTTAAAGCTGGGTTCCACTGGCCGGCTACTACTCCCGCTACTCTTCCTGTTTCTTCGAGAGCCTTATTGCTCCTCCTTCTTTAGAAGCGGAAGCAAGCAACTGAAGGCATACGGGAATAAGTGCTATTTATTGCCCAGCTACTTTGACCGCTACTTCTAATGCTACTCAGCAGACAACATTTTATTTTCACATAGAAATGGATGCATCAAGTAGCGTGAGAAGTTGTGTAGAGTGGTGCTAGTAGCCCGCTTCAGCTCCCCCTATTTTCAGGTACCTCCCACTACATAGTAGCCGCCGCTTCAAATCAAACATGTTTGATAGAAGTGGGAGCACTCTACGCTTCAAAAACGCTCCAAATAAAGTGGGAAGTAACATGGCGGAGCCCAATAGCACTGTTACTTTTTTCATCAAGAAGCGGGAGCAGTAACTTTAGCGGGAGAAGTAGCCAGTGGAGCCCAGCTTTTACTTCTAAAGTAGTGGGAGCAAAGAAACAGGAGTAGTAGCGTGGCAGTGGAACCCAGGTTAAAATAGGAATGAAATGAAAGTGGTGAAAGGCAAGGCAAGCGCATCCAGTTAAATACTGAATGTCCATGGTGTCACTAGGTTCCTGTAATTACCGGTAAATGGCGTTTGTCTGAGGTTTATTTCGGACAATTTGCGTTTAAGGACCAAATAACGGAAAGCAAGCTTTCAAACTGATTACATGACCATAGCAATTTGCCTTCTTCCCTCAGGAAGTGAAATCTGGGCCACCGACCTTAGCCTGCTGCTGGCCAAAGGGAAGAGGACTATGAGACAGAATGGTGAGGGACAACACCAGGCAACATTGATGTGGGCAATTCACAGACATGTTTTAGATTGAGTTGATGTAATGTACCTCAGGCGGTATAGGGTCAGATTTTCAGAAAATGTACAATTGGCAGCTGTACACATTCAGTAAATTCTGCTAAATTAGGCTGCAATTTGGTCAATACTAGGTAAATTCGAGTATATTTGGCATTGAATTGATTCTAGCAATCTGTTTGGTTAGGTTGAACTGTATTTTGAACTTTATTTTCGTCTTGGGTTATTTGAGAGGATTGGCAAGGTTGAATAGTACATTTTCTCAAAGACTGACCCATTTGTTATCATTTTAGTAGCCTACATATTATGCCGATTGAATTGCAGGTAGATATATGTATAAAAAAATTATGTATACATGTTTCCTTATCATTCAATGGCTACAAATCAAGCAAATTATGTGGCACCTTCTCTGCTAACCCACCCCTACAATATTTAACAGTGAAGGAAGTTAAATTTCATCCAGATGTTTATGTCATTGTGCTTGGAGAACTGGTTACTCAATAAGACCCCCTGTACATCATAATATCGCCATAACTCACCTAATATTTGGAAGGGTACAGATTCTGATTTATGGTTTGACCCAGGTTAGAACATACACATTTTCCCCTTCCATGACATCTCACATGTGGCCAAAAGAAAAGGCTGGTGAGCGTTAACTTCGCGTTTTATTGCACATGATATCCGAGCCTCATGGCTCTATTCCTCGGCATAAATCTGAGTTAAAGAAAGATACCCTACAACTCCACGAGGTAATCATATTCTCATGCTCTGGATGGGATTCTGGATGAATTCCATATAAAATAAAGTAGTGTTCCCAGTAGGTAAACAGTCTAGCTAGCGAGTGCTTGTTAGTCCTGCAATGTTTATTGTCCAGGTGCGAAGACCTCCGGTGTGTCAGTGGTGTGTTGAAAAAGTCTATCTATATCTCATGTTTTACCTCCCTGCAAGGTGCCACCCATGTATCTTTGTGGTCTTCCCTGTTTTCCTATAAATGTTGGACAACATCTGAGGATAACATTGAAGTATCGTCTTCTGTTATAGCATAGTCAGATTGTCAGAAAATTGCACAATCTACAGTTCTACACATCTCTCAAATTCTGCTAAATTAGGGTGACAAATGATAAATACTGAGTATATCTGAGTGTATTCTGTGTTGTATTCATTCAATAAATCTGTCTGGTTATGTTGAATTGTCTTTTAAGACTAATTTCAATCTTTAATTTGGTTTATTTGAGGGGATTGGGGAAGGTGAATTGTACATTTTCAGAAAAATTGACCCTATAGATGTTCTGAAGCACTTGGCAAGGCATGCTTTTAGCAAACCCTGAGAGGAATAGTGCGTTTATTCTCTACTTGCAATATGTAGTCAATTCAATAGTGAGGTTCAGCGAGTCTAACCTATACGTATACGTAAACGAATCCGTACACTGCAACTGAAAACATCTTCGTACTAAACGTTTTTGAAGACGGTTTTTTTTGTCCCCTTTTAGAAGACGGTTTTTTTCCGTTACCATGTTCAAAAACGTTTAGCTACGATATTACCGTCTATATCTCTGATATACGAACATTATGTTAAAAGGAAGATAGAGGTTCAGCAAAACATGGCGGGGGGGAAACTGAACATAACATATCAAGCAAATTTCTCATCTCACAATGTATATTTTATGGAATGAATCTCCTTGACAGAGATGTGACCAGAGTGTGGTGACCTGATCCTAATACTCCTGGTCATGCTATAGGGTCAGATGTTCAGAAAATGTACAATTCGCCTTCACCAATCCTCTCAAATAGCCCACATTTAAGACAGAAATGAGCTTCAAACATCAAGTGTACATTTTCTGAAAATCTGACCCAAATACATCGAGAGAATATTACTCATTGCATGGTTGTTACAGCAGTCATTCCCTTACAAAATATACCAATTATCGTTATCTGTCATTATAATTAGCATCCAGCATCAAAAACACACAAATAAAACTTAAAAGGTGCCATCCTAAGGCTAGCAAGATTATAGCTATAACAAAACTGCATGTATACACCCACAAGCAATCCCAAAGACGAGGAAAATATAAAAAAAGATATGTCCTTATCAATCCAAAATACCTGGGTCTATTAGAAATCCCTTTTTCATGCGATAAAAAGGACGTTTTCAAGAAGACCAAGTCATACTTGACAAATGGTGGTGGTGTTTTTGATGAGGGGGTAAATTTATGTTTATCGGAAGGCACCCTGGCCGCGGCAGGTGGGCGGGTCTGACATCGCAGGGTTGGAATCTACGCGCGGCGCATACCCCAGTGTAAATCACCCCGCCTTCTTTGTGGGTGGCATCCATTTCACCCCATCCACCTGAAGAATAAACTTAGCTAAAGAGTCAGATTTTCAGAAAATGTACAATTGGCAGCTGTACACATTTAGTAAATTCTGGTAAATTGGGCTGCAATTTGGTCAATACTAGGTAAATTCGAGTATATTCGGTATTGTATTGATTCTAGCAATCTGTTTGGTTTGGTTCAACTGTATTGTCAACTTTATTTCTGTCTTAAATGTGGGTTATTTGAGAGGAATGGTGAAGATGAATTGTACATTTTCTGAAAATCTGACCCTAGAATGAGTAGTAAAGACTACATATGGGTCAGTCTTTGAGAAAATGTACAATTCAACTTCACCAATCGTCTCAAATAACCCTAATTTCAGACGAAAATAAAGTTTAAAATACAGTTTAACCTAACCAAACAGATTGCTAGAATCAATGCAATGCCAAATATACTCGAATTTACCTAGTATTGACCAAATTTCAGTCTAATTTTGCAGAATTTACTGAATGTGTAAGGCTGTCAATAGTACATTTTCTGAAAATCTGACCCATATATATTCGAGGCCTTTGTTCTACCCCTTTCCCTTCTTTCCATTGATTTATCGATGCGAAGTCTCTGTGAACAAGAAATACCTGTTCTAATCTGGGGTAACGAGGGCAAAGACCATTTTCTAGAAGATGCATCCAGGGTATTTAAAACAAAAGAAAGTAGTACTCTCTTTTGTTCCTTTTCGCGCAAAGTGCAGATTGTGCGGCCAATTCTTTACCACTCTAGGTCGAAACCCTCAGATCAGATAAGAATGGTATTTCAGCCTACTTCGCTTATCGGATTCCTGGCCTAGGACTCTGCGTTTTAATTGGAATATAATCATGACATTTTGCGGTCTTAATGGAATTATAATGGCACTTTGTGGTTTGAGGTGAGAGGCTTTCCCTTCGTTTGAAGGGACTCTCTCATCTTTGAGCCTAGACTGTTACTAAGTTTGACTATTTACTAAAACCCTAGATGTCTCTAATCATATTCATCGCAGCACAAAATGGTTCTTCCCACTATCAAGAATGAAAGACACAAATGATACTATGGTGTTTGATCTACCCTGAATATATTCACTAAGGCAGCATGTGGGGACAGGGGCTGGCAGAATACAGAGATAAAACCTTTCTACTCGGTTATAACAAATAGTGCAGCGAGAATCAAAGTTTGCATTAACACTCTAGGTCCAAACCCTCATATCAGATAAGAATGGTATGTCAGCCAACTTCGCTAATCGGTATCCCTGCCTAGAACACCGCGTTTTAATGGGAATATAATGACATTTTGCGATCTTAATGGAATTATATTGGGGGCTTGGAAACCTGACAGACAAGGAGAAATGTCCCCTAACTTCTCACAAACGTTTATCAATCTCAATAATGGCGCTTTGCAGTTTGAGGCGAGAGGCTTTCCCTTCGTTTGAAGGGACTCTCTCATCTTTGGGCCTAGACTGTTGTTAAGAGGCAAAGAATGTGTGCACAGATGCTCAAACATAAATCTTAGTCACTCCATGTGGGTGGTTTCCAGTCAACCTTTTTTTATAGGGTCAAGAGGAGGCCCAGTTCAAGGTAGAAGAAAGAATGAAAGAAAAGGTGCAGCACGGAAAGGTTGCATAATGACAACACGTCGGAGCTTGCCTACAGCATTCCAGCACAGCCACCGACGAGCGCCGCCCAGCGGGCAACACAGGAATTAGGATAAATTTATGTTTTTAAAAAGATGCAATGAAGTACTACAACAGGCGCTGACGGGGAATATTGGACGGTTGGACAGCTTGATGGAGGCCTTTTTTTTTATATAAAATCAGACGAGGTGACAATTTCTTTAGGTGGATGACATATGGGTCAGATTTTTCAGGAAATATATAATTTGCCTTCACCAATCCTCTCAAATAACCCACATTTAAGACAGAAATGAGTTTCAAAACGCAGTTTAACATAAAAGAACTGATACTTTAAATCAATGCGATACCAGATATACCCAAAATGAATCCCTTTTTTTAAAGCAGATTGTAGCAGAAATTACTAAATATGGGTCAGATTTTCTAAAAATGTACAATTCACCTTCACTGATTCTTTCAAATTTCAGACAATAATAAAGTTCAAAATACAGTTCAACCTGATCAAACAGATTGCTAGAATCAATGCAATGCCGAATATACTCGAATTTACCTAGTATTGACCAAATTGCAGCCTAATTTAGCAGAATTCACTAAATGTGTACAGCTGCCAATTGTATATTTTCTGAAAATCTGACCCATACGTAAAGCTGCCAATTGTACATTTTCTTAAAATCTGACCCATATAGGTGGGTCCAAAAAGGAGGAACAGCAGGCGGGAGGATGGTATAAATGGAGGCTTATAATATTGGTTGGATGGATGTGACTGACAAACATGATATCTATACTGATACCAACGCAATGAAGCAGTCTCTGCATCTGATAATGTATTTCATAAAAAAGCTTCGTGCTTTGCCTACATCTTTTTGTAAGGCTTGCTTCAGAATTCTGGCGTTTGCAAGCCAAGGAAATCCTATAATCCTGATGACGATACGAATCTAAGTGAAACTGTATTGAGTGAGATCCATGATTATAATATGACCGGTCCGAAGATATTTTTAAAATGCCAATAAATTAAGCCATAGAAATAATATGACTTTCCCAAAAAAGGATTTCTGACTTTAGTATCTACAAGTATCTTTAATATCAAATATCTCACTAACCCTAATGAACTAGTCACAAAGCTGATTCAATGTTCTGATCGCACACTCAAAACACTCTTTAACAGTCTAGGCCCACAGATGAGAGAGTCCCTCCAAACGAAGGGAAAGCCTCTCGCCTCAAACCGCAAAATGTCATTATATTCCCATTAAAACGCCGAGTTCTAGGCCAGGAATCCGATAAGCGAAGTAGGCTGACATACCATTCTTATCTGATCTGAGGGTTTGGACCTAGAGTGTACCATTATTATCTGATCTGAGGGTTTGGACCTAGAATGTTAAAAAATGCGTTCCCATAAAATATGAAGTTATAAATGCCAAGAACGTGGAAACGAAGGAAAGTTGAGTTGTGTTTTTGAACCATATCCAAGTACACGCATGCACAGACTCTGTATGAGTGTAGAATTACAAGCATCCTAAAGAATCCATATGGACAAGAAAAAAAAGAATCCATATGTTCCCTTGTTCCATATGGAGTTATTTTTCCCCCGAATATGTTGATATGATATTTCAAAGCAGCGGCAAGATGCACGAGACGCGTGATTTTTGCACGGCATGAGAATTCAAAAAACAAAACTTAGAAACATACGCAACAGTTAGATAACATAGTTAATACCCGTGATACCTCATGGGTGAAATCGCAAGAAAATGTATGTACAATTCACCTTCACTAATCCTCTCAAATAACCCCAATTTAAAACAAAAATCAGGTTCAAAATACAGTTCAACCTAACCAAACAGATTGCTAGAATCAATGCCATGCCGAATATACACGAATTTACCTAGTATTGACCAAATTTCAGCCTACTTTAGCAGAATTTACTAATGTGTAGAGCTGCCAACTGTGCATTTTATGAAAATCTGACCCTCATATACGTAGGAAGAGATGAACGTATACCAAAGGAAAGGCGAGACCACTTTAAAGCCAGGTGTAAAATGGTGAAAAGAGAGGATTCGCCAAAAAAACTTCTGTGATATAAGATATGACCCTTTTTACAACTTACTTACGATGAACATGATCGGGGGGAGGTAATAGTAACGCCAGATTTATGATTTTTGTATTCAATAAAGATGTAAGTTGGATGTGGCAGGGCATTTCATTTCAATGAGTAGGCTGGATTAAAAAATCTTTCCAAGTATCCGCGAAGACAGTCACCAAATGGACTGTTAATATCTTCCCCTGGCTTCAAAGAGATTTTCTTATATAGTAGATGTCTATGGGTCAGATTGTCAGAAATTCACGTTCACCAATCCTTTCAAATAGCCCAAATTTAAGTGAAAAATGACGTTCAAAATGCAGTTTAACACAATGAAAGAAATATTTTTGTATCAATACAACGCCAATGATACCCTGGTGTACCCATTATTTAAAAAATTTCTGTCTAATTCAACAGAAGTTACCAAATTTGTAGAGCTGCCGATTGTGCATTTTCTGAAAATCTTAACCTTATTTTTATTTCATATGCTTATTTTGACCAGATGATGACATCACCATGCGCCAAGGCAACCAAAGTACTCTCATATCATTCATCCTACCATCAAATAACATTTAATACAAGGAATACATAACTCATCCCAGCTAAAACCAATTATATTCTTGGACTTACACTGATCTTCTTAGGTCCATGACGGACGACATAGTTCTAACCAATTACAATTGATATATGTATAAGCCGCGAGATTAATCTTCGTCAGACGATCCTTAGCAAGAAGATAGACCAGAAAGGATCAGATTAAAGCAGCACAAAAGGACACTCTTAAACCCTGCCCACACCCAGCCGATTTGTCCCCCGATTGCCTCCCGATTAGGGTCTCCCGATGAATCCTATGAATTCATTTCAAATCCTGGTTGATGTTATTTCAAAAAGATAAACCAGGAATTAAAATGAGATCGTAGGGATCATCGGGAGACCCAAATCGGGGGACAATCGGCTGTGTGTGGGCAGGGTCTTACACCTTCTGTGAATAAAGGGCTGGTTCCATTGGTATGGATACGGATCCGTCATGCGGATACGGATCCGTCATGTGGATACGGAAAACTATCTTGGAGTGAACCCATATGTCCAGAATGTAATGACATCACAGAAGGAATCCATACAAATGGGGTACGGATACGAACCCATTCGCTACATAGAGCGATCGGTTTTATCGGATTCGGAGCCGGACCTGTTGATGTGTACGGATACGCACACATGGAAGCATGACTGTATATTTTAATGTGAGCAAATTTTGCCGTATCCGTATCCGTATCCGTACCAATGGAACCAGCCCTTAACTCATAATAGGGAGGTTCCGCAAGCAAACCTATCTCAAGTATGTAACCGTATCCGTATCTCTTTTGTGAATATTGTCACACTTTTATGTATGAAAAATAAATTGTGAGATGAAACATTTTGATTGATATGTTACAAATTACCGTTTGATGTTTTATGAATACCTTTACCAAATTTCAAGACTGTGTATTAAATATATGCTTTCATTTCTAAGGTCATCTTATTATGATATACAGTATAGTTAACTATTTTACGAGTAATTATGCTCCCAAGAATGTAGCAATTTTTTTTTTCAAAAATAAAAATATCTAACTTGAAATATAAAAATACGTATTATATATGTCCTATTGTTTATTTGTTATTTGTTTATATTGTTATCATTGGATTCAGCTTGATCTTGTCGTTTCAAATATGAGATGATATCTCAAAACTCATTTTCTTGAAACACATCACATATGGATGCGATTGTTGGAGGAAACGCAACATTTCTACTGGGAAGAGCATGCCGGTCAGATTTTCAGAAAATGTACAATTGGCAACTCTACACATTTAGGAAATTCTCCTAAATTAGGCTGAAAAATGATGAATACCGGGTATATCCAAGTATATTTGGTATCGCATTCATTTATAGTATCAGTTCTGTTATGTTAAACTGCATTTTGAAGCTCATTTTTGTCTTAAATGTGGGCTATTTGAGAGGATTGGTGAAGGCGAATTGTACATTTTCTGAAAGTCTGACCCATGCACAGACCCCTAGCGTCTCAACTTGTCACCGTATTGAAGCGAAAGGGATCAATTATTTCCTATACCCCGTCCTAAGAAGCTTTAGTACAAGGAGAAGGTGTTTTACAGCTCAGTAATGAAGCGGGCGATAGGATGTGGCTTCCTCCATTTCAATGTGGCTTCATTCATTTCAATGAGGCTTCTTAGGCTCGCTGTGCGCAGGCGTGAATAAATACCTACAACATGCGCCCTTCTCTTCCGCTTTCAAGGCGTCTCCAATACAAGGGTCAGATTTTCAGAAAATGTACAAATTGACAGCTCTACACATTAAGTAAATTCTGCTAAATTAGGCCGCAATTTGGTCAATACTAGGTAAATTCGAGTATATTTGGCATTGCATTGATTCTAGCAATCTGTTTGGTTAGGTTGAACTTTATTTCTGTCTTAAATGTGGGTTATTTCAGAGGATTGGTGAAGATGAATTGTACATTTTCTGAAAATCTGACCCACGAGTGCAAAAAGATTATGCCTTTAAAGGATGGTAGAGCAACTGGTCGGGGATAATACCTTTCAAGACAAACCTAATTCTGTAGTGGCTTCTACATAGGACCTTGGGGGAAAGTATATTGCAAATTATGTTAGTACGATCGAGCTTAATGAATTGTGTTTTCTTTTGTTTAACAAAACAGCCTAGACTCACAGCTTCTTAGCTCGGATAAGAATGAGATGTCAGTGATTGGAAGCCTACTGCGCTAATGGCGATAAGGGCAAAATGTCATTATATTCCCATTAAAACGCCCAGAAAAACCGATTAGCGAAGTAGGCTGACATAACGATTGTTATCTGATCTGAGGGTTTGGACCTAGAGTGTTGAATACTAGTTTTATATAGATCTATGGTAGAGCGATGGTCGTTCGCAGGGCAGAGAGGAGGAGTAACTCGACCGAAAGCTTCAAACGATGAATTGCTCTGAATGGCATCAGAAATGACGTCAAGAAGACGTGAAAAGTGCATCGATGAAGAACAAGACATTTAGGAGCGTAACTCATGGGTCAGATTTTCAGAAAATGTGCAATTTGCCTTCACCAATCCTCTCAAAAACCCAAATTTAAGACAACAATCAGGTTCAAAATACAGTTTAACACAACAGAACTGATACTTTAAATCAATGCGATACCAAATATACTCAGACATACCCGATATTCATCATTTTTTTACCTAATTTAGGAGGATTTCCTGAATGTGTACAGCTGCCAATAGGGGATTTGCATGTGCCACTGCGCATGTCTGTCAATATCAGAGCTTTTATAAATGATCTATGAAAACCAAATGCATGATGGGAAAGCTGGTGACTTGTGTTAAGGAAGCATATATCATACATGGATATTGCCATTAGAGCATTGGTAAATAGTCCATGCTGAACATGGCATGTTTTCTATAGATTTTACACTGTACCATTAGTCCCATAATTCCATGCGAATCTAGATTCAAAATGGCGGCTATGCAAGTCAGAAGTCCCCTATTGTACATTTTCCAAAAATCTGACCCTCTAGCGAACCTAAAGCTTCAAACGATGAATTGCTCCGAATGGCATCATAAATGACGTGAAAAGTGCATCGATGAAGAACAAGACATTTAGCAGCGGCATTTTACTACACGCCTCGACTCTTTTCAATCTATCACATCTGTTTTTCATTACTCATAGCCAAGCTTTCACCCACGAATATATCACAACTAGGATAAAGCATATCAAGTAGCCTCTTGATATTCATATAAATGTTCCGGCCATAATTCAATCGGCCCTCGAAGGATTCTCTGTCCCGTTCGTAATTAATCAAATTCAGGACGTATCTCTTGAGCAAATATTTTTTCCAGCCTCTGAAGCTAACGATCCATCACTTTTAAGGAGACAAGAGTTGCATTTACTAAACCAGGTGGTCCAGATAAGATGCATTAACATGCACAGAGATGGAAAACAAAAAGGCCTTGAAAAATAGAAATAATCAATTCTTGCAAAGTAGTCATCTTTTCAGCTCTGCAGGTGGTCTTGCCTAGATGCTCTAACAAATGCAGTCTTCCATTATTCAACACAGAGGTTGGTCTATCAGCATGGAGGCACTGGATGCAACTGGGTTAGATCTTCAGAAAATGTACAAGTCAACTTCACCAATCTTCTCAAATAACCCAAATTTCAGACGAAAATAAAGTTCAAAATACGGTTCAACCTAACCAAACAGATTGCTAGAATCAGTGCAACGCCGAATATACTCGAATTTACCTAGTATTAACCAAATTGCAGCAGAATTTACTAAATAGGTACAGCTGCCAATTGTACATTTTCTTAAAATCTGACCCAAGCATTCCAGCTAGCCTACACTCCATACGCGTCCTGTAGGCAGCGGCGTGCCATAGAGTTAACACTAGAGGGTTTTGATGTTTACTGCCTACAGGTCGCGTATAGAGTGTAGGAAGTCCTGCTTCAGGCAGAGTGTAGAGAAAACATGTTCATGTCATTTTTTTGCAGCAATAAAAGATAAGATACAGGAGACCATATACGAGAACACAATTTTCGCTGTCACAGCCTAGGCCCAAAGATAAGAGAGTCCCTTCAAACGAAGGGAAAACCTCTCGCCTGAAACCGCAAAGTGCCATTATACGTCCATTAAGACCGCCAAATTTCATTCTAAGCCAGGAAACCGATTAGCGAAGTAGGCTGATATACCATTCTTATCTGATCTGAGGGTTTGGACCTAGAGCACGTGGTCAAATGATCTTCCTCGTCCATCGACATATTTAAGGCATATATTAGTAATTATTAGTAACTCCTGAAGAAGACTACAAGCGGTCGAAACGCGTAGGGTAATGCCTACAGTGAGAAAGTAAAAAGGTAAAGATACAAAAACCGGCAAGAGTCCTTTACTTACTTTATCGGACATTTTCGCCTATCTACAATTATTAGTATTATTAAAGAAAGTTTAATTTGAACAAATACCGGAGCTATCTTCAAACACTATTGCAGACTAGCAGCGTCGTAATGTTAGGCACTACAGTGTGAAGTGGGTAAGATCTTCAGTTCTACACATCTATCAAATTCTGCTAAATTAGAGTGACAATTGATAAATACTAGGTATATCTGAGTGTATTCTGTATTGTATTCATTCAATAAATCTGTCTGGTTATGTTGAACTGTATTTTGAACCTGATTTCCGTCTTAAATTTGGGTTATTTGAGAGGATTGGTGGAGGCGAATTGTACATTTTCTGAAAACCTGACCCATGTATGAAGTCACTCGGACTAATTCAATGAAACTTGGAATATCAAACAGATATACGAGCTAGTGAAACAGCCATACTCATGTGCTTCGACAGCTAGGCTATGAATAACTAATGGCCATACATTTTGTTTCCAATTCAGAGTATCTTCAATGATGTATAGCGAAAATATGTGAATGATACTTCATCAAAAATTGGTAACAATTGACAGCACAGTCTCATCATAGCAGTAGTGAAGGGGAATGCAGCATAAAACATTTCTCACAGTTCCATTATCAATCTACATATGGGTTAGATTTCCAGAAAATGTACAGTTTACACATTTAGTAAATTCTGCTAAATAAGGCTGCAATTTGGTCAATACTGGGTAAATTCGAGTATATTTGACATTGCATTGATTCTAGCAATCTGTTTGGTTAGGTTGAACTGTATTTTGAACTTTATTTTAGTCTGAAATTTGGTTTATTTGAGAGAATTGGTGAAGGTGAATTGTACATTTTCTGGCAACTCCACCCATATACTAGAGCTGCTAATTGTACATTTTCTGAAAATCTGACCCATATAGAGGCTATTATTTCGCATACCTTTGAATAGTTTATAATTTCAATTTGAACAGCTTACAATTTTTTTTATTTATTTTTTTCATTTTATTTTTGTTTACGTCTTTTGATGACATCTCATTTACTTCATGAAAACTTTTATACAATGTTTTACAACAGTTCCCAGAGAATTTCGCAACACATCTGACACTCCTGCATTTGCGTTTTCATTGCAAACATGAAATGAACTGATGTTAGTGGGCAACAACAAAATTGTCGCCGCCGTTTTTCCTCTAGTGGAGTTCCGCTATAACACATGCTTTCAGAGCTTACTATTTTAATAAAGACACCTCATGTTTTAATCTGTGGATTAATATCAGGTAAATATAAGGTTTTTGGTGTAAATAGATAATATATTGCCTGCTTTTAAACCTCATGTCTGCTGACATTAAAATCACAGGAATTTAGGGTAAGGCATCTTTTTAAATCTTTATATGCAAAGATTATGTTTAAGAAAGTGCTTTGAATAGTTTCCTTGAACTTACTGGTGATAAAATGAAGATGCTAATTCATTGTGCATTTCATGCGTTCCATGCAATCAACCACGATTTGTATTGTGCTTAAGTAAGGCTAATGTTGATGAGATATACAAAAATGGCAGAGAAATTAATCCTTAATGGTCGTTAAGAAAAATCAGTGCAAAATGGTGGAAATGGTAAAACCAGTCTAGGCTCAGTACAGGGCTGAGTCGTTTTAGAGTGAAAGCCTCTCGCTTCAAACCACAAAATGACATTAAAATGTCTTTAGAATCCAAACTACATGGTCAGGAAAGTCATTAGCGCAGTAGGTGTCTAATCACTGAATACAATTCTTATCTGATCTGAGAGGCTCTGAGCCTAGGCTGAAACAGAGTTAAAGCTACGATTCAATGTGTCCGTATTGCGTGATGTGATGCGTAGTCCGTAAAGCTGGTTCCATGTGTCCGTCCGTATTGCGTCATCAGGGAGCAATATTATTGTAGTTACTTTGCACACAGCATTACAAGATTTTCACAGACACATGGGAACAGATATAGAGTAATATGCATCATGCAGTGCGCATCACGCACTACAGACACATGGAAAGCACCTTAAAGCTGGAAACCCATGTGTCCGTAGTGCATGATGCGCACTGCGTGGTGCGTATTCTCTGTTTCCATGTGTCTGTGAAAATCTTGTAACGCTGCGTACAAGTAACTACAAATGCTCCCTGATGACTTCACTGTGATGACATCACCAAGTACATTTCTATATGTTCACGCAGCGTAATGCGTATTCAATCGCCTCCTGAAGTGATCGGAATACGCAGTGCACACTACGCATCACGCATACATGGGTTCAGTCCTGTTAATTTCTTTACTTTTGATTTTCACGCATTACGCATTAAACATCAAGCAATACGGACACATGGAAACATAGCTTTACTCTAGTGCGCACTGCGTATTCCGATTGCTCCAGGACGTGATTAAATACGCACTATGCAGCATAAACATAGGTCTTCACTTGCTAACGTCATCACAGTGACGTCATCAGGGACCATTTGCAATTACTTTTGCGCATGCAGTGTTTCAAGATTTTGACGGACACATGGGTACAGTGAATACGCATCACGCAATACGCACACATGGATTTCTAGCTACTGAAAGCAGCTTTTAGGAAGAATCAGATGGATACATGTTGAGACTATGATCAAGCCAAATATTAAATAACTTGGGTGGTTTTGTTTGTCTTTCACGTCGAGGAATCCCCACAGATAAGCCAATATCAAAATAATTTCCTGGAAAGAAACCGAGGGAGGAACGTGTTTTGTATCTGCTGATTATTTACCTCGACATTTTTAAGTCAATTTTTAAGTCGCTCAAACTCAGTGAAACGTGCTGTTGAAGGACAGATAATCTCACAGAAAGGATCTTCATAATAATCTTTCTCCTGGATTCATTTTCAATCTAAAAAAATATCCTTTTCATCGACAGCGCATAAATATAATGCAATAACAGTGTCACATTTGATTTTCCTAGTTCTGAGTCGACCTGGATTCTCCTACATGGGTCAGATTTTCAGAAAATGTACAATTGGCAGCTGTACGAATTTAGTAAATTCTGCTAAATTAAGCTGTAATTTGGTCAATACCGGGTAAATTCGAGTATATTTGGCATTGTATTGATTCTAGCCATCTGTTTGGTTAGGTCGAACTGTATTTTAAACTATATTTTCGTCTGAAATTTGGGTTATTTGAGAAGATTGACGAAGTTGGATTGTACATTTTCTGAAAATCTGACCCACAAGTGCGTTGAGTAATACCAGAAATAACAAGAGATATCTATGAATAAGTGAATGATGGAGACTCATGTTCAGAAGTAGATATCATAACCATATGGATCATTGCACCCGGAAATGTGTGTAGAGCGAATCCAGGAGATAACTGGACCCGTTTATGCGTAAGATCTGACAGAGCTTATCAGTGATATATATACATGTATATATGAGAACGGCAACAGTGTCAACTGCACCCATCCTCGGGACCTATAGGTCCAGCAGGGCCAGCAAACCACTCCTTGAAAACCTACACCTCGCACCTTGCTCCTTTGGGTGGATGGTTATAATATGGGTCAGATTTTCAGGAAAATGCACAATCTACATTTCTACACATCTCTCAAATTCTGCTAAATTAGAGTGAAAAATGATAATTACTGGGTATATCTGGGTGTATTCCGAATTATATTCATTCAATAAATCTGTCTGGTTATGTTGAACTGTATTTTGAACCTGATTTTCGTCTTCAGTTTGGGTTATTTGAGGGGGTTCATGAAAGCCAATTGTACATTTTCTGAAAACTTGACCCATCTATACGTCTGTGTGGATATATACTATGGAATAGAAAACAACAAACCTTCCATTAAATTATATTACTTACAATAAGGATAGGATAGAAAACTGTGATAACTATATAATTATTTATTATATGCACATTCCATATGAGAGGTGTAATAAGTCGGGTGCTATAAAAAAATATTCATATAGTACACATACTATATGAACTACTTCGTCACCAAGTCGGCTACTTTTTTCAGATTTTACACATCAAGTTTTATGCCCATATAATAAATATAGAATGGAACTCGCCTGCAATAATCGAAAATTTATTAGACTTGATTCGTCCGCATAAGCACTCTGCCTACAACATCGTGCTTATGCAGATGAATCAAGTTCAATAAATTTTCGATTATTGCCAGCTCGTTCCATTCTCTCTCTATATATAACTTATAATTATATGCGCATCCCTCTTGAGAGGTGCAATAAGTGGGGTGCAATAAAAATACACTTATGGTATGCTACCATAAAAATGTAGTTGTCTAAAAATAGCTCTGTTGATATGCTTCACGGAGCCTTGGCTCTTGGCTCTCCGCAAAGCATGTCAACAAATTCACACTGAGTGAAAGCTGTGTGAATCCCCGCGATTGGTCATAAAGAACGAAAACAGATAACCGAAAGTTAAATCATGAATATGTATATGCTAAAAAATGGTTATCCTGAGCTTCATGGGAATATCAGTGTACTGAAATTGAACTCAAATAAAATGTATTAAAAGAAAACATAGTTTATGATAAGAGCGACATGTTTGTCCTATACATATGTACGCCTCTACCTTGAATGGAAGTCATCCCATGGTTGGGGCTTTTACATGTATTCGGACACACCTAAGGATCTCTGGCCTTCTTACTGAATGATTTTCAGTCTAGGCCCAAAGATGAGGGAGTCCCTTCAAATGGAGGGAAAGCCTCTCGCCTCAAATCGCCAAGTGCCATTATAATTCCATTAAGACCGCAGAATGCCATTATAATCTGATTAGAGAACGCCTAGTCCTAGGCCAGGAAAACGATTAGTGAAGTAGGCGTCCAATCACTGATGTACCATTCTTATCTGATCTGAGGGTTTGGGCCTTGACTGTTCATGTATAATACTGATCCACCAAATACCCCAGGTCTAGATAGACACAGCGGTGGGCGGAAGACCATAGTTATTCTGTATTGGATTATCATCTGTGAGCCCATATCTCAATGTTAATGTCCTCAATTGATTATTAGAACTTCATTGTACAATGTACTTGTTTGTCGATAACTCAACTGTCGTTATTACAGAAGATGTGCTGTATAAAAATACTAAATAAAAAAAAATGAAAAAACACCCACCAGAGCCTTGGAAATGCTGATCTACTGGTGAGCTGGGATTTTCTCCTGTTGGGATTACTTTATTTTTCCCCCTATTTATAAACAAGACGCGAGTAGCCCCCCTAAGGAGTACCTGGATCAGATTTTCAGAAAACGCACAATCTAAGATTTTACACATCCCTCAAATTCTGCAAAATTCGGGTGAATAATGATAAATAATGACAATATCTGAGTGTACTCCGTCTTGTATTCATTCAGTAAATTGTGTGGTTATGTTGAACTGCATTTTGAACCTAAGTTTCGTCTTAAATTTGGGTTATTTGAGAGGATAGGTGAAGGCCAATTGTACATCTTCTGAAAACTTGCCCTATCTCCCCCTGACGAATATATCACCTCACCTCGCTGTTATCAGGTGCAATGATCGTGTTACTCTCATGTTGATATCGGGGGATCGGGGCTATCACATCAAGTTATAAAAAGGAGAATCCGGAGCTATGATATCAAAGCTATGGAGAGAAGACCCTCCAACCAACTCTTCCCTCTCCGCTGGAGAAAAAAGTAATTGATATTGATCTGGGTTCAGTGATAGGGTTCGGGGACGCAGCCACGCAGGAGCTGAGCATATCGTGGTGGGTTGAGGGTCAGATTTTCAGAAAATGTACAATTGGCAGCTGTACACATTTAATAAATTCTGCAAATTTAAGCTGCAATTTGGTCAATAATAGGCAAATTCGTGTATATTCGGTATTGCATTGGTTCTAGCAATCTGTTTGGTTAGGTTGAACTGTATTTTAAACTTTATTTTCGTCCGAAATTCGGGTTATTTGAGCAGATTGGTGAATGTGAATTGTACATTTACTGAAAATCTGACCCGTGAACCAATGATCGGGTCACTTAAACCAGATACACAACACTGGCAATGGTGACTACACACAGCAGAAAACCTGGATAATTACCTCCAGTATGTCTTGCTCTGATACATGGAGGGCCTAAAGATCAGCTCATATAAACATTGCCTTATTTTATTTTTTTAACCACCGAAAAGAGATGTTTTTCATGCCATTTTATTACATTTTACTTAGTAAATGAAATTCTACGTGAAATGCTGTTTTTCTCTCCTTATTTCCATGGATTATTTTCAAAACCAATTTTACTTATCTCTTTCACATTTGTAATATTCTCCGGATGAGTGTATTTGTTCCTGTTTCAAAGATTTGACTTTTCCATAAGGGTCAGACGGGTCTAGCCCGAGTGGCACATTAGTTGGAAGACGTGTCTTAATATATATATATATATATTGTATTTTTATTCTGATCTCGTTCAAATTACAATTACATCTGCCAGAATTGGGATGGCTGCCTCTGCCTTAGCAGGTCTACCTGGAGCAACCCAATTAGTTCATTACAAGTTATATTACCTTTACAAGAACATGAAAGCGATGTACATTTGTTTTGTTGTCCAGATCATTGTCATTAGTCCAATATATTAACATTGAAAAAACCCTATACCCACCTTCCCGGCTCTTTAATTTACTTAATAATTCTATCTAATATATTACCGTATACAAATGAAATGAAATCTGAAGATACGTTTGGGCTTAGAGGATACGTTTGGGCTTAGAGGATACGTTTGGGCTTAGAGGATACGTTTGGGCCCAATTGACTGATTCAATAATATTGTATACCCGATCAGTGACAAGGAAGTATGTTGTCTATGTTGTTCTATGTCATGTCTCCGATTCTCTTTTTTTTCCCTTTTTTTTGTGTGTCTCCGATTCTTAACTCAACCATTCGGCTTGATTTTGGGTTTAAGTGAACATGTCACAAAAATCTAAGGGTAATGGAGTCTGAGGAGGGAGTATGTGACTAAATCAAAAACATTTCGTCACCCTCGTCCCTCGTTATCACCGTATGACATCTCACACAGTCACACTATAATAAAATATCAATCAATCACACATCCCCCAACAATTTTCTAATTTCAATCTTAGAAAAATAAAGGTAATTACAAGTGCACCCGGGCCAATATTTTTACTAGAAATACCTGATGGTGGTTATAGCTGATGACTTGATTAATGGAAGAATTAACACCCTTGACAGCATTTGTTTTCTCTATCCAGATGTTAATGTTTAGTATCACTTTCTTTTTACTGTAAATCCCAAGGGTAAGTGTATGTAAGTGTCCAACAGTGTTGGTAGTTGGACTAATATATGCCTTAGCACTGACATCTACATCATTCACCACCAACAAGGCACTTTCATCCGCCCTTGTTTTCCTTTATAATTATCATTTTCGCCTCCGACAGAAAGCATTATTTAAGTTGAAGGCCTTAAGATGAAAATGTGAAACACATGTACACCACCTTCAGTTGTTAAAGGGCTAGTGCTATAGTTGTGCTTAATCTTAACAATGAATTGCAGCACCTCACGCTTGTTCAATAGGGAGATTTAGCAACCACAGCGCACCTACACAACACTAACGCATCCACTAACTATTTGTACATACTACCATTGTGGGGATATCTTGAGAAGCGCTAGCTCGAGGGCATCTGCATTGCAGGTCTTTCGAGATATCCCCACAATGGTAATAATAATGTACTAAAGCTGGAAACGCATGTATCCGTAGTGCATGATGCGCACTGCATGATGTGCATTCTCTGTTTCTATGTGTCCGTGAAAATCTTGTAAAGCTGCATACAAGTAACTACAATTGATCCCTGATGACGTCACTGTGATGATGGTTTACCAAGTACATTTCTATATGTTCATGCAGCATAATGTGTATTCAATCGCCTCCTGAAGCGATCGGAGTACGCAGTGCACACTACGCATCACGCATACATGGGTTCAGTCCTGTTAATTTCTTTACTTTTGATTTTCACGCATTACGCACAATGCACCACGCACTACGGACACATGGAATTGTAGCTTAATAGTTAGTGGATGCGTTAGCGTTGTGTCGGTGCGTTGTGGCTGCTGCTAAATCTCCCTATTGAACAATAGCAGCACCTCACGCTTGTTCAATAACTCATACTTTACACGTGCTTATCCTTGCTATCCTTTTATGTGCTAAACACAAAATGACTTTTAAGGCACAGTGCCAGTCTCCTATCAATTCATATTTATTCGCCCGCTCTATAGATTGTCTATTCAGCATCTCATATTTACATGCCAAGGAAGGAAAGGCTTTGCTCTAGGTTCAAGTAAATGTATAGGCAACGGATTACGGTTCCTCGCATCTTATAACGCATACCTGTATTCATAAATGGTGTAGAACCAGGCATTTTGTCAGATAGGGAATGCACGGTTATAGAGGATATGGGTCAGATCTTCAGAAAATGTACAATTGCCAGATCTACACATTTAGTAAATTCTGCTAAATTAGACTGAAAAATGGTCGAAACTAGGCATATCTGAGTATATTTAATATTGCCTCGATTCAAACAATTAGTTTGGTTATGTTGAATTGCATTTTGAAGCTCACCTTTGTCTTAAATCTTGGTTATTTGACAGGGTTGGGGAAGGAGAATGGTACATTTCTGGCGATTTCACCCATATGAAGTGCATTGCTGAATAACCATCGAAACCCTGAACAAATCCTGACAACATGAAAACGTTATAAAACGGGGAAAAAATAGAAACCCTCCATTACATTAAATCACCCGAGAGAAGGGTACAATTAAGGAATTGATTCAGTCGACAACAAAAAGAAGTAAATAAACACAAAATAGGGGCCACAAAGGGTTAAGTCGAAACCCAAGACTTTAGAACGTCTAGAGAATCGCACTTCGCAACTTGAGGTATTCGTAAATCGTCTCCGCTCTAATAAATTCCACCCACCTTTCAAAGCAAATGCAGGAAAAATGATCCGCACTGAGAGAAGCACAGGGATATCAAGCTACACGGGAGAGACAACTTGCCTTGCCTTGGCATTTCACGGAGCTACTGGTTTTAGCGGCGGGTTAAAGCTTAAGGGTCAGATTTTCAGCAAATGTACAATTGGCAGCTGTACACATTTAGTAAATTCTGCAAAATTAAGGTCAATACTAGGTAAATTCGAGTATATTCGGCATTGCATTGATTCTAGCAATCTGTTTGGTCAGGTTGGACTGTATTTTGAACTTTATTTTCGACTGAAATTTGGGTTATTTGAGAGGATTGGTGATGGTGAATTGTACATTTTCTGAAAATCTGACCCTTAAACATCAACTACTCAGTTTAACACTACACCTCGAAGTGAAGATCCAGTATTCCAGAAAGCTGGTGCTTTCACTCAAGCGGTATGAGGATCAGATTTTCAGAAAATGTACAATTGACAGCTCTACATATTTAGTAATTTCTGCTAAATTCTGCTAAGAAAAATGATAAATTTCGGGTGTATCTGAGTAGATTTGGTATCGCATTGATTAAACATATCTGTTCTGTTATGTTAAACTGCATTTTGAAGCTCATTTTTGTCTTGCATGAGGGTTATTTGAGAGGATTGGTGAAGGTGAATTGTATATGCACTCCGATTGTGCTATAGATGCATTCAGGTGAAGGACGACGCCTTTCAACAATACCCTGCTACAGCGGCCTCATGAGATAAATATAGTGTTATTTATCTTAAGTATATCATTAACCTTGCACTTAAGGGGGGTCTCCACTGGCTGCGGTAAGCTCTGCGGTAAGCCTTGCGATGGTTTGTACTGGTTCTATAGATGGTGAGGAATGATGAGGTCCTTTCCTACATGGTCAGTGAACCATGTAGGCAGGACCTCGTCACTCCTCACCATCACAAGGCTTACCGCAGAGCTTATGGCAGCCAGTGGAGACCACCCTTTATTTATATGTGTTTTATTCAAATATCCTGTGAGATTTAAATTGAACAAGAAATCATCCGTCAATAAAAACAAGTTACATGAGGCTCTATCTATTATAGGATCTTTTCAATCGAGAGGAAAGGCGGCAGGTAATTTGCTGATCGAGACAGGTTTGTTACGATTCTAGTTTATATATTGCGACATCTACTTTACCTGCCTTTGGGTGGACATAGATAGTCTAGATGCCCTGACACCCACCCACACACATAGTTGTCAGAGAGGCGGTCCAAGTATGCACCCCATTGCCAAGGATAATCAAGATATTGGCTCCCATCTTGTCTTGTCGTCAACAAGTCAAATTTCGGCCTGGATTTATTTGATCCAACATGGAGAGTTTTGCCATGGATGTATGTGTATGTCAGATAGTGAGATACGTGTGGGCGATAGATAGATAGAGGAGGAGGCCTCGTGCGAGCTGAATAGTCAGCCCAGCAGTCATTGTAGGAGGAGAGGGATGGTGCTAGGTAGGAGAGGGAGGAGGAGGGAGGAGAGGGAGGAGGGGAGAGGGAGGGGAGGGAGGAGAGGAAGGAGGAGAGGGAAGAGGAGAAGGATGAGAGGGAAGAGAGGGAGGGAGGAAGAGAGGGAGGGAGGAGGAGAGGGAGGGAGGAGGAGAGGGAGGGAGGAGAGGAAGAAGAGGGATGAGGAGAGGGAGGAGAGGGAGGAGAGGCAGGAAGGGAGGAGAGAGAGAAGGAGAAGGAGGAAGGGGAAGGGGAGGGAGGAGAAGAGGGGAGGGAGGAGAAGAGGGGAGGGAGAAGAGGGGAGGGAGGAGGAGAGGGAGGAAGAGGAGGGGAGGGAGGAGAGGAGGGTAGGGAGGAGAGGGATGTGGAGAGGGAGGAGAGGCGGGAAGGGAGGAGAGGGAGAAGGAGAGGCAGGAAGGGGGAGGGGAGGCAGGAAGGGGGAGGGGAGGGAGGAGAGGGGGGAGGAAAGAGGGGAGGGAGGTAGAGAGGGAAGAAGGGAGGGAGGAGGAGAGGGAGGTAGAGAGGGAGGAGGGGAGGAGAGGGGAGAGGAGGGAGTAAGAGAGGAGGGGAGGGAGGAGAGGAGGGAAGGTAAGGAGGAGGGGAGGGGAGGGAGGAGAGGGAGGAGGAGGGGAGGGGAGGCGGGAAGGGAGGAGAGGGAGAAGGAGAGGGAGGAAGGGGGAGGGGAGGGGAGGGGGAGGGGTAGACGGAGTAGAGGGATGAGGAGAAGGAGAAGGAGAGGGAGGGGGGAATCGGAGAAGGAGAATGAGGACGAGGAGGCTTCCAGGAGTGGAGAGGAGTTACCTTTTCACGTTTTATTGCTAGGGGCAATATGTCAAGTCCAAACAGAGCAGATGCCAATAACAATTGTGGTAGAGGCTGGTATAACACGGGTAAAAACCAGTTGAAGCATATTAGTTCAAACAGTGGTTAAGAGGCCCATTATCACAAGATAAAACTCGCACCAGCTGTTGCCTGCAAGTACCGCTAAAATTCTCTATGAAAAAATAGACAATTTTTAATGGTAATTTCCGCTGTGGAAATTAACTTGCAATACAAGGAAATTGAAAACTTACAGCAATACCTATTATGTTATCCAAAGGCAAAGCACAAAGATATATATCAGAGAAAAATATCCCCAGGGATTCAATATGTTTCATTCGGCATGGCTTGTTTGAATGTTTGAGTAATTTCTCAGAATAATTTTAGATAGAGAATTGCAAAGAATAGGGATGGTAATAGGGATGCACACATAATATAACAATCATAACAGTATCAATCATTTTATGATGCTTATGATTGTATGTTATCCAAAGGCACATCACATCGCAATAATGATGTCTTAACTTTATTTTTATTAAATCTCAAGTAAATATGAGAAGTACATCTAATGATACAATGTCGCATAGCCATAGGATCCTTCTGATCTATATATTATCTCATTTATATATTTATTTTATTTTGTTTCTCATTTTTACCAGTCATATTCCCTGCTCATTCCAGTACAAGACTAATGCATTCAAAATTAAAGGTAACTGTCGGCAGAAATGAAATACTTTTTTTTCATATAGACATGTAGACCTATGTGTCCATTTTTACAAAATGTAACGTCGAGCGGTTTGGCAAATAACAAATTTTCTTATCTTATCTTAATATGTTTCATTCGGCATGGCTTGTTTAAATCTTGCAGTCATTTCTCCGAATACCTTTAGAGAATGGCAATGAATAGGGATGGCAATAGGGATGCACATACCTGATTATAATCACAAGAGTATCGACCATTTTATGATGTACAGTAACCAAAACTACTCCCTTTCATGTGAAATAAGCGAGGATAAATGTAGAATATTGATTATCAATAGCAGGTATGCTACCAAACAACTTACACGCCTGGCCTACATACATCCCCCACCTTCACATCTTATGAAAAAAAGACACAACATATTGGTCAGATTTTCAGAAAATGTACTCTACATATTTAGGAAATTCTGCTAAATTAGACTGAAAAATGAAGAATGCCGGGTATATCTGAGTATATTTGGTATCGCATTGATTCAAAGTATCAGTTGTGTTGTGCTAAACTGGATTTTTTGAAGCTCATTTCTGTCTTAAATGTGAGTTATTTGAGAGGATTGGTGAAGGCCAATTGTACATTTTCTGAAAATCTGACCCATATGTATAAAAGTAATAGGGTTGAATTACTGCTAACCGGTCGAAAGTAGTTTGTATGGGGTTGCGTTGATTTCCATCCTACAGAACAAGTATAGGTTTTCTTTTTTTGTTTTATTTCATTGGTTTGCACACACGATATTTCAATAAACAAACCAGGTTTACTTAATTTTTCATCATTTGTTTTTTCAACTCGTAGCACAGTTCCTCAACTTCATGTTTTGAGAAAACCCAGCTTGGTTGATTAAACCAAGTTAACTTCAAAACGGTTGAGAAAGGGGGACTTAGGGAGCTCACCATTAGGGAGGTTCCGCAAGCAAACGTATCTCAGTTACGTAACTGCATCCGTATCTTTTTTGTGACTTAAATCGTATTTTTATGTATTAAAGATGAATCGTGAGATGAAACATTTTGCTTGATAAGTTATGTTACGTTTTTCCCGCCATGTTTTGCTGAACCTCTTTCTTTCTTTTCACGTATGTTGGTATATCAGAGATACGCATACGTTCACGTTTACATATACGTTAGACTTGCTGAACCTCCCTAATAAGCACAGAAGCACAAAGCCAGAACTAAAGCAACTCTTCAGGGGGAAATAATGTTTTGGATGACCTTCCAAGCAGCGTGCCCACTGAGGAGGATCAATCCCATACACCATACAGCCCAACACGTGAAAACACTGTTTGTTTCACCAGGAGCAGGACATATAACAACGCTCCACACTCGTGATCACCCCCCCCCCCCCCCGCCCGATAGGCAGTCTCTAATGACAGCACATCACGTCAGGTTAGGTTGCCAGAAAATGTACAATTCGCCTTCACCAATCCTCCCCAAATAACCCACATTTAAGACAAGAATGCTGGTTCTGGGTATGACCGTAAAGTGCCTTTCTGTCTCTTTTTCTCTCTCTCTCTGTCCCTTCTTCTCTATCTCTATTTCCTGGGTATGATCATAAACTGCCTCCCTCTCAGCTCTCCCGCCCTTGATATAACCATCTTAAATGCGTTGATAAGGGCGTAAAGCAACCAATCTCACTCACTCACTCAGACAAGAATGAAGTTTAAAAAACAGTTCAATATAACCGAACAGATTGTCTGAATCAACACAATATCAAATCTACATATAGATATACCTGGTATTTATCATTTCTTAGTTAAATTTATCAGAATTTCTTAAAAAATGTGTAGAGTGGGTGAGTGTCCATTTTGTGACGATCTGTCCCACATAGCCAGAGCTAGCGGGACACGCCCCTCAGCGTCTCAAGAGGTCGTGAGCGATTGCGTTGTCTTTGTCTGAACTATTCTCTTGTATTTTTTATCTTCTGGGACATATCAGCACTCCTCCCTCTTCCACGGGGTTCTATATATAGGCTTCTATAAGATTCACAGTGAGTTTTTTTCAATGAAAGGCGCGGAAGACATAGATGGGTCAGATTTTCAGAAAATGTACAATTGGCCGATCTACCATTTAGGAACTTCTGCTAAATTAGGCTGTAAAATGGTGAATACCGGGAATATCTGAGTATATTTGGTATCGCGTTGATTTAAAGTATCGGTTCTGTTATGTTGAACTGCATTTTAAAGCTCATTTTTGTCTTAAATGTGGGTTATTTGAGAGGATTGGTGAAGGTGAATTGTACATTTTCTGAAATTCTGACCCACATGCATGTTTATAACAGACTAAGCAATTGTAGAACGCCTGACATGGAAACAACCGACTGCACTAAACATTACCATTGGCATTGTGAGGTGAAGTTGCCAGAAAATGCACCTTCACCAATTCTCTCAAATAACCCAGATTTCAGACGAAAATAAAGTTCAAAATACAGTTCAACCTAACCAAACAGATGGCTAGAATCAATGCAATGCTGAGTACACTTGAATTTACCTAGTATCGACCAAATTGCAGCCTAATTTTGCAGAATTTACTAAATGTGAACAGCTGCCAATTGTACATTTTCTGAAAATCTGACCCATGTATGTGTGTATCATGTGAGCACAGGTAAAAGCGTTGATGCATTATGGAAAGTAGAGATATATCCCCAAGTAGTGCACGTAGCCATGATCTAGAAAGAAGATGCTTTCTTCACTAGCTATACATTAGCTTCAACCACTATAAATAGTACAGCCTAGGCCCAAAGATGAGAGTCCCTTCAAACGGAGGGAAAGCCTCTCGCCATTTTTAATTCCATTCAGACCGCAAAATGTCATCATAATCCCATTAAAACGCCTAGTCCTAGGCCAGGAAACCGATTAGCGAAGTACACGTCTAATCTCTGACATACCATTCTTATCTGATCTGAGGGTTTGGGCCTAGAGTGAGTAGCCAGAGTTTGGGCCTAGAGTGAGTACGGTAGCCAAATTCATTGCTATTGTTCTATGTGAGTTTCCAATAATAACATAGAACGCATCACAACACTAACAAGGAACAAGGAAAAGAGTAATTCTAAAATTAAACATTTAAATATCCTCTTCTATCAGTAATTAAGAGGTCTGTTTGAGGAAAGCCTTATTCAAACATAAATATATTTCTTTTCGGAGCAAACATCACCAGTTTGAAATGGCAGCGTCTCTTTCTTTGGCAGCAAGTGTAAGAACGAGCAGGTGAATAATCAGAGTTGCTCGGAGAGTTGCTCACATATTTAAAAAAAGAGGGTGCACCCTTCCCTTCTTGGAACTCCCTGTTTCAACACACTTAAAACCAGGAATTTATGGCACGTAAGATCTGAAAACTGAACAACAATTTTTCCTGGCTCGAAAGAAATCTTTAATTTCACACCTTCAACATTCATACCATGCAACATCTCCCCCGAGGTCCTTGTTAATTAACCCCGAGGGTTCCAATAGTAAGGAACCACATGCTGAGGGGTCAGATTTTCAGAAAATGTACAGTTCAAATTCGCCAATCTATTCAAATAACCCAAATTTGAGACGAGAATAACGGTCAAAATACAGTTCAACCTAACCAAATAGATTGCTAGAATCAATGCAATGCCGAATATACTCGAATTTATCTAGTACTGACCAAATTACAGCCTAATTTAGCAGAATTTACTAAATGTGTACAGCTGCCAATTGTACATTTTTTGAAAATCTGACCCTTGACATCCTGGGCACCAATAAGAGCTTGCAGAAATGGCAGAAACTTTTTTCCCTTCCCTTTACTTTTCCGCAGGGGGAAAT
This sequence comes from Sthenelais limicola, assembly GCA_942159475.1. Taxonomy (NCBI): domain Eukaryota; kingdom Metazoa; phylum Annelida; class Polychaeta; order Phyllodocida; family Sigalionidae; genus Sthenelais; species Sthenelais limicola. The sequence continues at coordinate 106,168,027 of OW804098.1, forward strand.
ATTTAAACTCCTTATGTTTTCTCCAAGGGAAATATTTTCTTTGTGAAGTAAAGAAAAAACACAAATATACTCTCACGGGGAGCGTTTGATTTCTTGGGAAAACATGGGAGTCGGCTGGTAAGGGCGGAGTGTAGCTTACGGGGATAATCTTAGGGTCAGATTTTCAGAAAATGCACAATCGCCAGCTCTGTTAAATTCGACTGAGTGAGTGGGGTGAGTTCGGTTGCTTTACGCCCTTATCAACACATTTAATATGGTTATATCAAGGGCGGGAGAGCTGAGAGGGAGGCAGTTTATGTTCATACCCAGGAAATAGAGATAGAGAAGAAGGGAGAGAGAGACAGAGAAAAAGATACAGGAAGGCACTTGAGGTCTTCAACTGAAAAATGATAAATGCTAGGTATATCTGAGTATATTCGGTATTTAGTTGATTCAAAGGATGTGTTTAGTTGTGTTGAACTGTGTTTTGAGTCTCATTTCTGTATTGAATTCGGGTTATTTGGGAGGCTTTCTAAATGTGAATTGTACATTTTCTGGAGATTTCACCCAAGAATGACTTCTAAAGCCAGGGATTGTATACACGTGCTGTTTGCTATGCCTTCCTCCTCCTCATATGTTGGAAGTGCAGGAATTGAGCGGCGGCCATATTGTGCTAATGAAAGGTACATATATATAAAACCATATGGGTAGGCTGAGTCCGATAAATGTCAGTTGTTGGAAGAGGTAAACATTTACTAGATAAATCTGATTTGATGAGACTATGGGGGAATTTCCATGAGGGACTGTTCATTTTTTTTTGGGGGGGGGGGGGGGGGGGGAGAGAAGAATCTTTAGGGGCCACCTATTTTGGTGCAGACTCTGAAGTGTGTGTGTGGGGGGGGGGGGTGCATTTTTGCGCACTCTATAAGTAGGGGGCCCATCTTTTATTGCACAGACTGAGAACGATGATGCGGGGTTTCATGAAATTTTGCACAAACTCTCAAGGCCAAGAAATGTTGTACAAGACTTTAAGGGGGGCATACAATGTTGCACAAGAATCATTCGCAAATTCCCCCCTCCCCGCAGTGCCTAATTATGAACAGTCCCTAATATCAGAAGCGACACAATTCCAGGATCACACTATGGCACGACCTTGCCAGACTCTTACTGGTAATATTTATTATGGTCTAAGTTATTATGGCCTGAAGAATAATAAGATATGACTCAACGAGAGATGGATATAGGATGACGTATTCTCAAAACACTAGTGCGATGTTTTTTCCGTCACGGGGGAAAAACGGAAAAATAATGCACAAGTGTTTTGCGAATGCGTCATCCTATATCCATCTCGAGTTGGGTTCTATTTTTATGCCATGATATATATATTTTAGCCTTATTTAACCATTATTTCTCGCAACCCTCTGACTCGGCAAAAACAAGCGCCTACAATGTTGCCTCATGAAATGGGCGTCATATGCATGCATATGCCATGGGCTAATCTGGCCATGTTTTTGTGGATATGCACACCTATCATGTCATAACAACTGATTAAATTCTTTGTAGATTTTTCAAAATGAAAAAGAATTTATTTAGCGAGCTTACCTTAATATATGAGATGACTATCCTGTGTAAAACGTATCCATTATCCACAACGTATCCAGCATATTGGTACAACTCATATTAACACGTCCATCCGACTTACAGTAAGGTCTAGAAAATAAAATAATGATTTTGAATTATAAATAGGTACCCTTGAATATATTTTTGAATATATTTTTTTACACAAAGGCAACACCTGAAAACACCCATGACGGATAGAGTGTTATTCTGTAATCGTATTAAATATTATATATAGAGAGAATGGAACGAGGTGCTAGTAATTGAATATTTATTGGACGAGATTGCATAGCAATCAAGTCCAATAAATATTCAATTACTATCACCTCGTTCCATTCACTATTTATTATATGCCCCTCACATAGACAAATATTGATATATAAACCCTTCTTTTTGGTTTTGAATCGTCATAAAGTGTTTAAAAGCTAAAAGAAAACCAAATTCGAATTGTTATGGTACACACACCATAAAAATATTTTTATTTCACCCCACTGATTGCACCTCTCAAATGGAATGCGCATATAATAAAGGCCTCTAATGAATAAAAAAAAGATATATAATTATGTCCAAAGATATATAATTATGTCCATTATCCTAGACAAAATTAGGTGTTGGGATGTCACCATTTTTAACAGCTTTTCATTCAGGGATTTGCATGTACACATAAAGAAATTATATACTATCATCAGTATCATTAGAAACAGAATACATGTATTCTATTCATATGTAGTCATTATATTATTTTAAAATTAGTAATTCTATCATTTACAAATGTTCAACTAGGTGGAACGAGTTGAAACCGGTAGCCCATACAATTGAGGAGATAGCTGCGTTCAGGAAGTACTCAACAGCTTCTTGCACCATTTTATATATTATAAGTACTTTAAATATACTGATATGAATGTTATATTAAGGTAGCTTGCTGCCCTGCTCCAAAAAATGCTCATCCTTTTCTATCTTATGTAACTACCTGCTCTAACTTGATATGTCCTTCTCGAATGGCAATATTTCATGTTTAAATAACGGTGTGTATATCTTAACAACTATGTTAAATAATGATGTGTGGGCCATAAACATTTATCTATCCTAGACAATGAGTCTTTTATATCCAGATAATATTATGTCAGTCGCTCTCTGTTCAAACTACCGCATTTTGTCATCAATGTATTTACCCTTTCATCACGACCTATTACAAATGTAAGCTTTAAGTTCATGCATTCTGTGTAACTTTATTCAAGGATTCGAAGTCGGCAGTCACTGGAAAACCTGTTTCCATTGTCACAACAACGACAATAAAGAATTTTTTAATTGAATTGAATTGAATATTTACCAGCTATTTATACCACCAAGCAAAAATAATGGGATTGGTATTGCGCAGACAATATGTCAATGTCCCCGACAAAATTGTCTCTAAAAAAATCCTGTCATAAAAGATCAATTGATTTATTCATTACTAATTCCACTGACACATATTAATGGGTCGCAGATGGTCAGAGTAAGGAAATTATATCCAAGCCAAATGAAGGATGGCTTTTTTCTTTATGGGAATGGCGACTTTATCTTTACCACATTGGATCTTTTCAAATGACAGGTAGTTCATAATAGGACAAAAAAGTGATGCTTTCCATGTGGGACCACTGCCGCCATTTTATCCTAACCTCGGGGGAGAAGAATCGTCTCGTACAGGAGTAGGGAGAGATTCAATGGCCTTTTATTCAATATATTCAGTGGTGATTGTACGTATGTCTTGGAAAACTCCAATTAGGGAACTTGTGTAGGTTGGTAGGTAGGTAGGTAGGTAGGTAGGTAGGTAGGTAGGTAGGTAGGTAGGTAGGTAGGTTGGTAGGTAGGTAGGTAGGTAGGTAGGTAGGTAGGTTGGTAGGTAGGTAGGTAGGTAGGTAGGTAGGTAGGTAGGTAGGTAGGTAGAGGTAGATAGGTAGGGAAAAAGGAGAAAGAAAGGAAAAGGGAAAAAAGAGAGGGAAGGAGATATTCACAGATAAGAGAAAGTGATATTCAGAGAGGGAAGGAGATATTCACAGATAAGAGAAAGTGATATTCAGAGAGGGAAGGAGATATTCAGAGAGAGAAAGAGATATTCAGAGAGAGGGAGAGAGACAGACAGACAGAGACAGAGACAGACAGACAGACTGACACGGAGAAAGAGAAATATATGGAAATATTATATGTTGAATTCAAGCGACAAGTGAGTGCTTCCAGGAAAATATGGGGTGGGATGAAATAATGAAGGATCACTCTACGAGAATTATAATATGAAACGTTCAACGCAATTTTACACTTTGACACAGGTGTACATGCAGTAGAAAGGTATAAAAACCAAGTGAGGGCAACATTAACGCTTGCCAACCCATGAAACCTAACGAACCAAGAAGGTGTAGTACACATCTTTGAGGAAGAAGTATATATATAGCATACAAAATAGTCCCCATCATCAGGCGAGGGTTAAACTGGTAGCAGATCTGAGATGTTTTGCTGACAAATCTAAGACTGGAATTTACTTTTAAGTGCTCTCAAACCACTTAGGTCCTTTCCGACATTGGCACGAATCTTGCAGCGGACGCGAGGCCTGAAGGCCCTGACAGGTTTGACACATCAGTAGCCGAGGGGGAAAAAATCAGACTTAAAATCTACGAGCGGTCACTATCGCTGGGAGTAAATGGGTCCGATTTTCAAAAAATGTACAATTGGCAGCTCTACACATTAGGAAACTCTGCGAAATTTGGCTGTAAAATGATGAATATCGGGTATATCTGAGTATATTGGGGATCACATGGGTTTAAAGTATCAGTTCTGTTATGTTAAACTGCATTTTGAAGCTCATTTTTGTCTTAAATGTGGGTTATTTGAGAGGAATTGGTGAAGGCGAATTGTACATTTTTTGAAAATCTGAGCCAAATCAGGCAGAGGTTTGCCTGCTGGGGTTATCCAGCCCAGGCATGAGTCGGTATCTTCATCACCTCAACCCGACCCACGGCTCGAGGCGTCAACTCTCACATTTGCTAGGGGTAGACAGGCAGTAAATAAGTAAGAAGAAATGATGAGGCAATGATTAAGGGATACCTGTATGTATATAGTATATGGGATGGAAGGGTGAGGAAGATCTAAGAGGATCCAAGAGAGGAAGAGCAAGTAGGGGGTTAAAGGTGGTCTCCACTAGCTGCGGTAAGCCTTGCGATGGTGCTGTGATGGTGAGAAGTGGTGAGGTCCTGCCTATATGGCCAGTGAACCATGTAGGCAGGACCTCATCATTCCTCACCACCTACTGAACCAGCACAACACCATCGCAAGGCTTTACGCAGAGCTTACTGCAGCAAGTGGAGACAACCTTTAAGGAGTAAGAAGATCCTCCTTACATGATTCAATGGGAACTTCGCCACTCCTATCCACCTACAGAACCAGCGCAACAACATCTCAAGGCTTACCGAAGCCAGTGGAGACCCCCCTTTATTTACCATTACCAAATTATACCTTTCTTTGGCGAAAAAGGGGCGAGAGTTGAAATGGAAAGAGGAATAAGAGTGGAAGGTGGTTAACAGGTGGGTAGAGAGGGGAGGTAAGGACGGGGAGGGAGAAGGTCCAACCTCAGCAGCAGCCAGCACCATTCAGTCCTGTTCTGTTTTACACTCTCTACTGCACAGTCTAGGCCCAAAGTTGAGAGAGTCCCTTCAAACGAAGGGAAAACCTCTCGCCTCAAACCGCAAAGTGTCATTATAGTTCCATTAAGACTGCAAAATGTCATTATATTCCCATTAAAACGCTGAGTTCTAGGCAGGGATACCGATTAGCGAAGCAGGCTGACATACCATTCTTATCTGATCTTAGGGTTTGGACCTGGAGTTGGTTATTCCACTGCGATCTGTACAACTTCATTATGAATGTTATTTTGATATGTTAAAACAATCCATTATTACTCCATTTAAATTCAAAGCACATATTTGTGTGGTAACGTCTGAAACACATCCATGGCGGATATGGCGGTTTATTTCAATTTATGGGGTAACAGCAGATGTTTATGCCCTAAATGAAAAAAATAAATAAATACAAAAATAAAATATGTAAGCTAATTAATGATCATGTCCTGATGATACTAATTTCACTTCCTGATATAACCATTTATTTTATATTAAAATTACATTATAAGTCAAAGCATCAATACATGGAACATGTTTTGATTTAAAATGATTTGCTTGATTGATAATGATTGATTCTATATGTCCATGTCGAGGCTAATATATATTATGTCCCACGACGCATATTATTTAACATGTGAAGGTATATGCAATTTTAGTTGGGAATTTATCCCACTATAATCCGCATTTATAACACACCTCTACACTTTCTTGTTTTAAATGTTAAAATATCTACCATTAAAACATATTTTATTTTTCTCTCTTCATCTTGATGTAAAACATATTAACAATACCTTTAGCTTGGCAGATGAGAATTATCACGCATGTGAAACTTGACCAATAAAATTTATTTTAGAAAAAAAAAAATGCAAATCATCATGCAAAAAGGTTGGGCTTTTTAAAGCAAAGGCTAACCATGATAGGTGAGTGAAATGCAATTCTTTAAAATATAGACCAGCCAATATGTTAAAAAAAAAAAAATATAGACCAGCCAGTATCGCCTATACAGAAGTACCAGACTTGCACAGCGAGGATACATTCATCCATTAGGTCCGGCTCACCTTTCCAAGGCTATCAAATGCAAGGCTTGTGTTCTTTCCGTGGTAAAGATCAAGGGTTGACTTTTCTCGTTGCCTTTGGAAAAGGCCATGCGAAGGTGTGTGTTGTGGTCAAGGTCGGTGACCTTGAAACAACCTAGAGTTGTCTGGCTTAAAGAGCAACTCAAACAGGTTTATGGATGACTCAGGCCATACACATATGGCTGAAATCATCGCCAGAAAATGTACAATTCTACTTCGCCAATCCTCTCAAATAACCCAAATTCAAGACGTTAATAAAGTTCAAAATACAGTTCAACCTAACCAAACAGATTGCTAGAATCAATGCAATGTTGAATATACTCGAATTTACCTAGTATTGACCAAATTGTAGCCTAATTTAGCAGATTTTACTGAATGTGTAGAGTTGTTAATTGTGCACTTTATGAAAATCTGACCCATTATATAGTCCCGCGTATGTTTGAACTAGTCAGGTTTGACACTAAGTGAGTGAGAACGATTTTAACAGGGGTTTGAAATGAGCGAATGTGGGGGCAATATGTTGTGCCAATCCATGGGGTGAGCAGTAGAACAGTGGTTGTATGGACGTTACTGCTCCGTCTGAGGGAATGGAAACATGTGGGTCAGATTTTCAGAAAATGTACAATTGGCAGTTCTACACATTTAGTACATTTTGCTAGATTAGGCTGCAATTTGGCCAATACTAAGTAAATTCGAGCATATTCGGCATTGCGTTGATTCTAGCAATCTATTTGGTTAAGTTAAACTGTATTTTGAACTTTATTTTCGACTGAAATTTGGGTTATTTGAGAAAATAGGCAAAGTTGAATTGTACATTTTCTGAAAATCTGACCCATGTAACATTTGTTCTGTGGTCGTTTAAAGTGGCTAAGATAGTTAAAACGAGTAGACACAGAATCACATGAAACTGTTTCAGTGCAATCATCTAGGATATGTATGACAATATCTAAAGTATAGAGCACCAAAACATTGTGTCCTCATTCAATAATCATTGAATAAGTGTAATGAATAGACCAGATTTCAAATCACAGAAAAGATGGCTCCAGTGCTGCCATCACTGTATTTTGAACTTTATTTTCGTCTGAAATTTGGGTTATTTGAGAGGATTGGCGAAGTTGAATTGCACATTTTCTGAGAATCAGACCCATGAGGATTAAAAACCAACCCTTAATAACCTGAGTTGAATTGGAGGTTGACAGACATGGCTCAGTCCATCAGGCACAACCTGTGTAAGGACTGGTCTTACCATTAGTTGGCTCTCGTGCTTCATTACTTATGTATTCTCCTCCCTGCGATGCCTCTTTGGGAAGCACCAAGAACAGGATCAGGGTTCAATATGTGGATAAAAAAAATAGCCGGAGAGCTATCAAATGACAGACACACATCCGGCCGGCAGGGGGCAGTGAATATGAGACTGACGGAGGATGTATCATCCAGCTTCTAATGTATTGGGTCAGATTATCAGAAAATGGACAATTCACCTGCACCAATCCTGTCAAGTAACCCAAATTTAAGAACAAAATGTAGGTTCAAAATACAGTTCAACATAACCAGACAGATTTATATTAGGCCTGTTGAATGAATACAATACAGAATATACTCAGATATACCTAGTATTTATCATTTTTCACTCTAATTTAACGGGATTTGATAGAACTGTAGATTGCTTTTCTGAAAATCTGACCTATCACATTTACAAGGAGGGGAAGGAGAAGGAGGAGGAAGGAGAAGGAGGAGGAGGGAGAGGAAGAGGAAGAGGAAGAGGAGGGGGAGGAGAGTTTTCTATGCAAAGAAAACATTTCAAACACTCTAAACATTAATTGGGGATGGAAGTAAGTGTTGAATAAATTCATATGACGGTATAAAATATACTGCATATAACTAATGGACATCCATTCAATTGTTGAGTTAGTATAACATCAGGGAATATCCTCAACATATATCACTTTTTGTACACCAAATACAACAATATCGACCAAGGCATTCAATATTCCGCTATTACCGGAGTCAAATGGTATTGATATCCTGATAATCTGCCTTAATGATCTGCTTGGCTTGGATGAAGTCCACTAACGATCAGTATAATCTAGAAAATCTTTATTGTCAAATCTAATGTAGATCTATAGATCGAAGCTGCCAATAGGTCACATCTGTCATCTGAGGCATCGATAAGCAGTTTTTTCAGAGGAGCCCAAATCGATGAAACAACATCCATTATTCTGAATAAATCCTCTGAAGAGGGCTACTTACTCTACTGTAGCAAATAACTAAAAACTACTTGAAAATTGATTTGGAAGCTTCATTTATTGACAATCAGACTAATACTAATTCTTATACTAAATGACACGATGGAGGTTTAAATAGACGAATCAGTATGTAATAAATCAGTATGTAATAAATAATAAATGGCACTCTGTAGGGTTTATAATCGGGTCAAAACGAGCTCCAGCTCGTCTCTACCTGTTTATAAACTGTACAGAGTGCCATTTATTATTCATTACATACTGATTTATTACATATTGATTTGTCGATTTATCTAATATTACCTTATCAATAGTGTACTTTTTTGTTGTATTATCAAACCAATTTCTAAAAACTTTCGGAGTGGGTAAGCGAGAGCTAGGCAGCGCCTGCTAAGAGCGTAACGTCTTTAACGCAATTGTGTTACTTAGGTCACATGTTACTATGAGAAGCCAAACGGCACACAAGTATGATTATGGAAAGCTGAAGGCACCCTAAATAACCTAAATGAATTCACGTGGAGGTATTACTTAGGGATTTGGTCCTCCTATACTCAGATATACCATACCCGATATTCTTCATTTTTCGGCCTCATTTAGCAGAATTTACTCAATGTGTGGAGCTGCCAATTATTGTACATTTTCTGGAAATCTGACCCATATACATAGAACTACCTGAAGATGATCAAGGCAAAGCAGTTTTTGGACCTGTTCAGAGGGACAAAATATACTTCACCGATTTTTCCCAAATGGTTCTAACATGCAATTATGAGGCATGTATAGGGCTATAATTTCCTATAAAGTACACATATTGAATATTAAAAAAGTAGTTTCTAACTGTTGAAGATTAGAAAATGTCATTTCAAAGTTCATCCAATAATTTTACTAGAATAATAGGCCTACTGACAATTTTGCAATTTTGGGGGCCAACCAAGAACAAATCGAATTTGATATATGGCAGAGAACATCTCTTGATGGTATCATTACGAGTTCTGACATTGTGTTTACAACAATTTCTGTGTTATTTCCATTTAAAATCATTAAAATAAATAGAAGAAGCCCTACTCAAGAGTAAACCAGACAAGCCTGGACCAAAGCCGATTAAACTAATGGAACAGGTAGACATAGCCGTCACACCTATATTTATTTGTAGTGATGTATCGCCCATTTACCTACGTCCAAATAGGGGGATTTGCGTAGCCGCCATTTTGAATCCTGATTCAGATGGGATTATGGGACTAATGGTACAGTGTAAAATCTATAGAAAACATGTCATGTTCAGCATGGGATATTTATCAATGTTCCAATGTCCATGTCCATGTCTTATACATATTTCCATAAGAAAAGCCTCCATTTTTCCCATCATACATTTGGTTTTCATAGATAATTTATACAAGCTACGATATTAGTGACACATTCTTGCAATTTTCTATGAAATTGTTCCCCAATATTTGTATGTCAGATTTCAACAGAATCCATCCCAGGATGCACTATAACAGACATGCACAGTGACACATGCAAGTCCCCTATTCTGTTGCAACTAGAAGGGTGTGGTAGCAGTACATCCATAGAGAAGCAATGGAGAACTGCCCAAGGATATCATTTCATATAATGGGTCAAATCTTCAGAAAATGTACAATTCACCTTCACCATTCCTCTCAAATAACCCACATTTAAGACAAGAATAAGCTTCAAAATACAGTTTAACTTAACAGAACTGATACTTTAAATCAATGCGATACCAAATATAGTCAGATATACCCAGTATTTATCATTTTTCAGCCTAATTTAGCAGAATTTATCAAATGTGTAGAGCTGCTAATTGTACATTTTCTGAAAATCTGACCCACATGACGAATACAACTTGTAAAAAAAAAGAATAGCTAATACCCGAGGGGAAATGACAAAAAGGACGATTTGTAAGGGTTCCATTGAGCACTCCCTTGTAGTACTTGTAGTTGAGCCCGAGATCGATCTGTCGACAAGGACAAGGCTCTGTGAGGGGCCACTTAAAGTTCTTACTAGCTTCAATAGGGATCACTCTCAACGTGACAAAAGTAACCTTAATTGCTGGTTATTAAGGACAAGAATTGATCCAGGACCAGAAGCCCATGTGCTCGTATCGATTATGTATTGATTAGAGCAGGAGTGAGAAGCTCGTCAACTGAAGGATTGACTTTGCAGGGATAAGTGTCTGTATGTGGGTGAAATCGCCAGAAAATGTACAATTAGTCTTCACCAGTCCTCTCAAATAACCCACATTTAAGACTGAAATGAGGTTCAAAAATCATTTTAAACTAACCAAACAGATTGCTAGAATCAATGCAATGCCGAATATACTCGAATTTACCTAGTATTGACCAAATTACCGCCTGGTTTAGCAGAATTTAATAAATGTGTACAGCTGCCAATTGTACATTTTCTGAAGATCTGACCCATGAAATGTTCAATGGAAGGGGCTCGGATTACGGACGATGCATGTCAACAAAGGCATGGGATATAAAAGGCAACTATTCTGGCTTCGTTAAGAATGTCAATCATCAGTGGAATCAACCCTAGAATTTTCTTCGAGATAAATCGAACAGGGAGACACAAACCAGATTTAATAAATGGAGGTGTCTGTTTTCACCTTAAAATGGTTGCCATGGCAACAGATCTTGACATTTCATTATGGGTCTTCATCGTATTTAAAACTACATGTCATGAGCTAAATGTGTGAACAAATTTCATGCTTTTATCACAAAGTCCACAATTCCTTGAAATTTTGGGACAAAATGTACTATGTCGTCAAGCACCGCAAATCTTTATTCAAAATTGGCCACGGTAAGGCTTCATAAATAGCAAAATAAATTTAAATTAGATTGATGATAATAACTGTATATTAACCAGGTTCTTTACCAGCTATTCAAAAACTGTTTGGTTGCCATATTTCTAAAGTTAAAACTGTTCAAATCTTTTAGTGATACCTCCCACTCTGATGTAAATTATTCAACATCAAGATTAGGGTCTACAGACGTTAGGGCCCAACGACGATAGGGCCCACTTTCGCTTATTTTCTGGCTTCAGGCGTTAGGGCCCAGCCAATAATCAGCAGTGGGCCCTAACGTCTGAATGTGGGTGGGCCCTAACGGTTGAAGGTTGGTGGGCCTTATCGTCGTTGGGCCCTAACGTCTGGAGCCCAAGATTAGTTGTACATACCTCAAAGTGAAATTCGTGTATATAAAAGTTATCAATTCATTTCATATTGTATATCATAAATGCTTTGACCTTGAAATGAATAATAAAAAATGTGTCCCAACAGAGAATATGAGACAATTAGGTAACCAGACTTCCAATAGTTAAGTACTATCCACTCTAGGTCCAAACCCTCAGATCAGATAAGAATGCTATGTCAGCCTACTTTGCTAATCAGTATCTCTGCCTAAAACTCGGCGTTTTAATGGGAATATAATGACATTTTGCGGTCTTAATGGAATTATACTGGCACTTTGCGGTTCGAGACAAGAGGCTTTCCCTTCGTTTGAAGGGACTCTCTCAACTTTGGGCCTAGATTGAAGCAATAAATAGACTTACATGAAGGTGCCACTCCTAAGAAAGACGATCGGGCGTTTGACATTTGGGGGAAACTCTGAGAGAGCTATTTTGGCTCTAGAAATCCTCCACAGTATTCTAATCTTCATTTAAATGTCTATAGTCTGTCTAAAAGGTAGTTGACACGTGATTCCTTAGTCCCTTTAAGGGGAGGAAAAAGTGGGAGATTTTGTATTTCTATGTATGACAAGGAACGGTCAATCCTTTGCCCAGCGAGTTGCTCATTGCACTCAACCATGGAGTGACAGGGCCAGTATAATCAGCTCTTCCTTCCATCTAAGCAACACAACAGCTGCTGAACATGGAGCAGAGACAGTGCAATACAATACAGCTGGATATTTGGTCATGGTCAGTCGCAAACGGCGATTCAGGGGGCAAAGTTTTGAAGTCAAAACTCCCCCACTTTTCCCTCCCCTTAAAGGGACTAAGGAATCACGTGTCAACTACTTTTTAGACAGACTATAGCCCCTTAAATCCTTTCCCTTGTCGGTTCATAGTATGTTGATAGCCAAATCCACACTAAAAGCATTCGCCCAGTGCAAGAAATTACACAATTGAAAAGCATGAACGATTATGATGATTCATTCTATGTGATGTGTTTTAGGAAAATGAGTCACAAGTAGCAAAATTGATATTTTTCCTAAGTGATCTTTTCACAAGATCTCTCGGTACGAATGTTCTGATTTTTGGAGGGTTTAGCGCTGTAAGTCATATGAATTCATGTACCAAATTTCAGGACAGTGTATTAAATATATCCTTGCGTTTTGAAGGACATTATATGGAGTACATTTAATAACTTTACTGGCAATTGCCCAACTTTTTTTTCAAACATAAATATATCAAACATAAACTATAGAAACTCTTCTTATATGTCCTTAATGTTTACCATCATTAGAATCGGCTTGATCTCATCTTTTCAAAAATGATGCTATCTCAAAATCCATTTTTTGCGACTTGTGACTTTTTTCCTGAAACACATCTTCGACGTACGAGCAATACTTCCAAATTTAGAAATTGAAAGCTTCCAGAAAAAGGCAAGGTAATTATTTACTGGATCTAAATAAAGACGACTAGAATATTAATGAACTTTGGGGGAAGGTGTTATTTCCCAATATGGTACTCACAAGAACAAAATATTCATTTGCAATACAGTTGCATTAGATTAAACATTTTTCGAAGCAGCAAAAATGCGATGGATTGTTTCTTTATGGAACTCTACAAAATTTCTCCCATGAATTACCGACACAGGATGGAAAAAGCAGAGGCTTCCACCGCAGAATTCCCACATAGAGGGTAAGATTTTCAGAAAATGTACAATTCGCCTTCACCAATCCTCTCAAATAACCCACATTTAAGACATAAATGAGCTTCAAAATGCAGTTTAACATAACAGAACCGATACTTTAAATCAATCAATGCGATGCCAAATATACTCAGATATACCCAAAATTTATCATTTTTTGAAGCAGAATTTAGCAGAAATTACTAAATATGTAGAGCTGCCAATTGTACATTTTCTGAAAATCTGACCCATACCAAGAGGGAAATCACTTCTTGGCGAGACAACACAGACTCACATAATGCAATATTCTTCGTATTAATCTTAATGATAATTGTGAGAACGCAAAGCCTCCCCGTTCTATGGGAACGATAACAAGAATGATAGGACATTAACTTGCAGGCCAAAAACTGATTTCAAATGACTTTTCTTTTGACCCAGATTAAAATCGTTGATTAGTTTCTCTGGTTTCATTTTTTCTACAATTGTTTCTGTTATTTAATTAGTCAAATTCTTTTCATTCCGTTCCTTTCAGTGAAATGTTTTAATTTCTGTGAGCATTAAAAACACCTCCAGAGTAATAAAGATAAGCTTCCTTTCTTGGGAGTAAGGGATTTTCTAACTATAAATAGGAGCATTTGTCAGATATTCTGCCAGATTTTACACAGATTTTGCGCTAGTTTATTACAGTTTATGGGTCATACCTTCAGAAAATGTACAATTCATCTTCACCAATCTTCTCAAATAACCCTTTCTGTGTCTTTTTCTCTGTCTCTCTCTCCCTTCTTCTCTATCTCTATTTCCTGGGTATGATCATAAACTGCCTCCCTCTCAGTTCTCCTGCCCTTGATATAACCTTTCAATGTGTTGATAAGGGCGTAAAGCAACCAATCTCACTCACTCACTCACTCACTCAAATAACCCAAATTTCAGATGAAGATATAGTTTAAAATACAGTTCAAGCTAACCAAATAACCACTCAAATAACCCAAATTTCAGATGGAAATAAAGTTCAAAATACAGTTCAACCTAACCAAACAGATTGCTAGAATCAATGCAATGCCCCGAATATACTCGAATTTACCTAGTATTGACCAAATTGCAGCCGAATTTGGCAGAACTTACTAAATGTACAGCTGCCAATTGTACATTTTCTGAAAATCTGACCCATATTTTCCTGACAACCCGACAATCCCTAACCCATTGCCATATATTGAATGCACTAACATCCATCTCATGCGATATAATCTAGGAAACCGCCATGTTAAAGCCTGGCCCCCGCTTTCATACAGCCATTCCATAATTCATGACTTCTGAACCCATTATTTTGAAAGGGAAAACCAGGGACAAAATTCTGAGATTGCGCTCGTGTCTCCATCCTACTGTCTCGGGGTAGTAGGTAGTCAACAAAATCAATGGCACCAATTGGGTCATTTGGCAGCTCTACATATTTAGTATTTTCTGCTAAATTCTGCTAAAAAATGATAAATTTTGGGTGTATCTGAGTATATTTGATATCGCATTGATTTAAAGTATCAGTTCTGTTATATTAAACTGCATTTTGAAGCTCATTTCTGTCTTAAATGTTGGTTATTTTAGATGATTGGTGAAGGCGAATTGTACATTGTCTGAAAATCTGACCCAATTGTTTTCTAGTGTAGTGGTGCCAAAATGAGCAAAATCCTAAAGAATCAATGGCTAGAATTAAGTTTCATTTGTGGCAGGGAGAATCAAATGAATTTGTATAAAATTAAAATTATGGAATTAAACAAATTATTTCAGCAATAAGGATTACGTGCCTGTTTTATAATGCAGCATATGAGTCAGATTTTCAGAAAATGCACAATTCTCCCAAATAACCCAAATTTAAGACATAAATAAGTTTCAAAACACAGTCCAACCTAACCCAACAGATCAATTGAATCAAGACAATACCAAATATACTCAGATATACCTGGTATTTATATTTTTCAGCCTAATTTAGTAGAATTTACTTAACATGTAGAGCTGCCAATTGGACATTTTCTGAAAATCTTACCCCTATAGACTCCACACATATGCCAAGAAACAAGGGTGTTTTTGGTTTTCGGCGTGAGAACGATTGCTATAGCACTTTCCCCAGTAAAATGCGCCTCGGAGAAACAGGAGCCCAAGTGCACGTGGCCTTCCACCGAAGGATCCCTGATTGAAGGGGCTGCTACAGAGACTACTGGGGGTGCGAGGGGTAAATGGGGCGGATTTTCAGAAAATGTGCAATTCGCCTTCACCAATCCTCTCAAATAACCCACATTTAAGACAAAAATGAGCTTTAAAATGCAGTTTAACATAACAGAACTTTAAATCAATGCCATCCCAAATATACTCAGATATACCCGGTATTTTTCATTTTTTTAGCCAAATTTAGCACAATTCGCCGTCACCAATCCTCTTGAATAACCCACATTTAAGACAAAAATGAGCTTCAAAATGCAGTTTAACATAACAGAACTGATACTATAAATCAATGCGATACCAAATATACTTAGATATACCCGGTATTCATTATTTTTCAGTTTAATTAAGGAGAATTTCCTAAACGTGTAGAGCTACCAATTGTACATTTTACAAAAAATCTGACCCAAATGCATTGTGCCACACCCTGGGGATTGTGGATCCTACTGGTTCTGGTGTGCACAGAGTCTGGCATAGCGCCTTGCACATACACAATAGCCTCTTATCTGTATACAGGGGTCAGACTTTTGGAAAATGTACAATTCACCTTCCCCAATTCTCTCAAATAACCCACATTTCAGACGAAAATAAAGTTTAAAACTCAGTTGAACCTAACCAAACAGATTACTAGAATCAATGCAATGCCAGATATACTCGAATTTACCTAGTATTGGCACTCTCTGCAGCCTAATTTAGCAGAATTTACTAAATATGTAGAGCTGCCAATTGGACATTTTCTGAAAATCTGACCCATACATCCTACTTGCTCATCGCCTCATTCACCTCTTGCCGCTTTCTTCGAGTGTTTTCTATACACGCAAAGCTGAGTAATATGAGTTGGGAGTAATATACTACTGCATTGGCAACACGCCTTCGTCATGATCCTATGTATAATACATGTACAGAAGGTATTAAAGTGTGTTATCTATTGTATAATGATCTGTTTGGCCATTGTAAGCACGCATTTAATGCATGATACGGTACGCAAACACAAAGAGAGATGGAAAACGCGTAAGAAGGATACTGTTCTAATGGTTGTAAGCATGGAATTGGATACGTAAAAATAATGAAGCTCGGGTAATGGACATGCAGAGAGTGTCGAATAGATGGAGGAGGGACGAAACAGAGAAACGGAGAGAAAAGAGACGATAAGGGGAGAGGGGAGGATTAGGGAGAGGGAGAGGGAGAGGGAGAGGGAGAGGGAGAGGGAGAGGGAGGATTAGGGAGAGGGAAAGCGAGAGGGAGAGAGAGAGGGGAGAGAGAGAAAGAGAGAGGGGAGAGAGAAAGAGGGAGAGAGAGAAAGAGAGAGAGAGGGGGAGGGAGAGAGAGGGAGGGAGAGAGAGAGGGGGAGAGAGAGGGAGAGGGAGGGGAGGGGGAGGGAGGGAGAGAGAAAGACAAAAGAGGGGAGGGAGAGAGAGAGGGAGAGAGTGGGATGGGGGAGAGAGAGGGGAGGAGAGAGAGAGAGAGGGACAGAGAGGGAGAGAGACAGCGAGGAGAGAGAGGAGTGGACAGGGAGAGAGGGGAGAGACAGAGAGGGAGAGAGACAGAGAGGGAGAGACAGAGAGGGAGGAGAGAGGGAGAGAGAGTGAGAGGGAGAGAGACACAGAGAGGGAGAGAGAGAGGGAGAGAGAGAGACATTGCCCGAGAGTTAGGTAGGAAACATTATGGATGAAGACAAGCAGGTCGGTTTACACAGAAACAAACAAACGCAGAGCAATTTACTCAAGACAGATTGAAGCATTCTAATATGGCTCGATGAAAGGCGACATTGTATCTGCTGTCACAGGCAATGAAAGGCACGCAAGGAAACAACCGTGTAAGCAGCGACCTTTACAAATTGAAGAACAATAGAAATAGCTTTTGGCCATAATGCAGCTTACGTGCATAGGGAATCCCACAGGAGGTTGGCTTTCTGATTGCTTAAATACACCCAACATTTCAATCTCTCCCATGCTTTCACTCGCCTGTTTGGGATGATGGAATTTGAAGTATTCTATGAGAGACCTAACTGAACAAGGCAGTTCACCTTTTACCATTGCAATCCCTTAGTTATAGGAATGGCCGTATATGGGTCAGATCGTTTGAAAATGTACAATTGGCCTTCACCAATCCTCTCAAATAACCCAAATTTAAGACGAAAATCAGGTTCAAAATACAGTTCAACATAACCAGTCAGATTTATTGAATGAATGCAATACAGAATACACTCAGATATTGTAATTGTTTATCATTTTTCACTCTAATTTAGAAGTATTTGAGAGATGTGGAGAACTGTAGATTGTGCATTTTTTGGAAATCTGACCCATATATATATCGACCACCTGGCCTTTTCCTTTGGGCGAGAGGACCCAAGGGAAATTTCCTCACCTTTGTTCTGAAAAGGCTGGAAGGCATAGTGATCGGTATACATTTTCTTAAAGCGTGGTTCAATGGTCAAAGCAATATTATACATTATGTGTGGAACGTATTGTAATATACCTCTAAAAGAGATGATGGAAACAACCATATGGGTCAGATTTTCAGAAAATGTACAATTCGCCTTCACCAATCCTCTCAAATAACCCACATTTAAGACAGAAATCAGCTTCAAAATGCAGTTTAACATAACAGAACTGATACTTTGAATCAATGCGATACCAAATATACTTAGATATACCCGGTATTCATCATTTTACAGCCAAATTTAGCCGAAATTCCTAGCCAATTGTACATTTTCTGAAAATCTGGCCCATATAGTGATCGACTTTAAAGATTCATTCAGCGTCGAGTGTAAAGACTGACCCTTATGTCATCACTGCAGACAAATGTAAAGATACTCTAGTAGAAGAGCTTCTAAAAGAAACATAGTTGTAACCATGTCCTGCTCAGCAGAATTGTGTCAAATTAATAAATATTAGATAATCTCGTATTACAAGATTAGAAAGAATATATCTTTGGGAATTCACATAAATGTAAATTAAAATTCTAACAACACACTGATTTTTGAATATGTAACTACTACACGATCATTGTATTATATCTTTTCCCACGTTACATATTATTCAAAGGTTTACCAGGAAGATCTCAGCGTATAAAATACATTGAGAGGGAGCATTCCTTTTCAGTATCGCATTAAAACAGAAATGTATATATGTTTATTGAATAAAAGTTATATATTAAACACTGGACATTACATATCGGACCCATGAAACGAGACAGAAACATGAAGTTCTAAAAAGGTAAAAAGGAGAATAAAGTATAGATTCATCAAGACACCTAAAACAAAACTCTCTCAATCAAACATTATGCATATGAACATGAAGCAATTGGATTTAATAGTTTAATCCTTGCAAGCGATTTTAATAATACATAATTTTAAATCAGTCTAATTTGAACTAAGAGCCAGTCTAGGCCCAAACTTCAGACGAAGGGAAAGTCTCTCGCCCCAAACCACAAAGAGTCATTATGATCTATTAAGACCGCAAAATGTCATCATATACCCATTAAAATGCCGAGTTCTAGGACAAGAAACCGATTAGCAAGGCAGGCTGACATACCATTCTTATCTGATCTGAGGGTTTGGACCTAGAGTGGAGCCACATTCAAAGCAATTTGAGCGAACTGAGCAAATCGACTTTAATCATTTACAATATTCAAGCGCACTTAAAAAATACTACCCCCCCCCCCTTCCTACTACTCGAGCGATGGGTACATCTTTTGAGAAAAAAATTATTCATTAAACATCTGCCACTCTATCACTGCCATGGAAACGCTGTCAGCTTGACTATCAACAATATGCCAACAGCATTTTAAGATCCGACATCACGTCAGCCGAGAGCGGATGAAACTTCATCTTGGACGATCAAGCTTCAAGATGAGTTGCTCATGGGGGGGTCGGATTTTCAGAAAATGTACAATTCGCCTTCACCAATCCTCTCAAATAACCCACATTTAAGACAAAATTAAGCTTCAAAATGCAGTTTAACATAACAGAACTGATACTATAAATCAATGCGATACCAAATATACTTAGATATACCCGGTATTCATCATTTTACAGCCAGAATTTCCTAAATGTGTAGAGCTGCCAATTGTACATTTTCTGAAAATCTGACCCGCATGCAGTTCGTTTTCTGAAGCGTAATATTCTAGAATTGATTTTTTAACATATCTCATTGCAAAACACATTAACTCGTCATCAAGTTGTCGAGTTCATCAGGTTCACTACCAAAGTGAATAAAAGCCCACACAGGATTGCAAATATCGGAGTTTATAAATATGATATTGTAAACGTACTAATATTCGCGTAGTATTTATTTTCGGTATTTTCTCGCACCCAACTTTGTGCGCGAAATAAATCCTGCGTGAAAGGTATAATTATTGCATAAACAAAGTGTGAGACTTCCTTGCTGCGCGAATTTAAATCCACGCGAAAAGGAGTCTATGCACTTACTGCGCGAAAATTTATCTGCCCGAAAATAAATTCGTTTACAGTATAAAAAAAACCTGGCATCCTTTCATAAAAGGAAGGCAGTGCGCTGTAAATCTCTATTCCCAAACGTCGATCAAAGTTTGCAAAATTAATGATGGCGAAAAAAAAGATCAGCAAAATAAAACATCAAGTCCTACTGACATGTGTGTTTGGGTCAGATTTTCAGAAAATGTACAATTCAACTTCGCCAATCTTCTCAAATAACCCAAATTCCAGACGAAAATAAAGTTCAAAATACAGTTCAACCTAACCAAACAGATTGCTAGAATCAATGCAATGCCGAATATACTCGAATTTACCTAGTATTTACCAAATTGCACCCTTATCTGCAGAATTACTAAATGTGTACAACTGCCAAAATTGTACTTTTTCTGAAAATCTGACTCATTTACAGTCAAATCAATCCTCAATAGGACTTGAGAGACAAAACAAGCAAAGAAAATAGTAATGGCGTGTATAAACCGATGATTTATTCAGTCCCAAACCTCGCCTTCTCCCGCTTGTTGAGAAATTTCAAGGCATGAAAGCGCGGCCTTATAAAGAAAGCGCCAAAAAGCTTAGCGTGAGAGCCACTCGGAGCAAATCGGGTAAAACTGAAGGCCTTCGGGGCAGGATAGATCTCGTGCCAAATGTAAATCTGCGAGTTTTTTTGTTGTTTAGCCAAGCAGCTTCTTCCAGTTCCACCAAGCAGCATATCTTGCAATGGATATAAAAATACACTCTTGGAGACGGAATCGCCGCGAAAAAGTGAAACAAATTTGCGATGTTTGCATGCGCCTTGGCCTTTTTTATAAAGAGCTTGTTCTCCTCGATTAATACTTAAGGGGGAGAACAGGTACGCTGGTTATAAATAGGCATTAACTCAAGGGTTTCAGAGGGTATGACTGCTCAAAGTAAATAATCAAAACACTCCAGCGTCTATAAAGTGCCTTTCTGTCTCTTTTCTCTGTCCCTCTTCTTCTCTATCTCTATTTCCTGGGTGTGATCATAAACTGCCTCCCTCTCAGCTCTCCCGCCCTTGATATAACCATATTAAATGTGTTGATAAGGGCGTAAAGCAACCAATCTCACTCTCACTCACTCACTCACTCACTCACTCACTCACTCACCAATGTCTACAGTCCGGGTGCAAACCCTCAGATCAGATAAGAATGGTATAACAGTGATTAGACGCCTACTTCGCTAATCAGTTTCCTGGCCTAGGACTAGGTGTTCTAATGGGAATATAACGACATTTTGCGGTCTTAATGGAACTTTAATGGCACTTTGGTGTTTGAGGCGAGAGGCTTTCCCTCCGTCTGAAGGGACTCTCTCATCTTTGGGCCTAGACTGTCAGAGATATAAATCTGCATTGAAGGCTTTGAATATTGCCTCGTGTTTCCAATCATGGATGACTAAAAGGGAAAAATTGTTTCTTCGGGGGATGCGGAGAAAAACTTAATTCTGAAATAGTGGTACTTCAGATGCCCTTGGGCAGGAGGACACATGCAACGTATGCGGGTCAGATTTACAGAAAAAGTACAATTGCCAGATCTACACATTTAGAAAATTCTCCTAAATTAGGTTGAAAAATGAAGAATACCGGGTATATCTGAGTATATTTTGTATCGCATTGATTTAAAGTATCAGTTCTATTATGTTAGACTGCATTTTGAAGCTCATTTTTGTCTTAAATGTGGGTTATTGGAGAGGATTGGTGAAGGCGATAGTACATTTTCTGAAAATCTAAACCCCATGCAAAGTATGCACATGGTGTACCACCGTGACACATGGTACGAGCTGGTACTTTAATCCTTCTTGTTCACATAAAAAAATAATTTTATTATATTTCCTAGAAGTGCAAATTTAAGTGGGCGATTTTGTCACAGCTGTCTCACACATGTATCGGGGAAAGAATCGATGAGATTGTCCAGCTTACGGCTATATCTATTGGATCACATATATGGGCCAGATTTTCAGAAAATGTACAATTGGCAGCTCTATATATTTAGTAATTTCTGCTAAATTGTGCTTTAAAAAAGGGATACATTTAGGGTATATCTGAGTATATTTGGTATCGCATTGATTTAAAGTATCAGTTCTGTTATGTTACACTGCATTTTGAAGCTCATTTCTGTCTTAAATGTGGGTTATTTGAGAGGATAAATTTGGGGTATATTTGAGTATAGACCTCCCATAGCTGGAGGATTACTCTCTGATAGCGATAAGAAAATCGAAAATAAAGGTTTCTAAATCTAAATATCGCAGTATATTTGGTATCGCATTGATTTAAAGTATCAGATCTGTTATATTAAACTGCATTTTGAAACTCATTTCTGTCTTTTGAAAGGATTGGTGAAGGTGAATTGTACATTTTCTGAAATTCTGACCCATATATGATCAATAAGAGCATATAGATGGATATCATTTGACTACGTTGGGGAGTTTAACCAGCTTGTAGCTTATTGTGGCTGTATTTGATCACATCTATAGGATCAATAGGAAGGTATAGATGGCTATCTTTTGTACACGTATAACACTACGTTGCGGGTGTGGCCAGCTTGTAGATATCGCCAATGATCAAAACGCAACGTGCCTTAAGTAAATACCAGCTTGTGTAAATCCAATATGAACAGTCATGTCAGCGGCCCCATACATACATAAGCCAATCAATTGAAATGAGTCATGTGGGTCAGATTTTCAGCAAATGTACAATTGGCAGCTCTACACATTTAGTAATTCTGCTAAATTCTGCTAAAGAAATGATAAATATTTTCTATATCTAGATTTTCAGAAAATGTATAATTGGCAGCTCTACATATTTAGTAATTCTGCTAAATTCTGCTAAAGAAATGATAAATATGTCCTATATATCTGAGTATATTTGGTATAGCATTCATTCAAAGTATCTGTTCTGTTATGTTAAACTGCAT
Source organism: Sthenelais limicola (assembly GCA_942159475.1). Classification (NCBI taxonomy): domain Eukaryota; kingdom Metazoa; phylum Annelida; class Polychaeta; order Phyllodocida; family Sigalionidae; genus Sthenelais; species Sthenelais limicola. The sequence goes on from OW804098.1 coordinate 106,191,053, forward strand.
TTTGAAGGTACACTCTAGGTCCAAATCCTCAGATCAGATAAGAATGGTATGTCAGCCAACTTCGCTAATCGGTATCCCTGCCTAGAAGTCGGCGTTTTAATGGGAATATAATGACATTTTTACGGTCTTAATGGAATTATAATGGCACGGTGCACTTTGCAGTTTGGGGCAAGAGACTTTCCCTTCGTTTGAAGAGACTCTCTCATCTTTGGGCCTAGACTGGATCATTTATGTCTTAAATGTGGGGTATTTGAGAGAAGTGGTGAAGGCGAATTGTACATTTTCTGAAAATCTGATCCATATCAGGAAAAAGTTCACCAAATGGAGAGACATACGTATAACCGATGACAGATCAAACCATGTGAAATGAGCCTTATGTCACATTCATTCCCAGCTCCTATGTCTAATCCTGGGGTCCATATCATGGGTGTGAAACGTCTAATATATTTCCATTAATCCATTGACACCGAGATTACAATTGTCACCCATCAAAATGATGCCCAAGGCGCTCCTGGAGTCCTGGGTGTAGTATACAATCTCAAAATGTATGCAATATATGGGTCAGATTTTCAGAAAATGTACAATTCGCCTTCTCCAATCTTCTCAAATAACCCACATTTAAGACAGAAATGAGCTTCAAAATGCAGTTTAACATAACAGAACTGATACTTTAAATCAATGCGATACCAAATATACTCAGATATACCCGGTATTTATCATTCTTTTTAGAATAATTTAGCAGAAATTACTAAATATGTAGAGCTGCCAATTGTACATTTTCTGAAAATCTGACCCATATACATCGGGTGGGAAAATATCAAGCAATTATCGCGGGTCTGAAAACTATTCAACTTGCTAGTGTTACATATGGGTCAGATTTTCAGAAAATGTACAATTTGCAGATCAACACATTTAGTCAATTCTGCGACATTAGACTGAAATATCGTCAACACTAGGTATATCTAAGTATACTTAGTATTGCCTTGATTCAAACAATCTGTTTGTTTATGTTGAACTGCATTTTGAAACTGATTTTTGTCTTAAATTTGGGTTTATTTGAGAGGATTGGTGAAGGCAAATTGTACATTTTGTGGCAATTTCACCCTCATACGAAACGCGGACTTCATACATTTTGTGCTAAATCATTGATGACTCGAGTATGATGCTTTTGACAAATGATTTCATTACCCCACGCGCTCTTCCCCCATGCTTAAGTCTCTAACTATAGTGAAATTCATCCTTCAAACCATCATATTTGATATACCAACGTTAGAGGAGCGTATTAAACCCTCAGATCTTGGATTATCCTCTTACAAAACGGGTGTGAAAACTTAATTCTACTTGACAGTCTGATCGATGCACTTTTGAAGGAACATTTTTCATGGTGATGAAAATAGACACTTATGTCGGGGTAAGAACATTTTTAACACAATATTTTAAACCCGTTGAGTTTCAGTTTAAGAGGCAGGCTATGTAAATGACGCTATCAAATACATGTACAGGCTTTACATCATTTAAAATGAAGAGCATAGGAAACGGAGAAAGTATTTTGAAGCATAAAAACGTGAGTGAAACATAGTATAAACCATCAATCAAAGTAAGTCATTTTACTATTGAAATGTTTGAAGAAATATATTGAAAGTGACATCAGCTAAAAGTATAATATGGCTTTACTAATAGAATGTTATGGGAATGATGAAGCGGGAAGGGATATATGGGTCAGATTTTTAGAAAATGTACAATTCGCAGCTCTTTACATTAATGATTTAGAAAATACTGTTAAATTAGACTGAAAAATGATTAATACCGGGTATTTATGAGTATATTTGGTGTCGCATTGATTTAGAATATCAGTTCTGTTCAGTTTAACTGTATTTTGAAGCTAATTTTTGTCTTAAATGTGAGTTATTTGAGAGAATTAGTGAAGGCGAATTGTACATTTTCTGAAAATCAGACCCATAGGCGGGCTGGTTTAATACTGAACAAATATTTTACATGTTTAAAATATACCAGCAAAAAAACTGTTGAAAGGAAGTCTACTGAATGTTTCGATGCAAATCAAACAGGTCCAGAACTAATCTCGTTTTCCGACACAAAGGCAGCGAATAAAAAAACCAAGGGGAGCAATTAACACCAACATATCCTTCATCGGTGGATGCGATGGTTGGAAGCGATGCGATCTAACCACGCAGTGATAAAGTGATATCAAAGGGGCAAGCAAACAGAGGAAAAACATGGGTCAGATTTTCAGAAAGTGTACAATCGGCAGCTGTTAATATTTAGTAAAATCTTCAAAATTAGGCTGCAATTTGGTCAGTACTAGGTAAATTCGAGTATATTCGTCATGGCATTAATTCTAGCAATCTGTTTGGTTAGGTTGAACTGTATTTTGAGCTTTATTTTCGTCTGAAATTTCAGTTATTTGAGAAGATTAGTGAAGGTGAATTGTACATTTTCTGAAAATCTGACCCACAAGAGAAGATGCTCTCCAGACTCGGGATGAGGAGGATAGAGCTAGTGGGTCAGATTTTCAGAAAATGTACAATTCACCTTCACCAATTCTCTCAAATAAAACAAATGTAAGACGAAAATAAAGTTTAAAATACAGTTCAACCTAGCCAAACAGATTGCTAGAATCAATGCAATGCTGAATATACTCCAATTTACCTAGTATTGACCAAGTTGCAGCCTAATTTAGCAGAATTTACTAAATGTCTACAGCTGCCAATTGTACATTTTCTGAAAAATCAGGTTCAAAATACTGTTGCATAACTAAACAGACTATTTGAATCAAGGCAATACCAAATATACCCATGTATATACCGAGTGTTGATGATTTTTTTGAGTCCAATTTAGCAGAATTTACAAAATATCTTGATCTGCCGATTGTACATTTTCTGGAAAATCTGACCCTAGTCTTGGCAGTATTCGCTCCAACCATCGCGGGTCAATCTGTCGCTTTTTATGGCGGTAAAGCATCGTAAGAATGGCGGATCGGGCGCCAACTCCGAGGGCAAGACTTGAAAAATATCTTGAGTTAACTGTCGGCGGGGATAAAGCTCTTCTCCGCCCACATGTTATGTCTAGGAGTCGATGAGGGACTATGTAAATGAGGGTCTTTAAATGTACGGTCATTATCTAATTTTATTCTTTCTTCTTGCTTTTTTTTAAGAAGATTTCCCCAGTTAATGTACTGGAATAGTTCTTTGCTACTTTGTCTTCTCAGGCAGAATTGCCAAGTTATACTGCTTGTGTGGTCATTTATTATATCTGCTTGAATAGTAGAGCAGATTAGGGAAAAAATTGTGGGTTTAATGATTAAAGCATGAAACTTCTCACAGTGGTACATCTATAAGAACATTTTAGAACATAGGGCCATCGTGATTTTGCCCCCTAACGACTATGGCAGCCATTTTCCAAAATGGCCGCCTTTTGTAACGGATTCCTGTCTCCCACTGCAGTGTACTGGAATAGTTCCTTGCTACTTTGTCTAGTAACAGTCTTCTCAGGCAGAATTGCCAAGTTATACTGCTTGTGTGGTCATTTATTATATCTGCTTGAAGAAAAAGCTTGGGATCTATAAGTCTAATTACAAGTCTATCTAAGTTTAGAAAGAATGGGATGGGATGGGAAAGTATCTCCGATAACAAATTGGACTTTTTGTTGTCGATTTTTGTGTATTTCTTTTGATAAAATTATCAGATTCTCCTCGGATTGTAAATGTAACAATAGGATGGTGCCCGCGTGATGGTTTTTATATGTGTTTTTTCTATTTTTGTTGGTCATTTTACTGTATTTGATTCACTCATTGTAATGAACTTAAATGCGTGTGTTGATTATACCAGGGAGGTATATACAGAGGGAGTAGAAGCGAGGTTCAATGCGTGGTACCCCCATAGTTAATACTAATGCCACTACAGCTTGTGGCGCTAACTACAGTCATAGAAATAGACATGTGTGTCTATTTCTATGCTACAGTGAATCTGGTCCACTCCACCCACACCCACCCCTATCCAATAGCCAACAATTTTAAAGCTATTTTTAACTATGTGACTGTTATGGTGTTGCTTGGAAAAGGCAATCAAATTTAACTGGGCTACCAATGTGTCAAATATTATGTATGCTGATGGAACACCTTAGCTGTTGTTTACTGATTTATGATTATATGATATAGCTAAAAGTGGTAGCAGAATGCTTGGGTCTAATTTCAGGGTGTTTTTCAAACCTGTATTCCTGACACAGTTCAACACAATATTTATCTGGACTCATTTTCATTTCATAATTGTACTAATTTCAATTGAATACATTAATACACCCCCATCAGGCCCGCCCCCATCCCTGTACACACCCACCCCCTACCCCACCGCTGTGTGGAGTAGTTCCATACATATCACCAGTTCAACAAATATCTCCTAGGTGGTACTAGTGCCAAAAAACAGCACCGCAACGCCACCTGGTATACAACAGTGATAACACCACCCAGACATGCATTGTCCTGTGGAGTCCAACCATGGCTTCTACTCCCTCTGTATATACCTCCCTGATTATACTTCTGTAAAAAAAATTCTCTCATATCAGCTAGGAATGAGAATAGTGTATAACTACATAATGTCAATCGGCTGATTAAACATTTTTAAAAACACAGACAGAAGAATATTCACTGATCCAACTCAACTAATGTATCCATTGACTAAAGACCCTGCCCACACACAGCCGATTTGCCTCCCGATTTGGGTCTCCCGATGAATCCAAGGATTTCATTTCCAATCCTGGTTGATGTTATTTCAAAGACATAAACCAGGATTGGAAATGAAATCCTAGGATTCATCGGGAGACCCAAATAGGGGGGCAAATCGGCTGTGTTTGGGCAGGGTTTAAGATACAATTCCACACTGTGATGAATTACGAGTTACGAGACAGTGCTGTATAATTACAGGGGTCCATTGCTTCTGATAACAACCAAACTATTCATTACAGTCAGAGCAAAACAGAACTTTGGGAAAATCAAATAAGATCCTTGATAAAGGGCAAATGTTAGCCCGAAACGTCGGACCCCAATAAACTCAAACCAAAAACTCAACATCCACTCCTGTCCCCTCCGTTCTTGGGCTGAACCCTACTTGAAATAGGGTTTGTTTGAAATGTCAAAACCCATTCCACCAGCAATAGATATACGTGTAAATAAAATGTATATGGGTCAGATCTTCACAAAATGCACAATTGGCAGCTGTACACATTTAGTAAATTCTGCTAAATTAGGCGGCAATTTGGCCAATACTAGGTAAATTCGGGTATATTTGGCATTGCAGGGATTCTAGCAATCTGTTTGGTTAGGTTGAACCGTATTTGAACTTTATTTTCGTATGAAATTTGGGTTATTTGAGGAGTTTGGTGAAGTTGAATTGTACATTTTCTGGTGACTTCACCCATATGCTCTAGAAGCATAGTAGTTAACGGTTTGGGCGGCGGTGATCTTGTTTCTACACCAGGATAAAAGCCAATATGTATCACCAGAGAAAATAAATGGAAAAATTGTGTTGAGGGGAAATAGTGAGTATCTTGGCTGGGGACCGGGCACGTTATCAATGATTTACAAAGCTACACCGTACTGACAATGAGATGACTGGCTAGCTAAGGCTCGCAATCCACAGTCTACAAACAGGTCGTGAAAACACCAACAGAAAAGTCAATAAAACACTTGTTTTCCCTCCCGTCTTTTTCATATACAGGAATTTTCTGAAAATCTGACCCTTATAATAATATATGGGTCAGATTTTCAGAAAATGTACAATTCGCCTTCACAAATCCTCTCAAATAACCCACATTTAAGACAAAAATAAGCTTCAAAATGCAATTTAACATAACAGAACTGATACTTTAAATCAATGCGATACCAAATATATTCAGATATACCTGCAGGTATTCTTCATTTTTCAGCCTAATTTAGCAGAATTTCCTAAATGTGTAGAGCTACCAATTGTACATTTTCTGAAAATTTGACCTATATATGGGTCAGATTTTCAGAAAATGTACAATTGGCAGCTGCGCACATTTAGTAAATTCATAAAATTAGGCTGCAATTTGGTCAAAACTTGGTACATTCGAGTATATTCGGCATTGCATTGATTCTAGCAATCTGTTTGGTTAGGTTGAACTGAGTTTTAAGCTTTATTTTCGTCTGAAATATGGGCTATTTGAGAGAATTGGTGAAGGTGAATTGTACATTTTCTGAAAATCTGACCCATATATCATAAACTGGGGGCGTGGCAGATTTCCGACAGTTTATAAAGCTATTCAACCGGATATACATACTACGATACTTGTGTCTTGGTTTGTGTGATTTGTCCATGTCGACCTGGGGCCATTAAAATTAAAAGCTAATTAAACTACTCGTGAGGTTTTATGCCCAACTTACTTTTATGCAAATTAATGCACGTTAATCACTTTATTATTGGCTGTTGATAGTTTCTGGCTTGCACAAGTTCATCATGTTTAGGTACGGCCAATATTATACTGTAATCATTTTATGGGTCAGATTTTCGGAAAATGTACAATTATGAGATCTACACATTTTGAAAAATCTGCTGAATTAGAGCGGAAAATTAATAATACCGGGTATATCTGAGTATATTTGGGATCGCATTGATTTAAAGTATCAGTTCTGTTATGTTAAACTGCATTTTGAAGCTCATTTTTGTCTTAAATGTGGGCTATTTAAGAGGAATGAAGACGAATTGTACATTTTATGAAAATCTGACCCGTATACACTAGTTCAGCTGAGACCAGAATCTGTCTATATATATAGATGCATGTACACTCTGTCCAGCCTCTGAAGAACCTAAACCCCAATGCTAGCCTATACTGAGGTCTGGGTTCTACAGAGGCTGGACAGAGTGTAGGGATGCATGCTCTGCTGGGGTAGCCATGTTTTATACTATATGTGTGGATGGTTCATTACCAAGGTAAGAGGTTCATGTACCCATGTTGCTCTATACTATATGTGTGGATGGTTCATTACCGAGGTAAGAGGTTCATGTACCCATGTTGCTCAAGGGAGCAGCTCAACCTGCGGCCTGCACCCATAACCTGTCTGCTCACCTCCAGCACTCGCATAATTCACCCAACCACCAACCTCCCTCAGGGCCCTCGTGAAGGGGTTCTTACCCATCTGGTCCATTTATGGGTCAGATTTTCAGAAAATGTACAATTGGCAGCTGTACACATTCAGTTAATTCTGCTAAATTAGGCTGCAATTTGGCCAATACTAGGTAAATTCAAGTATATTTGGCATTGCATTGAGTCTAGCAATCTGTTTGGTTAGGTTGAACTGTATTTTGAACTTTATTTTCGTCTGAAATTTGGTTTATTTGAGAAGATTGGCGAAGTTGAATTGTACATTTTCTGAAAATCTGACTCTTATACTCTAGGCTCAGAGTTGAGAAAGCCCCTCCAAACTGAGGGAAAGCCTCCCGATCCAAACCGCAAAATACTATTAGGATGCCTACTCCAGGGCTGGCAAAGCCATTAATTAATTAACCAATTGGCATCACTTGTATACCCAGTCTGGGCCCAAACTTGAGAGAGTCCCTTCAAATGAAGGGAAAGCCTCTCGCCTCAAACCGCAAAGAGTCATTATGATTCCATTAAGACCGCACAATGTCATCATATTCCCATTGAAACGCTGAGTTCTAGGACAAGAAACCGATTAGTGAAGAAGGCTGACATACCATTCTTATCTGATCTGAGGGTTTGGACCTAAAGTGTACCATTATTATCTGATCTGAGAGGCTCTGAGCCTAGACTGCATTGGTCTCAGATTGAAATAACGTTGCACAGTTCAGCACTAATATTCTAGTGCATGTATATTATGGAAAGTTTATCTGTGATTAAAGCTCAATATGAATTGATATTTTTCTCAAAGCCGAATCACAGCTTGCGAACTTGTTCAATTCAATTCGAGAATTCTTTATTCTATCAGATCTTATTACTACAATAAGGTGGTCTAAGACTGTTGGAGTTCAATGTTCAATGTATGCGGCTTTGGCATAGAAGACCCGGATTGACCCAAGCCTACAGTCCAGAAGGAACATTTGACCGCAAAACGTCATTGTAATCCCATTAAAACGCCCGAGTCTGGGTCCAGAAAACCGATTAGCGAAGTAGGCTGACATACCATTCTTATCTGATCTGAGGGTTTGGACCTGGTTTGGATAATTGTATGATGTTTGTTATTATAAAAAAATTCTTTTGTATTATTGCGACTTAAAATAAATGAGCTTGTAATTGAGCTTAGAATTTTTTTTGTATTATTGCGACTTAAAATAAATGAGCTTGTAGTGAGAATAGCGTATTCATTGCATAATGTCTGGCTGAATAAAAATCTTAAAACAAGCATTCGTTGCCTTCCAATGAAACTGTTTTGGCAATTGTTAATATTAGGGTCAGATTTTCAGAAAATGGACAATTGGCAGCTCTACACATTTAGTAAATTCTGTCAAATTAGGCTGCAATTTGGTCAATACTAGGTAAATTCGAGTATATTCGGCATTGCATTGATTCTAGCAATCTGTTTGGTTAGGTTGAACTGTATTTCGAACTTTTTTTGTGTCTGAAATTTGGGTTATTTGAGAGGATTGGCTAAGGTGAATTGTACATTTTCTGAAAACTTGACCCATTACCACAAGGGCGCGACCATTAAAGGTAGGAATGGAAGAAGTGGAACAGGGATATAGTTTGCCAAATATTCTGTTCCAGCTGACATCCTATGTGAACAATGTCGTGTCCTATGGGTCAAGTTTTTAGACAATGTACAATTCTCCTTTCACCAATCCTCTCAAATAACCCAAATTTAAGACGAAAATTAGGTTCAAAATACAGTTTAACATAACCAGACAGATTTATTGAATGATTACAATACAGAATACACTCAGATATTGTCATTATTTATCATTTTTCACCCTAATTTAGCAGAATTTGAGAGATGTGTACAACTGTAGATTGTGAAGTTTCTCAAAAAAACCTGACCCCTATATGCACTCAATTCGTCCGGTGATTATTAAGAAAAACAGTGACCGAGTAGAAGTCTCAGCTCCAATCTAGTCTTGAAGTAAAGGGGTAAGAACCTCCTCCGTTGAGACATTAGGGAGAAGGTAGAGACAATAATGAAACATGGCATCAAGAAAGAGAAAAGAAGGGAGCAAGAGAACAAGTTGGTCAGATTTTCAGAAAATGTACACTTGGCAGCTCTACACATTTAGGAGATTCTCCTAAATTCGGCTGTGAAATTCGGCGCTCGTGTCTCCATCCTACTGTCTCGGGGTAGTAGGTACTCAACAAAATCAATGGCACCAATTGGGTCATTTGGCAGCTCTACATATTTAGTATTTTCTGCTAAATTCTGCTAAAAAATGATAAATTTTGGGTATATCTGAGTATATTTGGTATCGCATTGATTTATAATATCAGTTCTGTTATGTTAAACTGCATTTTGAAGCTCATTTTTGTCTTAAATGTGGGCTATTTGAGAGGATTGGTGAAGGCCAATTGTACATTTTCTGAAAATCTGACCCATGTTAGTTGCCAACCGAAGCCCACAAACAACTAGATATTAAGCCCTTCAAGAATTTAGCCAGATCTATCTATCTATATATGGAATGATGACTATTTTAGATAAATTATAAAACCACATTATATTATTGTCAGAACCATTGAACCATTAGAAAAACAACCAAGAATTTTATTGTATTGACGTCCATATTGTACATTGTTTACTGTCAATTTAAAAACTTAACCAGTAATAGTTGTAGAGACTCGACCTAAGTCAAGGCGAGATTGTTCTTCTGCATATTGTACACGACTCGGAAGAGGCAGAAATCCTCCCATTAGCTGGAGTGACCCTCTTCCTTAGCATTTAACCAAATGAATAAAAACGTTTTTCAATTCAATTCAAGGGAACAAGAGAACAAGTATGGGAGTATAGGACAAAAGAGCAGGAGTAATGGGAAGAGCTAGAGGAGAGAATAGGGGGAGGAGGGGAGGTTTACTCTGTTGGAGTGCTGGAAGTTCCAGGGTCAGTTTTTCAGAAAATGTACACGTGGCAGCTGTACATATTTAGTAAATTCTGCTAAATTCTGCTGCAATTTGGTCAATACTAGGTAAACTCGAGTATATTCGGCATTGCATTGATTCTAGCAATCTGTTTGGCTAGGTTGAACTGTATTTTGAACTTTATTTTCGTCTGGAATTTGGGTTATTTGAGAAGATTGGCGAAGTTGAATTGTACATTTTCTGAAAATCTGACCCTGTATTACTGGATGTTTCTGGGTAAGATTTCAAGAAAATGTACAATTCGCCTTCACCGATCCTCTCAAATAACCCACATTTAAGACAAAAATGAGCTTCAAAATGCAGTTTAACATAACAGAACAGATACTTTAAATCAATGCGATACCAAATATACTCAGATATACCCCAAATATATCATTTTTTAGCAGAAATTACTAAATATGTAGAGCTGCCAATTGTACATTTACTGAAAATCTGACCCTCCTGCCTCTGGTGAAGGAGGCGGCGGGAGGAGGGAGGCGGGAGGCGGGGGCCAGGGAGTGCAGCAAGTGTTCACAGTAGTGTTGTGTGGCAGTGCAATACTTCTAGCTGCCAAAGCAAATCTTTGTACAGGCAGGTAATCGAAGATCACAGTCTACCTTGTTTAACAAGCCATTAGGGCACGACCAGAGGTAGCCTGCAACAGTACACCACCACCAGCCACAGTGCTGCTACTCCACTCTCCATCATTATACATCTATACATATATAATACACTAATTATTACACGCGATTCACTAATTATTACACGCGATTCACTAATTATTACACCCGATTCACTAATTATTACACCCGATTCACTAATTATTACACGCGATTCACTAATTATTACACGCGATTCACTAATTATTACACGCGATTCACTAATTATTACACGCGATTCACTAATTATTACACGCGATTCACTAATTATTACACGCGATTCACTAATTATTACACGCGATTCACTAATTATTACACGCGATTCACTAATAATTACACGCGATTCACTAATAATTACACGCGATTCACTAATAATTACACGCGATTCACTAATTATTACACGCGATTCACTAATAATTACACGCGATTCACTAATTATTACACGCAATTCACTAATTATTACACGCAATTCACTAATTGTTACACACAATTCACTAATTATTACACGCAATTCACTAATTATTACACGCAATTCACTAATTATTACTGTTATATCACATTACATAATCAGAATGTAATAGTGATTAACCATATTATTATCAATAGTATAAATCAATTAGGGTCTTTAATTACTATAATTACTTGCCTCCGGTCTCAATTCATTCCTCTTTAAATACAATAATCATTATTATTTCGAGCATACATTCATAAGTTATATTCATAATATAACATTACACGTCCAGGAAATTGTTCTCATTAGGCCGGATTTTCGTGTTTATTGACACACCTGGGATAATAATCAACTATTGCCGGTATACCGTCCCATAACTATTTAATACTATTAATAACATCTTGTAAATAAATATATATAGAACTTTTCTTATAATTTCCAGCCTATACATATCGTTATAGGTGAGTGAGTGAGTGAGTGAGTGAGTGAGTGAGTGAGTGAGTGAGATTGGTTGCTTTACGCCCTTATCAACACATTGATGGTTATATCAAGGGCGGGAGAGCTGAGAGGGAGGCAGTTTATGGTCGTTCCCAGGAAATAGAGATAGAGAGGAAGGGAGAGACAGACAGAGAAAAGAGACAGAAAGGCACTTTATGATCATACCCAGGAAATAGAGATAGAGAAGAAGGAGAAAAAGAGACAGAAAGGCACTTTATTATATGCGCATTCCACATGAGAGATGCTATAAGTGGGGTGCTATAAAAATACTCATATAGTATGCACCATAAAAATGCAGTTGTCTAAAAATAGCCCTGCCTTCTACGCGGAGAACCTTGGTTCTCCGCATATGCCAACAAATTCAAAGGCATAGACCGAGTCGGTGGTGTTTGGAATATCTATGGTACTTGTTTCATACTTTTTCAGTGATATCTGATGATATTTGATCAAGTTTTATGCCCATATAATAAATATAGAATGGAACTTGCCGTCACAATCGAAAATTTATTGGACTCGATTCGTCCAATAAATTTTGTATTATTGACGGCGCGTTCCATTCTCTCTATTTATGTTATAGGTGAATATAAAGAACTTTTCTACTATATATATAATTAAAGCCGGCCTATATATGTCACAATAGGTGGAATAGCCTGTATTCATCATTCATGTACAGCCTCCATTCAACACAACTTAGACGGACTGTCAGAGAAATGACATAAGAAATGGCAGACCGAGCTAATGGGGGAGGTAAGTAAAATAAAACCAAAGTCAGATATAGATGGGTCAAGTCCCCAGAAAATGTACAATTGTCCTTCACCAATCCCCTCATATATCCCAAATTTAAGACGAAAACCAGGATAAAAAAAACAGTTCAATATAACCAGACAGATTTATTGAATGAATACCATACAGAATGCACTCAAGATATACACAGTATTTATCATTTGTCAATCTAATTTAGCAGAATTTGATGGAAGTGTTGAGCTGCAAATTGTTCATTTTCAGAAAATCTGAGCCAGATGCAGTGAGCGCGTCACAACAACACAAATGCTCACCATTCCAAGCACAGTGACCGACGACCAAGCAAAGAGAGAGAGAGAGAGAGAGAGAGAGAGAGAGAGAGTGTGTGTGTGTGTCCAACAGGTCCCCCGAGACCACTCAACGTGTGACGGGCAAAATAAGCGAGTTTTCACTCCCACTGCTTCCAACAGGGGTCTCTGGTAAAATGCTCCCCTAGTCCTTGGGTCAGATTTTCAGAAAATGTACAATGTTCACCTTCACCAATCCTCGCAAATAATCCACATTTAAGACTAAAAATGAGCTTCAAAATGCAGTTTAACATAACAGAACTGATACCGGTACTATAAATCAATGCGATACCAAATATACTCAGTTATACCCGGTATTCATCATTTTTCAGCATAATTTATCAGAATATCATAAATATGTAGTGCTGCCAATTGTACATTTTCTGAAAATTTGACCCCCTTGTGTCTGAGCGTCTGGGCCGGCCAAAAAGGCTTGAAGAACTGGGCAGGGAGGCAGGAAAAGGTGGACCAAAGCTTTTTAGGCTTGAACCAACCACGCACATAAAAGGGTCAGATTTTCAGAAAATGTACAATTCAACTTCGCCAATCTTATCAAATAACCCAAATTTCAGACGAAAATAAAGTTCAAAATACATTTCAACTTAACCAAACAGATTGCTAGAACCAATGCAATGCCGAATAAACTCGAATTTACCTAGTATTAACCAAATTGCAGCCTAATTTAGCAGAATTTACTCAATGTGTAGAGCTGCCAATTGTACATTTTCTGAAAATCTGACCCCAAAATGACCCATTTCATTTGCTAAGTCCGTACTCCATTAGGTAATCATGTAGCACTTGCTGGGGGGCATGCCATTTGTAAAATGAAGGCAAGAGGACAATCACGAGATATGGCCTGGGTCAATCTTGTGTGGATATGCTTTACCTGATTGTGGTAATCCATAAACTACATGGGTACAATAGTACTAAACCAGCAGAGGGAATCGGTATATAGGCTTGTTATGGGTTAGTAATTCACAATGGATGCCCACATACCTATACAGAAGTCTAGCACCTACCTATACTATGTATATGTATACATACATTACATACACACATATACATACATATATACATATATGCGTACATACATACATACATACATACATACATACATGCATACAGTGATACATTACATACACACACATACACACATATATATATACAGGTTAACTAACAAGTTGGTTGAAGGAGCGTGAATATTGCACAAGTTGCGTCAAAAACCCAATTGTGTTCAGTTGTAGGTAGCGCAAGGCTCCAGATCCCGAGTGGGCATCAAGAAAGGTACTACTCACCACTTACAGGTATTTAATGAAGCCAAGGAACACTTACCTATAAAAGAGAGAAAAGAGAAATTTAGAAATATTGGAAACATGAATCAGTTTAAAGTGTTCTATTCTATATTAATAAACAATGGTAAGGCTTGAGGAGAATAGTGGCACAATCGACAGGTTAACTAACGAGTTGGTTGATGGAGCGTGAATATTGCAAAAGTTGCGTAGCAACGAGTGCAATATTCTAAGCGACTGAAACCAACGAGTTGGTTAACAGATTTGTTATACATGCTTTCCAATCATGAAAATAGAAAAAAATCGAATCATGAATTTGAATTTTACCGGTAAACTTAGCAAAAAAAACCAGATTGGTTGCCATGACTACCCCACGTAAATCCCTAGTGAAATACGCACTTTGTGTAAATCACTCTAGAAACGTTGTTTTCAGAGCAATATGTGTATAATAAATATATAAATACATACACACATACATACATACATACATACATACATACATACATACATACATACATACATACTTGTATGTATATATAATACTTACATACATGTACATGCATACTACAGATCTATACTATTATAGTTCTGTGATGCATACATGTATACATACATGATATACCCGGTATTCATCATTGTTCAGCCTTATTTAGCAAAACTTACTAAATGTGTAGAGCTGCCAATTGTACATTTTCTGAAAATCTGACCCATACATCTGTTGACCCATAACACCCCATACTCGAGTCGCCCATGGACCCAGTCCCAGGTAGGAACCACAATTATCAATCTAGGAAACGACAACTCATTCCTCAAATAATAATGTTCTGTGGAAAGTTATCACCGATCAGCAAAGACCAGTAATCATTTCTGACTTATAAAAATACAAGTAAGGAAGGGGCTGGGGTAGACTGAGTGTGTTGTGATAGTCCACACTGGAGCCATTACATGCTCATCTTATATTGATTAAAGTCCGGCCCTCCAGGGTATAGTGGGTCAGATTTTCAGAAAATGTACAACCAGCAGCTCTACAAATTTTGTAACTTCTGCTAAATTAGACTGAAATATTATGATTAATGGTTTATCTCTGGCGTTGTGTTGATAAAACATGTCTTTTTCATTGCATTGAACCGTATTTTGAACGTCACTTTTCTCTTAAATTAGGGTCATTTGAAAGGTTTGGTGAAGGTGAATTGTACATTTTCTGAAATTCTGACCCCTATATTGCTGGCAGGCGGTGGACGTCACATGTTTGAGGGTCAGATTTTCAGAAAATGTACAATTCACCTTCACCAATCCTCACAAATAACCCAAATTTAAGACAAAAAACAGGTTCAAAATACAGTTCAACATAACCTAACAAATCATTTGACTCAAGGCAATACTAAATATACTCAGATATACCCAGTGCTGACGATTTTTCGGTCTGATTTAGCAGAATTTACTACATGTGTACAGCTGCAAATTGTACATTTTCAGAAAATCTGACCCTTGAACAAAAACTGGCCAGCAGCACCGGCTGTTGTGTGGTGGTCTGGGTGACCTTCACTGGGCTGTCAGTGTGGTACATAGGGCCGTAATGAATGGGAGCATGTGGCACGGGCCATGTTTACCATTACCACAATAACCACCATTTATTTATTTGTAATAAGGTAAACATTAGGTTTGGTCTCATATATTATATATGTACTTCCATGAAACCAGGTATACATGTGTGTATATAGCTTGGCACAAGAGTGAGTGAGTGAGTGAGTGAGTGAGTGAGTGAGTGAGTGAGATTGGTAGCTTTACGCCCTTATCAACACATTGAAGGTTATATCAAGGGCAGGAGAGCTGAGAGGGAGACAATTTATGGTCTTACCCAGGAAATAGAGATAGAGACATAACAGAGAAAAAGAGACAGAAAGGCACTTTACAGTCATGCCCAGGAAATAGAGATGGACCCAGCTCGCCATAAGGCACTATCTATAGGTGAAGCCATATGCATATAGCACTGACTGACTCTTTAAGATCATATGGAACCAACTTGAAATAAAGTTGTACTAAAAAGAATACAAAGCTCAACAGCATAAGAGAGAAACACATCAGGTAACCATCCATCTTTATACCTAATAGCACGATGGAGGTTTGTAATCGATCGAGACGTCGGGTCGAATCATACGACCCCCCAAAGGGGTGGAGTGCGATTTGACGTCGAGATCGATTACAAACCAAACAGAGTGCTATTAGGTATTTATTACATACTAAATCAACAAGAGAACTCGATTTTAATAGTATTTTACCTTGGTTCCATCAATCCTGTGGATATTCGGGTCAAATAGGTGCTATTTGACTAATAGGTGCTATTTGACTAATAGGTGCTATTTGACTTTTCAAATAGCACCCCTGAATAGCAAGCGCCCCTGAGCACCCCTGAATAGCAAAATAAGCACCCCTGAATAGCAAGCGCCCGTGAATAGCACCCGTGAAATCACATACGTATGTAATCAATCTAAGGAACTGTATTATAGCAGAGTGAGATTATCTCAGATTAAACGGATAGTGGGGGCGCAAAAGATATTTTTTTTATTCGTTTTTATTCAGGTATGAGCTAACATACATCATTGGTAACAAAAATAAATTTATAAGGCAGCCCCTCAGATATAGACTTAGATTTATATAAAGTATTGTCAAAACAGAAAGGTGCAATATAAATTTACGAGTGTATAATATGTATGATTAAAGGACTATTTTTCCCACCATTTTATACAAAACCTAACTATATATTGCACCTGATGAGGTCTAATATAAAACGGGACACAAGATCAGTCGCATGTTTTTAAAAAGTCACACGGAGAGAAAAGAAACAGAGGACAGAAAATTGCGTCGCCTCCTCTCTTTCGCTTGTGAACAGGCGCGAATAAAATCAACCATATCCCAGCGGATTTATGTCCACAACACAAATCTTAAGGGTCAAGTTTTCAGAAAACGTACAGTTGGCCTTCACCAATCCTCTCAAATAACCCAAATTTAAGACAAAAATCAGGTTCAAAATACAGTTCAACATAACCAGACAGCTTAATTGAATGAATACAATACAGAATACACCCAGATATACTAAGTATTTATCAATTTTCACTCTAATTTAGCAGAATTTGATAGATGTGTAGAACTGTAGATTGTGCATTTTCTGGAAATCTGACCCATAACAGCATTGAGCTGATTAGAAAGCAGTGTTGCATTGGAGGCAGAACACAGGTGAGAGTGACGTTACTCATGCTTAATGAATTCACCAGCCTATACAACACATTTATCAATATCCTCCCCTCGGCTAACGACAAAAAAATATCATCGAGCTTTTCTCCGTGAAGCCATATTATCCTCCGCGTGTGATGCCATTTGATGGATAAATGGGCACATCTAAGTTTTCCACGGTCGCCTTTATGTGATGTCTATAATGGATCAAGTTTTCAGAAAATGTACAATTCACCTTCACTAATCCTCTCAAATAAACCAAATTTCAGACAAAAATAAAAGTTTAAAATACAGTTCAACCTAACCAAACAGATTGCTAGAATCAATGCAATGCCAAATATACTCGAATTTACCTAGTATTGATAATGTTTTAGCCTAATTAAGCAGAATTTCCTAAATGTGTACAGCTGCCAATTGTACATTTTCTGAAAATCTCAACCCTATACCTAGCTGGTTAATGTCGTCCAGGGTGAAAGAATTATTGCACGACAATATTTTTTTTGGAAAAGTATCCACTCATCATAATCTGAAGACTGAAAAATGTAATCCACGGAATATGAAAAGCGTCACTCGCTCGAAAGTGATAGCATGGCTTCTCATTCTGTCTAACATCTTTCTATCCAAACAATTACAATTTTTCCAAATAGAGAAAATGGTCCAACTCTCAACACAGTTGTTCTTCCAAGGAGGCCTTTCTATCTTCCTCTGAACATCGGGATTGTACCACTGATCCTTGGAGGAAAAGAAACGCTCACCTGAGAAGGGTGTGACGTCAGAGATATGAGGTGTGACGTCAGAGATATGAGGTGTGACGTCATTCAAAGATATGGACGTCACACAAGAGGGTCCTTATGGAAAATGTCGTCACATTGATGTGGGGTTTGGACCTAGACTGGACTAAAATTATATCCACCACTAAATGATTAAAAGCGAATGGAAATTGCCAGGTATCATACATGGATTATATGGCCGCAAGGTGTATTCCAGTAATTGCAATCACTTTGTATAATGAGAAGGTCCTCTCATAGTATAGAGAGATTAGCCATTTAATTCAGTAAACTGCCTCAGACCAGATGAGCGTGAGTGAGATTGGTTGCTTTACGCCCTTATCAACACATTTAATATGGTTATATCAAGGGCGGTAGAGCTGAGAGGGAGACCAGATAAGAATGGTATGTCAGTGATTGGACGCCTATTTCGCCTAGGACTAGGCGTTCTAATGGGATTATAATTCCTATTATTTAGTTAAGTTATACGAGCTATAATTGACAATTACAATACACACCAGAGTTGCTTCGATACATTTAAACCAAACCATTCATTTTAATTTGAAACGTCAAACAATCCTCATAACTTACAGCAGTGTTTAAATATACCACATAAATGAAGACGTTCCTCACAGAACAACAACTGCTCCCATTTTTGTTTTAAAAACTCATAATAAAAAGAGGTTGAAACAGAGAGACAACCTGTTCCCCCAATTCAATCAGAACTCCAAGTTTTGAGAGAGACTTTTTCCTATTCGTATCAGCACAGTCCATATGCAACGTCCTAATAAATCGCGGCAACCATTAATTGTATGTCAGTAGTGTCTGGTTATCCTTGACAGTCCCACATTAGGGTCAAGTTTTCAGAAAATGTACAATTCACCTTCTGCACCAATCCTCTCAAATAACCCAAATTTCAGACAAAAATAAAGTTTAAAATACAGTTCATCAATCGAAACAAACAGATTGCTAGAATCAATGCAATGCCAAATGTACTTGAATTTACCTAGTATTGATCATTTTTTAGCAGAATTTCCTATAGTGTACAGCTGCCAATTGTACATTTTCTGAAAATCTCGCCCATTAATCCCACCACATGTTACCAGCCAATTTATATGTGCTTAATCTACATGAGCGATTTGGCCAGCAGTCACCTTGCTCCATAAATATGATATAATGCATAATGAGTGTAGAATAGGTTAGGGGCAAATTACAATCTGATAACGAATTGTGCTAAACTAAACAGATAGTCAATAACTTGACTCATGTTTCTGTGACAACTCTTTTATAGGGGTCAGATTTTCAGAAAATGTACAATTGGCGGTTCAACATATTAATGAAATTCTGATAAATTAGGCTGAAAAATGATGAATACCAGGTATATCTGAGTATATTTTGAATCGCATTGATTTAAAAGTATTAGTTCTGTTATGTTAAACTGCATTTTGAAGCTCATTTTTGTCTTAAATGTGTTATTTTAGAGGATTGGTGAAGGTGAATTGTACACTTTCTGAAAATCTGACCCATATATTATATTGGCCTTAAATGAATAAAAAGAAAAGGTACTTGGACACTGAGGGTGGGGGAGGGGAGGGGGAGCAAATGGTCCAAAGACACCATTCATCAGAGGAGAGTTAAAGCTCCATTCCCAGCTAATTTCTATACAAATCTCAGTTTTCACTTGTTAAGCTAACTATAGTACACTGCCCCACCTTATCCCAATCGTTAAGGTTTCTTTCTTAAGGTTGGAGTTTAATATTTGAGAAGAAATCGTACTGGTGTTCACCAGTATGACCTCCTTATAGTCACCAGTGTGACCTCCTTAGCCTTGTTCCATACAGATAGTTGGGGACGGGAAAATTCGTTGGCAGACAGAGAGAAACATGCCCTTGGTGTGGCACAGAGGCGCCACTATGTGACCATTCAGTGCATCTACAGAACTGTGATGATGGCTTCTATACATGTCCCTGTCTGTCCCCGATCGTAAAATTACAGAATTTAGACATTTATTTTACTTTTCAATGAAAAAGAGATGGATAATATTGAGTTTGGGAACTAATATGAATGTAATTCCAGAAGAACCACTCGATCTTAAATCCTGGGAATGCAGCTTTAAGGCGTCAAAAGACCCTGCTACTTTGCATGCGGGTTGAAATATTCTCATCTCTTGGCAAACATGAACAGCAGTTGACCAAGTCTAAACTTTTATTAATAATAGTTGCATATTTTACTCATGGTTACGCCTATAAATATGATCAGCAGTCTAATATAACTTGTACTCAGAGGTAGAGAGATATAGCAGCATGGCTGAACCAATAAGTATTGGAAGTGGTTGGTTTTCACCAAGGTGTCACTCGCCATACGCACCTGGCAATTGTATCTAACCCCGGCCACATGTTAGCCATTAATCTGCTGCAGGCCAGGTAGGACCTGGGGACAAACAACCCTTGAGGCCCACCAGTGGGGGGTTTATAACAACACGAGGGGCCACCAGTGGGGGGTTTATAACAACATGAGGGGCTCAGTGGCGGGGTGAGCTGGAGAGGGAGCGGTAAGGTTCCATCTAAATACCCCATCATTAACCCACCAGTATGTTGGCTCAATTTTTGGCATCATCTCATTTGTAAAGATATCTTTGGGCAGTCCTATATTTCATGTGCCTATTTCTACACCAAGGTCACCTTATAGGGCGACTCCACTAGAGAGAAAATTGGCGCCAACAAATTTTGTTGTTGCCCACTAATTTGTTGCAACAAATATCCATACAGAAACAACAGTTTCCAGAGAATGTGGCAACACATCTGACACTCCTCCATTTGCGTTTTCATTGCAAACATGAAATGAACTGATGTTAGTGGGCAACAACAAAAGTTGTCGCTGCCGTTTTTCCTCTAGTGGAGTTACGCTATTACAGGAAAGAATTTAATACCTTGTAGTGGGTTTTTTTCATAGATTTTCCAATAATATAATGGATAATAGTAAGATGATCCTTATTACTTAAAGTATGGTTGTCATTTGTATTGTATTTCTCAATGTTTTTTACTGGTTGAAAGACAGTTCGGTCTTCATGATTATTATTGTATTTTATACTCCTAACGACATAAAAATATCAGTAATTCTTGATGGTCCGCGAGGAAGAAATGTAACTGAACATAGAACGATTATCCAATATCCTGTATAATTATTATGAAAGTCACTATGTGTTAAATATTAAAATTCAAATCAAATCAATCAATGGTATTTATTAACATATCGTGTTTATGATCATATCATGGCCTATGGAGAATAATATATATATTTCCATGTGACAATGTGTGTATCTATATATGTATCTATATATAACACAGATATAAACAACCAACTCAGGTATGTAAGACTTGTAAACTGAAAAGAGGGAATTGAAATTTCTGTATCTAATGCTAAACAACAAAAGTGCAAAATAAGTACTGAGGATGATTGTGCCTTAAACATCACTGAGATGAAAACTATGTAAGAGTAGAGGCTTTACCTTAGCCGGTAAATCAAGAAAGAATGGAGCTGTTATAATTTTTAGATTCAAATAGAAACCCTTGTACCAATGTACTTCAATCTTAGTGTTAAGGGGATCTAGTAGTCAGTAGTTATAACAATAAAAGTAAAAGTAATTCTGGGTTTCTTGGAAGAGCTGTGAGGGCACAGAAAGTATATTATCCTTTTTCCTGTCTATTGTAACTGTTTATGGAGGAAACAGTTACTTTATATATATATATAAGCCTTTATATATATATATATATATATATGATAGGAACTGATCGTAGTTGTCAAAAACAAAGATAATCATGAGTTATCATCTCGGATGGGCTGCATTAGGGTCAGATTTTCAGAAAATGTACAATTAATCTTCACCAATTTTCTCAAATAACCCAAATTTTAGATGAAAATAAAGTTTAAAATACAGTTCAACCTAACCAAACACATTGCTAGAATCAGTGCAATGCCAAATATACACGAATTTACCTAGTATTGACCAAATTGAAGTCTAAATTGCAGAATTTACTAAATGTGTACAGCTGCCAATTGTACATTTTCTGAAAATCTCACCCATTATCGATGATGTTGTTTTACTGCACACATACACAAGGGACCTATATAATTCAGGGGTCGAATGACTGACACAGCGGAAGAAGGCAAATCTGGTTTTCGTACAGGGAATTGTGTTGGGCAAATAAATAATGAATTCCCCCCGTACAAAAGCCCCTCTGTCATCACTTGTCTCTGCCCTTGGAAATAGGCCAAAGGTAGGACTTAAGATGATCCATTGTTGCTTTCAAGTTAAAAGGCCAAACGAAAACACACAAACATTGGGTTTGTGGATAGCTTCTAGAAGGCAAAGTGGGGACATTAGATATTGAGGGGGTGGAATGCTTGCAATGGCAGAGACAGGGCTGGAGCTTGACAGAATGAAGCCAAGGGGAGATAGGGGGAAAGCAGGAGATAAAAGCGTGAAGAAGAACGAGTGAGCAGTGGATAAGAGAGATCGAGGGAGAGGGACGCTGACATTTGGGTCCCTGGGGTAGCGAAGGCCGGTAATAATGCTGCTTCATACAAGGCGTATTGCTATAAAATATAAAAGTCAGGGTTCGGAGTCTGAGCTAAGATAAATGGGTTTTTCCTATTCAAATGGATTTTCCTATTCTTTATAACTTGCTGGTTTTTATAGGGAATATCTGTAAAATTTTGAGAGGATTTTACAGCAACAGCAGAGTTAGTCCGTGTCAATAGGGGAGTTGCATGTCTCACTGCGCATGTCTACTGCAGTGCATGCTGGGATGGATTCTGTTGAAATCTGACGTACACATATTTGGCAACATTTTCATCGAAAATTGCAAGAATGTTTTCACCAATATCTGAACTTGTATAAATGATCTATGAAAACCAAATGCACGATGGGAAAGATGCGGACTTGTGTTCTGGAAACATGTATAACAAATGGATATTGACATTGGAGCATTGGTAAAATATTCCATGCTGAACATGACAGGTTTTTTTTATAGGTTTTATACTGTACCATTAGTCCCATAATTCAATGCGAATCAAGATTCAAAATGGAGGCTATGCAAATCCCCTATTATTATCAGCAATGTAAGTTATACCAGGCCTTTCAAGAAATGAGGCGAGGTTGCTACTCAGTCAGGTCCAGGAAGCGTGCAGACCTAGGAGTCCTGCATTCACATATTAGAGAAATAGATAACAGATGCAAGATATATTTTTATAATTAATTTTTAATTAATTTTAATCATTAAATCACCTGCGGCTAACACAGGAACCTTCAAAATGTATTTCCCCATCCTCCTCATTCACCATGAGGAGAATGGGTGATTAAAGAAAACCTAAAAATGTGATGCATCAATGGCTATGCCCAAAAGGCTAAGACCAAGTGTTAATGACACCTAAAACTTAGGGATCCAAAACTGCCTTCTGGACCTGACTGTACTGGCCGGTTGAGGGAAAGAACTACCTGGGTGGAGGCGGGAGGAACATTTGATGACATTTGTCAACCAAGTTATGGCGAGATATAAAACTGCCTCATATGAATAACGCAAGATTTGTTAGTCGGGATCAGAAACGGATTAAAATCTTTAATGTAAATTTTCACCCGGTTAATCATAAGTTAAAAACAATAATGTATAGACACCTTTAATTGGTATTAAAGTATTTTCTTAACGTCGACATACACACTTAGAAATAAATATACACTATATATATATCATGCCATATCTTTATCCTCATTTCAAATGCTACTTATGACATCAGTTCAGCAGAGGAAAAGGGACACATGTACGTTCCAACCCAAACATATCAACTCTAGTTAATGACCTCATTATAGATGTATAAACCTTGCCAGGAGTATCCCATCTCAATAAAACAACAATCCATACACATTACCCCATCCTCGTATATATTCGTCAGGCTATGGACAGTATGACAGCAGAAAAACACTTGTAATTTAGCCAAGGGTACATTTGAAAAAATCTGGACCTCACTTTCCATGTGTTGTAGGATTAGTCAATGTGGCTGGTAAGCTTTAAGCGAGGGGTGGGCCGACTGACACGGCCACTAATGAAATGGCTTCTTCTTCTCCCACATCGTCTACAGTGGGTCAGATTTTCAGAAAATGCACAATCTACATTGCTACACATCTCTCAAATTCTGCTTAATCAGAGTGAAATATGATAATATCTGAGTGTATTCTGTATAGTATTCATTCAATAAATCTGTCTGGTTATGTTGAACTGTATTTTGAACCCGATTTTTTGTCTTAAATGTGGGTTTTTTGTGGTGAGGGTGAATTGTACATTTTCTGAAAACCAGACCCTGGAGAAGGGGAGTGACGGCAGCCGCTGGGTGTAGACAAGAGAAATGTCGAGTTGAGCTAGAGGCAACATATCTCAACATGTGTGTAATATTAACTATAGGTGATTATAAGAGGTGGAGAAATAGACACTGCTATGCCTCATAATTATATCACACACCCCCGGGAGGTCCTTTTATATTACGTAATCAATACCGATCAAAGGCTGGTATCTTTGGCTATACAGGCAATGTCCAATGGATATGGGTCAGATTTTCAGAAAATGTACAATGTAATTCCGCCAATCGGCTCAAATAACCCGAATTTCTGACGAAAATAAAGTTAAGAATATAGTCCAACCTGACCAAACAGATTGCTAGAATCAATGCAATGCCGAATATACTCGAATTTACCTAGTATTGACCAAATTTTGCAGAATTTTGCAGAATTTACTAAATGTGTACAGCTGCCAATTGTACATTTTCTGAAAATCTGACCCATATGATGTTATTTGTAGGCAGGTAAGTTCGGATCTAAATGGGGGATGCAAAGAATCCTCTTTATACTGACAGGCAGTTCAGGAGGTTAAAGTGAAAAGAAAGTGATTCCTATTTGCTAGGAGATAAAATGGAATTAAACAACATTCCATTTGCCAAGGAACGAGGCAATATGCCACTGAAGTGCTTTATTACACATTCTGGTATCTTATATCAACCAGGAAAATGTGTGCCCGCTAGAGTAGAGGTTGATGCAGGGGATGTCTTTGGCTATTTACTTGTGTATGGATGGATTCTTTTTCTCATTTTCAATGACACTGCTACCCACCCACCGGCCCTGCTATCAGTATGATTCAATATGCATTTGTTTTGGTGACTGCCCTGCCTCCTCGCACATTTGGTGCGGGAGGCAGGACAGACAGCTGGCGCTCATGGTGTGAGTGCGACAAACTGTAAGGGTTGAGCAAGGAGGGTGCATTACATAACAGTATGGCGTTGTATACCATGCCTGCCTTAAAACACCCGATAGTTTATTACAGACTGTTTTAGTGGTGAGAACGGATTCAAAAATCACACTGAGCTAAAGTGTACAGAAATGGTATGTAGGACTATTGTAGGTAATTAGTTTTTTCTGCGGGAAAAATGCTGAGAACAGGTCGAAAATAGTTGGCAGTATTAAGTACAAATGCGTAGAACCCAGATGGTAGATGCAACGGTCTCGATTGTGAATAGAAGTCATTTTGACTTTTTCCTGGGGAAGGTTGCCGACGGTCTAGACTAGCTGATCCTACTGGATTCAGGAATAAGGTGTGTGTGTGAAAGAGAGAGATAGAGAGAGAGACAGTGAAAGAGGGAGATAGAGACAGAGACAGAGAGAGAGAAAGAGACAGAGAGAGATACAGACAGAGACAGAAAGAGAAAGATAGAGACGGACAGACAGAGAGAAAGAGAAAGTGACAGGCAGACAGACAAAGAGAGACAGACAAAGAGAGAAAGAGAGAGAGACAGAGAGATAGAAAGAGAGGTAGAGAGAGGAGAAAGAAAGAGAAAGAGAGAGAGAGAGAAAGGAGATAGATAGATAGAGAGAGAGGGATACAGAGAAAGAGAGAAAGGCGGGGGGAGGGGAGAGAGATAGAGATAGAGACAGACAGAGGCAGTGAGAGACAGAGCTATATATTATACCACTAATGATCTCGGACTTAACATCACATACTATAGCGGCGTTCAAAATCATTGCCAGCTAATCTTTAAAGAAGTTGGACATTTCATGTGATCAGGCCGCTCTGACTAATCAACACTCCACATAAAGACCCGCTTCTTCAAGAAGCGCAACCACTATATATTTCTGACCAATTTAGCGTCTAATAAGCTCAACGCCATTACCGATATTGAAGACTGTAATATTCTCCCACTTACTAGTGGTGGCCGCGGGTAATCGCTAGTGACAATGCGATAGATAAACGTCTCATCACATGATGGATTCTAAACAGTTAAGGGTCAGATTTTCAGAAAATGTACAATTGGCTGCTCTACACATTTAGTTAATTTGGATAAATTAGGCTGGAAAATGATGAATACCGGGAATATCTGAGTATATTTGGTATCGCATTGATTTAAAGTATCAGTTCTGTTATGTTAAACTGCATTTTGAAGCTCATTTTTGTCTTAAATGTGGGTTATTGGAGAGGATTGGTGAAGGCGAATTGTACATTTTCTGAGAATCTAACCCTTAAGATCGTTAGAAGCCCACCACACACCACTCTCCCTGCGATACTGGCATGTCTTCAAAACACACCAGACCATTATGTGTTTTTTAAAAAAAGGAAAAAAAAGAAAAAAAGCGTTTGAAGATTCCCCCCCCCCTACCCCGGCCAACCACCAATATATACCATATACCATGCAAATATTTGGCAACATTTTTATCGAAAATTGCAAGAATATATCACCAATATCAGAGCTTGTATTAATGATTTATGAAAACCAAATGCATGATGGGAAAGATAGGGACTTGTGTCATGGAAACATGTATAAGACATGGATATTGACATTAGAGCATTGATAAATAATCCATGCTGAACATGGCATGTTTTTTATAGATTTTAGACTGTACCATTATTCCCATATTTCCATGCGAATCAAGATTCAAAATGGCGGCTATGCAAATCCCCTATTCCACTGTTGGGGGGAATTTTAAATAATGAGCAATATCTTTTGATAGGATTGTTTAACGATATTTTCATTATAAAAGAAGGTTTCTGTGGTTAAAATGAAGCAACGGGCACCCCCATTACATGTACCTACGACGAATATTTAGCAAAGTACGGCTACAAAACCCCATTTTGTAAGCCGTTTTTCTCTTTAAAAGTTGAGTATATTTGAAACGAAGGTCCATATATTTGTTCTATTCTAATTTAGTGTTATTTCTCCTTTGGTGTCGTAATACTCAAGCCTTTAGGTATCAAGACATGGCAAAAAGAATTCATTTATTCATATATTTAGTCTGATTTTATGGCAAAATGTGTTGGTGTAGGTAAATGTACCCATTCAATATACTGTCACTGAGGCTCAGAAATTAAATAATAAACAGAATGTATATGGGTCAGATTTTTAGAAAATGTACAATTCGCCTTCACCAATCCTCTCAAATAACCGACACTTAAGACAAAAATGAGCTTCAAAATGCAGTTTAACATAACAGAACTAATACTTTAAATCAATGGGATACCAAATATACTCAGATATACCCAAAATTCATAATATTTTTAGTCGAATCTAGGCGAAATTACTTAATATGTAGAGCTGCCAATTGTACATTTTCTGAAAATCTGACCCATATTCATTATTATAAAGGAGTGAAAATGGTGATTATCCTACAAAACATAGAAACTCCTTCAACTGTCTTTATTTATTCATATATAAGTAGTGAAATGCCACTGAAACGCTGTGGTGTAGGCAAATTGTCATCCATA
Source organism: Sthenelais limicola (assembly GCA_942159475.1). Lineage (NCBI taxonomy): Eukaryota > Metazoa > Annelida > Polychaeta > Phyllodocida > Sigalionidae > Sthenelais > Sthenelais limicola. Next base: position 106,218,919 of record OW804098.1, read on the forward strand.
TTTATTAATAATTTGTCAGAATCTTTGTTAAATTTATATAAATTATTGTTATCTAGGCTTATGCTATACCTATTATGAGCCCTATCAGCAACTGAAATATGAATTTGTGTGGGTTTTTTTGGTTTTTTTTAACTACGTACGGTGTTAATCCGGAATAAAAGTACTGGCTGAAAATAAGCCCTGGCCGCCATTCCATCGTGAATTAATTTTCTTTTTTTCTCCATCTTGTTTTAGAGAAAGACTGTCAGCGGACATTACAAATCAACCGAATCAGCGTTATCGCTTGGAAGATATTTAACTGGAGAACGAAAATAAAAATTCGAGATGATGGATATTTATGTATTTTATAATGTAAATAGCCCACCCCAGGTGCATGGCAAAAGTGATAAATCAACCAGCTCTCGGACTGGATTCATCACTGACACCAGAAGTGATAAATAAGATATAAATCATATATTTCCTCTGAGATGTGTCAAAGAGGGGAAGGAGTGGTACTCAACACTCCCTCCCCACCCCTGACACCGAGTCAATTGGGGTCTAATATGTTTGGTATTATTCACTGCAACCAGGTGTCAAAGAGTCAGATTTTCAGAAAATGTACAATTCGCCTTCACCAATCCTCTCAGATAACCCACATTTAAGACAAAAATGAGCTTTAAAATGCAGTTTAACATAACGGAACTGATACGGTTACAAGATGGCGACGCTACGTGCAACACGCCTAGACACACGCTGAGCAAAGAAACTATCAGTTAGGGATATTCCCACCGATGCCAGGACACATTCTCCACTAATTCGAATGGAACTTCCGGACTGACTTTACTGAGCTATTGGATGAGTGATTTTGATTACAGGGAGTACCTTTATTATCGATTCTCTAATAGTCATAGGTCCAATGAATGAACGCTACCCAATTATCGCCCACCATGACCACCATGACTCAGGTTACCGTATTCACTCAACCATAGCACTCTCTATTGACTTTAGCCACAACTTCCTTGTATAACTCAGTGATCACCGGACCAATTACTGACCTTCCACCCTAGCTGTGAACCTTTAATTCTTTCGGAGGAGTACCCATTTAAACTGATTGGCCTTACTGAACTCTGCCATTCACTGCCATTCACTACAGAATGTTCTTACGCAGTAGTAGTCCTACTACCGCTACTAACTCTATTAGTCAACAAGTCAGAGCTATGTCCACCCCCCCTAAAACTCCATCAAAAATGGCTAGCTCAGATCCTAACTCTTCATCACTTCTGGATAATTGTTCCACGGTTGTTCTTCCCACCATTCGCATATGTAGTCCCCAGAGTAAACCCGCCGACGTCTCCCCTACTGCCTCCCTACCTGTAGACGAATCGACCCCAGTTCACACCCCTGAAGCTGATTCTCCAATTCCCTTCAGCCCAACTAAGCTTGAAACTAAAAACATTACTTCGCTTAATGAACTTGCGGATGATATGAAGAATTATTACGATAAACTTTTTGCTAAACAGCAGACCGCCACCGCTACTATTAAGAGCACAGTCGAGACGTTGAATACCAACCTAACTAGTGTTAGTACTCAACTAACGTCTAAGCTCACCGAATTAGAAGCTAGGATTTCTAATATTGAAACTAGTCACATTCCCCCGGCAGAAATTGATCAAAAAATCAATGATTCGGTGGCAAATTCCCTACCACCTCAAATTGATAGAGTTAAGGCCGAACTGCTCTCAAATCAAGCCCAGTTTAAAACTAGTTGCGATGCCCGCCTCGACGCCGCCCAACTTGTTATTGATAAGAAACTTAAAGAATTCAATGATAAACTTGGTGAGTACAAATTAGAAGCTGATCGTGCTTTTGCTTGGCAGACGCATACTATGGCTATCGCATCTCAAAACACAATAGCACTGATAAAAGCTAACAAGAAACTTTCAACGACTACCGATCGAATGGAAGTTTTAGATGCCAAAAATCGTAGATATAACTTTATCATTGACGGGGTCCCTGAACTGCAAGGTGAAGTCCTACCCACTAGAGTTGTAAGCATTATTCAGCCCACAATCCATGCTTTTTCAGCAAATGACATCGATGTTGTTTACAGGCTAGGGAAGTATAAAGACAACAAAACACGTCCCATACTGATCTCTACGTTGTCGTTGACGGCTAGAGATCGAGTTATACACCTGGCAAAAACAATCAAACAAAACAGCCCAATCAGAGATATCTGGATCAACAAAGACCAGGCCGACGATTCTAGGCGCAAGTTTCAATTGATGCGGCAATGCAGCAATGCACTCAAAACACTAGATCCAAAAAATCCCCCCACCCTCGCTTCTACCCATATTGTTTACAACAAGCGTAGATACAACTGGGACGATCTCCCCAATCTCCCAGTTGGGGCACGCCCTGAAGATATAAAATCGCGCGAGTACAAAGATGGGAAAGCATATGGCTACCAGGGGGAACATGTGTTTGCATCGAACTTCTATCAGCGAGAATTCTGGTTTGAAAACATGCGCTTCTCTTCGGTCGAGCAAGCGTACCAACATCGGAAATTGTTATCCGCTGAGAAACCAGAGTTAGCTGCCGCAGTTTTGTACACAGACAATCCTTATGAAATTAAATCAATAGGCGACGGTGTCACTCCTTCTGACTACTGGGCTAACAATAAACTCTATGAATTGAAGAAACTCATGATTGAAAAATTCAAACAACATCCAGACCTCAAGAATAAGTTGATCAGCACTGCTTACGTAGAATACTACGAAATGACGGTTGGAAACCAGTGGGGAACTGGCCACCGTATCACCGACCAACACTTCGATCCGGACTCATTTCAGGGCGAAAACTTCCAAGGTAACCTTTTGACGGAAATTAAAACCGAGCTGTCCGCCTTCAACTGAACTATCTCAGTACTCAATATCTACCATGGCAAATCTTGGACGACCTGATTTTATGTTCATAGGCGACTCAAGGACACGCAAGTTGGAACAACGACTTGACAGCTATTTGGATCCGTCCACATTTATTACACAAACCTATGCCAGCGCATCGGTTAAGATGTCGGCCCACTTGTCCTTTGATGCTGTCGCCCGCTATAAACCACGCACCATCTTCTTCCTCTCAGGTCTTTGCTCGATAACACGAAAAGACTCAGTTACCAAGTTAGTATCTCTTGCCAACAATGATATTAATGCCAGTGTTGATAGCTTTATCACTGGAATGAGTTATTCACAAAACCTGGTTGAACAAGCCTCCTTGCCCTATACTCCCGATGTGATTTTCTGCCCAGTCACCGGCATGGATCTAGCCGCCTATAATTCCATGCCGTCGATTCATCCACAACAACAGACCCTCGACCTGTGTGTAGTTGAAGTAAATAAGGCAATCTTTCAACGCAACCGTGATTTCTCTCTTCCCACACCATTTACCAATACCTATGTGCACCCTAATTTTCGCAATATTCACAAGAACCTATACTATAGGCTAACTTCTGATGGATGTCACCTCCCACCGCGAGGTCTAGATGAGTGGGCGTGGAAGCTAACAAAAGTTTGCCGTCAGCTCTCTATCAACTACTAAGTTCAGCAGACAGCCCTTCCTATCTCAACCAAACCTATCCATGATGTATCTACGACCAACCAAAACTATCCATGATGTATCTACGATCCCCATGAGGGCTACAAGTGATCCATGACTGTGACACCCCTTATAATATTAATTTACATCAGGATATATATAAACGAAGACTCTTTTCACTTCGTCGGAGGTCGGTCAAAACTACTTACATCATCTAACACAGTTGATACGTTATCTAACTACTGATTATTATTCCTCATTATATATATGTGGCAGTGATATACTTAGCCTGAGCCGATTCCTATTATGAAATTGTATTGAATATACTCAACGAATTTTGCCATACTTTCTGTGAGTTAAATCGCAATGTATAGCACTTAGGTTATTGTTATACTTGCTAAATAGTATATATTGATTGATTTCATTGTTACATTTATTGAGGTATTCACTTATCCCTGAGTCATGATTGACCAATGTGCGACTGCCAAATTACATTTGATAGCTATCATTATTATTACAAACATCGAGGTATATATACATTCCTGATCGAGATTGAGGCATATATACAGTCCTGATTGTGATTGTTTGGCTGATCGCCCTTGATTTATTTTATAGCATTTACTGATCTCATTCCGTCCTGATCTCACTCCGTCCTTATGAATGTCATGTAATATAATATAATATTTATGACGATTATTGTTGTTGGTTACCTCATCTTGATATTGATTGCAAAGTGAAACCCTCTCCTTAGTTACATGATTATTAAAAACCCCTGTGTCCTCGCATCGGTAACACCTTAATAAACCATATTATAAATGAACACAAAAAGTTGGTTTATCCCTTACTGGTTTTATTATTATACTGTTTTGTCTTATGACAACTGCAGCACCTGATTCAGTGCAACAATTGCACACATTAGCCTGTAGCAAGGGATTTAGGTTTGTGAGCCTGAATATTCGGAGTTTGCTGAGGAACCTGGAGGAGGTAGAGACCCTTCTCTCTAAGTCAAAGGTAGAGGTGCTCCTGCTTTGCGAGACTTGGCTCTCTGACAGGGTATCTAATGTTCAACTAGAGATACCTAATTATAAACTGGTGAGGTCTGATCGGGCTAGTGGCAGAGCTAGGGGGGGTGGCTTAGCATTATATATTAAGGATGACATAAAATTTGACCCAAATGCTTACTCGAACTTCAATGTTAGCAACACTGACTTAGAGGTGCAAATCTTGAAAATAGCTGACGATAATCAGAAGTCTAAGATCATCCTCAATGTCTATCGCCCCCCTAGTGGGAAATACCAAGTAGCCATTCAAGCTATTCAAAGTATATTGGATGAAATCCCAAGTAACAATGAAATATTTATGTTTGGTGACTTCAATATTAACTTCGGTGATAATTCTCTAGCTTCGAATGAACTTATAAAACTCTCCCAAGCAAATCAATTGATCCAATTAATCAATTTGCCCACCAGAGTTACTTCATCCACTGCCACTTTGCTCGACCACATCTACACTAATTCCAATTATATTCTCTCATCTGGAGTCATCAATATTAACATTTCTGATCATAACCCTATTTACGTCGTCAGGAAAAAAATTAAAACTAAATACAATAAAACCACCTTCAGTACTAGGAGTTATGCAAATTTTGATGAACCAATTTTCCTTCAAATACTCAGAGACCATAACTGGAATTATTATTACACTCTCCGTGATCCCGATGAGTGTTGGGAATATTTTGAGAAACTTATTTACACAATCCTTGATAGGATGTGCCCTGTCAGAGAGTACAAAAATGTTCGCACTAGAAGTGAATGGATTAACGGTGATCTATTTGCCCTTATGAAAAGGCGTGACAAGTTCTTCAAGCTTGCTAAAAAGTATAATTCACCAGATCTTTTTGACCAAGCAAAAATGCTAAGAAAAGAAACGAACAAATTGGCAAAGTCCTTGAAGAATACTTATATAAAGGCCACCCTCGAGCATTGCTCGGACGATCCCCATAAATTTTGGGAGAAAATGAAGCCTTTCATAAATCCAGACAAGGTCCAGAGGAAAGAAAATATAACACTCGAAAACAACAATGATACTTTAAAACCGGAAGAAGTTCCTGATTGTTTCAACGACTATTTTGCCACCATTGGCCCTAAGTTAGCTGAGGGGATTAACCCTCTAGATGATGCTGAACTTACGTCGTTCAATAACAATCTTGCTGAGGAAAGGGCCTTTCCTTCCTTCAACTTTGCACAGATAAACCAAGATACTCTTAAAAAGATTATCAAGGATTTACCGCAATACAAATCTTCAGGTTTAATACACCTGAAATCATCACTTCTTAAGAAGATATTGTTGTGTTTAATAGACCAGTTCAAATTTCTGGTTGAGTTGTCTCTATCCTCTGGGCTGATCCCAAACAAATGGAAACTGGGCAGAGTCACACCCTTATACAAGGCAGGAGCGCCTACTAGTCCTGGGAATTATCGGCCGATTACAAGCATCTGTATGCCTGCTAAGATTCTCGAAAAGGTTGTCCAAAGACAATTAATGTCACATCTCGATGTTAATGACATACTTTACGAGAAACAATACGGTTTCAGAGCAGGATACTCTACGAATGACGCTGTTGTCTCTTTCTTAGACTTGGTTTATAAAGCAATTAACGACAACAAATGCTGTAGAGCAGTCTACCTGGATTTCAGAAAGGCCTTTGACACTGTCGATCACCAAATATTATTACAAAAGCTTAGGAAAATTGGACTTGCAGGTACTGAACTATTATGGTTCACCAACTACCTCAAAGATCGTAAGCAGCAAGTCTATATAAATAACCATATCTCCCAAACCAAACTTATTACCTGCGGTGTTCCTCAAGGTACAACCCTAGGCCCCATACTATTCTCTATATATATAAACGACCTTTCCTTACAAGTTAAAAACACTAACCTACAACTCTTTGCCGATGATACTATTATTTGCAAAGAAGGCAGTGATTTGAATATTGTAACAAACCAACTTCAATCTGACCTTACCAACATAGTGATCTGGTGCAAAGCCAACAAGATTTCTCTTAACGAAGACAAATCGAAGATTATGACCTTTTTGAGAAGGCCTTCCCTGAGATCCAGGTGGAAAGCTGAATCCTCTGCATTTAAAGTTTTCTTGGGCCAGAGTGAGCTAGAAGAAGTCGAAAACTATAAATACTTAGGTACTGTCGTTGACGGACCTTTAACATTCAAAAAACACCTATCCAACATCAAAAAGAAAGTGTCTCACAAAATCTGGCTCTTCCGACATCTTAGGAGCAAGTTGAACGTCTATCTGAGCGCCCAGATCTACAAAGCAACCATTTTACCTCTAATTGATCAATCCGATATATTCTATGATTCGGCAGCAAAATCAAAACTAACTTTTCTTCAGACCCTTCAAAATAGAGCCCTTAGGATAATAACTAGAACTAATAGGTTTCAAAATGTTGACCAATTTCATGATCAGTTCAACTTGCTCCCACTCAAGCAGAGGAGGAGGCTTCATTTGTTACAACAGGCCTACAGAGCTAGAGAAAATATCGATCGACTGGATCTAAGGCCCATTCGTACGCGTCAACACAATCCTGATAAAATTGTATTTAAATGCCCGATTCCCAGGCTAGAAATCATTAGACGTTCTATATTGTACAAGCTACCCTTGTATTGGAACCATCTTGAGGCCCAAACACAAAGAGCCGATATATCTAAAAACTTTACAAAAAGAGTAAGATTAAATGCTATTTGGGAAGATAATAACTTCATCTATTAGAATTAGCTATCCTAGCTTATTCTCCCTTTTGTGGCTTGGGACCCCCTCGTTGGTTCCCTTACTTGATGTGGCAACTCTAGGTCTCTCTACCTCCCCCTCCTCCTTTACAGGTTCCTCTTGGTCTCTTTATTTGATTCCTCTACTATCGAGTCCTCAGTTTACGCATGTCTCACGCTCACACATATATGTCTCATCTTAGTCGTTCTCATACTTTGATCTAACTAGTAATGACCACTGAATATCTAAAGTGGTATATAGAGAGTGATTTTCCTGGTCCCTTGACTAGTCTAGTAATAACGCAAACAGTATTGATCTTATATCCTGCGTAATCGCACCGCTGGAGTTCGTTCTTGCATAAATCACGATTATTATACTAAAACCACAAGTAGTAAGGGCCACCTTCATGTCGTTGACGTGCTGGTGGATTGTTACTCTTACTAAAATGTTAACCACTGTGTCCGGCAGGGCTTGAAACCCTCCCTAATTGTTGGGAGTTTAGACCCGCCGACATTATCCACAGATAAATAAAAGTATAACAACAACAACAACAAACAACTTTAAATCAATGCGATACCAGATATAGTCAGATATACCCGGTATTCATCATTTTTTCAGCCTAATTTAGCAGAATTTCCTAAATTGGTAGAGCTGCTAATTGTACATTTTCTGAAAACTTGACCCCAAAGCCCAGGCGTTCTCGGAACCCCAAAAGACAAAATAAAAAAAAACTCATCTGACAAAACTATTTGTCAGAATTGTGTTAACCTGATATCAGCAAGATGCTGATTCGATAAAGAAATAATTTCCCCCCGGAGAATATTTGACGCGGATGCCAGGAAGAAAATGAATTTATAGAGAAAAGTATTCCACAAGGTTATCGGGGTGAGACTTCCCACGGATAGCTTTATACTTGTCGGAAGATTGATGGAGTTTTCTAAATATACCTGTAGATGGGTCAGATTTTCTGAAAATGTACAATCGGCATCTGTACATTCTGCTAAATTAGGCTGCAATTTGGTCAATACTAGGTAAATTCAAGTATATTCGGCATTGCATTGACTCTAGCAATATGTTTGGCTAGGTTGAACTGTATTTTGAACTTTATTTTCGTCTGAAATTTGGGTTATTTGAGAAAAATGGTGACGTTGAATTGTACATTTTCTGAAATTCTGACCCATATCAAGTGATGACTATAGGAAGGCCAATCAGTCAGGACCTGTAGTTCAAAAGACAAGCGCTAGGTAGAGCCAAGAATAATCTGATATTGAAACTACAAACTACATGACGCACTGAGATTGCATTTCCACTGAAGCCATATTCCATCCTAAGCTCAACTAATTCAATTCAAGATACCGTATAAGCTTACTTACTGGGGATTGTGTACTGACAGTGTTGTAAGCCTTTGTCATGATGCAAATACAGGTTAACTAACGAGTTGGTTGAAGGAGCGTGAATATTGCACGAGTTGCTTAGCAACTCGTGCAATATTCTAAGCGACTGAAACCAATGAGTTAGTTAACAGATTTATTATACATGCTTTCAAACGGGAAAATAGAAAAGAAATCGAGTCATAAATTTGAATTTTACTGGTAATCTTAGTAAAAAAAACCAGATTGGTTGACATGACAACCCCACGTAAATCACTAGTGAAATACGCACTCTGCGTAAATCGCTCTAGATACGTTGTCCTCACTCAGAGCAATGCGTGTATAATAAAAGTATGTACATGTCTATACCGATCTTGATTGGAAAAGCAGTTCAAAACAGTAAAATGACCAAAATACTCACAAAAACTATTATTGTTAAATGCCTGTAAGTGAATAAAAAAAAACAAAAAAACACACTCACTACCATATATCTGTCTAAGTGTAATGAATTTTCGTTCTCGTTCTATGATACCATAAACAGCGATTCCATACACCATTCTGCTAAAGTCCAATTACATCTTTTTACTTTTTCCCAAAGGTGGAAAGAGAATTACCGCCACTGTTTCGCTCACTTTGGCACACAGCTAAATTGTGCCCGTCCAAATGGAGATAGGAAGGCTGACGACTTGGCAGAGAAAACCTATGTTCTACTTAAACATCAGAGCCTAACGCCTTGACTATTTGCTGGCCCAGTAAAAACCTCTCCCGCCATGAAACATTAACAAGGAATTACCAGCCATCCAAGGATAAATATCTATTATTTCCGCGTTAGACCTGAATCCTTGGAAATTGGATACCGATGATATTCCTCCAAGCATTAGGCCAATCTAGCTTCCCGCCGGAAGCTCTTCAGACTCCAGCCAATATTAAATGCTAAACTCAAATCCTATGGGAAAAGTATCTTATAAATAGTAAAATAAATGGGGTATTTTTTTTATAACAAGCCATTCCAAAGTCAGGACACACCGAAAGGATTCAATTGTAAAATAATTAATCCATTATGATGGTTTAAAGATGTATAGGGGTTAGATTTTCAGAAAAGGTACAATTCGCATTCACCGATCCTCTCAAATAACCCACATTTAAGACAAAAATGAGCTTCAAAATGTAGTTTAAGATAATAGAACTGATACTGTAAATCTAATATGTTAAACAGCATTTTGAAGCTCATTTCTCTCTTAAATGGGGGTTATTTGGGAAGATTGGTGAAAGCGAATTGTACATTTTTTAAAGATCTGACCCATATATGGCCGATGGAATAGAAAACACGGATATATGTTCTCTATTGATTGTTTAAATTTATTCATAAATAACTTCAAAACAAATTAATGGAGATATGAGACGATACAACAAACACATCAAAATGAAATATATATAAATGTGGCTCTCTCTCCCTTCTTCTCTATCTCTATTTCCTGGGTATGATCATAATCTGCCTCCCTTTCAGCTCTCCCGCCCTTGATATAACCATCTTAAATGTGTTGATAAGGGCGTAAAGCAACCAATCTCACTCACTATATATAAATGTGGAGCTTATCGCATGGGCATACACCATAAACGTGACCTTCAATGGCGATCCAGAAAGTAAGGGGTTTGCCAGCTTTACGCTCTGTTAACTTATTTAATGGGTCAGATTTCCAGAAAATACACAATCTACGGTTCTACACATCTTTCAAATTCAGCTAAATTAGAGTGAAAAATGATAAATACTGAGTGTATTCTGTATTGTATTCATTCAATAAATCTGTCTGGTTATGTTGAACTGTATTTTGAACCTGATTTTCGTCTTAAATTTGGGTTATTTTAAAGGATTGGTGAAGGCGAATTGTACATTTTCTGAAGACTTGACCCATATTTAGTCACGGTTGCAGGAAGGTGTGTAGTATAGGGGAAGATGTAAGCTTCACCTCAGACTAGACTCTAACATAAATAAATGTTCAACTTCCCAAAGCTTCCCTGGTCATATTTAATGGACACAAAATCCAGCCCTGCTTAGATATGGTAAAGCTACAGTACTTCAAGGGTCAGATCTTCAGAAAATGTACAATTCGCCTTCACCAATCCTCTCAAATAACCCACATTTAAGACAAAAATGAGCTTCAAATGCAGTTTAACATAACAGAACTGCTACTTTAAATCGGTGCCATACCAAATATACTCCGTATATATATACCTGGTATTCATCATTTTCAGCCTTTTTTTTAGGAGAATTTCCTATATGTGTGGAGCTGCCAATTGTAGTACATTTTCTGAAAATCTGAGCCTCAAGTTAGTCAAAAATGGCCACATGTGGGGGTAGTCTGGCACAATACTTTCCACACAGGATAGCAGTAAGAGAGAAATTATGTAGCAAGTAATCTGGGTATGATACCCCGCGGCACTGCATGAGCTTGCAGGGGTTGATTTAGTCAACAAGTAGAGCCATTAATTGTCAGGGCTGCAGAGGTGGCTGCCTCTTCCCAGGGGAGGAATATAGTATAGGATGCCCTTAGCATGTATACGGGTCAAGTGTTCTGAAAATGTACGATTGGCCTTCACCAATCTCCTCAAATAACTAAAATTTAAGACGAAAATCAGGTTTAAAATACAGTACAACATAACCAGACAGATTTATTGAATGAATACACTCAGATATACTCATTTTTTATCATTTTTCACTCTAATTCAGCAGAATTTGAGGGATGTGTAGAACTGTAGATTGTACATTTTCTGAAAATCTGACCCATTATACATCCCCATTATACATTCACTTGTCTAAAGAGGAAAGAAAAAGGAAAATAATACTGGATTGAAATTTTTGATCCGGGAAATAAAACCATATTTCTGGCATATGTTTGGCCAGATTCATGACATCCAGAATGATACATTGGACAAACCAAACGCTAGTTTTGTTATAATGTAGAGGAACAGATATCTGGAGAGAACTAGCAAGAAAAAAAAGACTACTGTAAATGTATTAATGTTCGCGCAGTATTTATTTTCGCGCAACCAAGTTTTGCGCGAAGATAAATTCTGCGCGAAAGGTATAATTATTGCATAAACAAGGTGTGAGACTGCCTTGCTGCGTGAATATAAATCAGCGGGAAAAGATTTCAAAGTATAATACAAATATTTAACTATAGAGACATTGAACAAGACACTTTGACGGACACGATAAAACAATTTAAGTTTATTTAGGGTCGTCAGGAAAACCTAAATGTAGAGGACGTTTCACCCTGTTTCGATGCAATGAAATATGTATACAATTTATGTGAATCGTCATATGTATGAAATGTATTGGAATAAAAATGTTATATATATATATATATATAAGTACTTAGTGCGCGAAAATTTATCTGCGCGAAAATAAATACGTTTACAGTATACCATGAAAATAAGTTTTTACAAAAATGTACAGCTGGTAATTCTGGATATGAAACATCATTTTCGAAACAAAGTTGTTATCTTTAACACAGACGTACGTCATTGATATATTGCAGTATATCAGTATCTAAGATAAAGTTATGTTATCTTTACATAAAATATCGCGTTTTTTTTGTGTCTCTCGTTTCAAGCATACCGTTATAAGAGCGGAGAAAACTCAATCTCCTGGGGACTGCCATCTATTTTCTCATCATAAACAGAGACACAAGATGACAGGAACATGCGAGCATAGACTAGTCATTTTTTTTTTTTTTTTTTTCATTTTTTAGACTAGTCATTATTCACTGTATCTTCGAGGGGCATAAACAATAACAGGAATTCCATTAAGAAAATATTTGCTGAATTTCTTGCGAAAAGAAGGCTAAGCAAAATATATTGTCTCCTTTCATCAAGCAAGCATAAGGGTAAGATTTTTTTTTAAAATGTACAATTAGCAGTTCTACACATTGTGGAATTTCCGCTAAATTTGGTTGGAAAATGAAGAATACCGGGTATATCTGAGTATATTTGGTATCGCATTGATCTGAAGTATCAGTTCTGTTATGTTATGTTAAACTGCATTTTGAAGCTCATTTCTGTCTTAAATGTGGATTATTTGAGACGATTGGTGAAGGCGAATTGTACATTTTCTGGAAATCTGACCCATATTGATGATAAGCCTTCGCAAATAGAACCCTCCGGAGGGGAAGGTATTGGAAGTCTGATCATATTGATATTTTTATTCCTGGTGTTGACTTACGAATGGTTGCTTATAGCCAAGGGAACATATCTAGTCGAAAATGCATGGCATATTCAAAATATTCCACAGTTCGTGTCAAAACAATGTGGTGTTATCTTAACCTCGTGCTATTTCTCAAATATTCCAGCAGAGGAAGAAGACGAAGAAGCAGGAGCATAGGATAGGAAGTAATGGAGACGTTATTAGAGAGTTTCCGCAAGCAAACGTAACCATCACGTAAACGTATCCGTATCTTTTTTTGTGAATTACGTCGCATTTTTATGTATGAAAAATAAATTGTGAGATGAAACATTTTGCTTGATATGTTACGTTACGTTTTTCCCGCCATGTTTTGCTGAACCTCTTTCTTCCTTTTAACTTATGTTTGTATATCAGAGATACGTTTACGTATAGGTTAGACTTGCTGAACCTCCCTATTAAAACTGACCCACACTTCTAAGTATTTAGCCGTAGCATTCCCGGCACGTTAATCATCATGTTTAGATGACAGGTCCAGTTAGGAATATAATTAGGGACATACAGCCAAGCTGGACACACGTTGAAGGAGAGGTCGCCAGAAACCTCGCCCCACTCACTAATGGCTCAGATGTTCTGAAAATGTACAATTGGCAGCTGTACACATTTAGTAAATTCTGTTAAATTAGGCTGCAATTTGGTCAATACTAGTTAAATTCGAGTATATTCGGCATTGCATTTATTCTAGCAACCTGTTTGGTTAGGTTGAACTGTATTTTGAACTTTATTTTCGTCTTAAACGTGGGTTATTTGAGGGGATCGGTGAAGTTGAATTGTACATTTTCTGAAGACTTGACCCATATGGTGGATCGAAAGTTGGTGAAGAAAGCTTGGACGCCTTCATCTTTTCTAAATAAAGAATTTTAATATCAGAAGATTTATTATTACCGGTACGGTAAGTTAAGGATGTTAGTATAGGGGAGTTGCATAGACGCCATTTTGAATCCTAATTTGCATGGCATTATGGGAGCAATGGTACAGTATAAAATCTATAGAAATTATCCAATATTCAGCACGGGACATTTATCAATGCTCCAATGTCAATATCCATGTGTTATACATGTTTCCATAGGACACGCCTTCAACGTTCCCATCATGCATTTGGTTTTCATTGAAAATCTATAAATCCTGTGATATTCGTGAAAACATTCTTGCAATTTTTTTTTATAAAAATGTTCCCAAATATTCGTATGTCAGATCTCATCAAAATCCATCCCATGATGCACTGTACCAGACATGCGCAGTGGCACATGTAAGTCCCCTATTGATATATTCATCGTTAGCCCAATGACTCTCTCAGTCTGTCTCCCCCCGACCACACAAGTCAAACACCCTCCTGTCCCATCAAGCTCACAGCATCTAAAAGTTCTAAGAATATTTACTCGTTGCTTTCACAACATAATAAATACATTAGCGACAAAAATTTCCTGCAGAATGAACTAAGGATGTTGGATCTCCACCCAGCAGCACACAAACCACACACGTCACAAACATCAATATAGTTAGATTTACAAACGCTGCTAAGCGAGACCAAATACAATTAATGATATTAATTGTGTCTTACGACAGGAGCAGTATAGTCCAGAAGGGGCACACCAGTACCTGAAACTTGGGGACCAGGTGTTTCTCACTAAGTGGTAGTCGCCCCTTCTGGACGGCGATCTGCCTCCAGTGAGGCTCTCTATGGATGGGTTGGGAAGGCAACATTAATGTTTTTGGCAATTTTCATTTTCAAAATGGTTTATAATGTTGACACGAGAAATATAAATGATTACAAGGTCTTCACAGCCTTAACCAAGGCTGAATGTATGTAACTTATATTCTCTTAAGACTGTAAATATCCTCCTATATCTCACCCCTCATCCTATCATTGTATTTCTCTCCTAGTTCCTTCTCTTAGCTAGTCTCTTTCTCTTTGTGTTGTTACATGCATAACATAGTCACTGTTTAACTCATCAAAAGGTAACAGCCACTCAACCAGATTTAACCGATCCAACGGTTAAAACTGAGGCTCATTTCCTACCAATTATACACATGTTACTGTACTTGCATGACAGGATTGTATAGTGTCATATTATTGTGTGTATCAATTAATAAACGTTTCTAATAAAAACAATATTTATCGTTGTGTTCATTACCTACTGGGAGGTACTTCTATTCAGGCAAAATCTCAAGGGAGCACAGCCTTCTCTTCTTATTTTTTAAATTTTCTTTTCTGTTCTTATCTTAATATACGCCATATAAACAATAAACAATGTAAAAAAAAATAAAAAAAAATATAAACAATAAACTGTTTTTCTTAGGTTAGGGGGAAGGCAGGTGATGGTAATCATAATAATGGTGGCTGGCACACCAACACATTTCATTATGAACCCAAAAGAAATACTTAGCCATAAATCCAGAAAATTAGAGACATGAACCACTTCATCATATCCCTACAGGTCATTCATTTTTTTCTCTTCAGGACATTCACCTTTAGATAGCCCCGACCATTAGCACGCATTTCATTATGGGGTCAAATTTTCAGAAAATGTACAATTGGCAGCTCTACACATTTAGTATATTCTGCTAAATTAGACTGAAAAATGATAAATACTGGGTATATCTGAATATATTTGGTATCGCATTTATTTAAAGTATCAGTTCTGTTATGTTAAACTGCATTTTTAAGCTAATTTCTGTCTTAAATGTGGCTTATTTGAGAGGATTGGTGAAGGCGAATTGTACATTTTCTGAAAATCTGACCCAAGAACCCAAGAGAAATACTTAGCCATAAATCCAGAAAATTAGAGACATGAACCTCCATCATATCCTTACAGGTCATTCATTTTTTTTATATTTTTTTTCTCAGGACATTCACCTTTAGATAGCCCCAACCATTAGCACCATGTTCACAGCCTGGATAATAAGAAACTGGTCCCGATTTGATAACAGGGTCAGATCTTCAGAAAATGTACAGTTCGCCTTTACCAATCCTCTCAGATAACCCATATTTAAGACAAAAATTAGCTTTAAAATGCAGTTTAGCATAACAGAACTGATACTTTAAATCACTGCGATACCAAATATACTCAGATTTACCTGGTATTCATCATTTTTAAGCCTAATTTAGGAGAATTTCCTAAATGTGTTGAGCTGCCAATTGTACATTTTCTGAAAATCTGACCCAAAAACTGGTACCACACACCAACTGGTGAAGAAAGCTTTCTGATGTAAACTTGAAAACACGCGCCGCCTTTCTAAGAGAGAATAAACAGTTCGTGTTTTTTAGAGATGAATGAATAACTTCTTCCCCGCGTGGCGTCAAATAAATGGATGAGTTTTGTGAGAGACGAATATAAAAATATGTCATTAAATTTATATATTTAGCACAAATACTCACATGTTATGATAGATATAAATTGGGCAGGTATTTATAGTTTTTCCATGATTTGAAGATTTTATAAATAAAAGCGATTAAGGTTATGAATACATATATAATATGTCCTTGCCTAACCAAGAGATGCCTTTTTCACTTGGGATCAACCCAAGGCTTTGTGATTTAAACAGTACCTCTAGCAGCAGGTACATTACAGATATGGGTCAGATTTTCAGAAAATGTACAATTGGCAGCTTTATATATTTAGTAAATACTGCTAAATCACGCGGCAATTTGGTCAATACTAGGTAAATTCGGCATTGCATTGATTCTAGCAATCTGGTTGGTTAGGTTGAACTCTATTTCAAACTTTATTTTCGTCTGAAATTTGGGTTATTTGAGAGGATTGGCGAAGTTGAACTGTACATTTTCTGAAAACTTGACCCACATATATGTCCTTGCCTAACTAAGAGAAGCCTTTCTGACTTGGGATAAAACATTCTGTTTACATATCCCTAATTCATTTAATAGTTACATAGACATTAAAGCCTTTTAAACCAGTGTAAGGAATAAATGGGTCAGATTTTCAGAAAATGTACAATTGGCAGCTGTACACATTTATCAAATTCTACTAAATTAGGCCGCAATTTGGTCAATACTAGGTAAATTTGAGTATATTCGGCATTGCATTGATTCAGCAATCTGTTTGGTTAGGTTGAACTGTATTTTGAACTTTGTTTCTGTCTGAAATTTGGGTTATTTGAGAGGATTGGCGAAGTTGAATTGTACATTTTGTGAAAATCTGACCCATATGATAAATTGTCTGATACAGGAGCGTAAGGGAAGCTCGAGATCTGGCTCTTTCTGAGAAAGATCGCGCCGTGGGTTCTGAGAAGGCTACGTCGGAAAAGCAGTACCTCTAGCAACAGGAAGATTACATATAAAATTGGAAGATGGTTACCCCAGGAAATAGAAGGAGGATTTACATTAGGATTATAAAAGAGTAGAAGCCTTAAAGGCCTAGTCTACCAAGCCGATTCTCATGCGATGTTGCGCCGCAGAGGTTTCTTTTGCACTAACTTATGTGAAAATCGCATGAAAATCGGCTTAATGGACCAGGCCTGTTAGTTCCAAGGCTTGGAGACAGATGATGGAAATGATGACAAGTTGACCAGGTTTGATGACATAAACAGCTGCTACATAGAATGTCCTGCCAACCTAAGAATAATGGGTCAGATTTTCAGAAAATGTACAATTCGCCTTCACCAATCCTCTCAAATAACCCACATTTAAGACAAACATGGGCTTCAAAATGCAGTTTAACATAAAAGAACTGATACTTTAAATCAATGCGATACCAAAATATACTCAGATACACCCAACATTTTTTTTAAATAATTTTTTTGAGCAGAATTTAGCAGAAATTACTAAATAGAGCTACCAATTGTACATTTTCTGAAAATCTGAGCCTAATACATGTAGGATGACGCAGCCAACACTTGGCAAGGTTCGACTATAATATATACATAAAGAGACAAGGGAAATATTATTCTCGCAGAAACTAGGATAACCAAGCCTTGTGAGCGTACAAACAAGTAATACAGACACGTTAAAAGTGTGCATAGGTCAGATTTACAGAAAATGTACAATTCACCTTCACCAATCTTCTCAAACAACCCACATTTAAGACAAAAATGAGCTTCAAAATGCAGTTTAACATAACAGAACAGATACTTTAAATCAATGCGATACCAAATATACTCAGATATACCCGGTATTCGTCATTTTACAGCCAAATTTAGCAGAATTTCCTAAATGTGTAGAGCTGCCAATTGTACATTTTCTGAAAATCTGACCCGTATGTCAGTAAAGTCTGTTCTAATATAAATATTTTTTTATAATGTAGAACGACGACTTTCATAGAAAAATACTATCGTGTAAGAGACTTAGAAAGGGGAAATAATCTGTGATCAATTAGACGCTAATTAGTTCCCTAATTACACGGTTCATTAAAACTAGCACTTACAGACTCTCTAATAAGTGCTGGGGATTTTTCTTTAATGAGAATTTAATATGTAAGAAAGGCTGCTATGAATTAAAAAGAAGTATTAAGTTCTACTATATTTGAGATAAAGAAAACGGCTGGTACATTTCTCTACCTGAACAACAATGTAGTGATATTGTAAAATTGTACGTACGGAATATTGAATCACAGGATCCAATATATTTAATGACTCTCACTTAATAGCTGTAAATTATAACTAATAGACAGGTATTTTCATTCTTTATCATCATTTATTTTATTTTTTTAAATTTTATATTTTTTCTTTTGTTGATATTTAAATAATTGGCTGAATTGTTATCTAGTATCTCCTCTGCTCTGAAAGAATTGTCAACTTAGTCAGGGCATAACAAAAACCACAAATATATTAAAATTTTTGTGAGAGTGTAACTGTCTGTTGAAAAACCTGAATAAAATTTGTCAAAAAAAAAGTAGTCTGGCATGTATTTATAATAATGAGCTATAATTGTGTATTAGCAAGCTCAGCATAGCAGCTATATCTTTTTGTAAATATGAAATAGAAGATAGTATAGTTGAGTTTGGGGAATTGCCATAATAATATTATGCTGAAGCCTATGGAATGTTGACAGAATAAGGTATGTCCATCTTAATTAAACCACAATTCGCTGACACTAAACAACATGGGGCAACAATCTTTCTTTAGACTACACAAAGAAGGCTGTCACTCAAAATCTCTAAACAACAAAATGGACACCGCTGCTCCGAGTGGGTGCAATCCCAATCCCAGTACAATATTTTAGTTTCTGTCCTTGCCTCTCCACGCAGTTGCTGCTGTCTCGCTCGCACTGAACTACACTCTATGTGAGATCTACTTGGAGCATTGGGTCGCTTTGATGTTTACTCTAAGTAGGTCTCGAACAGAGTGTATTCAGGATGCACTTGAGTACAGAAGAGCCAAGGATCAAGTCACTGGCCAAGAAGTGCACTAATAAGAAGCTTTTATTTTTCACTATAATCAAAATCTAATCTAAATGAACTATCGATCCAAGATCCGAATATAATACTATAGGTTGTAAACCTCATGCAGACAATTCGTACCATGACCTAGTACTACGAAATGGGTTTGATAAATAATATTGTTTTAATATTGTTGTTTGGCTGGGAGAGCTGGATGTAATCTAGAAGTCAGTATATATATACCTGTTTGTCTATATGTCATGTGTCATCATTCAGGTGAGTGAGTGACATTGGTTGCTTTACGCCCTTATCAACACATATAAAGGTTATATCAAGGGCGGGAGAGCTGAGAGGGAGGCAGTTTATGATCATACCCAGGAAATAGAAATAGAGAAGAAGGGGGAGAGAGAGACATACCCAGGAAATAGAGATAGAGAAGAAGGGAGAGAGAGACAAGAGAAAAGAGACAGAAAGGCACTTTATGAATGATCATACCCAGGACCCAGTCTCATCATTCACTGTTCAAACGTTGGAAAAATAAAGTAGTTTCTTATCTTATCTTTAAGAGTAGAATGGGGTATGCCAGGCCTATAACCTAGTACTAAAACTTGAAGACGTTGTTCAACAATAGCATTTAGAGTGAAAGTGTCACATCACATCATGACATGCACGTGTAGAGGGACTTGGGTCCCATGTTTACCTGAAAAGTAAACATCCTTAACAAGAAAAATCTCACTAAGTACATAGTATGAGAAATATATAATGTTACAAGCTTACCGGAAGTATTATTGTCATCTAATTATTATACCATCACTGTACCCCTTCTCAAAGTACAAAGAGTAAGGATATATCGTTCTGCCTTGTTATACAACACTGCTAACAAAATATTTTATTTTTTGGGAATGTAACCCATAAAAGTAAGGTTTAATTAAACACAAAACTTGTACGAGCAATGTGTCTAATAACCTCTCGGATTTTACTAGTTTTTAAAAAACGCCTACCCTGACTGAGTACAAAGGTCACACACTCACATTGTCATATGAAAACTTATCCGAAATGTTATGTTATTTTATATATCATTAGTAGTAGAAATGCCTTATGAATAGATTAGAAATCTATCTCTTTCAAAAGGGTAACTGTAGGAAGAACTAGGAGTTAACAAAGCCGGACATACATATTATACCCAATTTATCCATCTCTACATATTCATGTAACTGTTTTATGATAAATAAAAGTATTTCTCAATTCAATCCAATTCAAAGTCTGGGTAGCTAGGTAGAGGTTGGTCCACAGATTGGTAGCCACATACAAGAATATCCACTCCAAAGAGGGGAAGTAGAAGGAAGGGGAAGTAGAAGGAAGTGAAGTGTTTGGTGCCTATTTACGGTAAGGGTGGCGTGTGGGGTAGGATGGGGGAGGGGGCTCATAGTTACTACTTTGGCTAGCACAAGGCCTGCGTTGGCAGCGATTCCAGTCCTGTTGAAGCCCCATTGTTGCACATAAAAGTGATGCTTATGGGTCAGGTCACCAGAAAATTTAACACAACGATCGCCAGCTCTACACATTAATAAATTCTGCTAAATTCGACTAAAAATGATAAATAATGGGTTTATCTGGGTATATTTGGTATCGAGTTGACTCAAAGGATGCGTTTGGTTATGTTGAATTGTGTTTTGAGCCTCATTTTAGTATTAAATTTGTGGAACTCTTTTCACAGTTCGTATACATCAGATGTTGGTATAGGCCCTTTTGGTCAGGTCAGTGGGATACCAGTTCGTGGCATACAAAAGGCATAGAACCAAAATCTATAGAGTCCAGACTAATTTCCCTACGTTCTATAGCACTGTATAAAACTAGGCTACGACCTCTGAACTAACAATAGTAACATCCTGAATCCCGAGTGACCTGATCTTAATTTGGTGTGTGAATGACCAGCCTTATTACGGTACTATAATGTAGTCTAGGTGCCTATAGCTCTGGTATATTAACTATAAGTGAGAGATGTAAGCAAGAATATAACGTATCGTATGCTTATATAGAATATAAACGCCTCTTAATTGATTGAGATTGAGATTGGTTGCTTTACGCCCTTATCAACACATTTAATATGGTTATATCAAGGGCGGGAGAGCTGAGAGGGAGTGAGTGAGTGAGATTGGTTGCTTTACGCCCTCATCAACACATTTAATATAGTTATATCAAGGGCGGGAGAGCTGAGAGGGAGTGAGTGAGATTGGTTGCTTAACGCCCTTATCAACACATTTAATATAGTTATATCAAGGGCGGGAGAGCTAAGAGGGAGTGAGTGAGTGAGATTGGTTGCTTTACGCCCTTGTCAACACATTTAATATAGTTATATCAAGGGCGGGAGAGCTGAGAGGGAGTGAGTGAGATTGGTTGCTTAACGCCCTTATCAACACATTTAATATAGTTATATCAAGGGCGGGAGAGCTGAGAGGGAGGCAGTTTATGATAGAGTAGAAGGGAGAGACAGACAGAGAAAAACTCCTCTTGTTTTAAAAAGAATATAATTATAGACCTAATAAGATACTACCACCAGTAGGCCTACGGTTTATTCATCAATTTAAGTCTGGATGTACAAATTTAAAATTCGAAATTGGATGCTAGATGACTCTATTGTTACTCATACCATAAAGCATTATAACAAAGTTCACGATCTACAAATCTAATATTCACTTCATATAAGACAACTATGACTGTACAAACAGTGTAGGCCTATTGATTATATTGTGAAACTAAGAAAGAATTTGTTAAGCAATAGGTCTTACCGATGTAATATTTTAATAGGGGTAGGCCTAAGGCCAGTCAGGAAAACCTGCGAGTGAACTAATCTAATAACCTGTTTTGATATTTTTCGAATATGTAACTGTAATGATATTGATTTGAAATAAAAGTATTATAATCTATAATAATCTATAAGTATTATAATCTATTATAATCTCTAGTCATTCTAATCTAAAAGATCTAAAATCAAGCAAGTAAGACTTGGAAAGGATGGAAACACCATAAAAAACATACTTCTTATTAGGCCTATAACATATTGTCAATCTTAATAAGAGGTTCGTTACTCCCGATTGTGTCAAACAGTGTATTTTTTGTTATATATATAGGCCTAGCCTGTATTTTGTATTAATGAAGAAAGACAGTTCAGTCTTTCATGCGATTATCATTGTATTGTATTTTATATATCTGATGACTAACGTAAAAGTAGGGTAATAGTAGATGGTCCGCGAGGAAGATATGTACAAAAATACATAGATCGATTATTCATTTTCCTGTAAATCATTTGCAAAGTCATGGAAATAAAATTCAAATCAATCAATCAATCAATAATAATTAGGCCTACAACTGTTTAATACAAAGGCAATGTCACTCATGTCCAGATTAACATTTAGTCTATACCGTACCCTATGATTAGGCCTAATCTGATAATCTACGAGTGACTGAGTGCCCCGCCCCCACCCCACGTGCACCAGCTGACTGGTCAGTTTGTTTACAAATGCTAACCCATGCTTCCGAGTGTATCCAGCGCATGCTCACACGGAGCCCCGCGCCATCATTCCACGGTAAGGCACCAAAGAAATGCACACAACCCAGCCGCAGGGGGTCATTCCCCGGGCAAGTCTGGCGGGAAGCCTTGCCCTCAAATGTGGCTATGTACAGCAGCCAACTTCCCTAAAACTAGTCTAATAATGCAACCCTGTCAAACAGTCAAGGGGCCATGGACAAGATTTAATGTGCATGTCAGTGTAGGTGTCTCTTTGGTTGAGTAGAAATGGATAGGGAGTCGTCCCCGGACCACCCCGCCTCTCCCTGCGAGCAGTGTACCGGGCGCCTCGCAAGACACGACGGCGTAAACAAGGACCTGACACGAGCTGACTCAAGGAACTGGGACCGCGGGGAAAGAAGGATAGATTTGCTACACGTGTTAATAGCCTGACACGCGCCGACACAACAATGAAATTCAGCTTGATGACTGAGGAGAGGTTAGTTCGTCTGCGCAGAAAGGTATAACGGTCATTGTTAAATGTATAATGAGATAAGAGGAGGATATTTGAATGGTTCACACTTACCGCGACCGATTTCAGCGGCAAGACCTATAATGATGCTCCGCCTTCTCCAACCCGGGGATCGACGCGCATGCGCCAGATGCGACCAGTCAGAGGCGAGTTTTGTGTGTCAAGATGGCGGCGCCCATAGGCGAGCATGCGGAAAGAAACACGTGGACTCCTTGCATATTGTGACTACACTTTGTCTTAACACAAGTGCCTTCGGCACTTGGATTGTAAAGGCAGTTTATTCTACTTCTCATAGGAATCCGATCATTTACTAAACGTTTTTTTTGGAAAATATAGGAGATATTATTGTTAGGCCTATTGCCATTTTTTGGCAAAAATCAATGTCTAACTATGATAGGGCCTAGGGTAGGCCCTAACTATGATAGACTATGCATCAAGTCATATAAAGCCATAAAGTCATACAAAGCATGCAATTTGTGGTTGTTGTAATGTTGTCTTTTTATTAATCCTGTTTTTAGTTTGAATCCTAATGACATCCTAACAAATATTACATTTCAAATAATATTCAAGAATTTTTTTACTAGGGTCTAATCCTGTTTTTTCGTTTGTATCGTAATGACATCTGAACAAAATTATTAGGCCTACATTTCAAATAATATTCAAGAAAGAAATGGTTGAAAATTCTTAAGAAAAAAAATAATTCTTGCTCAAATCTGCAGGTGCCTAGGTTGGTCTGTTGATATTGTTGATCTTTCAAACTCTTAGTGCCTGAGCATTCTCAGGCAGGAGAGGTCAGAGAGTAAACAGACAAATAATATAATCATTGATTAATCATTTTTTTTACTCTTTCTCCCCTTTTGCCCCCCTCTCCGACTAACTGCTACACTCGCTTCCTCTTCCTCCACCTCCCCACAATAGGCCTACCTATCGACATAATTAATAACATTGTTATGACATTGAAGTCGGAAAGGCTCCATACATAAGGCATGTAAAATTCCCAACCTTTCCACGCAGCTTGCTTTGGTTTCAAATGAGTTTACCATGGCCTTCGTTTTCCTGAATAACTTTTTCAAGGAAGGTAGAAGCAAATCTATTTAAATTACCGTATCCCGCCCTTGATATAACCATATTAAATGTGTTGATAATAAGGGCATAAAGCAACCAATCTCACTCACTCCGCCCACTGCCTCTGCTTCGACCGACTAGGCCTAACATTGTATTATTTGGTGACGCAACATTGTTATTTGCAACGCAACTTCGTCTGCATAGAAACACTGCCTAGCAACATGCCTTACATATAGTTTGTCCACTGTCCTGATGGGAGATGGAGTGGTGGGGAACTTCGGAGGGGGAGTGGGGGGGGGAGTATTAGTGAAGTTCTACACATTTAAAGGGTCAGTAAACGGGTTCATAGTCACTTTTAGGACAACAAACTTCATGCCGCCATAAATACAACATCCAAGTATCAATTTTTTTACCTCCATTTATGTCTAACTTATAGTCACTTACAGGCCCGAATTGAGAAAGCTTACTTGAAAAGGTCTGTTTAGCACAAGAGGGCACTGAGAGTGCTGTGTGACGTCATAGAGGCGCGCCAGAAATGTACATAATATCCCTACCTTCCCCCCCAATCTCACAGCAATTGAAGCAGTTATGCAATACAGCTAATACCTATTCAAGAACCAGTCATGAGAGGTCAATAATTGGGTTGGTACACCCTCCTTCTTTCTAGCAGCAATTATGAGAGTTGTTTATTATGTTCATTGCATGTACATTTCTAGATTGGTGCACCTTTATGACGTAGGCAAACAGTGGTGCCTTGAATGGAGTGTTAAAATGTGGAACTACGTTTTCACTCATTTAAATGGGTAAAACTCACTAAATAATAACTTGGATTAAGTAAAACCGGGGTGGTTACATTTCAATAATAGCAAGTAAATGGATTTGCTCATAATATTTGGGGGTTTACTGACACTTTAAACTGCTTTTCATACTATCTACCCAGTATAGAAATGCTCAATAGAAACATGCATTATTTATTCTTATTTTTTTTTATAATTAATTTGTGGGGTGAAACATGTGATGTGAACAGGGGAGGGTGGGGAAGGGAGAGGGAGAGAAGAGGGGATGACTACCCAGTGATAAACGGAGGCAGCTAGTGACATAAAGATTAATATTTACATGGTGTATAATTAAGGAGAGAGAGAGGGAGAGGGAAGGTCACAGAAGGAGAGGGGAGAGTGGAAGGTTACATCTAAATAAGCCTATGGTGGAGATTGGTGAGAGGAGCGCCATCCTGCACAGCACTGACCACTGTGGTGGAGATAAAACTCAGCTTGCAGGGGGACATGAGCAGCGAGGCATGACGAGTTATGTGTGACGTCATAGGTTGTTGCAATATATGTCGTGATTTAGCATAGTCGCTTTGTGGCAGCCTGCTATGTGGTAGATGCCAGTCGGCGCACTGGTTAAAAATAGTCTGTTTTCTATATGTGGGAAACAAAACATGATAAAACTGTCAAAATCGCCAGCGTTCATTTCCTGGAAATGTTGTCTTTGCAATTATTCTTGCATGGTCTTTAGAGTTTATTGCACGCATTATTTAGGCCTTGCTTTATATTGCCTTATAGACCTACATAATTTATTTCAATCTTTGAATTTCCTTGTTAAATATAAAAAGTTTTCAACACCACAACAAAACATTATGTAGACTAGGCCTAGCCTAGCATACAATGGTAGTTAGATCTATACAGGCAGTAGTAGTTATACAGGCATATACAGTTATTTAAAAATAGTTTTATTATTAGATTGCTAGTGTGTGTGTGTGTAAGGGAGGGGGGGGGGGGTCCAAACTTGATAGGCTAATAGGCAGTCCTGGTGTTTCTGTTTATTAAACTGAAGGCACCATCTCATTTTTTATGAAACACATCCATCAAGACAACTGCATGGGTTTTGCAGAACCTCTGTACACTATAAGAGGTTTATCATAAATAGCCCAACATAAACATAAATATGAATAATGAATAATTACATGTACCGGTATTCTTATAGGCTGCCTCAGCAAGTTTAGACCTATTTATTTATTTTAAATTCTATGGAGGCTGCAATGTGAGCTGTCCTTCCGGGTGTATCGTTTGAGTCCATGGAGGAGCGGTACATTCACTAAGGCTTCATGGGCCAGATTTTCAGAAAATGTACAATTGGCAGCTCTACATATTTAGTAATTTCTGCTAAATTCCGCTAAAAATATGATAAATTTACGTAGGCCTATATCTGAGTATATTTGGTATCGCATTGATTTAAAGTATCAGTTCTGTTATGTTAAACTGCATTTTGAAGCTGATTTCTGTCTTAAATATGTGTTATTTGAGAGGATTGGGGAAGACGAATTGTACATTTTCTGAAAATCTGACCCTTATGCAACCATTGACGTCGCATTGATCCCTTCGCTGGCAACTATATCCCTAGCGACTATGGATGTCGCTATCTTGTATGACTAGGTCTATACCTCTCTGCTTCCACCATCCTATACAATAGCATATGTTAAAACAGGGCCATTCAACAAGGACAGATCTCACATGACTTCTTTTTTTTCTTTTTTTTTATTCAACATTTTTATACAGCAAGACATGACTATTTGTCAAGACCAAAGCTCACAGCATCTGTAATGATATTCTGCCTGGCGCTGTGTCTAGTGTGGTTTTAACTATCTAGGTGCATGACTATTATAATGTAACTAAAAAATAGGAACTAATAACATCAAAATGCTAGTATCTATATACATACGGTACACCAGCTGTCTGGTTTTATGTTTTTTGTGTGGCGTGCTGTTGTGTGTGTGGTTGTGTGTGGTGTGTTTTGTGGATCTGAATGTTTTGTGGGTTCTCTTGGCCCAGTGTGTTATAGCCCTAGGTGTTTCTTTAGTGCAGAGAAGCTGTTTGGGTTCTCTATATTTTTTAGATTGTCTGGGAAGCAGTTCCACAGCTTGGCTGTTTGGTAACCTGGGGATTTTTTGAGGGCTTCAGTTTTGGGTCTGGGTAAGGGGAAGTTAAATGGTGAGGTGCGTGTTACATGCTTTGGTCTGGATATAGTTGTTAAGAAAGTTAAATAATATTGTTGTGAGGCTCAGGTAGGCTATCACTCTAAGTCTTCTTCTTTTATGCATACCCAAACTTCCCACGTTTCGCCTTTGGGTGACGTCGCCTGAAAATGTACAATTGGCCTTCATCCCTTCATCAATCCTCTTAATTAACCCAAATTTATTACTAAAATGAGGTTCAAAATATCAAAATAGGCCTAAAGTTCAACATAAAGGTAGGCCAAACATAAATTTTGAATCAACCCCAATACCATGTGCAGATATGTCTAGTATTTATCATTTTCAGACTAATTTTACAGAATTTACTAATGTATAGAAGTTCCCATTGTTCATTTTCTGCATTTATCTGCAGAAAATATTAATGTCGGCATTTGTTAGGACTAGATGTAGGCCTATCCATCATTCAACAATGAGCATTGAAAGATGTTGTTTTTTGCATGACTGTAAGCAACAACGATGGAGAATCGTTGCTGTAAGGACCTCAAACAATCCCATATTTAAATAGAATCCGTTCATGCGCCTTTTGAAATGCAAGTTGGCTATTCAGACGTGTACAGATGTGTGTGTGAGGGGGGGGGGGGGAGGAGGTGTGTGTGTGAGGGGGGGGGGGGAGGTTCCATTATTGATGCGTAACCAACCTAATGGAACATCTTCTGGGCGTCTCCGGTTATTAACTTGTGCAGCCTGTCTGAGAACAGTTCCGAGATTCCTAAGGATTCCGAACCAGAACTGATGAGATACAAGCAGATTAAACTAAGTTTAGGGCCAATATCCGATTTAATACTGTAAATAGAAAACAGGATTCTCTCCTTTCCATGCCGACATTAATTGGTGATCCGAGATAGGGGATCGGGCCTTTTTAGGCTAATAGATAATAAGATTTAAGTTTTTTTGTTACGAACAGGGAACAATGAGGAAAGTCGCTTGCACGCCGAAGATATCCAATATCTTTATACCGAGAAATCCACCCCTCTTGGATTTCCTTCATTCATGTAGAGTCGTTACTGGGTGAAATCGCCAGAAAATGCACAATTGACCTTCACCAATACTATCAAATAACCTACATCTAAGACATAAATGAGGTTCAAAATTCAGTTTCAACACAACCAAACATATAGTTCGGATCAAGAAAATTTCAAATATACTCAGATATATCTAGTATTTTCATTTTGCAGCCTAATTATGCAGAATTTACTAAATGTGTAGATTTCAAGATTGTACATTTTCTGGAAATCTGACCCTACTCGAAATAGCCTCCCCAATTAAATTCCATACCAGTTTTCCAAACAAACCGAAAAATTCCTTGAAGGACCCGCAAAGGACTGGACAGGCATCTATCGTCGTATTTCATTTTATCAATTTATACCAATAAATTAGAAGACTCTCCGAGTCAATTTATTATTTTTAAATGATTATCAGACATCTTTTCACATTTATACTGTGTTTCTCTGCTTGAAGGGTTTGATCAAAATGGCTTTGTCAACAGAGGTAAGCGGCTGTATGTGGGTCTTTATAACCAACACGAGACTTATGAGAGGGTAGAAACAGGTCGAAAATAAAAAAATAAAAAAAATATAAAAATGCTGAAAACTGAATTCATAACATGTTTTAGTATTGTATGCGCCAAGAAGGCAAGATATGGTGAATAAAACTTGTTAAAGATATAATATGATAAATATATATAAATTATCTTTCAAAAGGGGTTCGTTCAACACACACTCAATCCATGCAGGTGTCCCCAACAACATTTTTGGGAGGTCTTTACTTTCCACCACCATTACGTTGAATTGAGTTTAATTGAAAAATCTTTTATTTGTCAGTAATATAGTAGCATTTACATTGAAAATGACAAATTGGTCGACAGACTTCTGGGATAATCCCAGTTCTTCCTGTAGTTCCCATATTTTTGAAGATGAACTAAGAAAGGCTAGTAGGTGTACATGATATCAATACTGGGTATAATCAAGTTAAACACTTAGTTAATTAATTACATAATTAACTATTACATAATCAACTATTGATTTCCACCGTTAAGTTTACACCACCGTATAATTGTTTCCACGTTCCCGGGCGTGGATCGATTATTTCATCCGTACTATGTGTAGTTCATCGGGCTCCAACAACAATCTTGTCAGTAGCTACAGAGTAGGGCTTTTAAAGCTGTATTATAGAGATCCAATCAGTAGATCTAATTCTAAGCTAAATGCCAGTAGACCAAGGGAGTATATTATATAATTTATAATAATTTCTCCTGATGAAGGTACACTGTACCGAAACGTTGAGATTCATGAAATAAAACAAGAAAGCAACTCACCGCGAGCTGGTCGTTTTGTCGGTAATTCACTATCAATATTATATAAATATACGTTTTTTATCATCAATTCTGTATGTATCTCCATTATCATTAGGGTTGCTGTTACTATCTCTTAATCACTATTCCTCAAATTTGCTTAGGAAAAATGTCAGTCCATTTATTATATGCCTTGTCTCCCGCCTTGTTTTCAGTAAACCTAAAGCTATACAGACATTAATTCAATCCTAGTTCAGTTGAATTCTGGATTGAAATAAAATTGAAACATCGAAATTTGTGAAATAAGGCGACATGCTCGATACTCATCATTGACAGTGACAGTACTACTTTACTTCTTTTCTCGCCGCTCAACACGACACAGTCCCCGTAGTCTTGGGAGTAGTAGAGACACTCTGCGGAAACTACCCGTACTACTGTATTGGCGATTGTGGCGTAGCCTATTGGGAAGAATACATAAACACATCGCTGGAACGTCTGCTACGAGTATTTAGATTGGCATATAAACCTACCACTCATTGAGTAATACTAAGGCCTATACATTTTTATAATTCATATAACTTCTAATTAATTAGCGAGAAAAACTAACCCTCTCTCCGCGATGTATAATTGTTTTAAATTTCAGGACACAACAAAAACCACAATTGTGAGCGTGTATCAATCAGTAAGATTAACCTGAATACAAATATTTGATAAAAAAAAATATACAACCCCGCCACCTGACAATTTGGAAGTACTTATAGGAAAAGTCCACAAAATGGCATTAAAATGTTCCTTTTAAGATTATTTAATTAGGCCTACATTCTATTAGATCTATAGGTCTATACCTGTAATTTACAGGCATAGGCATGGGCCTATAATAAATCGGTTATGGGTTATTTGGGTCAGATTTTCAGAAAATGTACAATTGGCAGCTGTACACATTTAGTAAATTCTGCTAAATGTGTCTGAAAAATGATGAATATCGGGTATATCTGAGTATATTTGGTATCGCGTTGATTTAAAGTATCAGTTCTGTTACGTTAAACTGCATTTTGAAGCTTATTTCTGTCTTAAATGTGGGTTATTTGAGAGGATTGGTGAAGGCGAATTGGACATTTCCTGAAGATCTGACCCATTTATAAACGAGTGTGTGGTGTAGATGTAGAGTAATTGTGTTGAAGCTACCTTTAGCAGGTCTATATTGAGTTGACTTTACCAACTTACCACCAATATCCTTTCTAAATGAGATGCGGCGCTTTAAAAACAATTGTACGAGGCTTAGATTGGAAAGGGTTGAAATAAAGCTCCCTTAGAAAAACGTATTTGAATGGAATTTTTAAAAGAATTTTTGAAAAGAATGGTGAGTTCAATCTGTAATGTGATATTGAATCATGTTTTATTGTTGTTCCGACAGAGACCTTTAAAATTAAACTATATGGGCCTATACATATATGGGCCTATACATACACATGTACATACATCACACATTAACATGCTTTGTAGGCCTATACATTTGCACTGACATATGGTTGAACCAAAAACACATTTAATCTAATTTTACTGACAAACGGCGATGACAATACATATGGTAATTGGATCCTCCATTAGCCTACGCTTTCAGCGATGATATTGAGAACACTCTCAAAAGCACAAGTATTGATCAAAGTCACGAGACTTTCATCGGATTAATTTTGATCCAACGTCACTTTATCTGCTCTGGGAAAAATGCACAGGCATACATATAGCCAACTACATATGGGTGAAGTTGCCAGAAAATGTACAATTCAACTTCACCAATTCTCTGAAATAACTCCAATTTCAGACGACAATAAAGTTCAAAATACAGTTCAACCTAACCAAACATATTGCTAGAATCAATGCAATGCCGAATATACTCGAATTTACCTAGTATTGACCAAATTACAGACTAATTTAGCAGAATTTACTCAATGTGTAGAGCTGCCAATTGTACATTTTCTGATAATCTGACCCATATATACCAATCTATAAAGTATAGGCCTATACAGAGGCTCATACTACATTATGATATCCTGATGAATATGATCCCTGACTTGTTTTTATAGTATCGGCACCTGTCAAGTCTTTAGCACACGTTTCCTCCAACAAGGACAACTTGTATGGCATCGTCTTGACATTTACACGTGGATTGCTGCTCACATCAAAGATATATGGGTCGGATTTTCAGAAAATGTACAATTGGCAGCTGTACACATTTAGTAAATTCTGCTAACTGAGGGTGCAATTTGGTCAACACTGGGTAAATTGGAGTATATTTGGCATTGCATTGATTCTAGCATTCGGTTTGTTTATGTTGAACTATGTTTTGAACTTAATTTCGTCTGATATTTGGGTTATTTGAGGGGATTTGTGAAGGTGAATTGTACATTTTCTGGCGATTTCACCCATATAATCTTCATTGTTACACGCACAGTCGATGGCACTAGCTGACTTACGTCTTATGTTTCCGTATGGCACAGTTGCCAATAAAAAGATTGACTCTATTCTGATCCATTTCTCTCTCACCCTCTTTTCTCTATATGCTATTCTCCCTCTCCGATTTCCCCCACCCTCTCCCTCCACTTCTTTCATTCTCTCACTTCTTCCCCCTTTCCTCTCCCCCATCCTCTCCCTCCCGTCTTTTTCTCTCCCGCTCCCCCTCTTCTCTCTATATATATCCTCTTCTCCCTCTCCCTATCTGATTTCCCCCACCCTCTCCCTCCGCTTCTTTCATTCTCTCCCTCCCACCCCCTTTCCTCTCCCCCATCCTCTCCCTCCTGTCTTTTTCTCTCCCACTCCCCCTCTTCTCTTTATATATCCTCTTCTCCCTCTCCCTATCCGATTTCCCCCACCCTCTCCCTCCACTTCTTTCATTCTCTCCCTTCTTCCCCCTTTCCTCTCCGCCATCCTCTCCCTCCCGTCTTTCTCCCCCTCCCTCTTCTCTCTATCCTCCTCTCCCTCTCCCCATCTGATTCCTCCCACCCGTATTTTTTAGGGTGTCGCTATTCTTCAGGAAAACTTCAAGAACGTTCAGTGATATATAACTATTGATATCTATTATTCTGGATGAAGGCCAAGTGAACCAGATACCAGACACAATGTGTCTTCATTGTCAGTCATCCAATATAATGACTTTCTCTTGAGTGTCAAAGAAATATAATGGTATACAGTAGGTAGAATCCCTCCAGGCTACACAGACAAACACATTGATATAAGTGTAAGGATAGAAACATTGTTTAAAACAACATTTGTCGGGAACATCTATGATTTACTACTGTAGGTAGGCATAACCTATATCAGAGACTAGCAAAGTACCCGTCTTCTGGACGGTCACCCTCTTTCCCCACACTTTCCCCTCTCCCTCTTTTCCCTCCCCCTCTTCTCTGTCTTTCATACCTGTTTTTCTCTCCCTCCCCCATCTCTGATTTCCCCCCACCCCCTCTCCCTCCCCTCTTCTTCATGCTCCCCCTCCCTGCTTTCTCTCCCTCTCCTTTCTCCCTTTCCCTACATCCTCTCTTTTCCCCCTCTTGTATGTATGTATGTATGTATGTATGTATGTATCAATTTTATTTCCAATTTTTACATATACATCTTTAGGAAAAAGGGAAGAAGCATCCACATTGACTTCTTTACATATCCTGCTGTGAAAACTAAATTCTCAGGTCTTCCAGGTTTCCCTGTTTATGGCAGTGAACATAGATAATGTTACAGTAGAAAGCAGTTTGCTTAAAGGTTAACCCTCATCTTCTTTCCCTCCCCCTCTTCTATTCCTACACCCTCTTCTTCACTCTCCCACTCCTCTGCATGTAGTTAGATCCCCCTGGACGTAGCTTGTGCCTAATGACGTAGTATCTCATAGGGGCTTTCCCAGGCTATAAATAGAGTGTGGATATCCCAATTTAAAAAAGGGTTCAAAATCACCTTTCTACCCCAGATACCTTCCCAAACCACATACAACATCCTCCAGAGAGGGTGGACAGAACTCTACCGAAGATTAAAACGGTTTGTAAAACAACAAATTCCGAGAACATGCGAGACAAAGAAACCCCTCTTTTCTTTAAGAAACCCCTCTTTTCTACCTCCTTTCATAGAAATCGCTCTACCCATATATTATATGGATGAAAGAACAAGCTTATTTAAGGAAGGAGGAGACATTTGTAAAATTAGACGCGCCTGTCATCGTTATGCTTTAGTCGCCGTTTGTTGGGATGGCAGGGGCAGTCCTGGGCCCATAGACCGGCTTCACCAACACAACCTCCCGATCTAATCCCCCAATAACTGACAAACCCAGGCGTCTAGGGACTTTAATATTTCCTTCTTCCACACCCAGTGTCAGTTTCAGTCAACTCTGTATCTTTGCCTAATCTCTTCATCCTTCCATGCATTAAACCCATATTCAATCGCCGTATCAGTAACTTGCAAGTATATTGTAACAGGCATTGTCAATGTAGGATTGTGTTTAAACAATGTCATGTAAATAACATGAATCTCAATCTGAAATCTGCTAGGGAATGCCGAAAAAGGGTCAGATTTAAAAAAAATGTACAATTCGCCTTCACCAATCCTCTCAAATAACCCACATTCAAGACAAAAATGAGCTTCAAAATGCAGTTTAACATAACAAAACTGATACATTTGTACTTTGAATCAATGCGATACCAAATATACTCAGATATACCCAGTATTTTTCAGCCTGATTTAGCAGAATTTCCTAAATGTGTAGAGCTGCCAATTGTACATTTTCTGAAAATCTGACCCCAAAACCTATTATGATGATGAATATTATATTGCCCACATAGCCCATCCTAAATACTGTACACATGCCCAGGGCATGTCATTTGTCCGCGGAGTGTTGGGCAGAATCCAGCAGAGGATTCAACGGATCAAAGACAATGCAAACTGATTATGCCAACGCACACGGTCATCTGTTCTTAAAATAACAATCCAGGCCAAATAAATTGCTTTGCAGCTCTGGATTATTAAGGGTGGTCTCCACTGGCTGCGGTAAGCTCTGCAGTAAGCTCTGCGGTAAGCCTTGCGATGGTGCTGTGATGGTGAGAAGTGGCAAGGTCCTGCCTACATGGCCACTGATCCATGTAGGCAGGACCTCGTCATTCCTCTCCACCTACAGAACCAGTACGCTTACCGCAGAGCTTAACGCAGCCAGTGGACACCATCCTTAATCTTACACGTGATTTGTTGTTCATGTTATCCAGTTACATCTGCCATCCTATATTTATAATAGATACAAGCTGAGTGAACTCTGGTTATTTACTTGTCATTAACGCAAGCCAAATGGAGTTGGCAATGGTTAGATAAATAACCAGACACAGTGTACATTAGCTATCAAAGACAACCTTATCGTAGCTAAGGGTACATATATGGGTCAGATTTTCAGAAATTGTACAATTCGCCTTCACCAATCCTCTCAAATAACCCACATTTAAGACAAAATGCTGTTTAACATAACAGAACTGATACTTTAAATCAATGCGATACCAAATATACTCAGATATACCCAAAAATAGCAGCATTTTGTTAGCAGAATTTAGGAGAAATTACTAAATAAGTAGACCAGCTAATGGTGCATTTTCTGAAAATCTGAACCATATATGTTGGCACTGGCTGAAACCCTTTTAGTAATTTTGCCGCCCTTGGATCAATAAAATGTCTTTGTACCCAATCTCCCGAAATAGCGCAAAGACCAACTCATTAGGACTTTGGGTCAGTCTTTGAGAAAATGTACAATTTAGCTTCACCAATTCTCTGAAATAACCAGAATTTCTGACGAAAATAAAGTTCAAAATGCAGTTCAACCTAACCAAACAGATTGCTAGAATCAATGCCATGCCAAATACACTCGAATTTACCTAGTATTGACCAAATTTCAGTCTAATTTTGGAGAATTTACTAAGTGTGTACAGCTGCCAATTGTACATTTTCTTAAAGTCTGACCCCTTTACATGAGGAATAATAGTAATTAGTTTTTGCTTCCAATGCCGAGGCTTATTAGATGAAGGGAAGATGAGTCGTGGTATATTCTCATAGCTATGGTTGGTTTGTCATAATTTGTGAAATTACTGAAGTCACTTACATATATTTACTATTATGTGTTATAGTTTGTTGTGCTATAAATTGAATTGAACTGAATGAGTATGATATGGAGGTAAGGAGCATTTTTTTTAAAAACAGCTTTATTCAATATATCAACAAAACTTGTTCTCTCCGGGCCGATAACACACAAAAATACATCGAACCCCTTTTCGTTCCTCAACGTAGACCATAATAGAATGAAAATTATGAAATACAGACTCCTCTTGATGATAACATTTGTGAGAAGAGTAGACCATGTACACATTTTTATATTATTTAATTCATTATATAAAGACTATGTTTCTTTAGATTAGGGGTCTAACCTGTTAAGCTACTTAGGTCGGCATGTAAAATTCTCCATGCGTTTTTCCATTCACTTGAGGTATTAGATATTTTGTTCTGAGGTAAGGAGCATATTCTCTATAGAAGTAATGAGGTAATATTTTGTAGAAGTTATATTCTATTGTACATCTGCTATTGTAGTAACTGTAACGACTTTATTCTGTATGCATGTATATTGTTTATTTTCAGTTCAATACAGTTACATTAATAAATTCAATACAATACCTGGAAATGGGTACCCCATTCTATGCTAATCATAGCTCTACCAGGAGGTCCCTTCTCTCTTTATTATGAACCGAAAATATCGATGTAATGTTGATACCTTATAGAAATAATAAGAAAGAAAGAAACAAAATGAAAGTATGGAGCTCCAGAGGTGAAACAAAGTGCCTGTACACATTCCTCTTCTTCTTCTTCTTCTTCTTCTTCTCCTTCTTCATGTATTGGTGTTTATCAATAATATATCGAATATATATCTAGGGTATTATCATGCTTCAACTAATTGGGCGTATAAGAAATACCGAGAAGAGATCTCCAGAGGATTCTATTTAGGATCATGTATTTGTTATATGAACATTTGGTCTATCTCGGATATGAAATTGTTGTAGAATTATTGTAGGGAGATAAGAAGTATAAAGAAGAAGTCTCTGATCCTAAGATTTAGAATAAAAATATTCAATAAACCCCTTTATCACACAACAGCACGTCCAATGAACGATCTCCGATAGAGAACGTGTGCATGCTGAAAATGGCTTCTTTCTTTGGTCTCAAAATAGTTACACCTGGTCTCAGCTCGTAGATCATTGTGTGTACATAAGTAGGTATATATGGGTCAGATTGTCCGAAAATGTACAATTGGCAGCTCTACATATTTAGTAAATTCTGAAAAATTAGGCTGCAATTTAGTCCATACTGGGTAAATTCGAGAATATTCGGCATTGCATTGATTCTAGCAATCTGTTTGGCTAGCTTGGCCTGTATTTTGAACTTTATTTTCGACTAAAATTTGGGTTACTTGAGAAGATTGGCTAAGTGGAATTGTACATTTTCTGAAAATCTGACCCATATACTGGATACACAGCATTTGCTGGAGGTAGGTAGGTAACCTTGACTATTATTGATTTCCCCACAAAGCTACTTTTGCCGAGTCGTTCATAAGCCATCATATGCCTTACCTCTGCCTTTCGACAAGGAACTCAGTGGGGGACTCAGAGAGGGACTCAGAGAGGAACTCATAACAGGACAAAAGGGGGATCCCAGGATTATCCCATCAGGAGAAAATACGAAGGAAAAAACATGGCACAATACACAGAAGCTCAGCTAAAAGAAGCCTTCACCTCATTTGATCTGGACGATAATGGTTTTATCGAACCAAAGGAGATTAAATCGCTTTTAACTTCACTGGAGTTAGGAGAGGAAGTAGTGCAGAGAATTTGTCAGGTGAGCAGCTTGCATCAGTTCCTCGCAGCTTTTACCATTTACTCCATTCAGTCTAGGCCCAAAGTTGAGAGAGTCCCTTCAAACCAAGGGAAAGCCTCTCGCCTCAAACCGTAAAGTGCCATTATAATTCCATTAAGACAGCAAAATGTCATTATATTCCCATTAAAACGGCGAGTCCTAGACCAGGAAAGCGATTAGCGAAGTAGGCTGGCATACCATTCTTATCTGATCTGAGGGTTTGGACCTAGAGTGGATTGCCAGTTTTTCAGTCAGTTCATTTAGTGCATTCGTCCATGCAATGAAAGTGAGATTCTTTCGGTTTATTTCAAAGAAGAGGCTACATGTTCACTCCAGGCCCAAACCCTCACATCAGATAAGAATGGTATGTCAGTTATTGGATGCCAACTTTGCGAATCGGTTTCCTGTCCTAGGTCTAGGCGTTCTAATGGGATTATAATGACATTTTGCGGTCTTAATAAGACAGAATAAGATTATAATGGCACTGTGCGGTTTGAGGTGAGAGGCTGTCCCTCCGTTTGAAGGGACTCTCGCATCTTTGGGCCTAGACTGTGTTGATGATCTCGTGTTGAAGCTTCAAGAATGAGGAACATGTCACGAGCAAGCCAACTTCACAAGCAGCTATTATATATTTTTTTTAAATATTTTTATTGGTCATACACATTTAACAGGATAAGTTGATTTAATAGAATATCTATACTAAAAAGTAAAATTGGGGTTAATAGAATAATTTACTAAAAAGTAAAATTGGGGTTAATAGAATAAATTACTAAAAAGTAAAAAGTAAAGCCATCACTGCAAAGGATATGTAAACTAATCTTTTATTTCATTCTGAATGTGTTGTATTATGAAGTAACTGAATTGAACAATGATATTGCCTATAACAATTAATGAGCAATTACCTGGAAAAAAGAGTCCCTGATACAAACTCCAATACATATATTGCACAAAACCTATCGGACACTCAAGACAAGAACTATGAGAGACAATGAACGAAGACATTATATATTTAATTTAATCCTTTGTTGGGTATGCCCGGAAGACCTGCACGGTCCAAAGTGCAAAAGGTATTTACAGTTTCTGACAACTGTTATGTAAATTGAGAGGGTGGAATACAAATTTTACATAGATAGAGAGAGAGATAGCAAAGATAAGGAAAAACACTTTTTATACTTCGTGACCAAATGTTTTTGCTTCGTTGCAGATGATTTTTGAAATCCATGACAAAAACAAAGATCAAAAGATTTCCTTTGAGGAGTTTAAAGATGGAGTAGGTACGTGTGATTCCTTCTCATACAAGGGTTTGACTTTCCTTTCTCACTCAATAACTTTAGTAATAAGATAAGATAAGATAAGAGGTTTTTTTATTTGTCTTTAAAGATGTACAAAAATATTTTGCTTATGAGGAAGACAAACCTTATGGAAAAAATCTGATGAATTGACCCATTTCTTCCGGCAATTTCCGTGTTTTGGAATAAGGTTCAAGTGACTAAAGAGTTCTATGTCTAAAGCTACTTGATAAATGAATGATAAAATAAGATAAACTATTGACTTAATGTTACATTTCTACCTAACTTAGACTTAGACATGTTAATAAAGTAAGAGGACATGAAATGTATATATAATGATTCCATACGGTACAGTATGTTTCGTTAAAGTGAACGACATTACACAGTTTAGTAATACATTTAAGGAGCACACTTGAATTGTGCTACCATGGTAATTAAGGAAGTGCTAATTCTAAATCATATTCATGACACGATGGTTTGTTCTTTTCCCTACATCGGGTCTTTATTCAATCTTTCAACAAAGCTGACTTTCTGGGGCCGATAACACTTCGTTTACATCTTGCCCTCTTTCGTATCTGCCTCTGAACCTTCCTTAAACATTCATATAGGAAATAACACGTTTTTTAAACATACAACATGCGTATTGTTCTTACCATCAGACACGCTAATGACACGTTGGTTTGAATATTTTCAGAAAGGGAAGGCTTAATCTGCTTGTGATACGTCTGGCCGGAAGAAAGTGCGTTGGAACCACCGAAAAATGCCCTCTTAGTATACGTTGGATCCTATCAATTTCATTTTATTTGATTTTTTTACAACATTTTATTCAATTTGTCAACAAATCCACCTGAACGGTTAACATCTAAAATACATCCCGTTCACCTCTTCTCTCATCTTGTGTATTGCTGTAATAATAAAAGTATATCTGTCAGACATGTTCAACTCGATTTTTTTTCTGTTAGAACTGTTCAAACCTTTATAGTCTCTATCATACGGGGTTACACATTGTATATTGTATAGCCTAAGGGGGCCAATTTCATTTTATACCAAAGACAGCTGAATAAGACAGAAGAAATACCTGAGAAATATGGGCAACACAATGTTATGTGTATTATTGATTGATTGGGCCACCATTACATATTTAGCCCGTGCTTATGATAACTAAGCAGTGAATCAATGGTGGTTAACATGGCTTGTGAGTGTTGTCTGAATAATTAATTAACATCGGACGAATATCTCCCGGCGTGGAACACGGGTGATAATGGGGGGTATTTGCCTCATCAATAGTATGGGCTCAATCTCCTATATGGATCAGAGCTTCAGAAAATGTACAATTGGCAGCTTTACATATTTAGTAAATTCTGCTAAATTAAGCTGCAATTTGGTCAATACTAGGTAAATTGGAATATATTGGGCATTGCATTGATTCTAGCAATCTTTGGTAAGGTTAAACAGCATTTTGAACTTTATTTTCGTCTGAAATTTTCGTCTGAAATGTACAATTGGCAATTGGCAGCTGTACTTAATATTATAAATTTCTGCTAAATTAAGCTGCAATTTGCTCAATACTAGGTAAATTGGAGTATATTTGGCATTGCATTGACTCTAGCAATCTTTTGGTAAGGTTGAACTGAATTTTCGTCTGAAATTGGGCTTATTTGAAAGGATTGGTGAAGGCGAATTGTACACTTTCTGGCGACTTCCCCCATGTATAAATTCAGCGGTGAAACCACATCATTACCGACCAGCGCTAGCACTACTACTATGTATATATGAAGAGCGAACACTCAATCATGTCGTCAGAATTAAACATTATTGATAAACCCATGTCGTCGACTACTTACTTGTTGTGTACTAACCTCGCTACCTTATTAAAGGGCGGTCTCCACTGGCTGCGATAAGCTTTGTGGTAAGCTCTCCAGTAAGCCCTGCGATGGTGCTGTGATGGTGAGAAGTTGCGAGGTGTGTTCCATGTAGGCAGGACCTCATCATTCCTCTCCACCTACAGAACCCGCACAACACAATCGCAAAGCTTACAGTAGAGCTTACCGCAGCCAGTGGAGACCACCCTTAACGTTCGGAATCATTTGTCTGCAATCACATGCACTTATAAATAATATGTTGAAGCCAAGTGATACATTCTTGCACAAATTATGTTACATACTTGGGTCAGATTTTCAGAAAATGTACAATTGGCTGCTCTGCACATTATTAAATTAAAGTAAATTCTGCTAAATCAGGCTGAAAAATGATAAATACAGAGTATTTGAATATTTT
Source organism: Sthenelais limicola (assembly GCA_942159475.1). Taxonomy (NCBI): domain Eukaryota; kingdom Metazoa; phylum Annelida; class Polychaeta; order Phyllodocida; family Sigalionidae; genus Sthenelais; species Sthenelais limicola. Next base: position 106,260,126 of record OW804098.1, read on the forward strand.
TATTCAGCGCAAAACATTATGTAACGAGTACACTATATCTCAGCCGTCGCTGACCCTAATAATTCAAAATGTATAATTATATCAAATCAAATACTATATATCAAGAAATATCAATAAGTACTATCATAACTCTATTAGTTATACATAAGACAAATCAATTAAGAACAATACATAGGTTAAAACCATCACCGACGCATTTTCTAATCAATACAGTCCGCTAGGTTTGCTATCCAATAGTGACACTCTGTACATATAATCCAAAAACAATGTGCAATTAGCAGCTCTACACATTTAGGAAATTCTGCTAAATAATTAGGCTGAAAAATGATAAATACAGAGTATATCTGAGTATATTTGGTATCACATTGATTGAAAGTATCAGTTCTGTTATGTTAAACTGTATTTTGAAGCTTATTCTTGTCTTAAATGTGGGATATTTGAGAGGATTGGTGAAGGCGAATTGTACATTTTCTGAAAATCTGACCCACTTATGACATGGCTGTGGTTACACGTTAATGCACATAATTCGGAATAAGATAAGCCTACAATTTTGATTTGAAAAATATTTTTATTCAGGCCTAGTAGGACATTACATCACTGATGCTATTCTCAGAATTGCCTGATGTTACAAAAAATTAATACAATAGCCTACTTTAGAACATGCTCTATGAGATGACATTGCAGAAGTTAATAGCTATATAAAGAAATAATCTAAATAATACACTAGTTTAAAAGGAGAATTAATGACAATATTTGACAGACATGGTAAGACTAACCGTCAGATTTCGATTCACGGGCAGACATATAATATCAAGGCAAACAACAGTACTGCAGGTTAAGCCTAGGCAGTGATAGCAAAGCAAGAATAAAAACATTCGTCTGTGTGTGGGCAGGGTTATAAGGTGAATGCCAAATATTGGATCAGTCGTCTTTAATCAAACCACATTCAGTTTGTCCCAGCTATCGGCCAAAGAACCCAGGTGCGTAGTTGGCAGAGCTAAGTACGATCACTCACAAGTGTGGCTCCGATATCTTTGTATTAGGGGGTCAGATTTTCAGAAAATGTACAATCGGCAGCTGTACACATTTAGTAAATTCTGCTAAATTAGGCTGCAATTTGGTCAATACTAGATAAATTCGAGTATATTCAGCATTGCATTGATTCTAACAATCTGTTTGGCTAGGTTGAACTGTATTTTGAACTATATTTTCGTCTGAAATTTCGGTTATTTGAGAAGATTGACGAAGTTGAATTGTACATTTTCTGAAAATCTGACTCATATCACCCCTTCTTGCTCGTACCGTGCTTTCTAAACACTCATCCAAGTTCTATATTTGGAGGCGTCAGTTCACTGACCTTTGCTTTCTCTTAGCACCTTTTCCTTTCATATAGTTTTTCTATGTTTTTTGAGGCATAAAACGCAAAGAAATCCAGCACTTAGGTTATATATGGATAGATATATATTATAAATATAGTGCGCAATTCTCTTATTAATTTGTGGACTGATACCTGTAAAGCTTTTGCAACATACACTCTATACGCATCCTGCAGGCAGTTAACATCAAAGCCCTCTAGTGTTAACTCTATGGCACGCCGCTGCCTACAGGACGAGTATTGAGTGTAATATACATGTACTTCTTGGCCATTACATATTGCTCGTTATTCTACCATGTTGCTCGTTTTTCTTCACTCTGCCCTTGCTTTTTGTTGTCTCCAAAGCATTAAGGGTGGTCTCCACTGGCTGCGCTAAGCTCTGCGGTAAGTTGTGCGATGGTGTTGTGATGGTGAGAAGTGGCGAGGTCCTGCCTACATGGCCAGTAAACCATGTAGGCAGGACCTCATCATTCCTCTCAACCTACAGAACCAGCACAAACCATCGCAAGGCTTACCGCAGAGCTTACCACAGCCAGTGGAGACCACCCTAACACAAGGTCACCATTTACAAGCTAGGAGTGAGTATGTTGTTCATACTCACTACCAAGCGAGTATGGACTTGGTGAGACTATGGGATAAGGACCCATATGTGATCCGTTTTAGGAAAATGAGTCATAAGTCGCAAAATATGGATTTTGAGGTATCGTCATATTTGAAATGAGGCGATCAAGCCGATTCCAATGATAGTAAACATGGAGGACATTTACGAAGTGTTTCTATATTTCAATTATGTTTGATATTTTTATTTTTGAAAAGAAAAGTTTACAATGTTTCTGAATGGGTAATTATTACCAGTAAAGTAACTAAATATACTCCATATGAAGGCCTTCAAAACTTAAGGATATATTTAATACAATGTCCCGAAATTTGTTTCATGGATTTATATGACTATAAGTACTAAACCCTCTAAAAATCATCAGAACATGTCAATAAAGAGATCTTGTGAAAAAAACACTATAATGAAAGATATATAAATTTTGCGACTTGTGGCTCATTTTCTTGAAACACATCACATATAGCTAGCTGCACTCTGATTGGTTAATACAGGTAACGATATAATGGCGACAACCACCAATGGCTTCAACAGCAGACACTAAATTAGAAGACGGAGTTATTGACTATTGATGGATGATGTGGTGAAATAAAGTTATATATGTCATGGAGCAATTGAAATAAAGTGGAACACATACAAATGGTGTAGTCAAATAACATAAGGGTTTTAAATGAAAAAAGCTACACCTTGTGGATAGACATAATGACATTTTAAACGATATGATATTCAACATATACACAGATAAACATAAACGAGTCATTTGACTCTGAATCCGAGTCCAGCGCCTCCTAAAAAAGTCAAACTAAGTGACTCGTTTTGCCTGACTCTTTTATACCCATTTCCGACTCTAACCCAGAGTCACATTGACTCGTTTATTAGGTGCGTCATTTGTGACTCTGTTTTTGACTCTGATAGCCTGGAAGTTCAGGGTTAGACTCCAAAAGAGAGTCAAGGCTATAGACAAACAACAAGCAGACTGTGCGTGCACTGCTAAGCAACATGTAAGTAGTATAGACAATGTGAACATAGTATATGGCAACTCTACTACAATAATAACTACCAATGAGGAGGTGAGCCCACGATAAGGACCATGCCACCAATCCATCCCGTGTATCAACTGGACGTAACTTGACAAATCTTAATATTGGGTATCTATTGGGTAATTTACTATTTCCATAAAATGTTATTGGGTATCTATTGGGTAATTTACTATTTCCAGCAGCTAGAGCTATCTGTAGCTCGGGTAATATTCACCATTCATTTTCTCCACTACCGATGAAAGTATCAAATGTATTAGATAGTGTCATGTCAGACAGCTAGAGTAGATTGTGTGGGTGCTCTCCCCACCACCAGGAGCACTTCAGTTCTATTAATAAACACTCATCCTTGAGAGACTAGACAAGAGTTGACCCTTACTTTCTCAGGGATATACCGGCATATTCTTCATAATAATCTGTGTATTACTTATCTAGCTGAAGGATATATCAATAGTTCAAATAACTGTTAGCTCGATAGATGAGAAGCTGATGTTGGCTGTTCTGTTACTATATTCTACTTCTCCCATCAACCAAACACCACTATAGAGCTGCGCCCCAAGTTAGGGACTTTAATTTATTACTCACTTTTTAAAAAAAATCCTTGAAAATTAACATGTTTTCTTTGTTCATAAGACTTGAGATAGATGGCAATTGCTCTGAAAACAACGTATACATGTAGAGTGATTTAAGCATAGTGCGTATTTCACTAGTGATTTATGTGGGGTTGTCATGGCAACCCATTAGTTTGTTTACTAAGATTACCGGTAAAATTCAAATTTATGACTCGATTTTCATGATTGAAAGCCTGTATAATAAATCTGTTAACTAGCTCGTTAGTTTCAGTCGACTGAAACCAACTTGTTAGTTAACCTGTATTCATTTTTGTTATTATTTAGCACTTATAGGACGAGTTGCCGCACGGAGCGTAAATAAAGGACGAGACCGCATGCTTAATTAAAGATACATTAACATAATTTGCCATATCTGGTGTTCGTACAAGAGGAATATAACTATAGAAACAGTTGAAATGTTGGAGAAAGAAAGCCCTCGCACACGGCAAACTTGCGTCGGCAACCTTGCGTCGGCAATCTTGCGCCACCAAACTTGCGTCGCCATGACAACGCGCCGGTAATGTACGGTAATGTACTAGTCCAATACTACGTTACAAGTAATGTGCGGCTGTCGGGGCCTCAGTATTGAATGCGTGTATAATAATATTATTTAATGGTCACCCTGGAAGAACTACCCAGTAGAAGGTTTTGTCCGAGTCAAAATCATATTTACTCATATAAACGTGTGTTTACTGAATGAATATTGAATACATAATATATCAAGAAAACACACACGTTAAAAATATTGAGATAGTGGATGAGATTTTCAGCTGTTATCATCCAACAATAACGTTAAATAAGGGCCTCCATTATATTTCTTACATCAATTAACCTGGTTCATTTGTACCGAGACATTCAATCGTACCATACAAGTAGGTGCACAAATTGCATTGCACTGAAAACCAACCTTCCTCATTCCTCTAATGGAATTTTTTGGTTATACCACTTTGTAAGTGCGTGTTTCAAACAACCCGAGGGATGAATACATCAATGTGAAATAGAAGTCTATACTAACTGTATGCTAAGATGTTAACATAGCCTTAGTCAGGCATGAACTGAACATCTCCTTTATATGGGTCAGATTTTCAGAAAATGTACAATTGGCAGCTCTACACATTTAGGAAATTCTCCTAAATTAGGCTGAAAAATTAAGAATACTGGGTATATCTGAGTATATTTGGTATCGCGTTGATTTAAAGTATCAGTTCTGTTATGTTAAACTGCATTTTGAAGCTCATTGTTGTCTTAAATGTGGGTTATTTGAAAAGATTGGTGAAGGCGAATTGTACATTTTCTGAAAATCTGACCCACATAGTATGTTTTATTGCAATTAACGGCAAATAAACTATTCCCTAAGCTCCCACATTTCGTTAAGTACCTCCCAAAAGATATTGGTACTCATCTTTTTTTCTATCATAATTTTTTCAAAAACATTCATTATATTTTCCCCCAACGTTTGTCTTTTTATTCAGGTAAAAACAATAGTTACACTCTCACAAATCAATTGTGATTTTTGTTATGTCGTGAAGATGCAAATCCCTTACACGTCGTTGCAGGGAAGTATTTAAATAACAATATTTCTTTACCGAATTAAAGTAGCTCATACAATATAACAAAAACACTTATCTGAATTTAATGATTTACATGGTTTGTTTGAACTTTTATGTGTTACTCAATTATGAGATGAGATGAAGTATGAATGCTCCTGGCTGTTGTTATATAATTAGTACATTTAAGGGGAGTTTGGTGAGGTTGGTTGGTTTTATGACATTGACAATTTGATAATTTTGTAATATCCTTAAGCTGTGGGGTCTTGTTACTCTTGTATTTTTACAGTAACCAGTAACCTGAGTGAATCCATTACATTTAAGTGGAGTTTGGTGAGGTTGGTTGGTTTTATGACATTGACAATTTGATAATTTTGTAATATCCTTACGGTGTGGGGTCTTGTTACTCTTGTATTTTTACAGTTACCAGTAACCTGAGTGATTCCATTATTTCATGGTAAGGAATGGTGGTCTGTACAACAGGAACAACAAGTATATGAAATTAATAATCAATATACAGGCATTTTCTAAAGTCTTAACTCGCATACACTCACGCTTCAGGGACTTTGTGACGAGGTATTCACTCAATTAGATTGTCAGACTAATCAACATTAAAAACGAATTGGGGATTTGCATAGCCGGCATTTTGAATCTTGATTCGCATGAAATTATGGGACTAGTAGTACAGTCTAAAATCTATAGAAAACATGCCATGTTCAGCATGCGATATTTATCAATGATTTAATGTCAATATACATGTGTTATACATGTTTCCAAGACACCAGTCCCGATCTTTCCCATCATGCATTTGTTTTTTTATAGATCATTTATACAAGCTCTGATATCGGTGAAAACATTCTTGCAATAAAAATATTGCCAAATATGTGTATGTGAGATTTCAACAGAATCCATCCCGGCATGCACTGAAGTAGACATGCGCAGTGAGACATGCAAATCCCCTATTAGATTGTTAGATTAATCAACATTAAAAACGAAAGTATTGGCTACATATCAAACTCATGGATTGGATTGCATTAACTTGTTCAACTATTTCGATATTTCATGGCTATAAGACAACTACCCCAGCAGAAGGGAGGTTTACAAGCTGACTTATGTATGTTACATAGGGAGAGTAGATAACAATATTCCCTCAATGACTGGAAAGTGATCTATCTACTATAATTCATTTTGGTATAATTACAGTTTGCTTTCTCTATGGCGTTAGGAAAATAATGTACACAGTCTAGGCCCAAAGTTGAGAGAATCCCTTCAAACGGAGAGAAGGCCTCTCGCCTCAAACCGCAAAGTGCCATTATAATTCCATTAAGACCACAAAATGTCAATATATTCCCATTAAAATGCCAAGTTCTAGGCAGGGATACTGATTAGCGAAGTAGGCTGACATACCATTCTTATCTGATCTGAGGGTTTGGACCTAGAGTACAGTTGTTGTTCTCTCCCTTAAATATGTATACAGTTGTATTATTTCTTTCACATACAGTTGTATTATCTCTTTCTTAATCAATACAATTTTCGTCAGACCAAATCTGTTGATTGGTAGAATATTTTTTTAATCACTTTGGATCTATGATTTGGTGGGCCACCGTCTGTTCTCTGTTTCAAGTGAATAACTAGCTAGATATGCTCTAAGTTTAAAACTGAAATCCAACTCTAAACTGATGCCCATAGAATCGTAGACAAACATACTTTTAAAAAATACACAGGAAAGATCCTATCCCCCTTCCCCCAATTGTTACTGTACCTTACCCGCGCTTGGCATGGGGAACCTCTAGGAGTGAAAGGGTAACTTGTTCTAGTACCCGACCACGCCCCAGTTATCTCAACCTCAATGCCACCACAAATATAAATATTATAACTGTAACTGAACCCACCTGAAGTATACTGTTGTTGAAAACTCGGTTGTATGTTTATACTAATACTGCACCGGTAATCTCCTTAGGAGTGCCTGAAGTATGCCACTCCATACACCATGAACTAGTCAGATGTACCCCTCGATTATTGTATCATATTGTATGCCACCCCATATACCATGTATTGTTCATATGTACCCCTCAATCATCATCTCATTACCATCTAATCAATCACTAGTCTTAGAAATCCTTATTAAAATTGTAACACAAGTAAAGTAAGAATCGGGCACCCAACGGTAGACCTATCTAGACATCTGTTTATTTAGAATGTTGGACCACCTTACTGTAAAACACCTTCAGCAATAAAAGAATTCTTGAATTGAATTGAATTGAATAAACTACAATGCTAAACTACAACTCCGATATAAGCAAACCATTTTATTTAGTTAAAGATTAGGCCTATAATATAACAACCATATAATTTTAGAATGGTATCGTCGGATACATTCTGATAGTCCCTTTGCCTAAAGAGCATAAATCAATATTCATCTGACAACTGACGATATCAGCTATATATGGGTCAGAGTTTCAGAAAATGTACAATTGGCAGCTGTACACATTTAGTAAATTTGGCTAAATTAAGTTGAAATCTGGCCAATGCTGGGTAAATTCGAGTATATTTGGCATTGCATTGATTCTAGCAATCTGTTTGGTTAGGTTGAACTGCATTTTGAACTTTATTTTCGTCTGAAATTTGGGTTATTTGAGAGGATCGGTGAAGAAGGTAAATTGTACGTTTTCTGAAAACTTGACCAATATAAGCTTGAGATATTAATCTTTGAGCACGTATTTATACAATATTTCATGACATTATTAATATAAAAAAACACTGCTGAACAGTCCTTGTCCTACTTCCATGTGCTGACACCCAGTGTATTCCCATGGAACTAACGCTCGAGCTGCTGCATGAAGCAGTAGTAAAAACCCAATGTCTCGTACCAGTAGTGACAGAGACAATGTTTCCATGGTTACAGTAATTGATCCAACTTCTTATTTATGCCAATATCCCCTTGGAGACGTTACCCGGGATTAGAAGGCGTGAGCGTGTCAGTCCGGTAGGTTCGCAATTAAAGGGTGAGGAGTCGTCTTGAAGAGGAGGAGAAGGAGGAGGAGGAGGAGGGATCTACTTATTAAGAATCCTGGCAGCAGAAGCATGGCGGAATATAGCGAGGAGGTTATCAGGCAGGCATTTGATACGTATGACGCGGACGGTAGTGGTTTTATCGAAGCAGATGAAATGAAAAAAGCCTTCGAAAAGCTCGGCTTCGACCAGGAGCAATCGGATAGAGTTTGTGCGGTAATTATTACTTATATTACGTATGGTACGTACGTATTATACATAACGTTTCGTCGAATAGAATAACAATGCCCCTGGATGTTCCTGTGAAAATAAGGTTGATTTGGGTGGAATTGTCAGTATTCGGGAATTCTGTCAGTATTTACTGTCAGTGTACTGTAAACATGAGATGCTATTGTGGTTTTCAGAAAATGTACAATTGGCAGCTGTACACATTTAGTAAATTCTGCTAAATTAAGCTGAAATTTGGTCAAGTAAATTCGAGTATAATTTTGTGATGTATTTCAGGAAAATGAGTCATAAGTCGCAAAAAATGGATTTTGAGATACTATTATATTTGAAAAGATGAGATCAAGCCAATTCCAATGATAGTAAACAGTCTAATAATCTAATAAGAATTTCTAGATTTTAAGTTTGATATTTTCATTTTTGAAAAAAAAAGTTTCCAATATTTCTGGCTATAGTTAATAAGCAGTAAAGTAACTAAATGTAGTCCATGTGAGGACCTTCAAAACGAAAGAATATGATAATAATTATTTCATAGATTGTCCTAAAACTTGATACATCGATTGATACAGCCATAAGTGATAAACTCTCCAGAAATCAGAACATTCCAATAAAGTGATCTTGTGAAGAAAACACTTGGAAAAATATCAATTTTGCGACTTATGACTCATTTTCCCGAAACACATCACATTTGGCATTGCATTGATTCTAGCAATCTGTTTGGTTAGGTTGAACTGTATTTTGACCTTTATTGTCGTCTGAAATTTGGGTTATTTGAGAAGATTGACGAAGTTGAATTGTACATTTTCTAAGAATATGACCCATTTACAAATAGTAGTGGTCGAGTCAATGGTCTAGACATGGACGCAAGTACTATGTATTCTTACATTCGTCAGTGCACAGACGAATGGTGTGACTGTGTCACAGAGATCAAGACAGAGCAAGAGTGGCTGTAGTAATGTACTCACACAATGATTTAATTTTAACGCAGATAAAGATGAATTATAGTTAACCCCTCCTGGTCTTATACTTACAGTGCATACTCGAGCAGCATGACACCGACAAAGACAATAAGATATCATTTGAGGAGTTTAAGACGGGTTTAGGTAAGTATACCTCTAAAACATTTCTAATCTTAACGAAATTAAAACTAGATATCGCTCCTTAAAGTATAATGCGGTATTCGACCTGGGAAGTAACAAATGGCTGAGGAGGGTGGATAAATATGTGAATCAGATGTATAGATTGTAATAACAACATTGTAAGTTGTGATGGCAGATAATTATTGTTAAAGAATAAGTATGTGTGGTATGTTTTCTTGTTTTCAAAAGAAAAATTTAATGTATGTTTCATTAAAATGAGCTGTTGATGTTTTTAAGTTTTGAGAACATTAAACGTTAGATTTTATGAAGAAGAGGGGTAGAAAATCCGAAAACTCCCCCAAAATATAAAATAGGGTCAACGCAATAGGTGTCTTAGCAATGTAAGAGCCCAGATGGCATGTATGTTGGAATAAAACCCTTTAAAAACAAAAACTAAATCTTCTAATTCAACTAACGTAATGCCCAGCAAAGGGCTCCTTGTTTGTGAAATGCTTATTTGATTACCAATAATGTGGATTTATGAGAGAAATAAGACAACAAATGTAACCACATTAACTTGAACGACTATGCATGGGTCTTGCCAATGATTATAATAGTAGATGTACAATGTAAATAAATTATATAAACTGATCGATTTTTCTTGCGGTTGCAGCAGTGGAGGGTGTCACGGGCTAGGTTCATTCAATGAAGGAATGAAGATGAGAATATCAAACGGCAGAAGAGAGCCACCACTGTAATGGGGAGAAGCACCATGTAAAGCAACTGTATCATCCACTGGTATCACTGTATCCACTGTATCATCCACTGGTCTATCTACTGCCTACACAACAGAACACTTTCATTGGCCTCTGTAATGTTTACAAAAATAGAGACACACCATCATGGTCTTCCTATCGTCCCAAGGTTCGGTCAGAACTGACGATTATAGGCTTATTTGTGATGTGTTTCAGGAAAATGAGTCACAAGTCGCAGAATTGATATTTTTCATAGTGTTTTTTTCACAAGATCTCTTAATTGAAATGTTCTGATTTTGTTTGGGTTTAGCACTTATAGTCAAATTAATCCATGTAACAAATTTCGGGACATTGTATTGAATATATTCTTGCGTTTTGAAGGCCTTTGTATGGAGTATATTTAGTTACTTTACACGTAATTACCCACCCAGAAACATTACAAACTTTCTTTTTCAAAAATTAAAATATCAAACGTAAAATATAAAAACACTTCTTAAATGCCCTTCATGTTTACTATCATTGGAATCAGCTTTGTCTCCTCTTTTCAAATATGGTGATATCTCAAAATCCCTATTTTGCGACTTATGACCTATTTTCCCAATACGGATCACATTTATTGGAGTAAATGTGGTAGAATCTATTCATACAATGGGTAAACTCTAAGTATGGATGAATACCTTGAATGGATAATCTTCCTGTCCGCATAATGTTGCGTAATAGAAAGTGTAACGAAAAAGATCTATATTCCATTTGTATCTTCTATTTTTCAAAACCATAAAAGTCAAATATGGCTTCTACTATTTGCATTGTATGCCTTTAATTAATGGTAGGGTATGTCTAAAAGATTGTTGCAAAAACAACATTCCACATCGAATACATGTAGTGGCACAACATGTACAAATATAATAAAGTATAATAGAAAAATTATAATAAAATATAGAAATATAAAAGTTATAATAAAATATAAAAGTATAATACTAATGTAAGCGAAGTAAAAGTATAATACTACGCAATCAACGAGGAAAAGTATACGTAAGTAAAATATATACCCAAATGTAAATGATTCAAAACAAATTGTTAAAAATAATATCTTCATGTACAAGAAAAATAGTTCTTGACTTAAAGTAATAAGCGATTTATTTCACATACTATTGCTTTTAATGAAATTTTTTTCAAGTCTTGTAGTAATACCAATATGCCGAAGGAAACCTGGGAAGACCAGCTTGGCTGACAGGCTCAACCCGTTTTCTCTATAAATTATAATGCATGTACTAAAAAGAGAAATAAAAATCCTTATATATATAACATGTAAGCAAATTTGATAAGACTGTGATAGACGTATATAGTGCTTTATGTATAATGTAGAAGCATATTAATATGCTACATGGGTTTATATTATTTACTTGACCCTTTGGATATAATAAATCGCCAAACGTTAGTTCTGTAAGTAGCGTGGATGCTAGGTTATGGTATGTCGTACATTCGTTTCAACTTATCCTATTTTATAATGGTTATATATATATTCTTAGTACATGCTTACTTGTAACTAGTGTTTAATAGGGAATTTGTTATCTCACTGCGCATGTCTATTACAGTGCATGCTGGGATGGATTCAGTTCAAATCTGAATTACAACTATTTGGCAGTATTTCTATCGAAAATTGCAAGAATGTTTTCACCAATATCATATATTGTGTAAATGATCTGTAAAAACCAAATGCATGATGGGAAAGATGGAATCTTGTGTCATGGAAACATATATAACACATGGATATTGGCATGAGATCACTGTTAAATATTCCATGCTGAACATGACATGCTTTCTATAGATTTTACACTGTACCATTAGTCCCATAATTCAATGCGAATCGAGATTCAAAATGGCGGCTTTGCAAATCCCCTATTGCAACCCATAATGTGTAGGCGGTCCATGAGTTGTGAATGCTTGTAAAACCCAATAACAAATAAATCCATTCTCATTGGGAGCTGAAAAAGGGTTCTATTTTGGGTTGCACCAGGTAGACCTGCCAAGGCACAGGCAGCCATCCCAATTCGGGCGGATTTTATTGTAAATTGAAGGTCAGAATAAAAATACAATATATTAAATTGATTATAATCAGCTCCACATCGCTCTGTATAATATTATATATGAAGTTATAAATACAATAAATATTTCAATCAACTAATCAATGCTACCCACCCAAGGAAAGGTTATTCAGTATGATTATACGACATTCCATTGGTTTATGTACTATTTACCTGCATGCATTCCCTATTGAACAGATGTAAAAGGTAAGACTTGTCCGAAGGTATATTATCACTATATTGAATTTGTATTCAATAAAAATATACAGAACTGGACAAAAGCCTCTAAAAATAGATCTTCCGACGAGCCCGAAACAATAATAAATGATGAGTAATGTCAAGCTTTACATGGTCACTTGTTTCGTTCCAATACATATTTCGATCCAGTTATTACACTTCACAGTCATGCGATGAGATATACATTTTTTGTGAGATTTTTACAATCTTACATCATTCTGTTATTACATTTCACCGTCATGTGATGATACATACAATTTTGTGAGACTTTACATTGTGCGATTTAACCTTCAAGTTACACATTTTTTAGACAGAGATTTTAGAGTAGCTTGTTATAAAATAATGTCTTAATCTCTACTATGATAATGGTAAATTATAATGTTATATTATAAGACCTTTGAATAAACGTTTATAAACTTATATAAAATCGATTTTGATTGTAAGTAAATAGATAGATATATATAATTAAAATAAACATCGATATCTCAATCCTAAGTAGGCATAATGCGCCTTGCTTTTTGGTCTAATATTTTGGCAATTTAACTCTGACTAGAACCATCGTGTAAATATTGGTGAAAATTAACAGGGTATTCTTGACGTAGATAACATCTAAATTCTTTTCTATTGTCCAATAATTGAGCTTCAACTGACAAACTATTCCACAAAGCTGTCAAACAGAATATATATGATCTTTTAAGTATCTCATTTTTAGGGTGAGGAACTACAAGTTTCTTTCCTTTTGCTAACCCACAAATGTTTATTTTCCTATTATTGGTATTTTCCACTTTCCTCGATCGTAAATACACGAGGTCTAGAATATGCGACTCTCTCCTATTCGTTACTGAGGGTATATTAAGCTCCTTGTGTATTTGTACTGTAATTTTTTGCAGTCTTGGGAGACCAAGGATTATTTTCAAAGCAGCATTTTGAAGAGATTGAAGTCTATTTAAATATTTTTGGCTAGAAGACGAATATAGAATGTCACCATAATCTATGTGTGGAAGGATGGTTGTTTTATAAATAAGAAAAAGTGTTTTCTAATCACATACTTTAAATAGTTTAGATAGGGCTTTGATTTTTACTCTAATAATATTCATTTTCTTGTCTAGGAATGTTTTATAATTCAAATTACCAGTTCGACACCCAGATATTTATAATCTTTGACTGATTCAAGAGGTTGACTATCCAACTATCCAACTATAGAGTCGGTGAATTCCAAAAAGCCAAAGGCAAAACCTATTTCCATCATATTCATATTATGTAATTTTCAATATTTTCATGCCATTTGCATAGATGTAAAAAGTAAGACTTGTCCCAAGGTATATTATCACTATAGAATCAGTGAATTCCAAGAAGCCAAACGCAATATTGTATGTACTTACTTTCCATATATTCATCTTATTTCATTATTTCCATGCCAGTGCACTGTCCAACCTATTTGCTTGTTTAGGTATTACAGAAATTGTATGATAATTATGATGGACCAATGCAGTTGTGATAGCCGTATAATACTTTATGTATGTAGAAGTATAATGTAGTCTACTATATATGTAACATGGGTTTATCATTATATTAAATTTTATATCTTGAATAGCATTCGATCAGCCTCGCGCAACAATTGTAATCTATGATCCTTTGGAAATGATAAATCGTCATAAACTAATTATGTATGTAGCTTAGTATGCCGTACAACCATTTCAAGATACTATAAAACAGTCTTTACTCCTAAGCCCTGTTCATCTTGCGAAATCATTTACTGCTACTTTTTAATCTCGGATCCTGCCTCATAGGATATTTTATGGAGGACCAGCAATTTTTCTATCTATCTCTGATTAAAATGGATTTAGAGTACGCCGTATATTACCATTTGATATTTATAGGCAGGATTATCTTTGAGACAGAGCTTTAACTTGGAACGTTCGTAGTTGGGTCAGATTTTCGGAAAATGTACAATTGGCAGCTCTACAAATTTAGGAAATTTTGCTAAATTAGGCTGGAAAATGATGAATACCGGGTATATCTGAGTATATTTGGTGTCGCATTGATTTATAATATCTGTTTTGCTATGTTAAACTGTATTTTGAAGCTCATTTCTGTCTTAAATATGGGTTCTTTGAGAGGATTGGTGAAGGTGAATTGTACATTTTCTGAAAATCTGACCCATGTTCGTAGTTCATGTCATGCCACTGCACAAAACGTGGCCCTGGTGTCGTGTTGATTGTCTCTGGGCAAAGTGTCCATGGGTCTTATTTCCAAAAATTGCACAATCTACAGTTCTACACATCTTTCAAATTCTACTAAATTAGAGTGAAAAATGATAAATACTGTGTATATCTGAGTGTATTCTGTATTGTATTCATTCAATAAATCTGTCTGGTTATGTTTAACTGTATTTTGAATTTTGATTTTCGTATTAAATGCGGGTTATTTGAGGGGATTGGTGAAGCTGAATATTAAATTTTCTGAAAATCTGACCCATATATTGTACCAACCCATATATCAAGCAGGAAACTTATTAAATCAGGGGAATGGATGATAAATACTGAGTATATCTGAGTGTATTCTGTATTCTATTCATTCAATAAATCTGACTGGTTATGTTGAACTGTATTATGAACCTGATTTTCGTCTTAAATTTAGGTTATTTGAGGGGGTTCATGAAGGCCAATTGTACATTTTCTGCAGACTTGACCCACATGGATACCACCCATAACATGAGGCAATCCAGGTAATTGCAGTATGTGTTAACTGCCCCAACAGAGTCATGAGAACTATAGCTATATGAATTTACTGTTTACTGCCCCGACAGGGTCATGAGAACTATAGCTATATAGATTAACAATAGAATGACCCATAATATCATGACATTGAAGGCGCTGAAACTTGTCTGAAGGGCCTAATCCACCAAGCCGATTCTCATGCGATTTTGCGCCGCAGAGGACTCTTTTGCACTAAATTCTGTGAGAATCGCATGAGAATCGGCTTAGTGGACCAGGCCCTTATGACATGGACATTAGCCTAATTACCTAGTGAGTGACAATTAACGCAATATAACACGTCAGTCTCTATCTCAACTATAAATAAGACCCAATTGTAATAAAAAAACATCGTGAACTATCCCCTTATTATGGATCATTCTAACGATCCTATGGGTCAGATTTTCAAAAAATGTACAATTCATCTTCACCAATCCTCTGAAATAACCCACATTTAAGACAGAAATAAAGTTCAAAATACAGTTCAACCTAACCAAACAGATTGCTCGAATCAATGCAATGCCAAATATACTCGAATTTACCTAGTATTGACCAAATTGCAGCCTAATTTAGCAGAATTTACTAAATGCGTACAGCTGCCAATTTTACATTTTCTGAATATCTGACCCCTATAACGTATCAAATAGATATCAAGGTGAGGGGAGACAACCCACATCAGAGGAGGGAAGGAGCGGGTAAGTTTCCTGAGGTTTGCTTGTTGGGGGTTCCGATGTTTTGGGCACATTAAAACTTTTTCAAGGAGGATTTTAAATATTAGATAAATTAATATTATGTCACCCTCCACAAACCAGAATTTGATGACGGAGTTGGTTTTCATACCAACTTATTCTATATGTATTACATATTTCAAAAAGTACTTTTATGTTAGAACTAAGAAGAACTGGTTAAAAGAAAAGGAGTGTATCTGGCTCAGATTTCCAGAAAATGTACAATTGGCAGCGCTACACATTTAGTATATTCTGCAAAATTAGACTGCAATTTGGTCAATACCAGGTAAATTCGAGTATATTCGGCATGGCATTGACTCTAGAAACCTGTTTGGTATTACCTATTATGGTATTTTGAACTTTATTTTCGTTTGAAATTTGTGTTACTTGTGAAAATTGGCAAAGCTGAATTGTACATTTTCTGAAAATATGACCCATCTGCTTAGGTTGTATGTAAGACATTTTATCGGGTCGTTTCAAATCTCTTCATACTTAAGACCCTGGGGCTGTATATTGCGCATTAGAATTCCGACCTTGTTTTGTATTGATTCTTCTTGTTGCTATAATAAGCGTCATCTATATATTTCCCTGGGGGTATTATGACCTTGTTCTCTACTAATTAGCCATTAGCTTGTTACTATAATGGGTCAGATTTTCAGAAAATGTACACTCGGCAGCTGTAAATATTTAGTAAAATCTTCAAAATTAGGCTGCAATTTGGTCAATACTAGGTAAATTCGAGTACCGTATATTCGGCATGGCATTGATTCTAGAAATCTGTTTGGTTAGGTTGAACTGTATTTTGAGCTTTATTTTCTTCTGAAATTTAGGTTATTTGAGAGAATTAGTGAAGCCGAATCGTACATTTTCTGAAAATCTGACCCCATAATAAGCGTTTTCTGTATGTATATTTCCCTGGGGGAATTCTATACCAATTACCCATTAGCTTGTTACTATAATAAGTGTTAACAAACAAGTATAGATCTTCATCGACCTGCTAGGGCCACATGGTGCCAAAGGTATATAGAGACGATTTGGCACTGGTTCCCATTGGTGTATCAATAGATAGTACGTCGTAAATAATCGAGGGCAATGAAGAAACCTGACACTACAATTTGGGATGAAGGTAATGGAGGGACCGAAACCTTTAAAAGTTTACAGAAGAGAGATGTGTGGATTTATTGGTTTGAGGTTAGACAGACAATCTCGCGCTGGCTTAGAAATATTTCTATTTTAAGGAAATCTTACTGTCTGTTCTCTAGGGCCAGATTTTCAGAAAATGCACAATGTATAGTTCTACACAAGTTGGAACGTTCGTAGTTTATGTCATGCCACTGCACAAAACGTGGCCCTGGTGTCGTGTTGATTGTCTCTGGGCAAAGTGTCCATGGGTCGGATTTCCAGAAAATGCACAATCTACAGTTCTACACATCTCTCAAATTCGGCTAAATTAGAGTAAAAAATGATAAATACTTAGTATATCTGAGTGTATTTTGTATTGTATTCATTCAATAAATCGGTCTTGTTATGTTGAACTGTATTTTGAACCTGATTTTCGTCTTAAATTAGGGTTATTTGAGGGCATTGGTGAAGGCCAATTGTACATTTTCTGAAAATCTGACTCTTTAAGTTTAATGTCCGAGGGAGCACAAAGCTAAAGCGTAATTACTTTGCATTAGAAGGTGAGTGGAAAATGCATTTCATTATCTTCAAGAGCAAAGTTTAGAGAAATTCCTTGAATTTGGAACTAGAGGACCTTGCAACTGTCACAGACAGACCATTACTATGTGGGTCACATTTCCAGAAAATGTACAATTCGCCTTCACCAGTCCTCTCAAATAACCCACATTTAAGACAAAAATGAGCTTCAAAATGTTGTTTAACATAACAGAACTGATACTTAAATGTGATACCAAATCTACTCAGATATACCCGATATTCATCATTTTTCTGCCTAATTTGGCAGAATTTACTAAATGTGTAGAGCTGCCAATTGAACATTTTCTGAAAATCTGACCCATAAACATGTCCCTATTTACATGAAAGCCATACCAATCTGAGAAGCTTAATATGCACTCTGAGACGCTTAACAGCTTAATAAACAATTTCACGCCTAAATAAAGACAACAACTGCATTTGAATAGGGATTATTACCGGTTATGTAGCTGTCCGAACCGAATACAGAGTTATGTATAAATAAATTTCTCTTTTCATTATTTCCTGTATAAATTTAAAAGATAAATTATAATAAATTGAGTTTATAATTTAACAGTTAGCAATTAATACAAGTCTTGGGTCAAGGACATTTAAAAAATGGCCTTTTATGTTATGAAAAGGAAGTTAAAGACCAATAGAAAGTCTGTCTTGCATGGGAATCGATCCCACACGGTTCTTTACGATTGAGGCTGGGTAATGTCATGGCACTGGTCGGGGCAATGACCTGACTTGACTTTTTCATGAACTTTAATGCTTAGCTGGAAGTGGGTTAATCCCACTGGTATAAATGGGCTGCAGCGATCGACCAGGCCGTTAGTTTGTCCTGAAGGCTATTGGATTTCAGTACAGGTATTAGTTATTCTCTATAGCAAGTAACATATTTGATTAATAGTGAGGTTCAGCAGGTCTAACCTATACGTAAACGTAAATGTATTGTATTTAAATATTTTATTCCAGCTAAGCATTATGTAATATACACTGTTCTCAGGTATAGCTGTACATCAAAATATAGTGGTTACTAATGAAATAAAGTTGATATACAAGAAATATTCTAACAGTAGTAGTTAGTTATTACCAAACACATTATTGCAAAGGCGAAATAAGCATAAGATAAAAACAACGTACAGAAACAGAAGGATTTTACCAAATATCAAAACTGGCGTCTACACTCAAAAACATGATAGTCCAAGCATTTTCAAACAGTGTTAATCGAAAAATACAATCATATCCATATCGTATCATTATCTCAGATATACAAACATATGTTAAAGGAAGAAAGAGGTTCAGCTAAACAAGCCGGGGAAAACGTAACATACATATCAAGCGTCATCACATAATTTACTTTTTATACATAAAAATGCGATGTAATCCAGAAAGAAGTTATGGATACGGTTACGTAATTGAGATTGCTTGCAGATCCTCTCTAATATTCATATTTTAGTTCAGTGTATAGACTACAACTCTAATCTTTTAGATACCAACATTAATTCTCTTAACTTTATTCTAGTTCTAGCTACATCTAAGCATGGAGATGTGCTAGTGGGTCAGAATTTCAGAAAATGTACAATTCACCTTCACCAATCCTTTCAAATGACCCACATTTAAGAGAAAGGTGACGTTCAAAATAGGTTAAACGCTATGAAAGAGACATGTTTTATCAACACAACGCCGCCAGAGATATATATACTCTGATATAGACCCATTATTCATAATTTGTCAGTCTAATTTAGCAGAAGTTACCAAATTCGTAGCGCTGCTCATTGGACATTTTCTGAAAATCTGACCCTAGTTCGCAAAGATGAAAGCTTTGAAACCGAATAAATCCCTTGCATCTTCCCTTCTCCCACGCATCTACGAGGATTTACTGGGTCAGATTTTCAGAAAATGCACAATCTACAGTTCTACACATCTCTCAAATTCTGCTAAATTAGAGTGAAAATGATAAATACTGAGTATATCTGAGTGTATTCTGTATTGTATTCACTCAATAAACCTGTCTGGTTATGTTGAACTGTATTTTGAACCTGATTTTAACCTGATCTTCGGCTTAAATGTGGGTTATTTGAGAGGATTGGTCAAGGCCAATTGTACATTTTCTGAAAATCTGACCCTACTACTGGCGAGACATTCGTCATCCACTCGGATTTAGCTGAATGACGAATTTCTTGCCTACGTGATCAGCTGAATGATCCACTAGTTCATAGGTGTAAACAGTCAATGGGGGATTCTCTCTTTATTTGCACATTGGAATCATGTGCAAAACTATATAAGGTGTATCAGACATAGGAATATGACACTTTAGCTTAATTCCTCATTCAATTTAGTGTTCAATGGAGGTGGATGGATAGCCTACTGAATCATCACTCGGGGATGGTTTTTAAGAATAAATTTTATTAAACACACTTTCATATATATAACATGACATCTTAAAGCATTCACATGATATATATTATATATTTTATATGTATAAGGGTAAGATTTTCAGAAAATGTACAATTGGCAGCTATACACATTTAGTAAGTTCTGCTAAATTAGGCTACAATTTGGTCAATACTAGGTAAATTCGAGTATATTCGGCATTGCATTGATTCTAGCAATCTGTTTGGTTAGGTTGGCCTGTATGTTGAACTTTATTTTTGTTTTCGTTTTTGAGGGTCAATTAATATCTTTGCAAAGTCCTATGGTTCAAATTTATGGCAATAAGAACTCTTCGTTCTTAGCTGTCTCTTGTTGTCCTCGGAGCATGATGTGCGGTGCGGGGTCAGATTTTCAGAAAATGTACAATTGGCAGCTCTACATATTTAGTAATTTCTGCTAAATTCTGCTAAGAAAAATAATAAATTGTGGGTATATCTGAGTATATTTGGTATAGCATTGATTTAAAGTATCAGCTCTATTATCTTAAACAGCATTTTGAAGCTCATTTTTGTCTTAAATGTGGGTTATTTGAGAGGATTGGTGAAGACGAATTGTACATTTTCTGAAAATCTGACCCGTGTGCGGCGCGGGGTCAGATCCAAGTGTCCTTGGATCCGATAATGACCAGCGCCACCCAGTGTACGGACGGGGAGGCAGCGGTGATGTTGCTGCGGCAGTGACTTCACCTATACCTACTCTTCAACAGCCATCATGCAAATTAGATGCGTGTTCTCCGCCCCCCCCCTCTCCCCCTCTCATACAATAGTATCCACGAGTTAGATGTTGCCATTATGCAGCTATAGCTGTGATGAGTGAGTTTGGTTGCTTTACGCCCTCATCAACACATTTATGATGGTTATATGAAGGGCGGGAGAGCTGAGAGGGAGGTAGTTTATGATCATACCCAGGAAATAGAGATAGAGAAGAAGGGAGAGTGAGGGAGTGAGTGAGTGAGATTGGTTGCTTTACGCCCTTATCAACACATTTAATATGGTTATATCAAGGGTGGGAGAGCTGGGAGGGAGGTAGTTTATGATCATACCCAGGAAATAGAGATAGAGAAGAAGGGGGAGAGAGATAGAAAGGGGGAAAGAGACAGAAAGGCAGTTTATGGTCATACCCAGGACCATAGCTATAGCTGTGTTTGGGGTCTAATGGAATTATTGTAGTCAAAGACAAGGGATTATTATTGATCAGGGTTGGTGGCTCTTGACGGTGGAATGATGCCAACATGTGTTTGGTTTCTTTTCAATGCATGAAATTGAAATGCTTAATCGGCGACAATCCGTATGTGACAGTGGGCGGAGGGGAGGAGGTTATTGGCCTCTGTCACATCTTCTGTCACACTGTCAGCAGCTAATCTGCATAAATATGCCTAGTATAGGATCCGCGCGACAGCCCAGCAGTGGGCAGTGCCATGCAGGCTTGCTGCTGCCAAATAATAATATCAATAAAAAAACATAAACATAAACTCCCGCTAGTAAACATGATTAACAGCAATCGTCATTACTACTCGAAACGCCCTTAAGGCTAAGGCTAAAAGATACATGTTGATTGTCAAGAGGATGATGATAGCATAGCACAAACACACGGCCAAATTGTTATACTACGGCTGCAGCGACTGCAGGGAAAAGCGGTGTCTTTTATATAGAGTCGATGCTGAGGACAGTCGCCTCCACTCCCTCGTGCCGCGGCGGCTGCTGCTGCTGCTGCAGTATTGGGCCCCACGAGCCGCTCAGTGCTGTAGTATGCTGAGCTGCTCTACTTGCCTTGCCTTACCGCATGCTGCTGCAGCAGCTACAGCGGCAGGTCGTATTGATTTGCGCCAGTAAACAAGCAAGCGTTCAGCCATCCTCCTCCTGTCACACACTACAAGCCTAGGGCGTCATCATCCCAGCCTCACATATCCTGTTGCTACGTTTTCTCACTGCTTGCCACGGCCCTGTGTTAGTCCTCTTCTTCTCCTACAGTAGTGTTCTTCCACTGCCACTACAGTGTTCGTTCGTTCGTTGCACAGTTGTTGCCCCTTGAACGACGACTTAACAAAATCAAAATCATGTCGAAAATGTCGAAATACACCGAAGCACAATTGAGGCATGCATTTGAGGCGTTTGATACCGATAAGAGCGGTTACATAGACCGCAAGGAATTAAGAGCATTGGTTGTCGACCAGCTGAAATTATCTGGCCCTACCGCGGACAAAATATGCAAGGTGAGCCATTTTTGCAAGTAGCCGAATTCGATATTATTATTATTTTTCTTTTCTCATTTTCTCATTCGCAGCAATTTCCCCTGATATGATACCAAGCATGAAATAATAGGTAGATATACAAGTCATCCAGAGACGCCGCCAAGTCAAGATATTATAGTTTATTCTACCTCTTTACCCGCTGAAAAGCCGGATCAATAATATCACAAGAGGGGAGGGAGCGATGTAATCGGGGAGGAGGTGACATTCATCATTGTCTTTCATACTAATTTCCCTATTAATACTATCAAAGACTAAGCTTAATATCTTCCCCACATACTCCCTTTCCACTGGGGAGAGGAGGAGAAGGCGGAGTGCATAGAAATATCAATTTTGTCTACTCGGGGAACACTTACGTCAAACCTATTAACATCATACGACATGTCCAATGGCGGACTCCTCTCGTATATTCGAGCATCTATACACTGTTGCACAATCGCAAAAAAGGGGAGAGATTGAAGATTCCCATAAAAGGTAGTAATACCTTGTCCTTCTGTATCACCACCGGCTGTTGTCTGCATTGAATCGGTGGGTCTTTTTTGCGCACAATTACCATTTCCACCATCATGCACACATACGGCATTATTTTATCTTCCCTTGCAAGAGGCCTGTCTCCCCCATTGCACTATACCTAATGATACTAATAACCTGCTCGTCCGCTAATGTCATTTGAGAAAATAATCGCAGTGGTTGAGGTTTTCGGAGAATATAACATTTTCGCCATGGTCTTCCTTCCCCATGTTCATCTGCTGAGATCAAGGAGGCACGCGCTGTATACACATACAGTGGGTCAGATTGTCAGAAAATGTACAATTTGCCTTCACCAATCTTCTCAAATCACCTAAATTTCAGAGGAAAATAAAGCTCAAAATACAGTTCAACCTAACCAAACCGATTGCTAGAATCAATGTAATGCCGAATATGCTCGAATTTGCCTAGTATTGACCAAATTGCTGGCTTATTTTGAAGATTTTACTAAATGTGCACAGCTGCCAATTGTACATTTTCTGAAAATCTGACCCATGTATAAAGGCCAAGCATGAGGAGAGAGAGAGCAATGCACCTGTGTTGGCAGCGGCACCCCTTTGTATATATGGGTCTGGTTTTCAGAAAATGTACAATTCACCTTCACCAATCTTCTCAAATAACCCAAATTTAAGACGAAAACCAGGATCAAAACACAGTTCAACATAACCAGACATATTTACTGAATGAATACAATACAGAATACACTCAGATATACTAAGTATTTATCATTTTTCACTATAATTTAGCAGAATTTGAGAGATGTGCAGAACTGTAGATTGTACATTTTCTGGACATCTGAGCCATATGCTATACCCGGGGTGGTTGTGTCCCCATATTGCCTGCTTTCTCCCAAATCAACCCATCAGCCCATCAGTTAGCCTGCAGCTCCCTAGCCATACCAGCACCAATACAATGTCCAACATGCAATTAGCAATTTGGAAGCCTCAAATTTCCAGAGGAATTATGATAATTCTATGTCACGCTATTCTCTTAGACCCAGAAAGGCCCTGTGTTTATTGTGTTATAAATCAGAGACAATTTCTCCATTGTCTAATAAGATGTAAGAGGTTTTATATCGTGGATGGCTATCAGCAACGTCCAATATGGGTCCGATTTTCAGAAAATGTACAATTGGCAGCTTTAGTAAGCTATTTAGTAATTTCTGCTAAAAAATGATAAATTTGGGGTATATCTGAGTATATTTGGTATCGCATTGATTTAAAGTGTCAGTTCTGTTATGTTCAACAGCATTTGGAAGCTCATTTCTGTATTAAATGTGGGTTATTTGAGAGGATTGGTGAAGGCGAATTGTACATTTTCTGAAAATGTGACCCATATACTGTCGGCCAAAAGGGGTGTTAATTTGAGTCATTTAACAGACATTTCCATTTCGAGGTACGGTACTCGCAAAATAAGATGAATATTTTTCGCATTTTTAATCCCCAATGCACTACACTACCTATTATAGCATTGCGAATTGTTATTTTGACGAACAATTTTGACGTACAAATGGTTTAGACTGCATAAGCTATTTGGTAATTGGTATTCTACAGACCCAAGTTTATTCCCAATTGGCCCAGAAACTGGGATCATGCGAGGGCAAGATGAATATGGATGCCTTTTTGTAATCTAACCTCTCCCATACTAGTGGTCAGGGCTTTATTGGTATGATTCCTCAGGGTAAACTTGGATATTACTTCAACATGCAAAGCATATGTCCGGAGGGACCAAGTGTTCTCAGATGTTACCCTAGAATACGTAGCTTCGGACAGGCGGATTCTCCCAGTCATATTGTAAATGGGATGGAATCGGACATCATACTACTCTGGGAATAGGGTCTAGGAATACATGGGTCAGATTTTTCAGAAAATGTACAATTCGCCTTCACCAATCCTCTCAAATATCCCAAATTAAAGACAGAAATCAGATCCAAAATACAGTTTAACATAACCGAACAGATTGTTTGAATCAAGGCAATACTAAATATACTCAGATCTACGTAGTGTTGACGATTTTCCGGTCTAATTTAGTAGAATTTACTAAATGTGTTGATCTGCCAATTGTACATTTTCTGAAAATCTGACCCACTGTATGCGAATCCATCAAAGCTTCTTCGGTCAAGGCCTGCGATGGGGGCAAAATTGATTCCATTTCAGTTATTTAGATACTGATAATATGCCCAGATCCTGGTAGTCTTTTAACAAATTGAAAGTGAAAATTTATCAGTAGAGTAGCCTTTCCCCGACCGTGTGCTTTCCTTGATCGCTATTTGGGTCAGATTTTCAGAAAATGTACAATCGGCAGCTGTACATATTCAGTAAAATCTTCAAAATTAGGCTGCAATTTGGTCAATACTAAGGTAAATTCGAGTATATTCAGCATTGCAATGATTCTAGCAACCTGTTTCGTTAGGTTGAACTGTATTTTGAACTATATTTTCGTCTGAAATTTGGGTTATTTGAGAGGATTGGTGAAGGCCAATTGTACATTTTCTGAAAATCTGACCCATATAATATGTAGAAATGTTGTTGGGACACTTATTGGGGGGAGACATAGATATTTCATAACAAAATACCGTCTGATATGATATGCATGTAGTGAGAAAGTTTCAGTGAAACATTGTTTTCCTTTTCATGCTTCAGTAGGTCAATAGGGGACTTGCATAGACGCCATTTTGTATCTTGATTCGCATGGAATTATGGGACTTAAGGGTGGTCTCCACTGGCTACGGTAAGCTCTGCGGTAAGCTTTGCCATGGTTTGTGCTGGTTCCGTAGGTGGAGGGGAATGACGAGGTCCTGCCTACATGGTTCACTGGCCATGTAGGCAGGACCTTGCCACTCCTCACCATCACAGCACCATCGCAAGGCTACCACAGAGCTTACCGCAGCAGTCTAAAATCTATTGAAAACATGCCATGTTCAGCATAGAATATTTATCAATGCTTTATTGTCAATATTTCTGTATTATACATGTTTCCATAACACAAGTCTCAATCTTTCCCATCATGCATTTGGTTTTTAGAGATCATTTACACAAGTTCTGATATTGGTGAAGACATTCTTGCAATTTTCGATCGAAATCATGTCAAATATTTGTATGTCAGATTTCAACAGAATCCATCCCATGATGCACTGTACAGACATGCGCAGTGGCACATGCAAACCCCCTATTAAAATATTCTTGCATGAAATCCTTTGCACAAGAATGACATCATCGGCTTTTCTCATCCTTTTGAAAATTACCCGCAACAGAAAATTGGTGGCAACTCAGAGTGGTTTTTGGAGATAAGAAAGAAAGCTATCCCTCTCTACCGAACAAAGAGGGTTCGAGCGGCTACGAAGTGAGAAAGAAAATAGTACTGCCAGCTGCCAATTGTACATTTTCTGAAAATCTGACCCATTCAACATTTGGAAATAGGCCTATTAATTAGGCCGGATAGGTCTCATCCCATCTAAAGGTTTCCAATAATGTTGACGGATGAGGTGGGACCAGCAGAGCTCTGTCTATAAGGACCTTAAGGGTCAGATTTTCAGAAAATGTACAATTGGCAGCTCTACATATTTAGTAATTTCTGCTAAATTCTGCTGAAAAATATGATAAATTTTAGGTATATCTGAGTATATTTGGTATCGCATTAATTAAAAGTATCAGTTCTGTTATGTTAAACTGCATTTTGAAGCTCGTTTCTATGTCTTAAATGTGGGTTATTTGAGAGGATTGGTGAAGGCCAATCTGACCCACAAGGTTTAATCCTGATAATCTGTATAATAATAGCTATGTTAGTAATGTTGATGACGAAGGCTGGATATCATTAATCATTATCTCAGTAATTCAAACTCATTATATATTAAAGAAACTCAAATAGTGGTCTGCATAGCATTGCATCCTAGTCATCATGGGCATATTTTGTTTAGTCAGCATAATTTATTACTCAGGGTCGCAGTAGCAGGAATACGTCGAGCCTAACATTAAATTGGACGATTCAGTTTTGTCGCTATTCTATTTTTAGCTCGTATGAATGAATTCAGGTAATATCCATGCGCACAGTGTACCTCAACAGAAACCAGCGAAACTTTTTTTTCTCTAGCGAAACTTATTTTAAGGGTGGGCGTGATCGCCTGAATGGGCTATTCTTCAGCCTTGGTGCAAAACGGGGACGTGGGTTGTCAATAAATATATTAAATAAGGAGCGAATTTCGTGCCTGAAAATAGCAAGTTTCCAATTGGACACAGGAGCTTTTTAACGTAGTATACTTTTGACGAGTGAATTTTACTGTCCGTTTTCGTGTGAGGAGTATAAAATAATGACAATGATATCGTTATTCTATATTAGGTGTCCTCACAATACTGCTTATAGGGCTATCCAGGAAGACCTGATTTCAGAGGACTAGTTTCCTATTCATGTATCTTGATTTTACTATGTCAGCATATGAATAAAAGTCTTTATATATATATATATGTCGAATCCTAAGAAAGTGGTGCATTTTTGCATTTTTCTTCCCAGTCTCATTTGTTATTCTATTCCTGTATTAGAACCATTCTTATGAGACTTGAATAGTTCTCTAGAATTAGTTCTTTTAAATGATATTTGGGAAAAAAAATTCGAAGCATTTATACTCCCTTAAAATTCATGCTACGTTTTTCTTTTTAAAATGTAATGCTACGAAACGGCCATTTTAAATGGCTTGCAATTAGTATTAAAACACCCTTAAATTTGATTTTACTCAGTTTCATTGAAGCTCCAGAATGTTATTTATTTGTCACCACTATGTAAATTAGAGAGATTTGGATCTTGTCCACTTTTATTCACAATCTTTCAAATAGTATGGGCAAAATGGGCAAATCGTAATGCTACGAAACGACCTGTGATTGTTCATTGCTTATATATATTAGTAAAAAAAAATTTCACTCTATAAAGCCCCTAAATTGTACATCCATTTAGGATGAAGGTCAGAAATATTTATTGGGACTACTAACCATAATGAGGCATAATTCCTCTAAAAATACAGTATTTTGTCAGCCCCATGAGTAATGCTACAAAACGGCCATTTTGAATGCCTTGCATTTAAATTAATAACCATTGAATTATATTGTTAACTAGCTTCATTGAAGCTACAGCATATTATCTGTTTTTCAACACTAAAAAAAGAAGCTATTGCTATTATCAAATCTACTTGGATGGTTTCAACAACCAATGCACCAAATGAAAGCATATGTCCAGACATTTATGATTAAATTATAGTTTGAGAAACGAATCCATAATTTAAAAGAATACAACGAAAGGTTTGTATATAAGGTCAGATTGAAACAGATTCCAGATTTCTTATTTTTTTTTAAATATTTTTATTTGTTTTCATGAATTAAATAATGATGTGAAATTGAAAATGTATGAATACAATCTTCTTTAAGTACCATAAACATAATTAAACCACTTGTTTTCAATATAAAACACAATAGAATGTTAGTCAAACTCTATTAGATGTCTAATTTAAAGCTCCATTCCCAGCTAATTTCTATACAAATCTCAGTTTTCACTTGTTAAGCTAACTAGTACACTGACCCACCTTATCCCAATCGTTTAGGTTTCTTTCTTAAGGTTGGAGTTTAATATTTGAGAAGAAATCGCACTGGTGTTCACCAGTATGACCTCCTTATAGTCACCAGTGTGACCTCCTTAGCCTTGTTCCATACAGATAGTTGGGGACGGGGAAAATTCGTTGGCAGACAGAGAGAAACATGCCCTTGGTGTGGCACAGAGGCGCCACATATGACCATTCAGTGCATCTACAGAACTGTGATGATGGCTTCTATACATGTCCCTGTCTGTCCCTGATCATAAAATCACAGAATTCAGACATTTATTTTACTTTTCATTGAAAAAGAGATGGATAATATCGAGTTTGGGAACTAATATGAATGTAATTCCAGAAGAACCACTCGATCTTAAATCCTGGGAATGCAGCTTTAAGGTTTAACAGCTACAACACTGGTCGTTTCGTAGCATTACGCATAATATAGACTTTTTCAGTGAAATCCTTATACCTTTGCCAATATTAGGATTTAGTGAATATCATTTTGAACATGGAAGGTCGAGGCTTTACACTATAGAATAGGTGAGAAATAAAAACGATTCTGGGCTATCAAAATTTCCAATAGTGCACCACTTTCATAGGATTCGACCGTGATATACAATTTTTATTTTGGTCTAGGGAATACCTAATATTATGAACTGTCCAGTGTTAAATGTGTGTATAATGCTGAACTGACAGTGTTGTATATTCTTGCTTGCTGTCGACAAAAACTCACTCAAAAAAAATATATTGCATAAATAATCCAAGCCTGGTAGCTGCACATCTGCCCTGTCTAATACCCTGCCCACACACAGCCGATTTGGCTCCCCCACCCGATTATCCCCCGAATGTCCCCCGATTTGGGTCTCCCGATGAATTCTATAATCTATTTTAATTCCTGTTTTATGTTTTTGAAATAAAATCAACCAGGATTTGAAATGAATTCATAGGATTCATCGGGAGACCCTAATCGGGAGGCAATCGGAGGACAAATCGGCTGTGTGTGGGCAGGGTTTAATTCGGGGACCCAGAAGCTTACCTGTTTTCCCTACTTCAAGTACACGCGATTTATTGCCAATATCTTCTTATTGCAAATCAATAGTCGCTAGCATATGGGTCAGATAGATTTTCACAAAATGTACAATTGGCAGCTGTACACATTTAGTAAATTCTGCTAAATTTATAGGCTGCAATTTGGTCAATACTAGGTAAATTCGAGTATATTCGGCATTGCATTGATTCTAGCAATCTGTTTGGTTAGGTTGAACTGTATTTTGAACTTTATTTTCATCTGAAATTTGGGTTATTTGAGAGAATTGGTGAAGTTGAATTGTACATTTTCTGAAAATCTGACCCAAAATATCGTCCGCTAGATTCATCCGACTGCTCCTGTGACTGTGAACAGAGTTTGTACCAATAGTTATCTCAGCTGCTACCAAAATATATCTTAATAATGAAATGATTTCAATTCAATTAAAAAATTCTTTATTGTGGATGTTGATACAATAGGTCGGTCAATTCTGTATGAGACAGACAGGTCTTCCTATGACTGCCGACTTGAGGTCTTTGAAGTCGTTACAGATATTGTTTGGAACTTAATATTAACACGTATAGTAATTTGTGATGAAATGAGTAATTACATTGATGGACATTATGAGGTTATTATACAGGAAGGAAACCAACTGACACATTTTGACACACAACAGGTGATCATAGATCATCGTTTATAACATTGGTATTAAAAGTACACATCAAGTAGTGGACATAGCTAGTAGATACCTAAAGAGGGAATGAGCACTTTTACGGGCGCAGCAGCTAGTTTATTTATCATAAGATATTTCAAAGCGTTTCAAGTTTTGTCAGTAGCCGAGGAAAATGCCTATTGCATGGTGTGTGCATTAATAATCTTTTATGGTATTTGTATGTGGGTCAAGTCACCAGAAAATTCACAATCGCCAGCTCTACACATTTATGAAATTCTGTTAAATTCGACTGAAAAATGATAAATACTAGTTATACCTGAGTATATTTGGCATTGATTTGGTTCAAAGGATGTGTTTGGTTATGTTGAATTGTGTTTTGAGTCTCATTTTTGTATTAAATTTGGGTTATTTACATGGGAGTGTTTCTTTATGTGAATTGTGCATTTTCTGGAAATTTCACCCATGTATGTTCTTGATACACGTTTATGAATTATTTTTGGATGGTGCTCATGTAGATATGGGTCAGATTTTCAGAAAATGAACAATCAGCAGCTCTACACATTTAGTAAATTTTGCAAAATTAGGCTGAAAAATGATGAATACCGGGTATATCTGAATATATTTGGTATGGCATTGATTTAAAGTATCAGTTCTGTTATGTTAAACTGCATTTTAAAGCTCATTCTTGTCTTAAATGTGGGTTATTTGAGAGGATTGGTGAAGGTGAGTTGTACATTTTCTGAAAACCTGACCCGTATACATTGTTACACTCTGGTTAAACTGTCCTCAAAACGTGTCAAAGGCATCTCATTCACCATAGAACTTATAAACGGTACATCAGATTTGATAGATAGGTTTTAGACTATAGTTAAAACTTACTTTAGGTTACATGATTGATTTACTGCTGATATTGCATTTATTACACAAAGGGAGGAGTTGTAGGGAATCCAGCATTTCATTTTAATTGAATTTTAATACTCTTCCATTCGGAATTTCTTAATACAGGGGCTAGATTGTTCCAAACTACGGGACCACTATAGGGTCAGATTTTCAGAATATGTACAATTCGCCTTCACCAATCCTCTCAAATAACCCACATTTAAGACAAAAATGCGCTTCAAAATGCTGTTTAACATAACAGAACTACTTCCCTGCAACCCCTCGAGTTGCCTCGAAGATATCATAATTTAAATTCAACTTACTACCTAACGGGTAAGTCTCCCAAAATTCTAAAATATACTCAGATATACCCCAAATCAATCATTTTTTAGCAGAAATTAGCAGAAATGACTAAATATGTACAGCTGCCAATTGTCCATTTTCTGAAAATCTGACCCTATAATGTGGTGTTTTCTTCCCTTTCTCTGGTGTTGGTTAAATAACTATACTATAAAGGGAGCTGGCTGCGGTAAGCTCTGCGGTAAGCCTTGCGATGGTGTTGTGCTGGTTCTGTAGGTGGAGAGGAATGACAAGGTCCTGCCTACATGGATCACTGGCCATGTAGGCAGGACCTGGCCACTTCTCACCATCACAGCACCATCGCAAGGCTTACCGCAGAGCTTACCACAGCCAATCAAACCACCCTTTAAGGGTCCCCGTCAGCCTGTCTACACTCTATATGCGACCTGTAGGCAGTAAACATTAAAGCTCTCTATGGTTAACTCTATGGCACACAGCTGCCTACAGGACAAGTATAGAGTGTAGGCTGACGCTGCATTATCATTATAGCTTAGAGGCTGTCCCTCTTTGTGTGCATTAAGGGTGGTCTCCACTGGCTGAGATAAGCTCTGCGGTAAGCCTTGCGATGGTGTTGCGATGGTTTTGTATATGGAGAGGAGTGAGGAGCTCCTCCCTACATGGTTCACTGGCCACCGGGCCTCTCCTCTCCACCTATAGAACCATCACATAAACATTGGAAGGCTTACCACAGAGCTTACCGCAACCAGTGGAGACCACCCTTTATACTCATAAGGGAGATACATCCCCGTTTGTATAAAGGGTCGATATTACATTCTCTGTTGATTTCATCGATTGGTCTTACATCCTTTTGGGTAATCTGATCGATCTAGTCAATGAGCGCTACAATTTGGACATACCAGAAGCATTGACATAGAATTAAAGTTAATACCATATTCCAGAATTGATAATATAATGGCTTTTTATGATAGTTTTGGTAATTTCGTCCGGTAGTTCGGCAATAGGATATATACAAGTACTTATATATAGGCTAAGGGTTATTAAATATATTATATTTACATGAAAACCCCAAACTTTTACGCCAAGAAGACCAGTTCAAAATCCTTTAATACTCTATCTGGATGACCTTTGGATAGGTGGAATGAATAGACCACTACATATCATCGACATATCACCATATTTCAAAAGAGGAGATCAAGGTGATTCCAATGATAGTAAACACTAGGACACCTAATAAGTATTTCTATATTTTAAGTTTGATATTTTTATTTTTGAAAAAAAAGGTTTGCAATGTTTCTGGATGGGTTATTACCGGTAAAGTAACTAAATATACTCCATACGAAGGCCTTCAAAACGCAAGGATATATTTCATAAAATGTCCCGAGATCTGTTACATGGATTAATAAGACTATAAGTGCTAAACCCTCTAAAAATCAGAGCATTTCAATAAAGAGATCTTGTAAAAAAACCACTTTGAAAAATATCATTTTTGCGACATGTGACTCATTTTCCTGGAACACATCACATATAGTAGAATATATCCATTTTCACAACTCTAAAGTGTGTGACTAGTTAAACACTTTATGTTGTAAAATAGATCAGGATGATATTTGAGAACAATTATTTCCGGAATGATTTCCACATGCGCAATGATTTCAGTTTATGCTTGGGATATGAAGCGCTGTATACGGCAGAACAATTGTTTCAGCACCTTCTATTTAAAGTATGTTAAGGCCCTAGTCCACTAAGCCGATTCTCATGCGATTTTGTGCCATAGAGGACTCTTTTCCACTAAATTCCATGTGAATCTCATGAGAATCGGCTTTGTGGACTAGGCCCTTTAGACCTCTGTGATAAATAAACAACTGTACAAGTAGCTTCCACGGGGAAGTTGTAGATGTCGGGCCCTCCTGGCACAGTTAAAGGGTCGTCTCTACTGGCTGTGGTAAACTCTGCGGTAAGCCTTGCGATGGTTTGTGCTGGTTCTGTAGGTGGAGAGGAATGACGAGGTCTTTGCCTACATCGTCAGTGAACGATGTAGGCAGGACCTCGCCACTCCTCAACATCACAGCACCATCGCAAGGCTTACCGCAGAGCTTACCGCAGCCAGTGGAGACCACCCTTAAGCCTATTATTTAGTGACAACACTGCGTTTGGATGAAGGAACCAATTCGGGTGAAAAGTGCTTTGGTCTACAAACGTTTTTTATAGGTTTTTATTGCATACAATTTCGTGGACAAATTCTACTAAATAAGGCTGCGATTTAGTCAATACTAGGTAAATTCGAGTATATTTGGCATTGCATTGATTCGAGCAATCTGTTTGGTTAGGTTGAACTGTATTTTGAATTTTATTTTTGTCTGAAATTTGGGTTGTTTTAGAGGATTGGCGAAGTTGAATTGTATATTTCCGGAAAATACTTTAAATCAATGACATACCAACTGTACTCAGATATACCCGGTATTCTTCATTTTTCAGTCTAATTTAGGAGAATTTACTAAATGTGTACAGCTGCCAATTGTACATTTTCTGAAAATCTGACCCATGTAGCAACCAAGCACTGTGTATAAGACATTAACATTTTACACTTAAATCCCAATATCTGTCACTAATTGCATATCTAACGATATACACATTTATTTGTAGAACATCCTGGATACACACGACGCAAACCATGATAAAAAGCTGTCATATGCAGAATTCAAAAAGGGCGTTGGTAAGTAGACTGAATTAAAAAACTTCTTCTTTTTTTATTCTCATATATATGAGGCACAATCCCATTTATTAAGGAATAGCACTTAATAATTGATATTTACAAACTTCACGAATTTATTATTATTATGTTTTGTGAAGACATGTACTTTAATCCTACTTCACGTCAGTATATTTACTCGTATGAACTATTGTGGGAATGATCATGGTAACTATAAGCGTGGTCTCCACTGGCTGCGGTAAGCTCTGCGATAAGCCTTGCGATGGTTTGTGCTGGTTCTGTAGGTGGTGAGGAATGACGAGGTCCTTGCCTACATGGTCAGTGAATGATGTAGGCAGGAACTTGCCACTCCTCAACAACATAGCACCATCACAAGGCTTAACGCAGAGCTTAACGCAGAGCTTACCGCAGCCAGTGGAGACACCCTATATGTAGCACTTTAATGAAATGATCTGCAGCAATTCAGCCCTATATGATATGCCCTATCATATAACCCTTTTTAATGCACTTCTTGTCCACACCAACTATACCAGTATCCCATTAACATCTGTTTCATTTGGATTTGTGGGTTTAATTATATAAAGAATATTTAGGTGCATCACCAACATAACACATAACAAGGGTATATACTAGTAGGTTTCACAAAAGATTGAACATAGTGATAAAGCTAATATTTGTACTGATCAGAATCATCAATGAAATTTAGCATAACAAAATCTAATGCACTCTAAAAAAACCCATACAATTTTATTTACTTTAAATTGACATTTTCTTTGTTTTTCTGTAATTTTTCTCCCATTCTGCAAAGATTATTTTCTGTTCCTTGCTTGAAACTTTCATCAAAATCTGGTACATATATTTGAGTTTTGCAATCTCTTTGTCTGTGTACAATTGCTTTCTATACAACTCCTTTTAGAACGAGACAATTTCCTCGGGTATAGCAAGAAATCACTGTAACAAGATTTTCCTTCAGTAAGAGCAGAGACTATGAAGGTAAACATGCATACTGATAGCTAGATAACTGTTTAGTAAATGTAATTTCGTTATTGATATAATGTGGACCTTTCATACTTCGTTTCCACTACTAACTTTTCTTTATTTCATAACTTCTGCGTTCGACTAAGTTTCATCCTTTTCCCTCATGGGATTTTTCTTTTCTTTTTCATGGGAACTTCTACTTAATTTGCTTGGCTATTACAGACTTTATTTCTGAAATCTGAAATCTGGAATCTGGAATCTGGAATCACACACGGTGTCTTCTTGGTACAAAGAGAACACAGTAACATACTTAGTCCAGGAGTATTAGTAATTAATTAAAGAGAGCTTAGGATGTTTCGTTATGCAGAAAAAATAGTAATTCTTTGAAGAACGATAAAGTAATGGTATTATATTGTAATCACTGGTTATGTGTACACACTATATATATATAGCAATACCAGTATTTGACATCGTAGATTAAGTATAGAAAGTCACTCTGGTTTGATTACATCAATGTTGTTTCGTGGTTATTGTTCGTTTTGTGAAATTCACTACATTGTGCGCCGCAACGGTCGCTCGTATCGTTATGGGTCAGATTATCAGAAATGTACAATTCGCCTTCACCAATCCTCTCAAATAACCCACATTTCAGACAAAAATGTGCTTCAAAATGCAGTTTAACATTACAGAACTGATACTTTAAATCAATGCGATACCAAATATACTCAGATATACCCGGTATTCGTCATTTTTCAGCCTAATTTAGCAGAATTTCCTAAATGTGTAGAGCTGCCAATTGTACATTTTCTGAAAATCTGACCCAAATGCGTTATGAATATTCAACCTGCTTTCAAATTTGGACTTGATGAATTCTTCTTTGACATATATATATACATTTGCTATTCTAAATGACTGACCTTTTCAGTCAAAATATTAATAAAACCTTACGTTTTGTGTGTGTTTGACCTCTCGTTTTTCCTTTTTTTCAGTTGGAGGGACGGTCAGATGCTAAAGAGGGCGCAACGAGTTCCCATTTTCCATCAAGTGTATATTAATTCATGATATAAAGCCCGGTTTCTACTTTTATACTTATTATACTCTTTATACCTTACACCAAACATTGCTTGACATCTGTAAGTTTTGTTTAAAGTCAAAGAAGAAGAAGAAACAGGATTCTTGATTAGAGCTTATAAATAATAATCTCTAATTCCTTATACGACGCCGGAAAATACGTCCTTAAAAATGTTGCTATAAATGACCTCTGCTGCTATGACCCCCCCTTTCACGTTAAACCACTTTTGATAAATGTTACCATGTTAGAGAGGTTAATCCGTGGCAAAATGTGATTGCTAAGCTATAGAGAAGGGCATTATTAATCACAAACGAATAAATTAATATTAATATATGTATCTACGAAAGATCATATGCAATCTTCCATTTTGCGCAACGTGCTTATGAGCCATTTGAGCATAGCATAATTGCATAGGTATTAATTTCGTAAGAGTGCTTAACGTATATTATTATAGAATAATCTCAACTCAAGAAACGGTTCAATCTCAAAGAGCCCAATTCGAAGATGATATTGTAAAAATAGTGACAACTGTAGATATGTAGATCCTAATATTTACTTCGGACTCAAAATTTCTTCTAATTCATTCTCTTTGTTACATATATAATAATCTTCATTCAACTTCGCTACCCACTTTATCATTTTAGGGTTTGAGATTTGTCATAAATATCTTATTAGCTATTTCTCTGGATCACACCTAATCTTTGAGATCGCCTTGTGTCAGATCATCATCTGTCACCTCTGTCAAAAAAAGAAATATGATATGCATAATGCTCTATAATATCATGTATCATGTACACATACGATATAGAATCTGACCCCATGGGAGAAGAGTGTTATTGTTGTGTAACACTTTGATTATTATACATTTTTATATAATTTCGAAGATGATAACGAGCAAAAAATACCCAAGGGTACTTTTATGCAATCTTCTTGATTCCTTGCCAGCTGGTTTATTGGTGATCCCGCATATTACATTAGTTAGATACGCTCAAGTTCAATGGGTTTTATTACATTAATGGGTCAGATTTTCAGAAAAATGTACAATTCAACTTCACCAATCCTCTCAAATAACTCAAATTTCAGACGAAAATAAAGTTCAAAATACAGTTCAACCTAACCAAACAGATTGCTAGAATCAATGCAATGGGGAATATACTCGTATTTACCTAGTATTGACCAAATTGCAGCCTAATTTAGTAGAATTTCCTAAATGTGTAGAGCTACCTATTGTACATTTTCTGAAAATCTGACCCTAATATTTATCTTTGTAGAGGAATCCAAAGGTACACCACTGTTTTGGTGAACAGGTCAACTTAAAAGAAACTAACATGTGCCAACCCTCCATTATAGTTTTGAAACGACTTTGTTATTTGATATTAACTCATATATTGTGTTAAATCCGCCAAATCCTCCTCCTCTTTAAATCAAGAAGCCAAATTTAGCCAAGGTACTGCCTTATGTCCATAAAAACAATTGGCAGATGTTAAGATAATAACTCCCCACCAATGGGACTCGTACCAAGAGGAAAGCATCGTATAGAGACCCTGAAACGCATTATAAATAAAATGATTGTTAATATATGGCATTAGCTTAAAGCATGAATGTAATATAATCAGTGTGGCCGATCTACTCCAGTAGGATTGAGACCCTGCCCACACCCAGCCGATTTTTCCCCCGATTACCCCCCGATTTGGGTCTTCATCGCGATGACTTCATTTCAAATCCTGGTTTATGTTTTTGAAATAACATAAACCAGGATTGGAAATAAAATCCTAGGATTCATTGGAAGACCCAAAAATGGGGGGTGGGTAATCGGGGGCGAAATCGGCTGAGTGTGGGCAGGGTTTAAGTAGTAATGTGCCAACCCATGCTATATATATATCCAGACGGAGATTTCCGTTGACTGTTAGCTCCGACCAGCATATCCCTCTACTTTCATGTCCATATCCTCCTGTTCCTCTTAATTAATCAATTAATAAACTAAGCAACAATTACACGACAACATCAAGCAACAGCAAGCAACAACAACCCGACAAATGGACCCTGGGATGATGATGATGTGTTCCTAGAAACTTATACATGTTCGTAGGCTTTTCCCCGAAGAGAAAACAGAAGAAACTAATCATTCATTGTTGAGGACCAATATTGTTTAGGAACAACGCTTTATTAGTCCATCATCGAAAATAGATGCATTAAATAACATTTAAGTATTAACTCGAGGTGGTATATTGATCAATATTGTCGTAATGAAGTATAATACCACGTAGCAGATATGTATGGTAATTATATATCTGTAGGCCCAAGGTATCATATCCTCATATTGGAGACATGTGTTGATGGTGACCATATAAACGTGCAATACTTAATAATAATAACGCCTGTATACCCACAAGAAAGATTGTAATTAATGGTACCTTTATCTTAAAGGCATACTTCCCTCATCGACTATAAAGTACTATCATATAACATGTTAGGACGTGGAATTCATAATAATTGGTGTTTTACATTCCTCAGTGTTGTTATGGAAAAGTATCAATTAGAATATTTGAGATTATTTAAATAGGAATCACCGTGACAATAATAATTACATCTAGATGAATATTCAATGGACATTGTCTGATCTTTGTGTAGGTTGCCTTAAACAGTTCCCAAGGCTCTATGCCTTCAATGTGGGACCTTTCAATTCAGAGAGTTGAGTGATACTCTTTTGTATATTTTTCCTCTATCCAACATGTCCATGAATCTTTAATGGAGCGGAAAACATTAAGCAAAATACTTCATTTCAATGTGTATTCCATGGATAATGTATTTGATATGTTATCCACATATACCCGTCCTCTTAGCCGACGTATATGAATAAAAACATGTTTACACCCTATTATATAGATTGTTATGCTTTGATATTTGATTTCATGTTTGATGTTGTTTCTTTTTTTATCGATATTTCTCATGCAGGCATATCTCAATATTCGTGCATGATACATGGGTCGGAAATTGATGATTTTGAGAAGATGTACAATTGGCAACTGTACACATTTAGTAAATTCTGCTAAATTAGACTGAAATGTACATATATTGAGTTACTTTATTGGTAATTGCCCACCCAGATATATTGCATAACTTTCTTTTCGAAAATAAAAATATCACACTTAAGATATAGAAATACTTATTAGATATCCTATACTGTTTACTATCATTGGAATCGGCTTGATCTCATCTTTTCAAATATGATGATATCTCAAAATACATTTTAGCGACTTGTGACTCATTTTCCTAAAACACGTCACATATACTATACAGTTGTGAGGGGGAATCTGCAGTGAGAAAAAAAGGGAAGTACACCCAATCTAAGAACATTTATAATATACTTTTTTTGTTGTCCAACATCGGATCTTTATTTAACAAAAACATGTAAATAACAGGTAAAGTTGATAATACATCGAACGAATCGTTGAAAAATATATAAAATTTGACTTTCACTTTACAGTTTTCTCTTTCTAAGCAAGATTACATGAATTTAGCAGAGTGATTATTTGAGTACATGTCGTTAATTTTTACTCTGGACCTTTAACTTTTCTGGAGTATTTTCTCCTTTTTAATATTTTTTCTCTGTTTTTCAGGGCTTTTTTCTACACAAAACTTTTTCTAGGTTATTTCCCCCGTTCCTTATTGGAAGGCTGGGGTTATAGGTTATTAAAGATATCCTTCCATGGCTTAAACATTTATAATATACTTTCTCCAACTAGAATCGAAACTTTGTATTGTTTTTGACTTGAGTCTGTGAGAATATCACTGTACCACCGAAACCAGCTCAATAAAATATCTTTAAAAATAAAAAAACACCCGACAGACAGAAGACGATGGCAGGCTGCGTATGTACGATTATTTTCTTTTGTCCAACATCGGATCTTTATTCATTAGAAACATTTACATAATGGAATATTATGGCGTAATGTTACACATCGAGATATCATCTAAAGTGTGACAAGTTTGTATTGTCCTGGGAGTTTTAATTTTATACCTTTTCTTGAATTTTTTGCTCTGGTTAATTTGTTTTACTATTTCAACTTTTTATCATATAAATCCTTGAAGGAATTCCTTCGATTACATGTTTCGGACAGTTTTGGAGTTTTTTCCTCCTATTTTGTATTTTTTTTCAGGGTTTTCTGACTTTTTCTATTACCAACCGACTTACATAAAATAGAACTTACAAGTTTCTCCTGGGTGTTCCAGGGGCTAGGTTACAGATTTTTAAGTATATCTTTCCATGGCCTGAATTGTTTCTCGGCCGATGTATGTACGATTATTGGCGTGGTCTGAAATACCTTGCCTTTTTTTTTGCAACGACATTTTATTCATGTACTAGACTGCCATCTTGGCTCATACAATGCTAATGGGTCTGAAACGTAAAACATGCAAAAGACATGGTGAGAGAGAATACCTTGCCTTTTTGTGCGGTGCCATTGCACCACATTGCACCACTTTACAAGCCTCTTAATCTGTAATAATCCGCGGCATCATTCTCCCGCAGGAGGGAAATATAAAGTATGGGTCAGATTTTCAGAAAATGTACAATTCGCCTTCACCAATCCTCTCAAATAATCTACATTTAATACAGAAATGAGCGTCAAAATACAGTTTAACATAACACAACTGATACTTAAGATCAATGCGATACCAAATATACTCAGATCGATATACCCCAAATTTATCAATTTATTTCAGCAGAAATTACTAAATTATATATAGAGCTGCCAATTGTACATTTTCTAAAAATCTGACCCGTGTCTTCTTATTGAATGAAACGCAGACATCACAAGATGACTCGCAAAAAACCCGGTCTGGCTGCATGGTCTAGGGAAGCCAGCCTTGTCCATCACATGTCGCACATCTGAGGCGGGTGAGGCGCAGGCAGATCTGTGGGCGAGTTACTCCTTTGCTGGAAGGGAGCACGAGCAGTCCATTCATTATGCAAGGCTATGCCGTTACTGAGGCTTTCCTGTTGTGCTTTGAAGCAGAAGCACTTGGCGACACAGCCTCTGTCTTAGAAAGATCTAGAGTTCTTCCCTCCTCCTCCAGGAAGTATTTAGGACTTATGACAGGCTAGTACCGACCCACATGGATATGTACTCAAATGAACATATTTCATGTTGCTTAAAATCGAAATTCAAAACAGTAAAGAAGCATTATTAATGTGTTTTGCAAAGAAAGGCTATCAATGAGCAGAGAAGGTTACCAGAGGGAAATGTGTATTCACTCTAGGTTCAAACCCTCAGATCAGATAAGAATGGGTATTCATTACAAATATACTAATCTAGAACATAGTTGAAATTCAGGCAAACTTTCCCCAAATCGGGGGCTCAGTGATATGTGTCACTTTAATATATAGGCCAAAAAGTACGCTCATATATACGAGGAAATGAATGAAGCTGGGAATAAAACTATATTATACCACTCTAGGTCCAAACCCTCAGACCAAATAAGAATGGTATGTCAGCCTACTTCGCTAATCGGTTTCCCTGCCTAGAACTCGGCGTTTTGATGGGAATATAATGACATTTTGTGGTCTTAATGGGATTATACTGGCACTTTGCGGTTTGAGGCGAGATGCTTTCCCTCCGTTTGAAGGGACTTTCTCAACTTTGGGCCTAGACTGTTTTGCGAAAGGACTTCCAGAAATAATACCAAACTAATACGATAAGCTAATCGAAGCCTCTTTCTTTCACATTTTTGTCGCAACATTGGGTATTTATTTATTTAATTATTTATTTATTTATTTATTCAATCGGCCAATAAATCTCCTCTACCTGACCGCTTTTACATCTAGATATTACAGACGCCCAAAAATCTTCTGATTTCACCTTTAAATATATTTCTTTGCCATCGTTACTTCAAAGCTGTATAGGGGTCAGATTCTCAGAAAATGTACAATTCGTCTTCCCCAATCCTCTCAAATAACTCAAATTTCAGACGAAAATAAAGTTCAAAATACAGTTCAACCTAACCAAACAGATTGCTAGAATCAATGCAATTCCAAATATACTCGAATTTACCTAGTATTGACCAAATTTCAGCTTAATTTAGCAGAATTTACTAAAATGTGTACATTTTCTGAAAATCTGACCCACAGTGCCCCATGTGTCCACCGTCCCCATGTGTTCCCCTCAGACAAGGCAAGCTTGGTCATCAAGGTCAAAATGGCGCTCATTCAACTCTACCAAACCTAGGCCTTTATAGATTTGCTGCAATAGTTGCTTGCTTGAATGGTGCAGAGAACTTCTTTCCACCCCTGCATGGGAGACCACCTCATCCGCAATATCTTCATAGCAAATGTAGCTATATGGGTCAGATTTTCAGAAAATACACAATTCGCCGTCACCAATCCTGTCAAATAACCCAAATTTCAGACGAAAATAAAGTTCAAAATACAGTACAAGTCAATAATTAGTATGTTGCACAGTATATGGGTCAGATTTTCAGAAAATGTACAATTCACCTTCCCCAATTCTCTCAAATAACCCACATTTCAGACCAAAATACAGTTTAAAACTCAGTTCAACTTAACCAAACAGATTGCTAGAATCAATGCAATCCCAAATAAACTCGAATTTACCTAGTATTGGCCAAACTACAGCCTAATTTAGCAGAATTTACTAAATGTGTACATGTTCTCAAAGGGAATCGACTATCATGAAAGTTGCTTTTGTGTTTCTCAAAAGACTATACATTAGTGAAAATTTATGCATTTTGCATAATAAATCTGTTTTTCGACGAATATATTAGGCCAAATAACTAGCGATAACTTGTAGAAGAATATAAGTCTAAATATTACATGTGTGAATTCTTTCCTGTAGGCCTTTCTATTCA
Source organism: Sthenelais limicola (assembly GCA_942159475.1). Taxonomy (NCBI): domain Eukaryota; kingdom Metazoa; phylum Annelida; class Polychaeta; order Phyllodocida; family Sigalionidae; genus Sthenelais; species Sthenelais limicola. The sequence goes on from OW804098.1 coordinate 106,303,197, forward strand.
GTCTAGGCCCAAAGATGAGAGAGTCCCTTCAAATGAAGGGAAAGTCTCAAACTGCAAAGTGCCATTATAATTCCATTAAGACGGCAAAATGCCATTATATTCCCATTAAAACGCCGAGTCCTAGGCCAGGAAACCGATTAGTGAAGTAGGCTGACATAACCATTCTTATCTGATCTGAGGGTTTGGACCTAGAGCGTATTGTCGATCTTTCATAGCACCCATATTGCATAATGTATTGATATCGACTATCAGTCCAAGATCATGTTTGGTCAGAACGGAAATTGTCAAATCGGGTAGGATTAACGCAATTATTCGTGAAACGAAACAGAAACGGATATGGAAGATCCGCCTCCACCAACTGTCTCAGCCTCAATTATCCATAAGGTTATGGGTCAGGTTTTCAGAAAATGTACAATTGGCAGCTCTACACATTTAGGGAATTCTGCTAAATTAGGCTGAAAAATGAAGAATACCGGGTATATCTGAGTATATTTGGTATCGCATTGATTTAAAGTATCAGTTCTGTTATGTTAAACTGTATTTTGAAGCTCATTTTTGTCTTAAATGTGGGTTTTTGGAAAGGATTGGTGGAGGTGAATTGTACATTTTGTGAAAATCTGACCCTTATGTCTACTATGTCGATGGCTTGATATTCCCCATAATGACACACCGTGTCCAGCAGGATATCGGACCAAGTTAATTTCATTCCTCGGACCCGGTGCATAATATTCCCATGACATCTGCAGGACAGGCATTCCTCCTTGCTTTATGGGTCAGATCGTCAGAAAATGTACAATTGGCAGATCTACATATTTAGTAATTTCTGCTAAAAAAAAAGATAAATTTGGGGTATATCTGAGTATATTTGGTATCGCATTGATTAAAAGTATCAGTTCTGTTATGTTAAACTGCATTTTGAAGCTCATTTTTGTCTTAAATGTGGGCTATTTGAGAGGATTGGTGAAGGCGAATTGTACATTTTCTGGCCATTTCACCCTTATCTAAATCCACTTATATGCTATTGGCACCATGACACAACACTACCCCCTACCAATATAGGATTCCTTCGGCAGAGTGAGGAATATAATATATATATATATATATATATATATATATGTGCATTGCGCAGACTTTCAACCCCCTCTCCATCTCCCAAAGGACCCCCACCCCCATGCACCCCCAATCGAACACCCCCAACCACAATAACAGAAAAGAAGCTGATATTGCAACATTTGGCTGAATCACCACTGGTATGGATATATGGGTCAGATTTTCAGAAAATGTACAATTGGCAGCTGTACACATCTAGTAAATTCTGCTAAATTAGACTGAAAAAGGGCCAATACTAGGTAAATTCGAGTATATTCCGCATTGCATTGATTCTAGCAATCGGTTGGGTTAGGCTGAACTGTATTTTGAACTTTATTTTCGTCTGAAATTTGGGTTATTTGAGAGGATTGGTGACGGCGAATTGTACATTTCTGAAAATCTGAGCCATATATCCAACTTGGAATGATGACAATAAAGAAGTGACGCATGAAGGAGGAAGGAATAAGGGAGATATGGCAGGTTCTACTACTGAGGCTGGGTTGTTCTCCTGCACCACTGGTTCTGGCTCGTCGAGAATTAGTAGCACTCGAGCCACAAGGCAACCGCCATTTTGCCTCCTCTCCTCCTCCCTACGCACAAAATATCGATCCCAACTTGTGAACAAGGAACTATCCAACACACAGAGCCTTTCCTGTCAGCTTATAAAACCGAAATCATCCCCAGTAGTATACATACGTACGCTTCTGACTCCCCTGATCTCCCGTACCCCGACATAACTCACATTTTGACAGCCAGTCTTTTACCCTGGCCAGCATATATATATATATAACAACAGCACCATGCCCAAATATACCGAAGCTCAGCTCAAGCATGCTTTCGAGGCATTCGACACAGATCGAAACGGATATATCGATGTGAAGGAAATTGAAAATTTGGTTGTGAATCGGTTGAACCTGTCTGGAGGCATGGCAGATAGAGTATGCAAGGTGAGTAGTCGTTTATCATCATCATAGCATTTTCATGTTTTGAATGGCTTATACAGACACCACGCCGCCGTTTGCCCTTATTTATGATGAATAATTCTTGCTCTGCTACCCTGCTGGTGGAATTGGTTTGATAATGCGTTGCTACACTCCCTTTTTTTGCCGATTGACTATTAATGGCGAATGAATATCTTTTGATCAAGTGATTAAACCTCGCCCCCCCCCCCGCCAAACCGATGCATCAAAAGTTTTTGCACTACACAGTCTTTCTGTGAGCATTATTTCAAGCAATATTGTTTGGCGATGGCATGAAGTCAGTGTTCGCCAGGTAATAAATGATGTTTCATGGCAATTCTCAATTCGATCATGCTTATTGGGCCGATATTTGAAATCAATGAAATGAACGTTAACAAAATCATGACTCGTTAAGGTGGGTTTATTGTCATATATCATGTAAAATAACATGCTGTCAGGTAGCCATGTTCGACGCATGAAACTAAGGGTCCGATTTTCAGAAAATGTACAATTCGCCTTCACCAATCTTCTCAAATAATCCAAATTTAAGACCAAAATGAGCTTCAAAATGCAGTTTAACATAACATAACTGATACTTTAAATCAACTCGATACCAAATATACTCAGATATACCCGGTAATCTTCCATTTTTCAGCATAATTTAGGAGAATCTCCTAAATGTGTAGATCTGCCAATTGTACATTTTTCTGAAATCTGACCCTAAAGCTATCTGTTTGGTTAAGTTGTATGTCCGAAGGGACTTTTTGGGGGGTCAGATTTTCAGAAAATATACAATTCAACTTCGCCAATCTTCTCAAATTACCCAAATTTCAGACGAAAATGAAGTTCAACCTAACCAAACAGATTGTTACAATCAATGCAATGCCGAGTATATTCGAATTTACCTAGTATTGACCGAATTTTAGCTTAATTTAGCAGGATTTACTAAATGTGTACAGCTGCCAATTGTACATTTTCTGAAAATCTGACCCTTTTCTCTCTCTTTCAGTGCATCATGGCGGCTCACGACCTAAACAAAGATTCAAAACTCTCTTATACAGAGTTCAAAAAAGGCGTAGGTAAGTTTTAGGTAAGGCAAACACCAGTTTGTTTCATGTTCCGTAGTTATCACGATTTAATTTAATTTAATTTCATCATCATAGTTGGTTTTCCTTCTCTCTATGTTTTAAAACAAATAAGGGGAGTGTGAAACACATGTTAAGCCACTTAACTTTCTTTATACAATTTATTCAATTTATTCTGAAGATCCTTTTTTCAGGTGTTTAGACTTATTTCTAATAAATTTGATTGAGTCGAGTTTCATTCAATGATAATCTCATGGAGTTACACATAATAACAGTGACATAACCTCATATAGGTTGGTTGGTTGATGAAGGGGATGAGATGATATAGATGAGTATAATATACATATAATCACAACTGTATAGGAGTCAATAGCATTACATTATTATTATCATTATTATTATTATAAAACTTTTATTCAACTCACATGTACATTTTTGTAAATGGCGACTGAAATGGAATGGTCCCTCTCAATATTCGAGACGCTGAGATCCCATCAGGAAATAATAATAAGGAAGAAACATACAGATCAATGACAAGATGATTACATATTCATATTTATACTATGCGAGTAAAGTTACTTATAATTTGAGAGAGAGATATGGCAGTGTCCTTTGATTGTCTTTGAGTCCGCGCCATTTGCCATCAAATTGATATACGTCTGTAATCTATTAGGTTTAATTAATATCTTCTCGTTGACTATTTAACTCTTAAGTAATTAAAGAGAAATACATTTTGTTACAATCCAATGTACATGGGTACTACATCAAGAGGTTAAGATACAATAGTCAATATAGATTTCAGATAATTTCTTTGGTTGCTTACAGTCAAATGGTGAGTCGAACGCATACAGTATAATATCACATCACAATCTAGATCATTGAGTGACCTTAACAAACGTAGGTTTCATATCTATTTGAGGTTAGTATATCAATACAATCTTCTAGTCACAAGTAGGTCGTGTTTGCCCAATAGGGGATTTGCATGTCTCACTGCGCATGTCTATGGCAGTGCATGCTGGGATGGATTCTGTTCAAACCTGACATACAAATATTTGGCAACATTTTGTCGAAAATTGCAAGAATGTTTTCACCAATATCAGAGCTTGTATAGATGATCTATGAAAACCAAATGCATGATGGGAAAGATGGAGGCTTGTGTTATGGAAACATGCATAACACATGGATATTGATATTAGAGCATTGATACATATTCCATGCTGTACATGGCATGTTTTCTATAGATTTTATACAGTACAATTAGTCCCATAATTCCATGCGAATCAAGATTCAAAATGGCAGCTATGCAAATCCCCTATCTTCTTAAAGATTGAAAATCAGGTAGATCTGGGATATGGGCAGGTAACTGGTTCCACATTGAATAAAGTACTTAAATTACTTTTTACTTCAATAAGTAACATTATGTTACCAGGACTAAAGACAGCTCATAAAACCAGTCTGCCCTTGGTATATGGATCAGATTTTCAGAAAATTGATTTAGAGTACGCCGTATATTACCATTTGATATTTATAGTCAGGATTATCATTGAGACGGAGCTTTAACTTGGATCGTTCGTAATTTATATCATGCCACTGCACAAAACGTGGCCCTGGTGTCGTGTTGATTGTCTCTAGGCAAAGTATCCATGGGTCAGATTTCTAGAAAATGCACAATCTACAGTTCTACACATCTCTCAAATTCTGCTAAATTGGAGTGAAAAATGAGAAATACTAAGACAGAAATGAGCTTCAAAATGCCGGTTAACATATACTAGAAAAGAATGCATCCTTTTCTAGTATAATTTAGCAGAATTGACTAAATATGAAAATGTGAATATGCACAATCTACAGTTCTACACATCTCTCAAATTCTGCTAAATTAGAGTGGAAAATGATAAATACTGAGTATATTTGAGTGTATTCTGAACAGTATTCATTCAGTACATCTGTCTGGTTATGTTGTACTGTATTTTGAACCTGATTTTCGTCTTAAATTTGGGTTATTTGAGAGGATTGGTGAAGGCGAATTGTACATTTTCTGACAACCTGACCCATAACTCCTCCTGTATTGATTTAGGACCATACTTCCAAGAAGTTACAAGAGGTGATCAAGCCTATCTGAGAAAGAATCAGAATGGGGTGTGTGGCATGATTTCCTATCAACATGGCATCTTCCAAGACGTGGTGTTTTCATCAATTGTAGCATCACGCGTGCCAATCTACAGATACCATCCCCCCAATGGAATCTCACAGATGATCGACAGAGTGCATAAGATTGGGCGAATTATTGACTGCCCAGGGCGTAGGAAAAGCCCATTAGTTCTGGGAAAACATCTGGGTCAGATTTTCAGAAAATGTACTATTCAACTTCTTCAATCTTCTCAAATAACTCAAATTTTAGACGGAAATAGAGTTCAAAATACAGTTCAACCTAACCAGACAGATTATTAGAATGAATGCAATGCCGAATATACTCGAATTTAAATTGCAGCCTTATTAATCAGAATTTACTAAATGTGTAGAGCTGCCAATTGTACATTTTCTGAAAATCTGACCCATGATCTTCGCAGGACAAATGGGTACATATTACATGGATGCCTTGGGTGAACGAGGGATGCATTATAGCAAATATGATGGAAGACTGACGACCACCAAATGCATCAATAATGCCATGCATTAACGTTTTGATGTGAAAAAAGTGAATAATCTTATATAAATACCAGTAGAGTATGGTTACCTTCGATAATTCAAAAGTGTTTTCTTGTATTTTGTTTGCTGTTTAGGACATTTTTCCTGAGGTAGAGAATAATATTATTTGTGGATGTAGGCCATCAATATAATCATAGGAACATATGGGTCAAGTTTACAGAAAATGTACAATTTGTCTTCACCAATCCCCTCAAATAACCCAAATTTAAGACGAAAATCAGGTTCAAAATACAGTTCAACATAACCAGACAGATTTATTGAATAAATACAATACAGAATACACTCGGATATATCTAGTATTTATCATTTTTCACTCTAATTTAGCAGAATTTGAGGGATGTGTAGAACTGTAGATTGTGCATTTATGAAAATCCGACCCATATAAATCATTGTCGCCATCAGTGGAGGCAAACATGGTGCGCAATTCTTTTTCTAAAAAAAAAAAGAAATAAAAAGGAAAGTAACTCCATGAATCAGAATCGGGAACGTCTGAAAATTACTATTATTTCTGATCTGATATATATGATATCCACCATGTATATCTTTTAAAAATAATGTTACTTATTATTCTCATTGCTGTTAATTTATTTCTCATTAATATTTATAGTTTTTGATCGATTAGATGGTAAAATTGCATTCTGGGTTAACATCGATCAAAAACTAATGATTTTCTACTTTTTGTCCCCTTTCTTTCTTTCTTTCTTTCCCATCTGAAATTTGACCAAAATTGTGAAGGATTTTACCCTGTTGTTTTCACTATCTATGGCTCCATAAAAGTCCACATTTATATTTCGGTGGCCCGCCGAAATCCTTTGGTGCACTGGTTTGTTGATCACCGGCGCATGTTTTCCTTCATATAACAGCATAAGGGTCAGATCTACAGAAAATGTACAATTGGCAGCTCTACACATTTAGTAAATTCTGCTAAATTAGACTGAAAAATGATTAATGCTACGTATATCTGAGTATATTTGGTATGGTATTGATTTAAACAATCTGTTTAGTTATGTTGAACTGCATTTTGAACCTGATTTTTGTCTTTAAATTCGGATTATTTGAGAAGATTGGTGAAGACGAATTGTACATTTTCTGGCGATCTCACCCATAACAGCAGCAAAATACTGTTAACTTCAGCCCTATAAGTCAAACAATAAGTAAATATGATAAGATTTTCTTTTTGTCCTAATAGATGTATATTGTGGTCTTGTTACAATATCAATATTAACTCCTTTGTAGACAGGTGAATTCCTCTGATACTATAACCTATGTTTGGTGTTCGTATAATAAACAAAACCTTTTTATTTTCAGAGAGAGGAACAGAAGAGTCATAAACAACCGATCCAAGGTCTTCCATCCCTAAACATTTCTCAAACTTTGAAAACTTCGACATTACCGAGTTCAAATATTTAGACAATGCAATGACTGATTTACACTTGGATTTAATATCTTTTTTATCAATATTTCTAAAATACTTATCGTTAAAAGTGCCTCATGCTGATAAGCACAAATGAAATCCGTTCGTGATGCTGGAAAGATCGATGAAACTTGTTTTAGAATGGACATTGTTATCTCCAATGACACCTGTCGACTCTTCTCAGTTAATATTTCTGTCTGAATGTTGTAAAAAGAATTTCTAAATATTTTATTTATACTAAGTATAACAGAATCCCCTTCTCGGGGTTTTTCATCTGCCCCTATTGAGTACCATGAGATTATCATGTATCATGAAAATGTGCTAAATAAAATTAAAAAGAAAGAAAATCCTGTATCCCAAGTAAATAAAATCCTAAAAAATAATTATTTCTGAGAATTTCATTTTCGTATATAGTCTCTTCTAGTGTACTTCTTGGTTCTTGACAAAGTTTCTTAACCTGATTTTTATATGGTTATGTTTGGTGTACTTGTAATTAATTAATTAGCAATTAATTGGATATCGAGATGCATTATGTTCATCATAAATTTGATACCAAATAATATTCAGCAATTAATTCAGGAATGATTTGGAATTTGTGATCGTACTTGGGTCAGATCGTCAGAAAATGTACAATTGGCCGCTCTACACATTTAGGAAATGCTGCTAAATTAGGCTGAAAAATGATGAATATCGGGTATATCTGAGTATATTTGGTATCGCATTGATTCAAAGTATCTGTTCTGTTATGTTAAACTACATTTTGAAGCTCATTTTTTCTTAAATGTGGATTATTTGAGAGGATTGGTGAAGGCGAATTGTACATTTTCTGAAAATCTGACCCACTTATTGTATATACTGCAGCTTTAACAAAAGTGATGGTATTAACTATATTGAAGTATTCAGATTTTGACGGGTGACTTTCTGATAAAAGTAATTATCTTCCTCGAGAAGAAGCCGAAGCATTCTCATTGATTGTGGTTAGTGGCCCAGAACCAAAATGGGTATTTTCTCATAAGCAATGTGTAACATTATGTATTCCCTTTCATAACAGCGAGCATTTTCTTGGCTGTGTAACTTGAAAAGGAAAACTGTGAAATAAACATAATACGTTTATAGACGTCAAGTCATAAGTCATAGACGTAGATAAGTCATAGATCTATAGTCTGTCTTAACTAGTCCATCAGTAGTTACAACTCAACTCCTAAGTTCTATAAGACGGCAATCCCAGGAAGAACTGGCATCATTGTTTGTGCCAGAGGTGATCCACCATTGTAATAACAGCAATAAAGAATTTTTTAATTGAATTGAATTGAAACGTTATAAATTACTTCTATCATCAAGTCGATTGCTTGGCACGATAAAATCCTGTACTGGATTGAATTATTGTACACCAGCTTTGTATTTTTATATTTTATCGACAGCTTTATGTTTATTGATGTTTTATACCTTATATTGTTGAATATTATTAAGCTTTATCATGTATTAGTTTATCCCATTAATGTCAAGGGAACGGCCGGAAGATCTGGGTGTAAATCCTAAATGGTACCCAGAGGCCTGTCGACCTATTCGTCAGAAATCTGTAAACCCTTGATGAATAAAAGATTGTTCTATTCTATTCTATTCTATTCTAAGTATATTACTTAAATACCAGAGTACTTTGGCTTATTTAATTCTATTAGACATCCTTGTGTAATATACTAAGTTGCTAATCATACCAGAGGTCTTCTCTGCAGGAATACACCATGTTTAATAAATCCCTGGAGTAATATGTGATCCGTTTTAGAAAAATATGTCATAAGTCGCAAAATATGGATTTTGAGATATCATCATATTTGAAAAGATGAGATCAAGCCAATTCCAATGATAGTAAACAGTAAGTATTACTATATTTTAAGTTTGATATGTTTCTGGATGGGTAATTACCAATAAAGTAACTAAATATACTCTATACGAAGGCCTTCAAAACGCAAGGATATATCTAGAACAATGTCCTGAAATTTGTTACATGGATTTATATGACTATAAGTGCTAAATCCTATAAAAATCAGAACATTCCAGTAAAGAAATCTTGGGAAATAACACTTTGAAAAATATCAATTTTGCGACTTGTGACTCATTTTCCTGGAACACATCAAATATGGATTACTCTAAGGTAAATCACAGCAAAGGGGATCCCCCTTAGTTGGATAATGAAGATAGCAATGAGGTCAGCTCCGAGCATCTGCTGCAGTGCTCGTGAGGAGCTCAGGAGCATTCAGCAGCCGACTAGAGGACCTTGCCACTGTCACAGACACACCATTACTATGTGGGTCTGATCTTCACAAAATGTACAATTGGCAGCTGTACACATTTAGTCAATTCTGCTAAATCAGGCTGCAATTTGGCCAATACTAGGTAAATTCGAGTATATTCGGCATTGCATTGATTCTAGCAATCTGTTTGGTTAGGTTGAACTGTATTTTGAACTATATTTTCATCTGAAATTTGGGTTATTTGAGAAGATTGGCGAAGTTGAATTGTACATTTTCTGAAAATCTGACACATGTAATCACTTCACAGTATCCTCACTGCCAAGGTCTGACAATATGTTATTCAGATATAGCCATCTATAGGATCTGTTTTTCCCATTGGATTTCCAATTCATTATTCACACACATTAGCAAATACGATTCATCACTTCGTATTTAAATCGTATAAATGACTCATAGTCGTTATTGCTGATTGTTACTACAACATGGATACATATCTGTATAAGGGTCAAGTCTTCAGAAAATGTACAATTGGCCTTCATGAACCCCCTCAAATAACCTAAATTTAAGACGAAAATCAGGTTCAAATACAGTTCAACATAACCAGACAGATTTATTGAATGAATACAATACAGAATACACTCAGATATATTTATCTCTAATTTAGCAGAATTTGAAAGATGTGTAGAACTGTATATTGTGCACTTTCTCGAAATCTGACCCATAAGGATAGGCCTACATGTACTCATAATGCAATCATTGACAGTACATGATGTCTAATATACACATCTAGCCCATATCAGTCAGAATTATACCTCACAGAATGTGTCCAGTCTAGGTCCAAACCCTCAGATCAGATAATAATGGTATGTCAGCCTACTTCGCTAATTAGTTTCCTGGCCGGGGACTCGGCGTTTTAATGGGAATATAATGGTATTTTGCGGTTTTAATGGAATTATAATGGCACTTTGCAGTTTGAGGCGAGTGGCTTTAATCCCTTCGTTTGAAGGGACTCTCTCAACTTCGGGCCTAGAATGTGTCAGAATGATACCTCACACAATGTGTGGGCTGGAAAAGAACGGGTCATTGAAGCCAGGGAAAGCCACTATTCCTGCCCCAACCGAGCCAGTCTGGAGGCTTTGTTATTAGCAGCCCGATCCTAAAGGATAGCAAGGTCATTTTTATGAACCTTGTTGTAGGCGGTGGAGGAGGAGGGTTAATACTTTATCAGATGCATGGGTTAACACCATATAGACGCACACACCCTTGTCACCCAGTCTCTCTCCTCTATAGCTATACCTCCACCATAAGGGTGAAGTTGCCAGAAAATGTACAATTCACCTTCACCAATCTTCTCAAATAACCTAAATTTCAGACGAAAATAAAGTTTAAATACAGTTCAACCTAACCAAACAGATTGCTAGAATCAATGCAAAATGCAATGCAAAAATGAAAATCTGACCCATATAGATGCAGACACCCTTGTCACCCAGTCTCTCTCCCCACCACTGCATACAATATTATTATATATATTTAATGTAATTTGCTTAAAATATCCCTATCTAACAGAGGCTTCAATATTGATGGTTTTTAAAGTTGTGTTTAAGTGTGCTTGTTGAATGGGAATGTATGAAGTTAGATCCTTATTGAGGGACAAGTCCGAATAAGGCATATGGAGATGTGCGATTTGCTTCATACTCGCATTAGTGGGTACAATTGGCAGCTCTACACATTTAGGAAATTCTCCTAAATTAGGCTGAAAAATGATGACCACCGGGTATATCTGAGTATATTTGGTATCACATTGATTCAAAGTATCAGTTCTGTTATGTTAAACAACATTTTGAAGCTCATTTCTGTCTTAAATGTGGGTTATTCGAGAGGATTGGTAAAGGCGAATTGTACATTTTCTGATAATCTGACCCTAGTGCTCTTAGTGCTGCTTCTGGACCATGGCAGATGGTGGAACCCCCTGGTGGCCGGGCAGGGTAAAGTGGATGTGGAAATCTCCTGCTCCGACCAAACAAGGCGAGAAAATTCACATGACTCAGCAATTTCCAATAATGATCTCCTCCTACCCACCAAGCATGTAGAACAACACCGAGAAATGATGGCCCTTTCTTTCTAGGAAATTACTGATTTTGCACTTCTTTGGATGATGGCATAATATTGTCTCAGTCTAGGTCCAAAGCTTGGAGAGTCCCTTCAAACGAAGGGAAAGCCTCTCGCCTCAAACCGCAAAGCCATTATAATTCTATTAAGGCCGCAAAATGTCATTATGTTCCTATTAAAACGCCGAGTCTTAGACCAGGAAACCGATTAGTGAAGTAGGCTGACATATCATTCTTATCTGATCTGAGGGTTTGGGCCTAGAGTGTCCTGTCTCCTGATTAAGCACAATGTGCATGTCATTAATTTCAGCGGGAATTCCCCATCCAGTCTAAGCATCATTCGTCTGCAAAACAATGACGTCGATTCAGAGCCAGAGAAATGATGACCGTGACATAATTCTCTATACTAGAAGAGCTTGCTACTAGAATCTAGTGACTATAATATGTCATAGATTCTGAAACTCAGCCAAATTCTCCTCCTATGATACGACGAAAGAGCATAAGATCACACATTGGCTGCTGCAAAGCGAACGGCCTTGGCCTTGGGCGTTCGGGGAAATGGTGAATTGATCTCTGATGGTAAACACACAAGTTTCCACTTCTGAGTGGGTTGAAAGCTGCTCGGCTCCTCTTCCATCAACTGACCAACTCATTGCTCCGATTCCCATCTGTGACCTAAATAAGGACGGTTAATTGTCATCTCACATAATTAGTGTTTGAAAGGGAAATAAGACATGTCAGGATTTTCCGACGACCATTTGCGACATGCCTTTGAATCGTATGACGCAAATAGGAATGGTTACATCGACCGACGCGAATTGAGGCTAATGGTTGAGGAACGACTGAATATACCACGATACCTTGTCGACAGGGTCTGTCAGGTAAGCTTCCATTCGGGAGATAATAATAATGCGATCGATACAAATACAGAAATAGGTTCTGAAATAAAGTTGCATGTCCGTCCTTTTGCTGTTGCTGATCAGCAGAGCGCTAGCTGCAAGTGGGTCAGATTGTCAGAAATTTTACAATTGCATGGCAGCTGTACACAATTCTAGTAAATTCTGCTAAATTAAGCTGAAATGTGGTCAATGCTATAGCTAAATTCGAGTATATTTGGCATTGCATTGATTCTAGCAATCTGTTTGGTTAGGTTGAACTGTATATTGAAAGTAATTTTTGTCTTAAATCTGCGTTATTTGATAGGATTGGTGGAGGCGAATTGTACATTTTCTAAAAATCTGACCCAAGTGTTGAATTATATCAAAGGCCCACGAATAATGTTCGTCCAATGACTTGACCATATGAAGAATGATGAGTTGTATGATGTGCTTAATAAGGAGGTAATCCTTAGTGATACTCGATATTAGTGTAAGAAAATATAACTGTAATTTATTAGCCTATACCCTCCTGCCTCCATCTCTCTCGCCATCATTATATTGATCGGACAAGCACGAAGATGCCAAGTCCTATGACAATATATGTGATATATTATTAAAGAACAAGGGCTATAGCTACGAAAAACCTATATCCTAATGAAAATCATAAGGCTGTGTATATAATGTATTTATGTTTATATAGGAGATAACTATAAGGAACGAAAATTATTGCAATAAAATGCAGAAGATAAGAATACTGGTTACTGAAGAAAGCATAGAGAAATTCAGTAGATGTATCTGATACTGAGGAAATAAAAACATTATCGAATCAGATAGATATTATATTTCATCAAACTAGTTATATAAGCACTATCATAATAATGGTATGAACATTGTGTGGGAAATGTCTCATAGAATGTTGCCATTGTATTACCCATGTGGGTCCGATTTTCAGAAAATGTACAATTCACCAATCCTCTTAAATAACCCACATTTCAGACGAAAATAAAGTTCTAAATACAGTTCAACATAACCAAACAGATTGCTAGAATCAATGCAATGCCAAATATACTTGAATTCACCTAGTATTGACCAAATTGCAGTCTAATTTAGCAGAATTTCCTAAATGTGTACAGCTGCCAATTGTACATTTTCTGAGAATCTGTTCCATGTACGTTAGCCTTGGCTGTCAGCAGGCTAAATGGGTCTGATTGATATTCCTGCCATCCAACTGACATGTAAAGTGGCATTTACTGAAAATAATATTACATGATAGGTACCGGATAAAAATGGACCATTCCTAATACGATGGACAATTCCCACAGCGACCGTTACCCTTTGCGGTCCCATTTTTTGTTGTTCTTTTTTTCCAAGCTTGTTAGCCAACACATAAACAATACATGCCTGTAAAAATAAATGAACTGAAAAAAATGGGACGGCGTAGAAATTAACTGAAGGAGCCTTGTCATAATGGTCTCAGATGTCTGTCATTGCCGTTAATTAGATGGTTCGGCCAACAATAGGGGATTTGTATGTCTCACTGCGCATGTCTATAGATGACAGTGCATGCTGGGATGAATTCAGTTGAAATCTGACATACAAATATTTGACAAGATTTTATCGAAAATTGCTAGAAAGTTTTTACCAATATCATAGCTTGTATGAATCATCTATGAAAACCAAATGCATGATGGGAAAGATGGGGACTTGTGTTATGGAAACATGTATAACACATGGATATTGACATTAGAGCATTGATAAATAGTCCATGCTGAACATATAACATGATTTCTATAGATTTTAGACTGTACCATCAGTCCCATAATTCCATGCGTATCAAGATTCAAAATGGCGGCTATGCAACTCCCTATGCAACTTTCATCTCACCTCTCTAAATAGACATGACGTCAATTTTTAGACAGGAACTACTATCATCATTTAACTTTCAACCTTCATCTCATCTCATCTTTTTCACTCATTATTTCATAATGCATCCACCGTGGGGTGTTGTAATAACTCATTGTAAAAATTTGTAATCTTGTCTAAAAATATCTAGAACTTAATTGGTATAATTTGATAATGCTTTTGAAACTGTTAATATAGTGAAGGTATTGTTAAATCTATTTTGAGAAGTAATACCTTGATGGAGAATAAATTGTATATGTGCAGGGCATGACGAAAATCACCCCTGGGGTGAGATTGTATTATATTGTTACTAATTCCTGAATAAAGATTTTAGATAAAAAAAAAACTCCCCTATGATATGAATCCTTTCTTTCCTTCCCAATGCAGGCCATCCTAGAAGCACATGACTCCAACAGGGATGAAGTTCTGTCGTACGGTGAATTCAGAAGGGGCCTAGGTATCAAGGCGTTATACTTACAAACGAATATGGGTGAAATTTCCAGAAAATGCACAATTCACATTTAGAAACCCTCCCAAATAACTCAAATTTAATACACAAATGAGACTCAAAACACAATTCAACATAACCAAACACATCCTTTGAATCAACTCAATACCAAATATACTCAGATATAGCGAGTAGTTATCATTTTTCAGTCGAATTTAGCAGAATTTCATAAATGTGTAGAGCTGGCAATTGTGCATTTTCTGGTGACCTGACCCATATAGGTTCTCCTTTCCATAGGTTACGATATAATATATATAATCTTCCTAATCTTATATATTATTGTAATTCGCTTGGTTTTCTTGAATTCATCATATACTCCTCTAAAGGACAGGGGAAAGTATAATTATGTTTTATCATACATGTTGTTGTTCCTATTATGTGATTATAATGACGATGGGGGTGATTTCTTTTCAGAGAGAGGCATGGCAAATTGAAAGGCAATGGAGATAGATCAGAAAGAAGTTCTAATCTGCCATGGAGTGGTTTTTCATAAAGTATTTCGATAACTTTCTTCATATCTCAATACAAAACAAAAAAACGTAGCAAGATAAAATAGGTAACAGGTAAGCTTTAATTTCAACTCTTAATTACTTCCAAGAAAGGCCAGCTGCGCCTTTTTTATTCGAAGGATGTTAAGCAATTGGGTTTTCCCCAGATATACTTGTAAGGCAACAATGTTCCGGATCATGGGAAAGTCGAGAGGTATTAGCGCCGTGTGTTGTCGCAAGTATTTGTCAACATTCAAATGGAATTTTAGTTGTTCACTGCCATGAATCACTAGCCAGTGCTCAGATTCCTTCAGATCAACTGTTTTGTTTTGTTTTTTAAAAACTTTTATTTTCTTTAACCTGCCATCTGGGCTTTTACAGTCATAATAAGTAAACTACCTATAGTCCCTGTTGGGAGAAATAGCGAGTAATGTAACCTATATGTTGATCCGTTTTAGGGAAATGAGTCATAAGTCGCAAAATACGGATTTTGAGGTATCATCATATTTGAAAAGAGGGGATCAAGCCGATTCCAATGATAGTAAACACTAGGACACCTGATAAGTATTTCTATGTTTAAAGTTTGATATTTTTATTTTCATGAAAAAAATGTTTGCAAAGTTTCTGAGTGGGTAATTACCAGTAAAGTAACTAAATATACTCCATACAAAGGCCTTCAAAACACATGGATATATTTAACACGATGTCCTGAAATTTGTTACATAGATTCATATGACTATATGTATTAAACTTCTTAAAAATCAGAACATTTCAATAACAAGATCTTGTGGAGAAAACACTTTGAAAAATATCAATTTTGCGACTTGTGACTCATTTTACATGAGTAACATGAGTAAGGCGGATAGCCGCATCGCGCGGGTAATTATGGATAATTTAATGGTGCTTAAACATCGATATTGTTTGGTGTGTATTTTATATTCTCTCAACATAATATGTTATAACGTCGAATTGGTAGTCGATTGGCAGAAAAACCTTAATATACTGCTCGACCATAACTAAAATGTGTAAATGTAAATATCTCAAAGGCAAAAATAATGTTTTATATTTCTGAGCCTTAGAACTACATCCCAAGTTAAATTAGACAAAATGTGACCGTTCTTAGTGCATATGACTGGGCTCAATGTGTTTGAACAGGGTTAAAAGGGTTAAAATATTTTGTAATGTTCGTTCTCAAAATGCACGTGAAGAATATTAGACTCCATCCAGAAGAATTTCACATGTTTGAAAGACAAATTTATTTCTTCTGTCTTGGCGAACAATTCTTTAAATGAGATTGCGTCTTTAAGACTTCTAAGGTTCTATTTGTACAGGTTAATTACCTCCTAATCGATTTCTGTTAATAAGGTCGTATGTTGTGTCTAATGCAATGACTACAGTGAGATGCAGCGAGTATGTGATTTTTCTGTATTTATAAATCAATTTTCAAGACTTGGATACTGAATCACTTGAAAAATCGAATGCTGTCACATTGATGAGGTATCAGTGATATTTTTATCCTCTTTAGAAATAGCGGAAAGGGAATGAATTTCAACGAAGATGTATGGTTTATAGTAATATCATATATAAGTAAATTGGTCAATTCTACGGTTAGGGAGCATTTGCCACAAATTTAGCAAAACAATCTATCTTCATGAAACACATTTTTATTTGTATGGTACATGGGTCAGATTTTCAGAAAATGTACAATTGGCAGCTGTACACATTTAGTAAATTCTGCCAAATTAAGCTGCAATATGGTCAATACAGTACTAGGTAAATTCGAGTATATTTGGCATTGCATTGATTCTAGCAATCTGTTTGGTTAGGTTGAACGGTATTTTAAACTTTATCTTCCTCTGCAATTTGGTATTGTAGATGATTGGTGAAGGCGAATTGTACATTTTCTGAAAATCTGACGCATTTGGGGAAATACTTTGCCAGGGCAGGAAATGAAGCAATAGTCGCCGTTCGTGATAATCTCGCCTTTCGTGCTTTTTCATTTTTTTTCATTTTAATAGATTAATTTCCTCCAGCGGAAAAATGGAAACCATCTATAAAATCTCGTTTTTTAATATGATCATGATTATGATATAAATATCCAAGTCTTTAAAATAACACACCGTTTTTTATCTATCATCATGTTTATTTACTAAATGATATTTCAGAGTTATTGTAAATCTTTATAATTAATAGCTCAACATTAATTTTTCCACCTTGGATTTTCATGTCTTAATATTCTTACCAGTCCATTTTCTTTTTTTGTTTTAAAGGTTTTATTCTCTATATCCTGCCAAGCTAGTCCGCCATCGAGTATACAGTCATATTGATATTGCTTATTGTGTCGAATTCTCCCCAATGGTAGAATTGATGATTTATGATACAGATCGTAGTTGCAGGATTGGTACGCGGAATGACAATGTTGTTTTTGTTTGTGTGCTGGTTGAGGTGCAGATGGGTGGCGAGGTCCTCCCCCCAACAGGGTTGAACCATACTGCCAGTAATTGGGTCAAGTTTTCAGAAAATGTACAATTCGCGATCACCAATCTCTCAAATGTAACTGGCCTTCCAAATGAAATTTTAAAAAAACCCCCAAAAAACCCAAAATTTAAGACGAAAATCAGGTCCAAAATACAGTTTAACATAACCAGACAGATTTATTGAATGAATACAATACAGAATACACTCAGATATACTCAGTATTTATCAATTTTCACTCTAATTTAACAGACTTTGAGAGATGTGTAGAAATGTAGATTGTGCATTTTCTGAAAATCTGACCCAATTTCTACGCTGCTAAACTTACATTTCATGCATAAGCTATTTTTTTTTATAAAAATTGTATTGCACACAATTACAGGAAATCCTGATATTCTCATGTAGTACAAGGAAAATATTATCAAAGTGTTATTATTCATTAACTTTACATGGATACGACATTCTTCACAATACTGGTCATCAATCTGTGATATGATCTTTTGGAATTTTAAGGTGAAAATCTTTTGATAGTTGTTTAACATTTTGAACTACTGTTTTCCTTTCTACTGTTTGATGCAATGGATTTTCATCACCGAATCTAACAGATACACTCTATACTCGTCCTGTTCGCTATGGGTAACCTTATGCGGCGCTACTGCCAACAGGTCGAGTACAGAGTGTAGGAAAGGTCGCACCTACTCTACACTACAGCAGGAAGAAAAAGCCATGGTATTTAATACATTATATGGGTCAGATTTTCAGAAAATATACAATTGGCAGCTCTACATATTTAATAATTTCTGCTAAATTCTGCTAAAAATATGATATATTTTGGGTACATCTGAGTATATTTGGTATCGCATTGATTTAAAGTATTAGTTCTGTTATGTTAAACTGCATTTTGAAGCTTATTTCTGTCTTAAATGTGGGTTGTTTGGGAAGATTGGCGAAGTTGAATTGTACATTTTCTGAAAATCTGACCCATATATCGTTTATGGTAGCAAGGTAAAACCCAGCCTACCATTTTCATAATGGTCCAGCAACTTATTGGGAAATAAAAAGTTCAGCCGCGGGTCAATGTCCTGCCATTGGGAGCGGACTGCTAATCAAAGGGTAGCTTTTCAATCTAAAAAAAACCGACAAAATAACTCTAGCTTTTCAACTATCGTTTGACTAAACACAGGCCCACTTGTGGCCCCGTGCGATAACTATGTTTTTGTGCTGAATAAGCAATAATAATCCGGCCATTAAAAACTGACGAGCCGTTCTGCTGGGCTGCTGTTACTACTGCGAATAGCAAGTTTTTCGTCCAAGCGGCCACAAGCACTGAGATATGAAATCGAATGGGAATTTAATAGAGGAACGGTAACAAAGGACATCGAAACAAAGAATATTTGAAGTTGTTTACCAGCATAAGAATAAAGTTGTTTACCAGTTGATATGCTTACTATGAGTTATGAATATTGATCATGATTATTAATATGGTTACGTCCTGTGATGTAATGTTACATAATGGTGTGTAATGTTACATAAGAGATATGCATTAATTAACAGGGAAAAAGGCGCTTATAACAATAAGAATAAGTGTATTTGTCTTCTAATAAGATTGTCCAAGGAGCTTACAATTCTGCGTCCTTGTTGTGTTTATTGTGTTCATGATGAAATATCAGTTGACATTGATGCTTGATGCCATACGCAGTCTTATTTTACCAATAAAAAGCTTGACAATAAAAGCCTTGTCTAATTAATTAGGAAACTAGTTTCTGGTATAATGAACATTTATTTTAGCACAATTTTATTTCGTAGATATTTCACAATCTGTGATACGTTTCAAACATACGAACATAAATTTTAGAAACATAGGCAATATTTGTAATTAAGACATTATTCATACGTTGAATTTCATTGGAATTTTTAAGATTTAACAATTTCTTTTCAAATTACATAGTCAAATATGACATAATCGATGGGTACGTTTAGGCATTAAATCCTTCCATGTTCAACAACCCAGAAAAACCCGACAGGGCAAAGACGTTATAACAACCATTTTAGTACATTTTTTTGCCTCCTAAAAACATAATTATAACAGTTCGCTAACAACAACGGTCTACGTTACATAAGGATACACCGAAATAGTCATCTGACTATAAATTGTTACATTTTTATCATAGAATTATGAGATGCATCTTGTAATTACAGACATGAAGCACATTTTCTTGTCTACTTATTCGTGAAATAACATCACACAAATTATTCCTTGTAAAGATTTCGCATCAACAATATTTTACTAGTACTTTTATATAAATACTCTGATCATCATAGCTTTGAGTTAAAGCGGGTTATCCTGAAGGGTGAGATGTTATAGGAGGTGGCCATTCCTTCGACCATCTCTGTCAGGAGCTTGCCGATAATTGGTCCGGTTTTATATCCATGTCCTGAAATAATGATCCCGATACATTAGGTATGGATCTGCCAATTGGGCTATACAGTCTAGGCCCAAAGTTGAGAGAGTCCCTTCAAACGAAGGTAAAGCCTGTCGCCTCAAACCGCAAAGTGCCATTATAATTCCATTAAGACCTCAAAATGTCATTATATTCCCATTAAAACGGCCAGGAACCCGATTAGCGAGGTAGGCTGACATACCATTATAATCTGATCTGAGGGTTTGGACCTAGAGTGTATACAAACAGAAAGGGAAATATGCCGATCGTGTGGTTGGTCTATCTATCAGCGGTTTTGGTTTCAATGCATGCGGAATACTTGCTATTCATCTGATTAAATCTGCCATGAAAGGAAGACGACTCAACATGTTAAACATCTGACAATTTCCATCCGAATAAAATACATAATTATGTGATTTTCCTATCTCAACATGTACAAATCCATGTAAATATAGTTCTATAGTTACACAAATTAAAGATAAATTTCAACATTCGTCAACCTTTTAATAATAGAATATGTTATTTTTAAAAAAATGGAATACGTTTAAAGTCCACTTACACAGTTTTCACAGATATCCTAATGAACAAATAAATGCTTTCAAATTAGTCCCCCCCCCCCCACACACACACTCTAAAAATGTAATCCTTTGAGGTATCCATTCTCATATCCCAATATAATGATAATGATGATATATGTGATCCGTTTTAGGAAATGTATCACAAGTCACAAAAACTTGATTTTGAGATACAATAATATTCAAAAGGAGGAGATCAAGCCGATTCCAATGATTATAAACATGAAGGACATTTAAGAAGTATTTCTATATTCTATGTTGGATATTTTTATTTTTGGAAAACAAGTTTGCAATGTTTCTGGATAGGTAATTATCAGTAAAGTAAGTAAATATACTCCATACGAAGGCCTTCAAA
This sequence comes from Sthenelais limicola, assembly GCA_942159475.1. Taxonomy (NCBI): domain Eukaryota; kingdom Metazoa; phylum Annelida; class Polychaeta; order Phyllodocida; family Sigalionidae; genus Sthenelais; species Sthenelais limicola. Next base: position 106,324,432 of record OW804098.1, read on the forward strand.
ACGCACAAATATATTTAATACATTGGGGTAGGTGCATAAATTTCATGTAAAGTTACGTGAGTCACTTAACTTTAAGTGTGAAAAGTTACAATCTCTACGTGACTCACGTAAATCCTGGTGCCAAAACAGGCCACGTAAGAATCGTAACTTTAAGTGACACATAAGTTACGTGAGTCACGTAAGTTACGTGGGTCACGTAAAACGACAAGTACGCCATCTAGATTTTACTACAGAACTACAACCGGAAACAAGATGGCTGGGAAAATGGCCACTGATGCAGTAATTTCTTGCTCTTGTTTATTCGTAATTCTCCCTCTTTGTTGGGATTGACAGATGTCAGGAAATATACTACATCATGAAATCAATTTGGAGGATCCTTTTTACGACTTGCTTCCCATTGTAACATTCTTCTGGATCTTGTTATATTTTAAAATCAGCTCTTCACCCACTTCACCCTCGTTGACTTTGACACGCCCACACACCTGTAAATGTTGCGGGACACTATCCCAGCCTACTTTTTAAAAACTACTACTACTAAAAAAACGCTTGAATAGGCACTAAAAAGCATATTTATTCATCTCAATTACTTTGTATGTGTCCACAAAATTTCCAGGAGAAAACACCCCACTAACCCCACCTCCGGTTGGTTTGGATAACAAAATTCCACCGATCCTACTTTCAGGCTAAAACAACGTTTTCCAGGTCATGAATTTTGTTTTCTAAATTCCAGTTATTTTCATTTTCATGCCCCACCCCCGAAGTTTTATGTATTTATAGTTATAAGACTATTTAATACAACCATATTTCATGTCAAAACCTAGTCATAATCATAGGGATAGAAAGATTATGTTCCGCAAAACTCCAAAAGAAGCGATTTGTTCTGCTCAGAGACCACATATTGATATCAAATATTCTGTCTGTGTATGTTATCCCAACTAAGCCTAATATCATCCCTGATTTCCCTATATTTTTCTATAAATATAAATCTATATTTTAGCGCATTAAATAATGATGTTAATTTTCATTAAAACATGATTTATCATTTACTATTCGATCATCCTTGTATAGTACTTATGTTATAGTTATAGTTTAAGACAATAGGGGCACAAACTGCAGGAAATTAGGGGTAAATTACTTCACATTGTATGCGCCAAGATGGATGTAATGACGGTCCTGGGTATGACCATAAAGTGCCTTTCTGTCTCTTTTCTGTCTTTCTCTCCCTTCTTCTCTATCTCTATTTCCTGGGTAGGCCTATGATCATAAACTGCCTCCCAGTCAGCTCTCCCGCCCTTGATATAACCATCTTAAATGTGTTGATAAGGGCGTAAAACAACCAATCTCACTCACTCATGGATATAATGAATAAAACTTGTCAAAAAATCATTATAGCATTCTTCTGGGTCTTGTTAAATCATTTTATAAACATCAGCTGTTCACTTTCTTTGATACGCCCACACAATCGCTACACTGTCCTATAGACAGCTTAGCTGATGTAAGATTTTTTAATGTACATGTGTCTGAGTTAAAAATCCATTTAAATAACAATACCACATAATTGTTTGGTACTGTGCACATTCTAATAAATACTCATAATGCTACCTCCCGACAGGGACTTGCACTTGGAAATCATGAAATTTGTATGAAATTGACAAGAAATATGAAGGGAGGCGAATTTCTTAAGGAAGATCATACTCCGACATAGGTGCCATCGAAAATTCAACCTCCACTTCACTGTTATGTTGTGACATGTATTAATCCTGTCGAGTAATGCACTTCAAATAGTGGTTACTCTATTGCAAAAGTTTAGTTAGCTCGTGAGAATCAGTCAATAATAAATATAATTACCAATAAGCATCACATCCCATACCTGTGTCAATCATCAATTACGCGAAGAATCAAAACCCACCCACACCCTCAGCAGAGCGAAATTCCCTCCCCTTGACCCCCCCCCCTCTACACATTATGTGTTATAACACAAAATATGTTAGACCAATCAGAACGTGGTAGAACATCCAGGACACATTATGAACACATTTATAACACATTTGCCTATATATGTAGCAGTATGATCGACATTATCCCTGAAGAAGCCCACCAAATAGGGCGAAATATTGGAATAAAATGAAACTTTAGACCCTATATTTAGACCCTATATATCATGCCCCCCCCCCCCCCCCATGAAAATCTGAGAAAAAAATTATAATTTTATGAAAAGAATCCATACGAATACACGTTTCCGATGAATACACGTTAAAAAACTGGCTGGAAAATACAAATTTTGTATTCCTATTGTCAACCATTGTCTCCCAGCGAAAAGATTTACTATTTATTTCATTCATATTCAGGTATTTTATTTTTTTTTATGTTTTTTCAACCAAATTTTTGTCTTCAATTTGGGATATTTGAGAGGATTGATAATAGCTGATGATCGATATATGCAACCCAATTGCACACATAATATTGAGGATTTAAGTTACTTATTAATGTATTCATGTACTCAACTCTCGCACATTACTCTCCATTGGGGAGAATTTGCCCCAAATTTGATGAAAAATTATATCTTCTTGAAACACTTTTATTTTTACATGGTATACAACTACAGTCGTGTTGGGTATATACTAAAAAAATGGGAACGTTATCGTCATTATTAGGGGTCATTTTCATTATATTAATGTGCATTTAAGCCCTTAAGTTGCCTCCCCTAGGCAACGTAATTTTGAGCCACTTTACGTGTCACTTAAATCTTACGTGAAGCCTATTTAAGTATTCTGCACCGCGATTTGGACTACGTGAGTCACGTAAAATTTAAGTGACTCACGTAACTTTTAAATTAAGTATTTGGCACCCCGATTGGCTTACGTGGGTCACTTAAATATTTACGTGACTCACGTAACTTTTAAGTGAATATTATGCACCTACCCCAATGTCCCGAAATTGGTTACATGGATGTGTATGACTGTAAGTGCTAAACCCTCTAAAAATCAGAACATTTCAATGAAGTGATCTTGCGAAAAAACACTATGAAAAATATCAATTTTGCGACTTGTGACTCGTTTTCCGTAAACACATCACATATTACCGTAATTACTATAACAACTATGATAATGACCACTTACCCGAGCCTCCAGCTCCTATGAAGATATTGGGGTGCCTAGGATGTTTATCAATGATGTAGTCTCCATCTGGTGTTCTCTGCCAATACAAAGTAGTGTACAACAGGAGTTGGTTAAACAATGAAGCTATTCTATCAAATACCTCAACTTTAATCTACTCCACTCGTTCATAAACTAGAACCGATACTTAGGTATTGTTTAATGAAGACTTTTATAACAAATTATGAGAAAAGATTGTATAATTAATAGAAAATCTGTGTTATATCAGGAGAAATATTTGCTAGCCTCTTCAATATGAGCCATGCAATGTCTTCTTAAATAAATACAATATTGAGTATTATATTTCAGTATAAAACAGTAAACTTGGCATATAACTTATAACCAATTCGGTGCATATATATACGACTGACGGTCCTAATGTAATTTCGACCCATTCTAGCCAACTGACCTAAAGCCACAATGTTTTTATCATATGGACAGACGTGAATCTCGGCAACTTGTATTCCTTTCGCAATACATCTTACAGTAAAATTAATGTACAGTCTAGGCCCAAAGTTGAGAAAGTCCCTTCAAACGAAGGAAAAGTCTCTCGCCTCAAACCGCAAAGTGCCATTATTATTCCATTAAGACCGCAAAATATCACTATATTCCCAATAAAACGCCTAGTCCTAGGCCAGGAAACCGATTTGCGAAGTAGGGGTCCAATCACTGACATGTGTAAGTGTGTAAGGCATGGATCTAATGGGTAAATATACATAATTGTCCCCGAATCGACCCATGCAATGAATTAACTCTTGGTGGTTCAATAGGGGAGTTGCATGTCTTACTGGGCATGCATATCACAGTGCATGCTGGGACGCATTCAGTTCAAGTCTGACATACAAATATTTCGTGACATTTTAATAAAAATTCCAAAATTGTTTTCACCAATATCATAGCTTGTATAGATGATTTATGAAAACTAAATGCATGATGGGATAGATGAAGTCAAGGGTTATGGAATCATGCCTAACACATGAATATTGACATTAGAGCATTGATAAATAGTCCATACTGAAAATGGCATGTTTTCTTTAGATTTTATACTGTACCATTACTCCCATAATTCCATGCGAATCAAGATTCAAAATGGCGGCTATGCAACTCCCCTATTTGCACATTATTCCTGGCCAGATACTCACAGTGTATATAGCTGATTCCACGATGGCAGGAACATGATCCAATCCAGGAATATGCTCCTTAACATAACGTGAAAGCTGCGCTATTATTTTGTCCTGATTGGGTTTGTCTCTCTCATCTGGATGGGCAGCCTGCAGGGCAGGTTCACCGCGTGTACCAAGCTGAAAAAACAACATTGATAAATGGGTCAGATTTTTTAGAAAATGTACAATTCAACTTCACCAATCTTCTCAAATAACCCAAATTTCAGAAGAAAATAAAGTTCAAATTACAGTTCAACCTAACCAAACAGGTTGCTAGAATCAATGCAATGCCAAGTATACTCGAATTTACCTAGGAATTGACCAAATTACAGCCTAATTTAGTAAAATTTACTAAATGTGTACAGCTGCCGATTGTACATTTTCTGAAAATCTGACCCATATATTAATAACACCACTATTGTGCTAGATGTACCTGGAACTAGGTTTATAGTATGGAAAAAAATGAAGTAAAACAGAAATATGTGTAATGTTGAGAAAATACTTGTAGTAGAAATAGAAATATTTGTTATGTTGACTTAAATCACACTTGAATTTACTTGTGTGTTTCTAGTATAAGAAGTTTAATGTAGACTTTAAAAAAGAAAAGAAAAAATATAGGGACAAGCTCACTAGAACAAAGTATTCAGTAGAAGTTGTTTAAAGCCTGTTGATACTGTTTGATGAAATTACTTCTATGATGTTCTTATGATTCGGAAATAAACGGGCAAGGCTAAAGCTTTCCCCAAACCCTAATACCACCATTACTTAAAGTGACAATAGATGTAATCCTACAAACTACAGGCTGGTAACTACTATTTCTATAAATAACCGCAAAAATCGTAGAGAAGTGCGTCCTAAAACAATAATTGATGAAACTTTTTATTAAACCAGTTAAACCAATATGGGTTTAGGTGAGGCTAGGGGGGTCTCCACTGGCTGCGGTAAGCTCTGCAGTAAGCCTTGCGATGGTTTGTGCTGGTTCTGTAGGTGGAGAGGAATGACAAGGTCCTTGCCTACATGATCAGTGAACGATGTAGCCAGGACCTCGCCACTTCTCACCAACACAGCACCATCACAAGCCTTACCGCAGAGCTTACCACAGCCAGTGGAGACCACCCTTAAACCAATCATCATCAATCCCCAACCTCAATCAAAGAAAATTAAACGACATTGAAAAAAACAAATATGTCATACTATATGATCACAAACAAAGTTGTGATTGTAAGGGAAAGAATTAAAAACTATAAAATCATCGTACAAATTCATAACTGAATGGTTACATAAAACGCACATACATTTTTTATGTAACCCATAGATCAAATGCAGTTGATATGACAACAATGATGGTGGGAAGCGGATGGAAAATCTCCGTTAATTAAACATTCGCACCAAAGCCGTTGTAAAATTACCCCAATAAAATACATTCTTCTTCTGAGACTCAAAAAACACTTCCCTTTTTGATGAAAATCTTAAGTGATAAGGCTATAAAAACACTTTTAGCATTTATTTCACTTCAAGAAGTACCTTATTGCTTGGGGAAAGCCCACAAGATGAGAATATATGGGTCAGATTTTCAAAAAATGTACAATTGGCAGCTGTAGGCCTACACATTTAGTAAATTCAACTAAATTAAGCTGAAATTTGGTCAATACTAGGTAAATTCGAGTATATTCGGGATTGCATTGATTCTAGTAATCTGTTTGGTTAGGTTGAAGTATATTTTGAACTTTATTTTCGTCTGAAATTTGGGTTATTTCAGAGAATTCGTGAAAGTGAATTGTACATTTTCTGATAATCTGACCCATATAGCCTAATTTTTCAAACTAGTAGTTAACTGTTGCAACGAGGTGAAGTCCCCCATAGAAATTACAGTGTTAAGGGGACAAAGACCCACTTGGGACCAGTGGTGTTACATGTGATCAGTATCCCATCCACTCAATGCCATAGGGGTCAGATGTTCAGAAAATGTACAATTCACCTTCACCAATCTTCTCAAATAAGCCAAATTTCAGACGAAAATAAAGTTCAAAATACTGTTCAACCTAACCAAAGAGATTGCTAGAATCAATGCAATGCCGAATATACCCGAATTGACCTCGTATTGGCCAAATTGCAGCCTAATTTAGCAGAATTTACTAAATGTGTACAGCCGCCTATTGTACATTTTCTGGAATTGTGACCCATAGGCCTCCCAGTTCCTGAAAAGATGTTGGCCTGAGTGGGAAATAATTCACATTACCTTGTCTTCGACTTGTGCTTCTCAGAAAATTGGAAGGAAGAAAACAACAACTAAAGTTTATCCACGAAGTCCGCTGGTGAATAATTCTTCAATGCTCCTTAATCTTCTAAATCGCCAAATTTACAACAGATGAATCACTTAACTGAATGGATATATTTAAGCTATATTAAATATAAACTTATATAGGGTTTTGGGAATGATTAATGGGTCAGATCTTCAGAAAATGAACAATTCAGCTCCACCAACCCTCTCAAATAACCCAAATTTAAGACGAAAATCAGGTTCAAAATACAGTTCAACATAACCAGACAGATTTATTGAATGAATACAATACGGAATACACTCAGATTTACTCAGTATTTATCATTTTTCGCTCTAATTCAGCAGAATTTGATAGATGTGTAGATTGTGCATTTTCTGAAAATCGGACCCTAATATTGATTTTACTTTGATTAAGCCTGGATATTCCACCGATGGGAATGCATATACGAATTGGTATCCCTCTTTTAACGGCAGATCGTGAACAAATATAGGCATTCCATTTTCAGGGGCAAATGTTCCAGGCACCTTCTCCTTCCAAAAACACGGCCGTGCTGGGAGCGTCTGCAAGGGAATCATAATAAACAACATTATTATTATTATTATAAAATGTAATGTGTTCCAGGAAAATGAGTCACAAGTCACAAAAATGATATTTTTCAAATTGTTTATTTTACAAGATCACTTTATTGGAATGTTGTTATTTTTGGAGAGCTTATCACTTGTATCGTTTGATGTATCAAAATTCAGGACAATTTATGTAATATATCCTTTCGTTTTAAAGGTCATTACATGAACTACCGGTATATTTAGTTACTTTACTGTTTACTACCCCCAGAAATATTGCAAACTTTTTTTACCAAAATAAAAATATCAAACTTAAAATCTAGAAATACTTATTAGATTATTAGACTGTTTACTATCATTAGAATCAGCTTGATCTCATCTTTTTAAATATAATGAAATCTCAAAATCTATTTTTTTCGACTTATGGCTCATTTTCCTGAAACACATCACAAATAGCATAATAATTATGAAATTTAGAGTTTCTGATGCCAAAGACTGGAAAGCAAATTGAAATATCGATATTATCTCATCTGATAGGCTCTCAGCCTAGACTGGGTAGGTATTCTTGACAGATCTTTGAATTATCAAAACAATTTGTACATTTATGTGTTTACGCATTTAACAATTTATTCAATTTATGTGAGTAGCAGTCTATGAAACCCAACCTCTTGGTTTCCATGTTGGTGCAATTCATATATTCTGCAATTTTAATGTAATTTCTAAGTTATCAATAAAATATATATATATGAAATACGGATACAGTACATCCTTAACCCTCCTGATTTCATCACTAATAATAATATAGGCATTTCATATGAAACAACGTATAGAAGTAGATCTACATACATCATATATATGCGTATATCACTGAGGGGTATATGCAACCCCACCACCAGCTGTTGAACACTTGATATACTTTTGTAAAATAAAAAAAAATCCATAAAATTTTAAATGCATTTAAATTTGTTTTATACCAAGTGTTCAGATTTGTTCTGTATGGTACATGCTCCAGGGCGAGTAAGACTCTATAAATATGGGCGAAGTTTTCAGAAAATGTACAATTCAACTTCGCCAATCTTCTCAAATAACCTAAATTTCAGACAAAAATAAAGTTCAAAATACAATTCAACCTAACCAAACAGATTGCTAGAATCAATGCAATGCTGAATATACTAGAATTTACCTAGTATTGACCAAATTGCAGCCTAATTTATCAGAATTTACTAAAAGTGTACAGCTGCCAATTGTACATTTTCTGAAAATCTCACCCATATATGGAAAGATTACAGTTACCCTATGTTTGCTGGAAATGTTTGGCACGATAAATGTTCCTATAATATGTAGATGGTGTAATATCAGGTGTTTTTGGTGTAGGGAAAGTAGTAGTATTTCTTTGGAGTAACTATATGAAACATGACATACCATTGAGTGTTCATCACATTGTGTGAATTGTGTGAATTATGAGTAATTTTATACAGGCAACGTTCGAAATAATTCATGGCGGATAGCGCGTTTTTTCAATTGAGTGAGTGAATGAGATTGGTTGCTTTACGCCCTTATAAACACATTTAAGATGGTTATATCAAGGGCGGAAGAGCTGAGAGGGAGGCAGTTTATGATCATACCCAGGAAATAGAGATAGAGAAGAAGGGAGAGAGAGACAGACAAAAGAGACAGAAAGGTACTTTATGTATTGGCCTTTAAGTAAATAAAAATAGAAAAAAGTCTTTAAATGCTATAGCATATTATAATAAAACCAGTTCACCAACTCGTTGGTCGTTAACCTGTATTTGGGTCAGATTTTCAGAAAATGTACAATTTGCCTTCACCAATCCTCCCAAATAACCCACATTTAATACAGAAATGAGCTTCAAAATGCTGTTTAACATAACAGAACTGATACTTTAAATCAATGCGATACAAAATATACTCAGATATACCCCAATTTTTTAGCAGAATTTAGCAGAAAATAGTAAATTTGTACAGCTGCTAACTGTACAGTTTCTGAAAATCTGACCCATTTATCACTCACAACAAGCGGAACATCAAGTCCAAGATCTGCTAACAAATCTTTAGCCCACGGTCCTGGCGTCAGGACGACTTGGCGGGAATGGTGCCGCCCTCTATGTGTAACAACGCTAACCTCGCGACCAGGGATTACCTTCGTCACCTTCTCACCGTCCTTCAATACTCCTCCTAATTTTCTAAACTGCTCCTGTTAAAGAAAAAGAAGTAGTACATGAGGCATTGGACAATCTTAATTTTCAATTATTTTAGGCACCTTACCTAGCGCCTATATGCAGACACGATCTGCGCGAAATGGTAATCTTTTCACAGAATCTGATTGATGTAAGACAGTTTTCTAGTTTACTCTCCAGATGGCAGCAATGTATGCATCAGGGCCTGTCTATAGCCACTCTAGTGAATCTCCTCTTCATATTAACCCGGATATTAACGTTACATTCGCAGAAGAATGATGACTACGGTAAAAACCCAGCTCGTATAGTCTGTCCGAAAAGTAGTTGACACGTGATTCCTTAGTCACTTTAAGGGGAGGGAAAAGTGGGAGATTTTTTATTTCTATTTATGACAAGGACCTGTCAACCCTTTGCCCAGCGAGTCGCTCATTGCAATCAACCATGGAGACAGAGCCAGTATAACAAACTCTTCCTTCCTTTTAAGCAAAACAACAACTGCTGCATATAGAACAGAGGCAGCGCAGTACAATACAACTGTACATTTGGCCATGGTCGGTCGCAAAGGGCCATGGTCGGTCGCAAAGGGCCATGGTCTGCGCAAACAGCGATTCAGGGGGCAAAGGTTTGAAGTCAAAGATCCCCCACTTTTCCCGCCCCTTAAGGAATCACGTGTCAACTACTTTTGGGACACACTATAGCAGTAGCAGCATCCGCCTAAACGTATTTTAGGGCAAACATGTGCGTTGTGGATGACACATCAATTTGTTAGTCCCAATGATTGCCCACGGAAAAACCTTTGCAATTGATGTTTTAGTTTTTGCAATTGGAATATTGGTCAAAGCGAAGAAGGCAACCAAATATCATATTATTCAAAAACGCCGACCGTTTGAAAGGCCACTCTTACATGAAATTGAATTATTTAATGGATTTCAAGGAACAGGTTTAAAATCACAGGTGTGCGTGGTAAAGTTTACGAAAAAATGCTACCATCTCCGCTATTGAATAAAGAACAGACCATGTGATATCAATACATCAAATGCCGTAAAAAGGTCCAGCTTTTCATGTCAGAGTGTAGAAGAATAAGTGACAGAAATAGGCATCGTTAGGAGCATAAATGTTAAGCCACATTCTTCTTTAGTTTGTAGTTTGTAGACACATGGGTCAGATTTTCAAAAAATGTACAATCAGTAGCTGTACATATTTTGTAAATTCTGCAAAATTAGGCTGCAATTTGGTCAATACTAGTTAAATTCGAGTATATTCGGCATTGCATTGATTCTAGCAATCTGTTTGGTTAGGTTGAACTGTATTTTGAACTTTATTTTCGTCTGGAATTTGGGTGATTTGAGAAGATTGGCGAAGTTGAATTGTATATTTTCAGAGAATCTGACACACTGCATGCGCTTCTCATGGCTTTAGACAAGTGTTAAAACGTATCCATGGAAAGGAGCAAACGATATCACAGGTAGAAAAAAGAGCTCGGACCATCATCAACCTTCACAGTACAGTCTAGGCCCAAAGTTGAGTGAGTCCCTTCAAACGAAGGCAAAGCCTCTCGCTTCAAACCGTACAATGCCTTTATGATTCCATTAAGGCCGCAAAATGACATTATATTCCTATTAAAACGCCGAGTTCTAAGCAGGGATACCGATTAGCGAAATATAGGCTGACATACCATTCTTATCTGATCTGAGGGTTTGGACCTAGAGTGAGTAGGGAAATCACACTTTTTCTTCAAACGAGAGAACAAGCTGGCCTGTAATTCATGTGAAATCAATCTTACTTAGACTACCTATTGAGCTAATGAACGGGTAAAACCCTCCGCTGGACGCGGAAGACATTGATCGACTTAAGTCAGAGTGAGTCATGGAAAATGTACATTTGATTAATCATAGATCGGATAAGGTGGATAATTCTTTCAGCGATACATACACAGGTTTCTCTACCAATAATTCATACCAAAATTAGAATTATTTTTTTTTCAGGACACAACGAAGAACACTTGATTTACCCGAATAAATATTTTTGGGAAACCACCTACCAGGAATTGAAAAAAATGTCTATTATATAACAATAGTTGTTTTAAACAAGGGAAATGTGCTTTTTGACAGTTTCTGTTTAGGAAAACCTGTTTTCCTGCTTTTATTAGCTTTTTTCTTTAAAAAATCAAAAAAATCAGGCATGGTAAAAAATTCTTTAGGTAGGGGAAGGTTTTTCTAGGTGTGTATGGGGGGGGGGGGGTAAATTATTGAAATTATTTTTATTGGCTGTAGAATAATTGTCCGAACAACAACAAATCGGAAACACACCTTTTTTGTTTTGCCCAATCGTGTTATCACTACAATGGAATACCTGCTCAGGCTATTTAAAACATTATAATTCCACATATTTTTAAGATCTATGATCATTGGGTGGACAAAAGCATCCTGATAGATGGGCCTGATTAGTTCACAAAAGTTGAATATACATTTATTATACTTCACAGGCCGTGAGCGTGCAGTATATCGGATCTACTCCATGCTCACAGCCTCAGCATGGAATAAAGGTCGCAAAGCTCTATGATTCCATGATTCCTTGTTTTATCGAGTACATTATAGTGTGCAGTGAATATACGGGTCAGATTGTCAGAAAATGTACAATTAGCAGCTCTACACATTTAGGAAATTCTTCTAAATTAGACTGAAAAATGAAGAATACTGGGAATATCTGAGTATATTTGGTATCGCATTGATTTAAAGTATCAGTTCTGTTATGTTAAACAGCATTTTGAAGCTCATTTTTGTCTTAAATGTGGGTTATTTGAGAGGATTGGTTAAGGCGAATTGTACATTTTCTGAAGATCTGACCCATATACAGATAGTTACAGTGCATAGCTTGGGGCAGTCATATCCATAGTATATATCGGTATTATTTACTACTAAAAGGTTGCCTACACATGCAGGTTGAAAATGGCAAAGCAATACACATTAAAAAATCTCTGGTTTATATTTGCGTTATTTGCAACAAGACCAAGGCAAAGGCAAATGTTCAGTCGCAAGCTTACGTTATAAATAAAACCAGGTCATCTATATCGGTGAAGTCGCCGGAAAATGCACAATTCACCATCACCAATCCTCTCAAAGAACCCACATTTAAGACAGAAATAAAGTTCAAATTACAGTTCAACCTAAGCAAACCGATTGCTAGAATCAATGCAATGCCGAATATACTCGAATTTACCTTGTATTGACCAAATTGCAGCTTTATTTAGCAGAATTTACTAAATGTGTACAGCTGCCAATTGTACATTTTCTGACAATCTGACCCATATGTGCAATCATGTCTATCATTACAATGAAACAGAACATACAATCTACCTGCCCAAGCTATACTAATTGTCTATATAAGCCTGAGGTATTAAAACAGTTGAGGAATGACGACTTAATTTCATCAACAAAGAATTGCATTCGGAGCATTAGCTTTCCCCTTGGGAATATCATTCCCCAAAGCCAATTTGATACTTCTTAATTCTCCTGATGATTTGTCTTATCAAACAAGACTTATGGGTCAGTTTTTCAGAAAATGTACAATTGGCAGCTCTACATATTTGGTATAGCATTGATTTTAAGTATCACTTCTGTATATCTGAGTATATTTGGTATAGCATTGATTTAAAGTATCAGTTCTGTTATGTTAATTTTGAAGCTCATTGTTGTCTTAAATGTGTCTTAAGAGGATTGGTGAAGGCGAATTGTACATTTTCTGAAGATCTAACCCTCATAGGGTGGAAATTAATTAGGTGATTCTGCCATTGTTTCAATGGGAATATATAACCAGACAAGGGCAGTTTTACTGAGTAAACCCTGCCCACACACAGCCGATTTGCCTCCCGATTGCCCCCCGATTTGGGTCTTCCGATGAATCCTATGATTTCATTTCCAATCCAACTTTATGTTATTTCAAAAACATAAACCAGGATTTGAAATGAAATGATAGGATTCATCAGGAGACACAAATCGGGGGGCAATCAGGAGGCAAATCGGCTGTGTTTGGGCAGGGTTTAAAGGTCTGGACGACTTGGTCGCATCTGGTGCTTTAGAAAATGGATTTATATCTCTGGTATAGAGATATACAAACATCTTAAATCGCCAAGAGGCGCTGTCCACACTGTAGGCCACATGGTGCACAGCTGAGCCAGAAGTGAGTTCTGTCCAGGTTTGGCTCCTTGTACTTGCCGCATCTGGGTCAGATTTTCAGAAAATGTACAATTCACCTTCACCAATTCTCTCAAATAACCCACATTTAAGACAAAAATCGGGTTCAAAATACAGTTCAACATAACCAAACAGACTGTTTGAATCAAGGCAATACCAAATATATCCATATATACCTAGTACTGACCAAATTGCAGGCTTATTTAGCAGAATTTACTAAATATCTTGATCTACCAATTGTACATTTTCTGAAAATCGGACCCATCTACTTAATCTGACTTGTGCTAAATGTTTTATCCTAATCTTTGCAATACAAATGCCCCGATGCCAGTTCGTTTGCTAAACATTATGCTATAGGAAACATGCATGCATTACTGTGCTACTCTATGTTTATGTTTCTATTTCAATTGGGTAGTATTGATAATTTTAGCAAATGGGTAAGATTTTCAGAAAATGTACAATTGGCAGCTGTACACATTTAGTAAAGTCTGCTAAATTAGGCTGCAATTTGGTCAATACTAGATAAATTTGAGTATATTTGGCATGGCATTGATTCTAGCAATCGGTTTGCTTACGCTGATCTGTATTTTGAACTTTATTTTCGTCTGAAATTTGGGTTATTTGGGAAGATTGGCGAAGTTGAATTGTACATTTTCTGAAAATCTGACCCAAATGTAATATCAGTATAAAGAGGCGTTTCTCCAAATAACATGCGCTTCGTTCGACCAGCCAAGGATACTTCAACTTTTTATAAATAAACAGGCAAGAAGGGTTATTTTGCACAGCTATTTTAATATCAACTGTTCCACTTCCCGAAGGAATCGAGGACCAAGTGTAGCACTGACGAATGTATTTGTATTTAAGTTTTCATGTGCGCGTTCACTTAACGTTAGATCTGATCTCACAAAAGATACTAGTACGTTCTGGTTTTACTCAAAGTCACATGCTCATTTTTTTCGTCTTAGGCTTTAATGTTCTTCATTCAGAGTATGCGAAAAGTTCTGGGTAAGATTTTCAGAAAATGCACAATTCGCCTTCACCGATCCTCCTCTCAAATAACCCACATTTAATAGCGGAACTCCACTATAGGTAAAAAAACGGCGCCAACAGGCAAAAACGGCTGCGACGAATTTTTTGCGATGAAATATCTAATCAAGTTAGATATTTTGCAATTGTTGGCAACAAATAAATGTGTTGCCAACAACCTATTTTACCCCCTCATCCACTAGAATTTTTAGTCATGTCGAATTTTCCGAATTTTCCGAAATGTCGGCGCCGAATTTTGCCTGTTGGCGCCGTTTTTTACCTATAGTGGAGTTCCGCTATAACACAAAAATGACAATCAAAATGCTGTTCAACATAACAGAACTGATACTTTAAATCAATGCGATACCAAATATACTTAGATACACCAAAAATTTATCATATTTTTAGCAGAATTTATCAGAAGTTACTAAATATGTAGAACTGCCAATTGTACATTTTCTGAAAATCTGACCCACCTACTCGTGGGCCTGCACGATTTCTATCCAGGCACCTTGTGCATGGTGCATTACTGATTACATTTTCACAGATACACATTCTCAAAACATCTTATAGCAATCTTCCTGCGTTGATATTTTCGCAGGTTCAATTTCACTACCTCTACCCACCCCAAACAATACTCCTAGAGGTGCTCATACTATAGTCATAAAGTAGTAAACAACAAGGCCAGACATGACTGGAAGTCTTGTCTAGGCTCTATGTATTGGAACAAATAAATCAGCACTCAATTACAGACAATATAATATAAATGAAATATGTTTAACAGACGAGGATGGGTAAACGATATTCTAGCCTTGGGTTAATACCTCTCTGGTAGATTCTGGAGAGGTTATGCGTAAGTGGGTCAGCTTTTCAGAAAATGTACAATTGGCAGCTCTACACATTTAGTAAATTCTCCTAAATTAGGCTGCAATTTGGTCAATACTAGGTAAATTCGAGTATATATTTAGCATTGCATTGATTCTAGCAGTCTGTTTGGTTAGGATGAACTACATTTTGAACTTTATTTTCGTCTGAAATGTGGGTTATTTGAGAGGATTGGTGAAGACGAATTGTACATGTTCTGAAGATCTGACCCGCCGTAAGTAGCTAGTAAGATTTGGAGTAACTCAGTAGGAGTAGGTCTAGGGTGAGTGATGCATGATGGGTAATTGAGAAACAGTCGTTCCCACGCTTGTGTACGATTTACTCCCACACCTACCAGTAGTAGTACCTTACACAACGCTGCCTCTTCTCCCTCGGGAGATATGGTCAACATGTTTGGCCTAGAATAAAATCTCTTTACCACACCTTGGCTTTGGGCAGCATTGAAAGCTCAAACTCATTGCAGTCAGGCAATGTTATGAATTCATACTGAAACTTCTTGTGTTAAGGTATGATGGAAGAATAGCAATTTTAGTAAAGATATAATATAATAAATGGGTGATGATTAATAATTAATATAAATGTAATGAGGATACACAATGTTACGTAAAGTTACATAATAACATCTTGTAGTAATAATTACCTCACGGGAAACAATATCAAAATACGGTTTGTTTATCCAGTCATTGACATTTTGAAATGTTTATCTATATAAGATTAAGTCATTGAACCGGTCTACATTAAATACAGGTTAACTAACGAGTTGGTTGAAGGGGCGTGAATATTGCACAAGTTGCGTATCAAGAGTGCAATATACTAAGCAACTGAAACCAACGAGTTAGTTAATAGATTTATTAAACATGCTTTCAAACATGAAAATAGAAAGAAATTGAGTCATAAAATTGAATTTTACTGGTAATCTTAGTAAAAAAAAACCCAGATTGGTTGCCATGACGACCCCACGTAAATCACTAGTGATATACGCTATGCGTAAATCACTCTAGATACATTGTTTTCAGAGCAATGAGTGTATAATAAATCCTAGAATACCACGAAATTCAATGTGGTAAAAGTTAGAATCAAAAGTAATCATGATACAATGTCCTGTCATGACAATATCAACATGATAATATGCATAAGCAATGCTGAAAGGGCAAATGAGGACTGAAGTTATCAAAAAATATAAATTATATTTATTGGTACACTTCCTGACTACTTTATGGTTCCCAAAGCATAGGAGCAATTGGCTGAAACCACAGGAGCACACACCCCTTACCCAACTTAGGCCAAGAAAAAATATAGGTGTGTTTCCGATTTATCTGGCTGAAAACTAGGTTGGGGGGGGGGGGGGGTAATTTTCATAACAATGGTTGTTTTGAACATGGGAAATGTGCTTTTTGACAGTTTTGGGTTAGGAAAACCCGTTTTCCTGCTTTTATAAGTTTTTTTTGTCAAAAAATCCAAAAAAAGGAAGATATGATGGGGGAAAAAATCAGGTATGGTAAAAAACATTTAGGTAGGGTAAGGTTTTTCTAGGTAGGGGGGGGGGGTAAATCGGAAACACACCTATTTTTTTTTGGCCTTAGCCACATTTCCCCTGACCCCTACCTATTTAAACACTAACCTTTCCTCACCACTTCAAACCCTGATCTATCAAATAGATGGCGGATTACCTTTCAAGTGATCGATGCGTAATAGCATGGTGAGAGACGGTATTCCTTACAACACCTTCCCATATGTTACTATCCACTCATTCATGATGCAAGATTTAGTCTATGAATAGCAAGCAGGCACCAGAACTTAGAAACCCCAAGTGCCTTCATTCACTGTGGGTGGATATTACGGTCTTATTAGGGTCAGATTTTGAGAAAATGTACAATTGGCAGCTGTATACATTTAGTAAATTTGGCTAAATTAGGCTGCAATTTGGTCAATACTAGGTAAATTCGAGTATATTTGGCATTGCATTGATTCTAGCAATCTGTTTGGTTAGGTTGAACTGTATTTTGAACTTTATTTTCGTCCGAAATTTGGGTTATTTGAGAAGATTGGTGAAGTTGAATTGTACATTTGCTGAAAATCTGTCCCATTAATTAAATCTACTAATAAACAATATTTGGCCCTAGGATGAATGTAAGAAATAGGGAGCAATTTGTAATTATTGTATTTGTTAACAGTTTTCATGATGTGTTTTAAGATCCTGGAAAATACCATCTTTTGAAGTATGTATGTCAGTTAAGAATCATCGAAGACAGTACCTACAGGTACACAATTTGAAATTCGATTGTGTCTATTCCAAGTACATATTGCATGCGTGTAATTCAATAATTTCTATTGGAAATACGCATAATTATATGTATCAGTATAAGGGAATAAATGGAAATTTATATGGAAAAAAAATCTACTAATACCGTACATTCAGAGATGACCTAAAGAGGCAATATTCTCTCCGGGCAACCTGTATTATTTTAATGGGCGTTAATTATTGTGTGTATACTCATCCGCAAAATAAATGCCCACATGGATATATATACTGTAAACGTATTTATTTTCGCGCAGATAAATTGTCATGCACTAAGTACACACCTTTTCGCGCGGATTTAAATTCGCGCAGTAAGGAAGTCTCACACCTTTATTATGCAACAATTATACCTTTCACGCAGGATTTATTTTCACGCACAAAGGTGGGTGCGCTAAAATAAATACTGCACGAGCATTAATACGTTTACAGTATATATATAATACATGATAATTGATATGCAACCTGCCCCGTCGTGCATATTGCAGTCATTAGGAGCTAATAGGTAATGACCTAGATTCTCGCGGGAATATTTCACGCGAGGTTTCGCGAGAGCGCCGCCAGAAATGTTCTTGACCTAATACCGGACAGAGGCTGTGAGACATCTATCTAAATGTCAGTATTGACGCATGCGCGCGAGTATAATAACTATTTGGGTCAGATTATCAGAAAATGTACAATCCTACTTCGCCAATCTTTTCAAATAACCCAAATTTCAGACGTAAATAAAGTTCAAAATACAGTTCAACCTAACCAAACAGATTGCTAAAATCAATGCAATGCCGAATATACTTGAATTTACCTAGTATTGCAGCCTAATTTTGCAGAGTTTACTCAATGTGTACAGCTGCCGATTGTACAATTTCTGAAAATGTGACCCATTTGGCCCCTCATCCTCCCAGATGTTCCTGCCCCATGCATCTTTCCGTTTGCAGACCCCTAGCTCCATGTTTTTCTCGCATCCAGCACCTGTAGCATAGAAGGGTTATTCCTCTCTGTGTAGCATGGAAGGGTTATTCCACTCCAGGTGGTGACATAGATGTGTCATAAGTCACCTGACAAATGGAATCACGTGACGCCACACGTGACAGGAAGTAACATGCACCAGTTCGCGAGACAACAGAATGTGGAAAGTACCGTACGTAACTGAGCTTTTTGTGATCATGGCGTCCCAGGAAGGTTGATGTAACTTCCGGGAAATAATTAAGGCTGCTGGGATGAAATGATTCATTGAATATTTTCTTCCTCTGTGTCAAACTCAATTAGAAAATGGAGCACAGGATATTGATATGGATTTGTTTTTCGGGTAAAGACCAATACCATTCTAAAATAAAAACTCTTTAAAGGAGACAAGGCACGGCTTAATTGGTTATTTGGAATGTTCAATTCTACATGAGGCGTATCACGGAAATAGGATGCAGAGAGAGAGAGAGAAAGAGAGAGTGAGAGAGAAAGAGAGAGTGAGAGAGAGGGAGAGAGGGAGAGAGAGAGAGAGAGAGAGAGGAAGAGAGAGAGGAAGAGAGAGAGAGAGAGAAAGAGAGAGTGAGAGAGAAAGAGAGAGTGAGAGAGAGGGAGAGAGAGAGAGGGGGAGAGGGAGAGGGGGGGAGAGAGAGGGAGAGAGAGAGGGAGAGAGAGAGGAAGAGAGAGAGGAAGAGAGAGAGGGAGAGAAAGGGAGAGAGAGATGGGGAGAGAGAAAGGGAGAGAGAGGGAGGGAGAGGAAGGGAGAGAGAGAGAACACGCTTATAATGAGAGAGAGAGGGGGAGAGAGAGAGGGAGAGAGAGAGGGGGAGAGAGAGAGGGGGGAGAGAGAGGGGGAAAGAGAGGAAGAGAAGAGAGAGAGGGGGGGAGAGAAGGAGAGGGAGAGAGAGAGGGAGAGAGAGAGGGAGAGAGAGAGAACACTCTTATAATGACAATGAAAACCAGTACCAAATTACTCTAGATATAGATAGGCCGTTTGCATGTGCCACTGCGCATGTCTGTTAAGTGCATGCTGGGATGGATTTTGATGAAATCTGACATACAAATATTTGGCAACATTTTTATCGAAAATTGCAAGACTATTTTCACCAATATCATACCTTTTATAAATGATCTATGAAAATCAAATGCATGATGGGAAAGGTGGGAACTTGTGTTATAGAAACATGTATAACACATGGATATTGATATTATAGCACTGATAAATATTTGATGCTGAACATGGCATGTTTTCTGTAGCTTTTAGACTGTACCCTTAGTCCCATAATTCCATACGAATCAAGATTCAAAATGGAGGCTATGCAATTCCCCTAATTTGTTGGTCGAATCTCCATCCCTCAGACCCACAAAAGAATCCAATCATGTGTTCAGAAACATGGAAGACAAATGATAAAATTATCAGGCCTAAGATTAAAAGATTATGCTCACTAATGAACAATTTTAAGAACAGAAATGTTAGGAAGCATAGGTAAGGTTACTATCAGATTAACATGGAACTTTGAACAACTCGGGTGATGCTATCTGCCGTAAGAAATAGTTTACATTCTCCCCCTTCCAAATGACTTCTGGGTTTGTCTGCAGTGATGGCATAAGGGTCAGATTTTCAGAAAATGTACAATTGGCCGGCAGCTCTACACACTTAGGAAATTCTGCGAAATTACGCTGAAAAAGGATGAATACCAGGTATATTTGAGTATATTTTGGTATCGCATAGATTTAAGGTATCAGTTCTGTTATGTTAAACTGCATTTTGAAGCTCATTTTTGTCTTAAATGTGGGTTATTTGAGAGGATTGGTGAAGGTGAATTGTACATTTTCTGAAAATCTGACCCACTTCGGTAATACAATGGTAACATTATTTGAGACATTTCCCACAAAATGTTGATACCATTATTATGATAGTGCTTCTATAACTAGTTTGATGAAGTATATATCTGATTTGAAATGTCCTCAATAACAGGTATATCTATGCTGAGTATATTTTCATTTGCATTTTGAAGCTCATTTTTGTCTTAAATGTGGGCTATTTGAGAGGATTGGTGAATCTGTGGGTTTGCTGCCTAGAAATGCCTAGAACTTTCCTCCTCCTACGAGGAGCATATCACTGCGGATCCTTAGTTGCTATACCAGATGTAATTTATCCGGGAACTCCCTTGTTGGCCCAGCCTCTGCACGCTACATTCCTACAGGGAACACAAGACACCTTTATCGGGGATCAGACTCTATCAGAGAATCTAGGAGGTACGAATTCCAGCCGTGCCTGCTGATAGACCGAGCCAACACCCACCCCTCCTCTTAGCTGGGTCAGATTCTTAGAAAATGTACAATTCGCCTTCACCAATCCTCTCAAATAACCCACATTTAAGACAAAAGTGAGCTTCAAAATGCAGTTTAAGATAATAAAACTGATACTTTGAATCAATGCGTTACCAAATATACTCAGATATACCCGGTATTTATCATTTTTCAGCCTAATTTACGGCCAATTGTACATTTTCTGAAAATCTGACCCATATACCACTTATCCGGTACCACTCCCTGCTCCTGTTCCTCATAGTTCAGAGCTGCAAGGGATAATTAATTTGGAAGAGTCATTTTTCATTCAACATTGTGACCTTCCATTCAAGATGCGAAATTAATTTCGGAATTAAAATGGATAATTTCTGGAATTAAAGGCAAAACCAATCGTCGAAGATCAAGAATCATCATCACTAATCATGCATTTCTATTGCACATGGTGTAAGATGCTGAAGGGTTATGGGTCAGACTTTCAGAAAATGTACAATTGGCCTTCACCAATCCTCTCAAATAACCCACAAAAATGAGCTTCAAAATGCAGTTTAACATAACAGAAGTAATACTTTAAATCAATGCCAATATCTACTATTTTATATAGAGTACTATCAATCACAGACCAGAACAATTTTACCCAACTCAAAGTACTAGGATGCTCATCAACTTTGTCATTCCAGAAACGTAAACCATCCCTTCATCCCGAATTTACCCCCAAATTATCGCGGGGGTCAGGGTCTGTCTAACTAACTGACAGTTTAGTCTGTCCATATAATATTACCGCATTCAGCAGCTACTGTAAACGTATTAATGTTCGCGCAATATTCATTTTCGCTATTTTCGCGCACCCACCTTAGTGCGTGAAAATAAATCCTGCACGAGGTATAATTATTGCACAAACAAGGTTGAGTCTTCCTTGTTGCGTGAATTTAAATCCGCGCGAAAAGGGATCAAAGTCCTTAGTGTGCGAAATATTATCTGCGCGAAAATAAATACGTTTACAGTATACTATGAAGTGCAGCATTTGATAGGGAATGCACTGTTTTTTGTGGTTGAAAGTTGGAGGTAATTCACTCCGTTGAAGATGATTTGAAATAACGTTGGGCGCGCAAATAGTAGTAAAGATAGAAGTTGTAATCTAAACCATATCTAAAAAGTCTCATATGGTAACCTTCCTATTTGGGTCATATTTCCAGAACATGTACAATTGACATTCACCAATCTTCTCAAATAACCCAAATTTCAGACGAAAATAAAGTTCAAAATACAGTTCAACCTAACCAAACAGATTGCTAGAATCAATGCAATGCCAAATATGCTCGAATTTACCTAGTATTGACCAAATTGCAGCCTAATTTAGCAGAATTGACTAAAAGTGTACAGCTGCCAATTGTACATTTTCTGAAAATCTGACCCATTTACCTCTGCACTTGGTCTGTCCCACTTTTCGTTGAATGTTAGCCTCTTGATAAGAATCCACTCAAGATCGGTTTTTCTACCTATAGTGGAACACATCTCCTGATCTACACTCTATATGAGATCTACTTGGAGCGGCTTGCTGTAAGGTTACCATTGGGTCGCTTTGATGTTTACTCTAAGTAGGTCTCAAACAGAGTGTAAGAGCCATTACATGCATGCGTCCAGTTGGGTGATATATTGGACGATTTAAAGGAGAAAAAGCTGCCAGAGACCCCAACCGAGTTTACTCCAAATGATATCTTTGAAAGATAAATATACCCAGGAAAAACTCAATTTATCCGGTGGCAAAACAGTACATCCTCCGTCATATATCATGAACGAGTGCATGAGTCATCATTGAAACGCATATTTCCACAATTATTCTGTTCATACTTTTCAGATTTTAGGTTGAAATTTAGATTTGCATAACTTCCTGTGGACTGAAAACTTAATATCTCGTTAAAAAAATCCATTCCATTCATTAGGTAATACTACTATGTACAGAAATCTATATGAGTCAAGTTTTCAGAAAGTTACAATTGGCCTTCACCAATCCTCTCAAACAACTCCAATTTAAGACGGAAATCAGGTTCAAAATAGAGTTCAACATACAAAACCAGACAGATGTATTGAATGAATACAATACGGAATACACTCAGATATATATATAAGTATTTATCATTTTTCACTCTAATTTAGCAGAATTTGATAGATGTGTACAAATGTAGAAATCTGACCCATACACATAAATTTGACAGTCATCAGTCAAAGTACAGAATTGAGTCAGAGGAATTCTATTATTTATTGCACCACTAATATATGGGTGAAATTTCCAGAAAATGCACAATTCCCATTTAGAAACCCTCCCAAATAACCCAGATTTAATACAAAAATGAGACTCAAAACAAAGTTCAACAAAACCAAACACATCCTTTGAATCAACTCAATACCAAATATATATATATATCGTATTTTTATTCTGAATCATCACATTACATCATTTCAGAAGAGGATGCCTACCTCTCTAATGAGTTCTTCCAGGTGGATCCTGTATACTTAATGGGTCAGATTTTTAGAAAATGTACAATTGGCAGCTCTGCACATTTAGGAAATTCTCCTAAATTAGGCTGACAAATGAAGAATACCTGCTATATCCATGTATATTTGGTATCGCATTGATTTAAAGTATCAGTTCTGTTATGTTAAAATGCATTTTGAAGCTCAGTTTTGTCTTAAATGTGGGTTATTTGAGAGGATTGGTGAAGGCGAATTGTACATTTTCTGAAAATCTGACCCTAATATTAGCTAATTGATTTAACTAGATATCGCGATGCTTAGTAAATTACCAGAGTTGAGTACAATATACGTTATTTACCCCAATCAATAAGTCAATAAGGCTCATGTAGTGTGATAAGAACTCACACGATGTTAATAGTTAATCTTATAAGTGTTCATGTGAACCTTACCGACTTTATCTAATTAAAAGTTCAAAAGTTCAATGTCAATGTCCAGTCGGTTTTGATATTACTAATTTATAAGATGAGCCGATCCCTCTTTACCTCCCCATTTCAAACATTGTCAACGTTTAAAATCCCCACAACATACATAATAACAGTTGTTATACAACTCAATCATGGAAATAAATTTCAATGTAAAATTAATACAGAGATTATCGATGTAGCGACCATACAATAAGGGCTTACAATGCCTTTTATAGTTTTTGTGTCTATTAACAATAAACACCTCCTTTACTCCTGCCATAACCTTGAAATGTAAAATAAACTTTTGTTTTATTTCTCTCTCCCTAATATGACAATAGGTACTCGTCGTATTCACTCAAATAAATCGTTCTAAGAATACGACCTAAATTTAATTCTAGTTTTTGTTTCTTGGACGCCGTCCGAGAGGTCGTTCCAAAGAGTCGTCGATACATAAACATATGATTTCCTAAACAATTCATTATTTTTGGCTGGGGTACAATCAACTTCAGATATAGCTAGTATTTATCATTTTTCAGTTGAATTTAGCAGAATTTCATGAATGTGTAAAGCTGGCGATTGTGCATTTTCTGGTGACCTGATCCATATAGCTACATGCACAAAGGTTGACCGCACCATATGTGGGTCAGATTTTTAGAAAATGTACAATTGGCAGCACTACACATTTAGTAAATTCTGCTAAATTAGGCTGCAATTTGGTCAATACTAGGTAAATTCGAGTATATTGGGCATTGTATTGATTCTAGCAATCTGTTTGGTTAGGTTGAACTGAGTTTTGAGCTTTATTTTCGTCTGAAATTTGGGTTATTTGAGAGGATTGGTGAAGGTGAATTGTACATTTTCTGAAAATCTGACCCATGTATCAACAGTAACTGTGTCAATCAAATTATACACTTCATTTGAGAATGAGGGTCAGATATTCAGAAAATGCACAATTAGCAGCTCTACACATTCTGAAAATTCTGCTAAATTTGGCTGAAAAATGATGAATACCGCGGGTATATCTGAGTATATTTGGCATCGCATTGATATAAAATAACAGTTCTGTTATGTTAAACTGCATTTTGAAGCTCATTTCTGCCTTAAATGTGGGTTATTTGAGAGGATTAGTGAAGGCCAATTGTACATTTTCTGAAGATCTGACCCATGAATTGCACGTTCTGAACGCTGCGCGTCTGAATGCGTCATAGATCGACGGTTGCGGCTGAGTAATTGATGGTGAGGTACCCCAGGCAAGATTCCACATCGACTTGTAAGTATTTTTCCGTTTGTTTGCCGCGATGCCATACCTCAGCCACCAGCCTTATTACTAGCCCTAAATCCCATAAATCTGCACTAATGTATTCAATCATGTGTCAAGGGGTCGTATTTGCTATACCTAAATATTCGTGCAAAAATAATGAGTGAAAAACCCACAGAATATATGTGTGAACGTATTAATCTTAATAATGGGTCAGATTTTCAGAAAATGTACAATTGGCAGCTCTACATATTTAGTAAATTAGGCTAAATTAGGCTAAAAATATGATAAATGTTGGGTATATCTAAGTATACTTGGTATAGCATTGATTTAAAGTATCAGTTCTGTTATGTTAAACTGCATTTTGAAGCTCATTTTTGTCTTAAATGTGGGTTATTTGAGGGGATTGGTGAAGGTGAATTGTACATTTTCTGAAAATCTGACCCTAATACATTTTGATACATGTCTTTGACGTAGAGGTATGGCAATTACTTGTGGCATTCCCTAACAAGCTGGCCAGCCCCGCCAAATTACCATTGACATACCGTGACAGCATCAGTTATAGGTTTTAACTACTTCTAAACCAACATGGTCAGATTTTCAGAAAATGTACAATTCACCTTCACCAATCCTCTCAAATAACCCAAATTTCAGACGAAAATACAGCTCAAAACTCAGTTCAACCTAACCAAACAGATTGCTAGAATCAATGCAATGCCGAATATACTCGAATTTACCTAGTATTGACCAAATTGCAGCCTAATTTAGCAGAATTTACTAAATGTGTACAGCTGCCCATTGTACATTTTCTGAAAATCTGATCCACATGTACCATTGCCAACATCAAAAATCCATTCGGGATTACATCTCCAAGACACTATTCACCAAATGGTCTACAATCAAATTCATATAGAAATCAGTCATCAGTGGAACACATTGACAAAATTAAATTCTGTTGATAGAATGTATTCAGAGACAATTCAATTATTCGTATATTATAAGACGATGTTCTACTTGTGCCGGGAGTGGGAGTTGACGATAGACGTCTGTATATGGGTCAGATTTTCAGAAAATGTACAATTGGCAGATCAACACATTTAGAAAATCCTCCTAAATTAGGCTGAAAAATGATAAACACCGCGGGTATATCTGAGTATATTTGGTATCGCTTTGATTTAAAATATCAGTTCTGTTATGTTAAACTGCATTCTGAAGCTCATTTTTTTGTTCAATGTGGGTTATTTGAGAGGATTGGCGAAGTTGAATTGTACATTTTCTGAAAATCTGACCCATCTACTAATCCGAGTCTGGATCAGGCCACCCTCAGAACCTTTCAAGTTTATCACTACCATATCAGAGGCCTCAGCGCCAATACTTAGCCACGAGTTCCAAAAATGTGAAATATGCGCCCAAATCGTTGAAATCAAGATCCACAGCGACGCATGCATTTAGGGCAGATTGCACTGCATGCGTGCACAGAACGTTTATATGGGTCAGATTGTCAGAAAATGTACAATTGGCAGCTGTATACATTTAGTCAATTCTGCTAAATTTATTATAGGCTGCAATATGGTCAATACTATAAATAGGTAAATTCGAGTATATTCGGCATTGCATTGATTCTAGCAATCGGTTTGGTTAGGTTGAACTGTATTTTAAACTTTATTTTCGTCTGATAATTGAGCTATTTGAGAAGATTAGCGAAGCTGAATTGTACATTTTCTGGCAATCTGACCCGTATGTAACGCCTGTGGAATGGAGGGAAGCTGTTTGTTTTGTTACTTAAGAAATAGGCAACGTGAAGGGTTTATCCATGCGGATGCTAGGTCTCCTCTTCTATTGGCATCAAATATCACCTTGTGCCGACAAGCTCAACAACATGCGGTAATACAGTGGATAACCGTCACAAGGAAAAGCCCTTGTTCGGGTGTGTATACAAACAGTAAATAAGCAAGGCATTAGGGATGAGTGGTTTGTCTGTCGCATCGCCTAAGAACCCATACAAACCCTCAGAAGTGATTAGGGTCAGATTTTACGAAAATGTACAATTGGCAGCTGTACACATTTAGTAAATTTGGCTAAATTAGGCTGCAGTTTGGTCAATATTAGGTAAATTCGAGTATATTTGGCATTGCATTGACTCTAGCAGTCTGTTTGGTTAGGTTGAACTGTATTTTGAACTTTATTTTCGTCTGAAATTTGGGTTATTTGAGAAGATTAGCGAAGTTGAATTGTACATTTGCTGAAAATCTGACCCGTTAACGGTTTCTTGGTTCCATGACCGTCAATTACAATAAAGGGAATGTTTTAATATTCTCGGAAAAGGTGCCTCGCGCTTGCACAAAGGGATTGCAAGGTTTGCTCACATAAGACCAATATTACCCTAAGGGAATACCTAATAAGGGATGTAATACGCACTGAATCAACATTGGTTAATGATTGTGTATGTTATTTCTATTCTTCATTGCAAATACTTTTGTTACAACCGAATAGTGGGTTTGAATATCGCACTGCGCATGCCTGTTACAGTGCATGCTGGGATGGATTCAGTTCAAATATGACAATCACACATTTGGCAACATTTTTATTGATAATTGCAAGAATGTTTTATTACCAATATCATATAGCTTGTATAAATGATCTATGAAAACCAAATGCATGATGGGAAAGATGGGAACCTGTGTTATGGAAACACTTCCATGTATAACACATGGATATTGTCTGATAATCTTGCACTGACGTGAGGTGCCTAATGGAAAAAACAAAAAACAAAATACTGTACTGTACATACTTTGATCCAGGAGCACATAACTCCAAAATGTTTCCGAACCCGACCACTCTATGTAATTTACGTCGGTTCAAGTTGCTATATAAATGTTAAAATTTAAATTATTATAAAATTATACTGTATCATTGAAAGTTAACATTTTTTCCCTTGAGTCTGTGAGATTATCTCTGTAAAACATTGAAATCAGCTCAATAAAATTTCTTTAAAAAAAACAACACATGGATATTGACACTGAACATGACATGTTTTCTATAGATTATAGACTGTACCATTAGTCCCATAATTCCATGCAAATCAAGATTTAAAATGGCGGCTATGCAAGTCCCCTATTCTCACCCTAGAAGTTGTTTACCACAATAGTGAAGGCAAGAAAGCGGAAAGAATGCAATCGGAACGACAATGCCTCACTACATAAGGTTCAGCCATAGTGTCTCAAGTTATAAATAACCTTCAAGCAAACTGCAATCGTCAACCAATTCTGCAGCTAGAAATCGCGCGGGAAAAAATCAAAAGGTGCGAAATAATGGCTTTTATGTGGATGAATTTGTAGTGTCATATCCATTTCGAAATTCCCTCTTCGATCATCGAATGGCTCCTTGAATTCAATATCACTGGGGACGATTTGCAAAAGAGTTGCTACTCAACAATTGCCATCTATAGGTAACACCTTCACCCCACCTTTATCTCTGTTATATCATTTAAATTCTACAGATGGTGATAAATTTGGCACACTGTACATCTAGAAAAAAAACTTTATACAGAACATACATCTTTGTAGTCCCGAAGGAACTGAAATGATTATGGCAATTTTCCACTTGCATGGCTAACTGCTGAAGCAAACCCTTCAAAAGAAATATATTCATAATTCTTTTACAAATGCTAATTCCAATCATCAAGATTGATGTTTGATTAAAGAAGTTTTGTAGCTGCAAAACACCATCCAGGTGAAATAAATAAAGCCTAACCGGCGCCGTGGAGATTAGTGTTCCAACCTGAGTAAAATTGATGTTTGATCTGTGGGAAGACGTGGGAAATTCACATACAAATAAATTCCATACAGCAAATGAATAGGGGAGTTGCATGTGCCACTGCGCATGTTTACAGCAGTGTATGCTGGGATGAATTCTGATGAATTCTGATATACAAATATTTGGCAACATTTTTATCAAAAATTGCAAGAATGTTTTCACCAATATCATAGCTTGTATAAATTATCTATGAAAACCAAATGCATGATGGGAAAGATGGAGGTTTGTGTTATGGAAACATGTATAGGTCTAACAGATGGATATTGACATTAGAGCATTGATAAATATTCCTTGCTGAACATGGCATGTTTTCTGATAAAACTGATAACTATTCCAAGCTGAACATTACGTTATTTCTATAGATTTTAGACTGTACCATTAGTCCGCTAATTCCATGCAAATAAAGATTCAAAATAGCGGCTATGCAAATCCCCTAATTCCATCATATTTCTAAACATGTTGGGGTTGAAGTATGACATGGGCACATCAAGGTAGATTTCTGGTTCACGATTTACGGCATGTCTTTCACAAATTCCTATTTGATTTTGATCTGACACAAAACAGATTTTCTTTTTTGCTTTTTTTATACTGTATAAAAACACGATGAAAACAAGTTATCTTAAGTGAGGCACAGACTATTCAAAGCAAAAAGGGGAAATACAGTGAAAACAAAGGTTATACGGGTTAATCTACTATTTAAGCATGCATGGTAATGTTCAAAGATAATAAATCTATCCAGACCACAAGCCTAAAGGGTGGTAAACCATAATTTCAGAAACTATTCATTTTAGGATAAACTGATACATCATAGGGGTCTCTATGTTGATTCAGTTAGTGGGTCAAGTCATCAGAAAATGTACAATTGACCTTCACCAATCCCCTCAAAAAAAACAAATTTAAGACGAAAATCAGGTTTAAAATACATGCAGTTCAACATAACCAGCCAGATTTATTGAATGAATACAATACAGAATACACTCAGATATACTCAGTATTTATCATTTTTCACTCCGATTTAGCAGAATTTGAGAGATGTGTAGAACTGTAGATTGTGCATTTTCTAAAAATCCGACCCTTGTAGCGGCTATGTATGAGGCAAATATAATCAAAGAGCAGTAATATGAGAAAATTAAGCTTGAGGTTTCTGAGAGCACTGGTAAACACTGCTAAACTAGTGAATAGCCAGTTTATTTAATCTTTAGTCAGAGTATGAGTCAGATTTTCAGACAATGTACAATTCACCTTCACCAATCCTCTCAAATAACCCACATTTAAGATGAAAATGAGTTTCAAAATGCAGTTTAACATAACAGAACTGATACTATAGACCCAAAATTTATCATTTTTTAGCCTGATTTTTCCTAAATGTGTAGAGCTGTCAATTTTACATTTTCAGAAAATCAGACCCATCTTCAGGGTGTAACCAACCATCTTTATTTCTCTTTGATCAGGACTGTCACAAGCAAATCTAATCTTGGTTTATTTATTTGTTCTTAATATTCGTGTGTCATCTCAAATCCACATTCTTGTACATTTTCTGAAAATCTGACCCGTGTATCAACATTGTGATGAGTTCTTGCAGCATCCTAGAGCAACCCCAGCTGAGATGTCATATGCAGAGGATCTCACTTTCCTTTTCACTTCAATCAAGGTGGAAGAAAGTTTCATAACACATCAATAATTCTTTAAAAAAATTGATGTGAAAATTTATAAATCTACAGCATTTAATTCGCTTGAACGGTACCAGGACGTATAGATCTATAGACGGAGTATTAGGGTCAGAGTTTTAGAAAATGTACGATTGGCAGCTCTACATATTTAGTAAATTCTGCTAAATTATACTAGAAAAGGATGCATTTTGGGTATATCTGAGTATATTTGGGGATGTGTTGTCTGTTCGGGTATGTAAAACCCTTTTTTGAAGCTCATTTTTGTCTTAAATATGGGTTATTTGAGATGATTGGTGAAGGTGAATTGTACATTTTGTAAAGATCTGACCCATTATCTGATAATGTAATCGAGACATGTTAAGACCTTGGTATGTCTAATCTAATCAGAATCTACTCGCCAAAATTCGCGTAAAAATTGGTTTGGAGGTTTTCCGTTGAGGTTTTCTGGCTCTAAAGTAGAGGTAACTATTTACCATTCCAGAAAATAAAAAGGTAAACTTGTAGCAGATGGCCACACATGCACACATACCAACAAAACACCATCCATTCAAACGATTCCCTATTCCAAGGAATGCACACCTCCACGTTGGGATCAAAGGCCAAGGGTAGGTTCTATTTTTTAACATCATACCATCAACGTACATACTACCCAAGGGGAAGTGTACAGGGTCTGAACATATATGGCTCAGATTTTCAGAAAATGTACAATTGGCAGCTCTATATACTTCTCCTGAATTAAGCTGAAAAATGATGAATCTCGGGTATATCTGAGTATATTTGGTATAGCATTGATTTAAAGTATCAGTTCTGTTATGTTAAACTGCATTTTGAAGCTCATTTTTGTCTTAAATATGGGCTATTTGAGAGGATTGGTGAAGGCGAATTGTACATTTTCTGAAGATCTGACCCATATATACCATATAGCTCCTGCAAGCGAGGAGGTCATAATTGGTCATTCCAAAAGGAATAGGCGGGGTGGGGCGGGCACAGTGTGTTTTCCCAAGATTCTATTGGTACTTTGGGTGACTTATATGGTCTCCTATTCATGGAGATCGTAACGTTTTGCACACATGTGTTTCGATCAGTTCCGCCTGGCCGGGCTGACAACACACAACCAATAACCTGTAGAAGCGAACCTGTCTTCACTGGATCGATCATCATTTATGGGAATTCTTTTTGGGGCGATCTTTTGCCTAAAGTTGTCCATCTATCTTTCTTATCTTTTCGAGCAAGCCTTTTTACTTCATGAAGACCGTGGGATTACAGCGCGAAATCAATTAAGGCCGAACTATTTGTCAGTGTCACGACAAGTAGTCCCTTTCTTTATTATGAGGTTGGTTCCTAGGAGCAATCTTTCTGAAATGGTTCCTTTGGCATGACCTTATCAACTAAATAAATTGCTTACCTTCCAGAATAGACTTGAGGAATAAAAATGATAGAATATATCAACCGATTTGTTATAAACCGGAAGTGTGTTTGCTCTTTTACAATGCGGAACTATTTCCTGCTATCCATTCTGCTTTGCACTCTAGGCCCAAAGTTGAGAGAGTCCCTTCAAACGAAGGGAAAGCCTCTCGCCTGAAACAGCAAAGTGCCTTTATAATTCCATTAAGATCGCAAAATGTCATTATAATCCCATTAAAACGCCGGGTCCTAGGCCAGGAAGCTGATTAGCAACGTAGGCTGACATACCATTATTATTTGATCTGAGGGTTTGGACCTAGAGTGTTTGGAGTTTATTTTATTTCATCAGTTTAGCGAGTGGTATAATATAAATGATATGCACTCTAGGTCCAAACCCTCAGATCAGATAAGAATGGTATGTCAGCCTACTTCGCTAATCGGTTTTCTTGCCTATGAATGGGCGTTTTAATGGGAATATAATGACATTTTGTGGTCTTAATGGAATTGTAATGGCACTTTGCGGTTTGAGGTGAGAGGCTTTCCCTTCGTTTGAGGGCCAATATATTCGGAGCTTGACCCACTGACATTGCCAAGTATACAAAATAAAAGTAACAACAACAACAACAACTCTCTCAACTTTGGGCCTAGACTGTATGGACCTAATCAACACGATTATGAAGTCATGCAATGTACTGATTACCTTAACAATAGGATTTCGTGGATTTCATGGAGATCGTAGCGTGGTGTTTCGGTCACTTGACTTAAGAGAGTGAGGAAACAGTTCGAAAATAAGAAAATAAGAAAAAAACACTAAAAAAGATTTCATGAAAACTGAAATAATAACATGTTTTAGTTTTGTATGCGCCAAGAAGGCAGGATATGATGAATAAAACTTGTCAAAACAAAACAAAAAACAACAGGATTTTGTTAAATAGTTTGCGAAATATGGTCCATTTTGGGAACACGCATTTTTCTACCAGAAACAATTGCTGTGAAGTAAATGAATCAGAAAGTCTGGTGTTGATTCAACAGTCTTAACATTGACAAAGGCAGAAGGATTAGCAGCAATTAATTACAAAGACATCCAACTATTCTTTCATAATCCATCTGAAGCAAAGGGACAGCAGAACCAGTCGCACAACTACTGATGAATAGTCAGTCGGTCCGGTTGCTTCTATTTTAATCTGCAATAGGCTTGATAGATTGATTTATCATAGCTCGGCAGATATCGCACGCATTTAGTTAAGTATCTATCAGCATATGGGTCAGATTTTTAAAAAATGTACAATTCGCCTTCACCAATCCTCTCAAATAACTCTCATTTAAGACAAAAATGAGCTTCAAAATGCAGTTTAACATAACCAAACTGATACTTTGAATCAATGCCATACCAAATATACTCAGATAAACCCGGTATTCGTCATTTTGCAGGCTAATTTAGGAGAATTTTGCTAAATGTGTAGAGCTGCCAATTGTATATTTTCTGAAGATCTGAGCCATTATATGAGACGGCGGCAGGAGAAATATACAAGAAGGTGAGCAGCAACTCCAGCGCCGAGTCTGTATTGAATGCATATTACTGCAAATGTGGAAGACAGATGATACAAGAGGGAGGAAGATTTGTAAAAAAAGATGACCTCAGCAAAATTGATATCACTGAAATCTATTAGCATACTGCGCCAGCAGATGGAGTGTACCCTATTTGTACTTTGGCAGACAAACATTATATCAGCGTCGCTTCTTTTTGCGACTGGAGGAACACATTCGA
Organism: Sthenelais limicola; assembly: GCA_942159475.1. Classification (NCBI taxonomy): domain Eukaryota; kingdom Metazoa; phylum Annelida; class Polychaeta; order Phyllodocida; family Sigalionidae; genus Sthenelais; species Sthenelais limicola. The sequence goes on from OW804098.1 coordinate 106,358,318, forward strand.
TTATAATAAATTATCTTTTGCTAGGGGAGGGATGATGAATTTCTTTCAGAAGTCACCATTAACAACAATTGTTTTGAGGATACGCATACTGTACATATATATCGCCATATTCAACAACATGTGTAAAAATAATTTAAAAACAAACAATATAATGGTGAGAGCTGGCAATATTCACTGAATGTAGCAGCATTAAGGGGTGGTCTCCACTGGCTGCGTTAAGCTCTGCGGTAAGCTTTGCGATGGTGATGTGTTGGTTCTGTAGGTGGAGAGGAGTAAGAAGATCCTCCTTACATGGTTCATTGGGCACTTCGCCATTCCTCTCCACCTACAGAACCATCACAACAACATCTTACCACAGAGCTTACCGCAGCCAGTGGAGACCACCTTTATTCTCTACTTATACAACTGTATAACTTCGCATTTCCGTCTGAAATTTGGGTTATTTCAGAGAATTGGTGAAGGTGAATTGTACATTTTCTGGCAACTTCACCCATATAGGAGTGTCAGACCTGACATGGTATACATACATACATGTGTAACGCATACAAAGCATACTTTGTGATTCAGTTCTTCTGTGCAATAAAGGCCTGGAAGCAGGCACAAATATGTGTCCATTGTATGAACTTTAAAAAGTGAATACCGCACTGACCGTCGACCAATGAAAAGCAGCACTTTTCAAATTGAATTTGCAGGAATTATTGATTGCTGATATGGTGGTGCTTTGTAGCCACACAGAGTGTGTTGAAGTTCCCCCAAAACAATTTTTAATAGATAAACACGATGCCCTTGGTATTGGAAATACCTGCTTATAAATACTCAGAGCTGAATGCATGCATGTGCACCTGCCGGCATTCTATCACGTTTACTAGCCGGACCTTTTTTAACCCACAATATACATGGATCAGATTTTGAGAAAATGTACAATTCGCCTTCACCAATCCTCTCAAATAACCCAAATTTAAGACAAAGATCAGGTCAAAAAATCAGTTAAACATAACCAAACAGATTGTTTTAATCAAGGCAATACTAAATATACTCAGATATATCTAGTATTGACGATTTTTCGGTCTAATTTAGCAGAATTTACTAAATGTGTTGATCGACCAATTGTACATTTTCTGAAAATCTGACCCACATTATACATACGCTACTGATAAAACCCATGAGCAGCGAAAAGGATATTATTTCGTTTCATACGCATTCGGTTACTACACATCCTAAGAAGTTGAACGCGTTGATTCGCTGCGTTCGATTATTTTTTTACCAATTAGGCAACATTTTATCATGTTGCTATATCAACTTACTAAGAGTACACCTATGGCTATCTATGTATCATTTATTATTTCTTCTCTCCACCCCCAGCATACAAAAACCTTGCAGGTCAGATTGTCAGAAAATGTACAATTCACCTTCACTAATCCTCCCAAATAACCTACATTTAGGACAAAAATGAGCTTCAAAATGCAGTTTAACATAACAGAACTGATACTTTAAATCAATGTGATACCAAATATACTCAGATATACCCGGTATTCATCATGTTACAGCCTAATTTAGCAGAATTTCCTAGATGTGTAGAGCTGCCAATTGTACATTTTCTGAAAATTTTACCCTTCGAGCATTCACCCTCCCCGTGTGGAGGGGTTCATCCCAGGTTGCTTATCTCAGTATCCCCACATGACCTTATCCATCATTCCATCAGACTCATTTGAACACTTTTTTGTTGTTGAACGCGTTGCCAAAGATGAGCACACAATGTCTACACATGGACAGGGGAACATTACTGCAACAGAACTATATCATTACCTCAAGCCGACAGCATGATTCATAGGATATTGCCACGCTGCTTCACACCTGCATTATTTTTCCAAAATCAACCCCAGAAATGATGAAAAACTTAATAGAATGTTAGAACTTGCGTAAGGTCGTGGGTATATATATACGGGTCCGATTTTCAGAAAATGTAGAATTGGCAGCTCTACACATTTAGGAAATTCTCCTAAATTAGGCTGAAAAATGCTGAATACTGGGTATATCTGAGTATATTTGGTATTGCATTGATTTAAAGTATCAGTTCTGTTATGTTAAACTGCATTTTGAAGCTTATTTTTGTCTTAAATATGGGTTATTTGAGAGGATTGGTGAAGGCGAATTGTACATTATTCTGAAAATCTGACCCATATATAGCAATATACATACCACACACTGCATGCATGATGGTGGGGGCCAGACTTGAGAGCAGCGATGGCACTCAGATATATGTATAGATTTTTCATCAAAGTTTCTTAATATTTTGTTTCGTTTTTGTGAGTATGCTCGCGTTGAGTTTCTCAAAGAGGGTAAGGCAATATCCCTGGGAAAGTTCTGATCTTTGGCAGGGAGGAGGGGGATGTGCTGGCCGTATGCGCTGGAGTTCTGACAGAAGCGGTGTGATGTACATAATGGGTCAGATTCTCAGAAAATGCACAATCAACATTTCTACACATCTCTCAAATTCTGCTAAATGAGAGTGAAAAAGGATAAATACTGAGTATATCTGAGTGTATTGTGTATTGTATTCATTCAATAAATCTGTCTGGTTATGTTGAACTGTTTTTTAACCTGATTTTCGCCTTAAATTTGGGTTATTTGAGAGGATTGGTAAAGGCGAATTGTACATTTTCTGAAAACTTGACCCATATGGATGTGGAGACAGAGGTGAGAGTGAGAGAGAGAGATGGGCGAGGGAGCGTGGAAAAAGCCTTCGTTCTCATGCAAAATTCAATGGAAACATATAGAGTAGATTCGCAATTTATTGTGTTGGTACAAACAGGAGCAGTATCATGTCACTTACTTCCATCTCTAGAAGTGGTCTGTATATGGGTCAGATTTTCAGAAAATGTACAATTCGCCTTCACCAATCCTCGGTATTCATCATTTTACAGCCAAATTTAGCAGAATTTCCTAAATGTGTAGAGCTGCCAATTGTAAATTTTCTGAAGGTTTGACCCATATCTGCAATCAATAATTCCTGCAAATTCAATTTGAAAAGTGCTGCTTTTAATTGGTCGACTGTCAATGCGGTATTCACTTTTGAAAGTTCATACATTTGTGCCTGTTTCCAGGGCCTTTATTGCACAGAAGAACTGAATCACAAAGTAAGCTTTATATATATGCATTACACATGTATGTATGCATACCCTGTCAGGTCTGACACTCCTATATGGGTCAAGTTGCCAGAAAATGTACAATTCACCTTCACCAATTCCTTCAAATAACCCCAATTTTAGACGAAATTGCGAAGTTCAAAATACACTTCCACCTAACCAAACAGATTGCCAGAATCAATGTAATGCTGAATATACTCGAATTTACCTGGAATTGACCAAATTGCAGCCTTATTCAGCAGAATTTACTAAATGGGTACAGCTGCCAATTGTACATTTTCTGACAAATCTGACCTATATGCAATTTAATCCGGTACTCCTTGATTGAAATGCTTCACTGCACGAGGAAAACATTTTTCCACCACCTAATAATGTTGCCTTGGAACTATAAAGGTTTCAAGCTGAAGGCCTTCACTTCATGAAACTACATGGTACATGCAAATTGTTTCCTGATCAAGGATCATATCGGGTTTTGGTCGTTTCACGGGTCAAATATGACGGCTGTCCGGTAGTACCGCACCCAGGATTGCCACTTCCAATTTTACTACCCTTCATATTGTGGACACGCTGACTTTACTGACCTTTCTACAATATTTTATTATATGTTTCCACCTACACCTTCCTGTCCATTAACATCATTTTTAGGCACATATTGGGTGGATAAATATTTTTTTGATACTTCTCATGTATTAAAAAATAAAGGTTCCATATGGGTCAGATTTTCAGAAAATGTACAATTGGCAGTTCTACACATTTAGGAGATTATCCTAAATTAGACTGTAAAATGAAGAATACCGGGTATATCTGAGTATATTTGGTATCGCATTGATTTAAAGTATCAGTTCTGTTATGTTAAACGGTATTTTGAAGCTCATTTTTGTCTTAAATTTGGGGTATTTGAGAGGATTGGTGAAGGCGAATTGTACATTTTCTGAAAATCTGACCCATATGCACATTAAATTGGTTGTCTTCTAAAGATATTGTGAATTCCTGAATCATACCCTACCTTTTTAACATTTCACGATCAAATCGCAAGGCACACAATTCCATAAGATGTTGGGATTCAACTAAGATCAATAGCACATAAAAAGCATATCATCATATTAAAACGATAATATTTTTTTTTTTTTAAAAACAACAAACCCAAACTGATAATATTAAATAAAATTCATGATTTTTAAGATTATCATCTTTGCTTCACATACGGCTGGTAATAAAACATTCCGTTGATACTGTAAACGTATTGATGTTCGCGCAGTATATATTTTCGCTATTTTCGCGCACCCACCTTTGTGCGCGAAAATAAATCCTGCGCGAAAGGTATAAGTATTGCATCAACAATGTGTGAGACATCTTTGCTGCGCGAATTTAAATCTGCGTGAAAAGGTGTCAAAGTACTTAGTGCGCGAAAATTTATCTGCGCGAAAATAAATACGTTTACAGTATGAGAGGACGAATATAGTGGACTGTTACTATCGATTCATATTACAGCAGGATGAGTTATGAACGGACATATATGGGTCAGATTTTCTGAAAATGAACAATTCACCTTCACCAATTATCTTAAATAACCCACATTTAAGACGAAAAAAGTTTAAAATACAGTTCAACCTAACCAAACAGATTGCTAGAATCAATGCAATGCCAAATATACTAGAATTTACCTAGTATCGACCAAATTGCAGCCTTATTTAGCAGAATTTCTAAATGTATACTGCTGCCAATTGTACATTTTCTAACAAATCTGACCCATATGCAGACAGCGAGAAACTTGACATTTAATATAAAAAGGTCAAATAGTATATAACTGATATGTGTGTCTGGAAGGAATGGACATGGCTCTCGTCTCATATTTTTTATTATTCAACATTTTTATACAGCAAGACACAGTCTAGGTCCAAAGTTGAGAGGGCCCCTTCAAACGAAGGGAAAGCCTCTCGCCTCAAACCGCAAAGTGCCATTATAATTCCATTAAGGCCGCAAAATGTCATTATTTTCCCATCAAAACGCCGAGTTCTAGACCAGGGACCTGATTAGCAAAGTAGGCTGACATACCATTCTTATCTGATCTGACGGTTTGGACCTAGAGTGGACATGACTATATGGGTCAGATTTTCAGAAAATGTACAATTGGCAGTTCTACACATTTAGGAAATTCTCCTAAATTAGGCTGAAAAATGTGAATATCTGAGTATATTTGGTATCACATTGATTTAAAGTATCAGTTCAGTTATGTTAAACTGCATTTTGAAGCTCATATTTGTCTTAAATGTGGGCTATTTGAAAGGATTGCTGAAGGTGAATTGTACGTTTTCTGAAAATCTGACCCATATGGGCCAGTGAAATCTCCACCTCTATTTAAAGTGATTTGAAGGAGAGGATAGTGATCCATGATGACCTCACACTATTTTAAGTAACCTTCTCAGATCTCGTTCATAACCGGATAAAAAACTGATTAAATCACGATTTAAAACTGTAAACGGTTATTAAGATGAGGATAACCACAGAACTATAACCACAAAATACACAATTCATCTTCACCAATTCTCTCAAATAACCCAGATTTCAGACGAAAATCAAGTTCAAAATACAGTTCAACCTAACCAAACAGATTGCTAGAATCAATGCAATGCCGAATATACTCGAATTTACCTAGTATTGACCAAATTTCAGCCTAATTTAGCAGCATTTACTAAATGTGCACAGCTGCCAATTGTACATTTTCTGGAAATCTGACCCATATGTAGATCTACTGTTAAATATCCCTGTAGGTAAGTTGAGGCCGTTTTTAATATTATCAAAATCTGATTGATATTTTCAGACTAGTCTTAGATAAAAAAATTTTATTATTTAAAGTTTTATTTCCCAACTATTTCACGCTTGTGATACATTTCATGTCGAGAAATTTTGCAAATTTCGATTAATACAACTTCATCATGAAAAATAAAAATAAATTAATAATTTTAAGTTTAAGCAATAAATGTGACTTCATAACCACACCCTTGGCGTATTCTACATTACAACACACTTCATCATATAGACAGCAGAAATATGCTTAATCAAACTAAACTCATACAAGATACACAATACAACTGCATCATGAAGACAGTGAAAAATTAATCATTTTAAGGTTATAATTGAATGGCGAATGCAATTCACTCAGCATTCAACACTTGGAAATAATTAAAAAAAAAGATGGCATAATCAACCTGAGAGATTATTTAAGGTTAACAATGATGTTTAAAGGCATCTCTGAAGACAAGCAGAAGCGAACTGTCGCATGAGAAATATGGGTCAGATTTTCAGGAAATGTACAATTCGCAGCTCTACACATTTATTAGGAAATTGTCCTATATTAGGCTGTAAAATAATGAATCTTGGGTATATCTGAGTATATTTGGTATCGCGTTGATTTAAAGTATCAGTTCTATCATAATAAACTGCATTTTGAAGCTCATTTTTGTCTTAAATGTGGGTTATTTGGGAGGATTGGTGAAGGCGAATTGTACATTTTCTGAAAATCTGACCCATATGTTTTGTCTACTTGTTTGGACAGAAGAACGATGACATATCTAAAGAAAGCGAAGAAACACACTCACACTGCTTCATGTCCACCCAATTATGAATCGTCTCGAGAACAGGTACACCATGGATAGGCTCTACTGTAGAAGCACTAGCTTCTACCTTCATATGATGACAGAATGGACTCATAAATTGCTTTCAGCGAAAAGTCTCTTGGTAATTGCATTGATGTGTTGTACCAGACGGTAAAGGAGACATACATCATGTATATAAGGGTCAGATCTTCAGAAAATGTACAATTCGCCTTCACCAATCCTCTCAAATAACCCACATTTAAGACAAAAATGAGCTTCAAAATGCAGTTCACCATAACAGAACTGATACTTTAAATCAATGCGATACCAAACATACTCAGATATACCCAATAATCATCATTTTTCAGCCTAATTTAGGAGAATTTCTTAAATGTGTAGAGCTGCCAATTGTACAATTTCAGAAAATCTGACCCGCATGTATGTGTTCAGATATGACTGCGTATATCATACTTATGTAAAATTCAATATATGACCTGAGTCCGGGTGTATAAATCAATACCACATTTGCATACGTGATAGGGTAAATGCCAAGAGAAACATCTGAGTGTATTGATACAAATAGCATTTGGGGCATCTGGCTCCGATTACGGTGGGAGAAATGTCAGAGCAGGAGAACTAGCCAGGAAAGAAAACCAGTCCATGGAATACAGGGATCATATGGGTCAGATTTTCAGAAAATGTACAATTCACATTCACCAATCTTCTCAAATAACCCAAATTTCAGACGAAAATAAGGTTCAAAATACAGTTCAACCTAACCAAACAGATTGCTAGAATCAATGCAATGCCAACTATACTCGGATTTACCTAGTATTGCCCAATTTGCAGTCTAATTTAGCAGAATTTACTAAATGTGTACAGCTGCCAATTGTACATTTTCTGAAAATCTGACCCATATCTGGCAGCTGTGCGAGTAATCACCAGTCTAAACTATGCTTGCAAATGTAACGAAAAACAAGTATGACTTTCTTTATCAGCGATAGGGTGAGGCTATTTATTTACGATATTTGTAATCCCGGTTTATTATCTGTTATGAATATAAATATAAATAAATCTCTAGCGCTTATCTTTGTGTGTGCAAATCATCATATGGGTCAGATTTTCAGAAAATGTACAATTCGTTTTCACCAATCCTCTCAAATAACCCACATTTAATACAGAAATGAGCTTTAAAATGCAGTTTAACATAACAGAACTGATACTTTAAATCAATGCGATACCAAATATACTCAAATATACCCGGTATTAATCTTCTTTTAGCCAAATTTAGCAGAATTACCTTATTGTGTAGAGCTGCCAATTGTACATTTTCTGAAAATCTGACCCATATAAGAAGATACCTTGAACTATTATCCCATTAATAAGTATACTTGTTGACAAGTGTACCTTTTATTTATGTAGTTTTTTCCCAGTGTAGGTTCATGCGCCTATTCCACCATTCATTAACTTGTATAGGTTTATGATAATAGTTTATCATAGGAAAATATATATCACTTATAGAGCAAATAACCAATTCACTCTAGGGACAAACCGTGTCAGATCAGATAAGAATGGTATGTCAGCCTACTTGACTAATCGGTTTCCTAGCCTAGGACTCCACTATCAATGTGAATATAATGACATTTTGCTGTCTTAATGGAATTATGATGGCACTTTGCGGTTTGAGGCGAGAGGCTTTCCCTTCTTTTGAAGGGACTCTCTCAACTTTGGGCCTAGACTGAATTGGCAGCACACTGGAAAGTACTGTCTGAATATAATGACATTTGGCTGTCTTAATGGAATTATAATGGCACTTTGCGGTTTGAGATGAGAGGCTTAATTTCCCTTCATTTGAAGGGACTCTCTCAACTTTGGACCTAGGCAGCACACTGGAAAGTACTGGGTGTTACGGCTCTGGATTATTCCTTTCATCTCATGTACCCAATCCCTCAGCACCATAGAGAGGACCTAATCCCTCACTCCGCGCCTACCCTGGAGTATTACTCCGGGCGGCTCAAGATGGCAAAAACCATATCTTTTATTGGTGATGTGCAGTTTTCAGGTTCAAATAGGCATTGGTTGGTGTTGCCATTGAGGGGATGCGGAGGAGTCCCGAGATGAAATAGGGTGAGGAACATACGTATCTACTTGATAACGGGAAAGGGGAATTACGTAAGAGGGTCAGATTTTCAGAAAATGTACAATTAACAACTCTACACATTCAGTAAATACTGCTAAATTAGGCTGCAATTTGGTCAATACTAGGTAAATTCGAGTACATTCGGCATTGCATTGATTCTAGCAATCTCTTTGGCTTGGTTGAACTCTATTTTAAACTTTATTTTCTTCTGAAATTTGGGTTATTTGAGAGGATTGGGGAAGGTGAATTGTACACTTTCTGAAAACTTGACCCAAGAGTAAGGACCACACCTTTGTTTGAGGGTGTATACCGGTACCTGTGTTCGTATTACCTTTCGTCCGACCTAGTTTAACTATTTTTGTTGATGACATTTAATAGAATTTGAAGATTTGTATTGCTGATTATTTTTAATTATTATCATGTGTAATCTTCATTTCAATAAGTTAATCAAATCATGTAAGAAATGATCATTTTCATCTAATTATTCAATTATTGTTATACGTGTATTCAAGGTTAATCATCAGTGCAATTCCTCATATGTGTACGTATTGTACATACTGTAAACGTATTTATTTTCACGCAGTATTTATTTTCATGTGTAATCACAATAGGGGAGTTGCATAGCCGCCATTTTGGATGTAGATTCGCATGGAATTATGGGACTAATGGTACAGTATAATATCTATAGAAAACATGTTATATTCTGCATGGAGCATTTATCAATGCTCTAATGTCAATATCCATGCAATATACATGTTTTCATAACACAAGTCCCCATCTTTCCCATCATATATCATTAATACAATCTGTGATATTGGTGACAGCATTCTTGCAATTTTCGATAAAAATGTTGCAACTTATTTGGATGTCAGATTTCATAAGAACCCATCCCAGGATGCACTGTAATAGACATGCGCAGTGGCAAATGCAACTCCCCTATTAACAAAAAAAGAAATTTCCTCCAGTGTGTAGAATGTTGTGCGGATAATGTGGGGGAGAGACTGGATAAATGGCAATGAACTTATTGTGAAGTAGATTTGAGATGACACAGGAATATTAAGAACAAATAAATAAACCAAGATTAGATTTGCTTGTGACAGTCCTGATCAAAGAGAAATAAAGATGGTTGGTTACGCCCTGAAGATGGGTCAGATTTTCAGAAAATGTACAATTGGCAGCTCTACAGATTTAGGAAATTCTGCTAAATTAGGCTGGGAAATGATGAATACCGGTTATATCTGCGTATATTTAGTATCGCATTGATTCAAAATACCAGTTTTGTTATATTAAACTGGATTTTGAAGCTCATTTTTGTCTTAAATGTGAGTTATTTGAGAGGATTGGTGAAGGCGAATTGTACATTTTCTAAAAATCTGACCCAGATGAATCGCATCTGGCCTAGAGACTCAATGTGATGTACACTTCTCCAACGTTCAGCCACCATTACAGAATCATCTCTTTTTATTATTAACGAATAAAAACTACTTCACTTAAAAGGCGTTCTCACTAAATGTCTGCTTTGTACTAAAGAAAAAAACAACAAGGACAGAGTGAATCTCTAGTTTTCCCTTTCGAAAGTGGCTTTGGTTTTTGTAGATGAAAGTTAAACCTATTTTGCTCACTGGGTTTCTAGTAAACGAGTAGAAATCCTGAATGAGAGAGAGTGTGACCCTTGTGGCTGTTACTCATCGCTCAATGTCATCAAGGTACTCTAGAAATATTTCTTAAGCAAAAATAAAAAAGAATTTCCCAGCGGCGCACCTCACCCCATGTAGGAGGGGGAGAGAGGAATGCATTGACTTCTCTCTCCCTGAAGCAAGTGCAGAAATCAGGGTAAGATTTTCAGAAAATGTACAATTGGCAGCTGTACACATTTAGTAAATTCTGCCAAATTAGGCTGCAATTTGGTCAATACTAGGTAAATTCGAGTATATTCAGCATTGTATTGATTCTAGCAATGTGTTTGGTTAGGTTGAACAGTATTTTGAACTTTATTTTCGTCTTAAATGTGGGTTATTTGAGAGGATTGGTGAAGGCGAATTGTACATTTTCTGAAAATCTGACCCAGAAAGGAATGCATTGACTTCTCTCTCCCTAGCAGCAAGTGCAGAAATCAATCAAAGTGCATGATATCCTACAATTCGAGGATTGACACACGTGAAAGTTTTACATTTTTGTTGCAATAAAAATAGGCAAATGACCTCAAATAATACTCTAACATTATAGTTCTCAAAATGTATAACTGAGATTACATAAACTGAGTTATTAGTCTTAGTATTAAAGGCTAATTAAACTTGACTTAAAAAGGTACTGTACTTTTCAACTAGTCTGGACCAGAATCGATATGTATTTTAATTGATTCTGTATTATTATATTTAACATTTTCTTACTTTGATAATATACCTTGTATTATGACGCCTGTGTAGTTCTCTATTAGTTGATTTAAACTTGCTTTCTCTTCACTAAGTAAAGGTAACAGCAGGAATACATGGAATCTAATTCCATAAGCTTGTCGACCTTTTCGTCATATTTAACCTCTTGATTTATGTATCCTTATGATGAATAAACTATTTTCCAATCCAATCCAATACAAATATCGACGATTCGACCAACTCTAAATTGGGGTTTATGTATTATTCTGCCTCTTGATTCAAAATTCAGCCTGTTTTCTTTACAAAATCCATGTGGGAAATGGACAAGGAAGTTCACAATAATGATATAAAACCTTGAGATTTACAACTTTGTTTGCCAGAACTTTCTGTAGCATATCACGATTGTAGGGAAACTTGACCTTTAATGCGTACAGAACTTTAAAAAAGGGATAATATAATGCGGCGAAACCTGGTAAACAAGTGAACATGATTCCAAATTGAGAGGAAAACAGTTTAGTACAGATGTTACAATCACTTAATAGACCTAGCATAAAGGGTTTAAGAGAGGAAATGTGTCCTAGCTATGAAAGCAGATAACACAGGGAGTTCATCTTAATCGTATTCATATTCCATCTTAAGGGCCTTGTCCACTAAGCCGATTTTCATGCGATTCTCACGGAATTTAGTGAAAAAGACACCCATCAATGAAAGTGCAAGATATCCTACGATTCGAGGATTGACACACGTGAAACTTTTACATTTTTGCAAAATCGCATGAGAATCGGTGCAAAATCGGATGAGAATCGGCATAGTGGACTAGTGCCTTAATTAAGATCAGACGGCCAGACTTACCAGCAGTGTCCTATTGCATTTGGCCGTCAGAAGTGCTCCAGCATTTGAGTCGTACAAGCCGTAAGTGTCATTGCCGTAACGTAACATAGGAAAACGTTGGCGTAACTCGTCAGGACTTAGATTCTGGTGGTCTTGGTTCAAACGTTTCATTACGGCTGAACTTGCTCTGATGCGTTTCGTCCCTTCTTCTCCGTCACCCACTGCCAGCATACCAGTTTTCCTGCATATAAGACAAATGTCCCTAATCAAGAGCGATAAAACGGTTGTGTCCTATATGGGTCAAGTTTTCAGAAAATGTACAATTGGCCTTCACCAATCCTCTCAACTAACCCACATTTAAGAAGAAAATCAGGTTCAAAATACAGTTCAACATAACCAGACAGATTTATTGAATGGATACAATACAGAATACACTCAGATATACTCAGTATTTATCATTTTTCACTCTAATTTAGTAGAATTTGAGAGATGTGCAGAACTGTAGATTGTGCATTTTCAATTCAGGAAAAGATCAAAGGTGGATTTATTTGCTTCGTTGAATTTGTCTCCATGTGTAATTCATATACAGACAGAAACAGCGGTACATACTGCACGTTCGCACGTCGCCCAAAATGTGTATTGTGATACCATTACTAACTGGTACATATTCCCGGCCATATTTCAACTTAACATAGACTCAATAAATCAGCCAAAATACTGAATAGTAGTAGATTAGTACACACACATAGGGTGCTTTGGTTACATTAGGATCTGAAAGAACACTAAAGGGTGGTCTGCACTGGCTGTGGTAAGCTCTGCGTTAAGCCTTGCGATGGTTTGTGCTGGTTTTGTAGGTGGTGAGGAATGATGAGGTCCTGCCTACATGGTCAGTGAACGATGTAGGCAGGACCTCGCCACTCCTCAACAACACAGCACCATCGCAAGGCTTACCACAGAGCTTACCGCAGAGCTTACTGCAGCCAGTGGAGACCACCCTTTAATGTGTGCGGAATCAAACGAACCTTTATTTATGCCTGAAAAAACTATCTGACCACAAATGGTTTTTTTTGTTTTGGGTTGTTTTTTTCTGACCACAAATGTTCACCTGAGCTCACCAATAAATCTATAGTTGTGCGAACCACCACCACCAGGGTTCAGTACAAAGTGTATAGACACAGAATAAAGGAAAATATAGGTCATGATATATCCTTCCATTTATAGTAATAGGGAAGTTGCATGTGCCACTGCGCATGCCTGTACCAGTGCATCATGGGATAGATCCTGGTGAAATTTGACATACAAATATTTAGCAACATCTTAATCGAAAATTGCAAGAATGTTTTCACCAATATCATAACTTGTATAAAATTAATGATCTATGATGAAAACCAAATGCATGATGGGAAAGATGGAGGCTTGTGTTATGAAAACATGTATAACACATGGATATTGACATTAGAGCATTGACAAATTCTCTATACTGAACATGGCATGTTTTCTGTAGAATTTATACAGCACCATTACTCCCATAATTCCATGCGAATCACGATTCAAAATGGCGGCTATGCAAGTCCGCTCTTACAACAGTGTTAAGCAATACATTACAAGATACTAATTAATGACTCGGTAGGTTCATGGTTCACAGAACGGACCTTTTTTCTCTTGTTGAGACTGTCAGAGTTGAAGGCGGCAACAGAAAACAAACTCTTCTAATTTTACTAAAACAACTTGCCAAATATACCCTCCCTCGTAAATAACTGGAAGAAGCGTATGCCACATCGGTGGAATCTTGGCTATCTCCTGCTTCGGAAAAGAAAAGGGAACTATGTAACTGTAAATCAAGAGAGTTCTTTCTTGGAGAAGTAGACTTACTTAAGGTTGAAGATATGGAACGCCTGACATGGGTTAGATTTTCAGAAAATGTACAATTGGCAGCTCTACACATTTAGGACATTCTGATAAATAAGGTTGACAAATGATGAATGCCGGGTATATCTGAGTATATTTGGTATCGTGTTGATTTAAAGTATCAGTTATGTTATGTTAAACTGCAGTTTGAAGCTCATTTCTGTCTTAAATGTGGGTTATTTGAGAGGATTGGTGAAGGCAAATTGTACATTTTCTGAAAGTCTGACCGACATGCATACACCCATGCTCACCCGTGGTAAATAAATAAAAACTCATCATCAGGCAGCAGCAAAATAATTGTATAAGTATGTGGTCGTGGTGGGCAATTTCAGAAATTTTTCATAAAATGTACAATTCGCCTTCACCAATCCTCTCAAATAACCCACATTTAAGACAGAAATGAGCTTCAAAATGCAGTTTAACATAACCAAACAGATTGCTAGAATCAATGCAATGCTAAATATACTCGAATTTACCTAGTATTGACCAAATTGGAGCCTAATTTAGCAGAATTTACTAAATGTGTACAAGTGCCAATTTATACATTTTCTGAATCTGACCCATATATATGGTATATCTATTTCCCAGCTGATTTTGTGTTTGCCTCTGCTATACTAAGAACAGCGTTTGATTTACATGATAAAACTTGAGGTGTTAGTAAAAAAAAATATAAAAGGTCTGAGATAATAGTTTCTGGCACACGTATCGGATGGAATGCTCCGCAAAGTATACTAGACCTATCCACTTTTTGGAGCTCATTCCCCAGCTCAGCTCACCAATTCCATGTGCCAAATTTACCAGAAATGATTCCCTGCCAGATTCTATATATGGGTCAGATTATCAGAAAATGTACAATTGGCAGCTCTACACATTTAGCAAATTCTGCTAAATCTGGCTGAAAAATTATGAATACCGGGTATATCTGGGTATATTTGGGATCGCATTGATTTAAAGTATCAATTCTGTTATGTTAAACAGCATTTTGAAGCTCATTTTGATCTTAAATGTGGGTTCTTTGAGAAGATTGGTGAAGGCGAATTGTACACTTTCTGAAAATCTGATCCTTATATATATACATTTCTCGCGGCAGTAAATCGCCACAAGTTCCCATATCTCCTTATAAAAGACTAATTTAGTCTGTCTACGTTGGGAATGGTGGATAAACATAACCAAAAAAACATAAAATTAGGTTTACATTTGATGCATTTCCCGTTTAAATATCTTTTGCAAACCAGACACTCAAAACATGGGAATTGCTTACTACCATCACGATAAGTCTACAAATTTCAACCAAAAATATTTTCAAACAATACATTTTCGGTCACATTTATATGGGTCAGATTTTCAGGAAATGTACTATTCAACTTCGCCAATCTTCTCAAATAACACAAATTTCAAACGAAAATAAAGTTCAAAATACAGATCAGCCTAGCCAAACAGATTGCTAGAATCAATGCCATGCCGAATATACTTGAATTTACCTAGTATTGACCAAATTGCAGCCTATTTTAGGAGAATTTCCTAAATGTGTACAACTGGCAATTGTACATGTTCTCAAAATCTGACCCAGATGTCAAAGAATATAGAAGTGCCATATATTATACTTACACAAAAAGCTTCTCGTTGGAAACCTTTTCTAACTCCTCCCACTGTGCATACGCTTCTGGCATCATTTTAGCGTAGAAGTCAGTGTCATAATACATACGTATAATTCTTGTTTGTCCGCCCGAACTACCGCGTTCGTGAGGTAGAATAAACTGGAAGGGAATATATGAGGGTCAAGTTTTCAGAAAATGCACAATTCACCTTCACCAATCCTCTCAAATAAGCCAACTTTTAGACAAAAATAGAGTTCAAAATACAGTCCAACCTAACCAAACAGATTGCTAGAATCAATGCAATGTCGAATATACTCGAATTTACCTAGTATTGACCAAATTGCAGCCTAATTTAGCAGAACTTACTCAATGTGTACAACTGCCAATTGTACATTTTCTCAAAATCTGACCCATAGTTCGATTTCATTCATTTTAGATAAAGAGTTACCAGTATAATTGAGAGACTTTTTATATTCTGATTTTCACTGAACTACATACCATATGATACTATCTATTATGAACTATATGTAGTGGGTTTGGGTATAATATAAGAAGGTCTGGGACATTTAGTGTCCAGTTTTACTGTTGTGTGGTGCTGTCCGCTGAGGTTGGTACGCTTGTACTAACCCAGTGGGCAGTACCGGCTTATATTACCAGTTTTACCTTTCTAGGAAGAAGTTTTCCTATTATTCTTATATTACCTTTTATGTATGCCATTCTTTATGCTTCTATTACAAACCTCTTGTACCATGCTGCTATATGTAACATTCTGACATTCGTGAGAAAGGGTATTATTCCTTTGGTTATGTTCATCGACCCGCGGATAAGACACCATAGCTGTGTTGGTGTAGGGTTAACGAGGTGGCTGGACCATCTCGACTGGTCAAGTCGTTGGGGAGATTGCCCCGTGAAAGCTAATAAAAGCTGTGCAGAAGGTTTATCCTAGTTTGAGTCTTTTATCGGCGTAGTAGAGCGGATCGGATCCGAAAGATCACTACAATTGGTGCCGTGACCAAAGCTCACCGCGGGGCAAATCTTCTGTAGGTGAACTAGATTCATTTCTGAGTTCCAAGATATATTTTCCGAGTAAAATAAAAAGTATGGCAGGCGCTAAACCTTTGGTAGACGTTGCTACTCAGATTCAGGACAACCTGGCTAGATCTCGGACTGCTTCCCCGGAGGGAGGTGATCTAGTTGGCATTGGAGCAAGGCGGAAAACCGCTCCGCCAAGTGTGAAATCGCCTGGTTCTGTTCCGAAAGGACCAGGAATTCAAGGTGATGCTGGGCTTGACCTGTGGGGTTACCGTGATCCGCCTAAAAATACGGATTCAGAAGACGAGATAGAAATATCTACGTTGCGAGCTCAGGTGTTGAGTTGGAAAAGAGCTTACTCCAACTCTCATCAGCAGCTGGTAATGATGCGTCAGTCTGTTGATCAGTTGACTGATCAGAACGCGGGTTTACAGGGAACCCTAGATGAAATCTCGAAGGACGCTTCTGCTACCACTAGGGAGCTAAGAACGGAGAACGAGAAATTAAGAGCAGAGGCATCGCGGGTAGACGATTTGTCAAGGCTGCACAACCATCTGCTAGATTCCGAAGCGGATTTAGCAGAGAAGCTTGCTCTGTCTATGACACCTCTAAAGATTATCCAGCCAGCAACCTCGACGTTTCATGATGCGGGTGCTGGCCCGGGTTACCAGGAAGGAGACTCCTACAAACTCTTGACTCCGAGACATTTCGGAGCTCAAAGACAGGTTACTATAAGAGAGCCTGCAGCTGTAGCCGAGTCCTCTCCTAAAGATGAGGGGGAGAAGATAGTTGAGCTAGGTGGTATGTCTAGCATTAAGAGGCCTGCTACTCCTAAAAGCAACTCTTATGTGCGCGGACATGTGGTTAACGAAACCTATGTCCGAAAAGATCCGGTGGGTACTACACCTCCAGTGGTTGTTACGCCCAGAGCATCGGTTCACTCCACTACAGGGGCTGATCCGGATGGTCTACGTATTACTACTGTGTGTGTACCAACTGGTATGCACTCTCAGTCGTTGACCTTGCTTCCGGCAGGTCCCCAGAAATCTGCGTATGGAAATAAGTCATTGGTGCAAGGCCTGACTTATGCAGGACCGGACCCAGCTGATACCCATTTCTCGTACACGTTCTATACTGACGAAGAACATATCAGCCCACGACTGGGAACAATCAGATTGTGGGATTCCACTAAAGACACTTGGCTTCACCATTTGGCTGAGATGAAGGTTGTGGCCGAAGCTCACAACTGGACGGACGCTATGTTCGTGAGGCAGCTTAAGAGTAGTTGCAGGCGTCAGATTGCGGAGTTAGGAGAATTACCCCAGGGGGTTACTCTGCCTGAACTTGTGGCGCATATGGACGCCAACTACGGTGAACACTCCAGGGAGAAGAGGGAGGCGGAATTGTTTAAATGTCGCCAAACTCCTCGCCAGAACGGTCGCGCATTTGCTAATGAGGTAGCAAAGAGGGCTAGGTATGCCTTTGGTACGGTGATGGATAGCACCTCACGTACCATGGGTATCCGAACCTTTTTGAAGGGACTCTCTGACCCGAAGCAGGCACTTTGGATTAGGTTCAAGCAACCTAATGATCTAAATGATTGCGCTCACTGGTCAGAAGTCTATGAGAGCTGCACTCAGGATGTGGATTCTGTGACTCTTCAAGAGATTAGTGTAGAGTCCCATAACTCTAGGACCTCACCTGCGTCCGCTGCTCCTAGCGGACTTGGTGAGAAGAAAGTTAATGCCAGAGCCATAGCCCAGGTAACGGAACTATTGGAGAAGTCCTCACTGGTTGAGTCCGGACCAATTTCGGATGATGTCAGTGAAGTGATTGTGCAGGCGTTGCAGGCTTGGCAACAACGGAAAACGGCCGCGCCGGGTGCTGATTCGGCCACTCCCTCCTACGGAGGTGGACGTGGTAGGTTCAGGCGCTGGAAACCACCAAGCCGAGAATGCTGGTTCTGTAGTGAGGAGGGGCATTTCAACTCAGCTTGCCCCAGAAGACTAGCTCTTCTTGGTTTGGTCCCGAAGGAAGATGGTGTTGCTTCCAAGCCTTCGGGAAATGCGGCGAGACCCTCATAAGGAGCGAGGTGGGGGTCGGGAAAAGGGCGCTTCACAGTACCACAGTCCGAAGTGAAGCTGTGAGTAGTGCAGAAATTGGCGGGCGGGCCCAGGCACCAGCTATTACGTTGGAGGCTTCACAACAAGGTGAACCCCTTCCGAAAACTGGAGATTCGCGATCGTTGCCGGACGGTAAAGCCTTGTCACAAGGCCATGTGCTTTGTGGTGACTCGGATTCTACCTCGGATGTGAGGTGGGGGCAGTCCGGGTTCCAAGCTGAACAAGATCAGATTGTGTTGGTCAAGGGCGGAGCAACTAAATCAGCTCAAGTTCAGAAGGTTTCTGTACACGAACAGGGAACTTTGGAGATCCCAACCAAATTGTTGGTACGGGAGAGATGGTATGCCCCTGTAACGATGGATGGGGAAACTGGCAGCTTTCTGGTTGATCCTGGTGCTACTACTAGTTTGATCACCAGAAGGTTTTATGAATCCCTTCCAAATCCACCACCAATGACGGCGGTACGAATGGTGTGTGCGATGGGAGATGGAACACCCATTGCTACATATGGGAGCGTGCTTTGTCCGTTGCTACTTGGCGACCGGACATATATGATTACTTGTCTCGTGGTCAGTGGTCTGAAAGGCCCTGAAAGCGGGATATTAGGTGCGGATTTCTATTATGTGCACCGATGTAATCTAGATTGGTCAGGAACTTTCTTCTTGGACAATTATGGGTCTTCCGTAACTTGTAAGTTATGGAAAAAACCCGTTAGCGGAATTGGAAGTTCCTCTGTTAATGCGGTTCAAGTTGAGGATGAAATTGTGGGGAGAGAGGTGAAGCTGCTTAAGACAGTTATCCTCAAACCCAAAGCAGTTACGTTGGCCAAACTTGATATTGACAGTGGCTCAGTCGCAGTTGAAGGAATGATGTTCGAGCCAGACCAACGATTGTTGAAAGATCTAGCCTTGGGCAGCCTGAATACTTATGTACCAGGTGACGGTTCTCCGGCCGTGGTGGCTTTCTCCAATCCGACCGGTCGCACGTTGAAAATTAAGAGAAATAGGGTGGTTGGCAGAGTATTTGAAGTTGCTTTGGTAGCTCAAGATTCTCTGTCTGACGATGGGGAGAATGAGGAGATGATTAGGGAAGCAATCATTAATTCAATACAGGTGCTGGAGTCTCCTGTTGCGGATGATGACCTGATCGCTCCTACTCTTCCTATTCCGGCCACTCCGGAGTGTCCACTGACAAAGATGGTTGACGATTCTGACTTGTCCGAAGTCCAGGAAAAACGAAATGCTCTAGATCTCTTGGAGGAATTCCGTTGCTGCTTCTCCCTGCCGGGGGATAAAGCTTTGGGATGTACTCATAAGGTCCGTCATGTTATTGATACCGGCGATGCTTGCCCGATCAAACAAGCATATAGACGGATTCCAGTTGCTAAACGTGATAAAGCGGAGGCAGAAATCTGGAAGATGTATAGGGAAGGCCGAATTGAGCATAGCAGTAGCCCTTGGGGAGCTCCTATTGTTATGGTGGCCAAGAAGGACGGGACACAGCGTTTCTGTGTAGATTATCGTCAGTTGAACTCCGTCACGATCAAAGACAGTTTTCCTCTGCCTAGGATTGATGAGTGTGTTGAGGCTCTTGGTGGAAACCAATGGTTTTGCACACTTGATCTGGAAAGCGGATATTGGCAGGTGGCTATGGATGAGGCTAGCAAGGAAAAGACTGCTTTCCTCTCCAGTGTGGGCTTGTTCCAGTTCAAAGTTATGGCTTTCGGACTGTGTAATGCTCCGGCTACCTTTCAACGTATGATGGACACCATGTTGGACGGACTCAAATGGAAGTCATGTTTGGTTTACCTGGATGACATTGTGGTTTTTGGAAAGACACTTGATGAGTGTCTCCATAACCTCAGGCTTGTTCTTGAAAGAATCAAAGACTATGGCTTGAGATTGAAGCCGAAGAAGTGTGAATTCTTCCGTCGGCGAGTTGAATACCTGGGCCGGATTGTTTCTGGTAAAGGTATTCAAGCCAATCCGAAGCAAATTGAGAAAGTCCAGAATTGGCCAGTCCCCACAAATGCCAAGGAAATTAGACAGTTTATTGGGTTTGCTTCCTACTATAGGGAGTTCCAGCCCAATTTTGGTGAAATTGTCTCTCCTTTGCAGGACATTGTGACGGCTGCATGTAAGGATAAGCGCTATACCAGACCTATAGTGTGGACTCCGCAGTGTCAGGCTGCATTTAGCAAGGTCAAGGAATTGCTGACCACGGCTCCAGTGCTTGGATACCCCCGGAAGGTGGGAGATTTCATTTTAGACACTGATGCAAGTGGTTTTGGAATGGCCGGAATCCTCTCACAGATACAGGATGGGCGTGAAGTTGTCTTGGGTTATGCCAGTAATAGTTTTTCTAAGGCTCAGAAGAACTACTGTGCTACGAAACGCGAGCTACTTGCTGTCCTGACGTATTTAAAGAAATTCAGACATTACCTTCTGGGTAATAGGAATTTCTATGTGAGGACGGATCATGCCTCTCTCCGCTGGTTGCTAAATTTTAAGGATCCGACAGACATGCTTGCTAGATGGCTAACTACCATGCAGGAGTATGGGTTGGATCAGGCCATGATCCTGCACCGGGCGGGCCGCAGACATGAAAATGCTGATGCGCTCTCTCGCCTGCCAACACGGAAGTGTGGAAGACTGGATTGTCTAGATTGCGGACTGCATGACGCGGTGTTAGCTGTTACCGAAGTCACCCCTGTAGTGGAGGCTAAAGGCAATAAGCTACAAGAAGCTCAACAGTCTGATCCGATGATCAAGAGATTAATCGCGATGTTGGATGGCTCTGAAGAGATTCCTAGTAGGGAAGATCTGGCAGGAGAATCCGATGAATTTCGGACTTGCATTCAACATCTTGGCAGTATGGAGATGAAGGACGGTGTGCTATGCCTGGGCTGGGTCCGGCTAGCCACTGGTAGAAAGTATTGGCGTAAGGTGGTTCCTGCTTCAATGAGGAGGGAGGTATTTTTGGGCATGCATGGTCCGAAGACCTCAGGTCATTTTGGTGTTTTTAAGAACACATGGTCAGCCAAGATGAGGTATTATTGGCCGGGCCAACGTTATGATCTGAAGCGCTGGATCAGGGCTTGCCCTGAATGTAGTACAAGGAAATCTCGGATAGGAGGTGGGAAATCTCTCCTAAAGAAAGAAAAGCATGGTGATAGGTGGAACCGTATATCTTTGGATATTCTAGGGCCGTTTAGAGAAACTCCTAGAGGAAACAATTATATAATGGTTGTGACGGATCATTTTTCCAAATGGTCCGAAGCCTATCCCATGAGAGACCACACTGCAGAGAGCTGTGCGGAAGTCCTTTTCAAGGAATGGATTCTGCGCTTCGGATGCCCGGTAGCTTTACAGACTGATGGAGCTCCGGAATTCCGATCACAGCTGTTGAGATGTCTTTTGGACATGCTTGGGATCGAGAAGCTCATAACTCTTCCGTATAGACCTCAGTCCAATGGACAGAGCGAACGGCTAAATAGGGTTCTTGTAGAGCAGCTCTCCTGTCTGACGGACTATCACGAAGATAACTGGGATATGCTAGCTCCGTGTATAGCTCATGCTTACCGGGCGACTGTACATGCCAGTACTTTGTGTACACCGAACTCTGTGGTTTTTGGTGCAGAACTGGTTGCTCCTATGGATATCGTTCATGGGGTGGAGCCGGGTGGGTTGGATTTTCCTTGTAAGGTTTCCTTTGTCGAGAATTTGAAGCAGTGGATGCGTGATGGCCACAAGTACGTACGTACTAATCTCGGAATTTCTGCTGTTAACCAGAAACGAGATTATAATAAACGTACACGACCACCAAAGTTTGCTGTGGGGGATGTTGTCTACAGATATTGCCCCCCAAAGGCAAGCAAGAAAATCGGACAAAAATGGGATGGCCCATTTAAGATACACAAGTTCATAGGCGGTACCACTTGTGAACTTGAGACCACTGAAGGCTTGCTGAGGTATCATATTGATTATCTCAAACCCGCTTTTGATGAGAATGGTCCTATCCAGGCTAGCAACCTTCATAGGGCTCCAGAGTTTAGGAAACTGGAGAAAGCGGGTAGAGATATACTCAGGCTGGAAGCTGGTAAGGTGATAGCGGGAGTGGAATGTCCTTCCAAGTCCGAGAAGAAGAAGATCACTATAGGTGTTAAGCCTAGAGGTAGGCCGAGGAAGAAGGTAACTTCTACCTCGCCCGCTAGTGTTCCCCCTCGGACTAAGAAGAAGAAAAAGGATGCTGTTAAGGCGGGTGATCATGCATTGCCTGCCACAAAACAGGTTCCTAAAGGTGTTAAACGTGGGCCTGGGAGACCTAAGAAGAGGGGGACGGGGATCGGAACAGCATTGGCTGGTCCCCCTGTCCTACCTAGTACTGGTGTTCTCCCAAGGAAAAAGCGGGGTAGGCCGAAAAAACAGATTTCGGATCAACCAGCTGTTCCTTCGTTGCCTGTTAAAAGGAAAGTGGGTCGGCCTAGGAAGTTACCAGCTCCAGTGGTCACCTTGCCAACTCCTTTGCCTAAGAGGAGGGTACGGAGAAATCCGTTTCCTAATTTGGGGGACTCCTCCCCACCACTGGTGAGGGCTCAGCGCACGCGCAAGGCCCCAGTTCGGTTGAATCAGTAAGAAAAATGGTATCCGGGAGGGAAATTTCTGAACTGGTTTTCCTCCCCCTAAAAAAGTACACAACGAGAAGTCAAGCAGACAGTTTATTTGTACCGAATGTTAATTGTTTGCTCCCATTTCGGCAGTTTGGATTGCTTTCCAACATGACTGGGAAACGAATATGGTCTCGGAGAGTACTTGTTTTGAACGACAGGAAAAAGCTAGGCCCAGGCTTGCCCTGCGAGTGATGGTAGCTCGGAACTTGCTGTAAGGCCGGAATCTATTTATAGTGAATAGATGGTTGCTCGAACCTGTCCAGATAGGCAAGGAAATTTGAGGAAACACCCTGTATAGTCTCAGCAGGGGAGAACAGGTTAGCCAGACTGGTCAAACACGTCTGCGCTAAGGCTCAGTGTGAGCGCGGGAGCCGGGTGGCGCTGCTAACAGCGGCGGCGGTTGGAAACATCGGGTGTGACCACGGGTTCCGCCGGTGTGTTTTACCATTTGCACTCTGCTTCCGATTTTCAAGAGAGTAACAAGCTACGACCGAAAGAAGTTCAAACTGTAAGTCTTTCAAATGGATGAACTTATTGCTTTGTACCCTGAAATGTTTGTAGCATGTTGCAAGAAGGTGTCAAGAACTTTGGTGACTTTGTGTACGATATTTATTGCAATATCAGTGTTGAAAGTAACTTAGCGGTCTGGCGCTAAAACACGTAGCCGCCATGTTGGTTGTTTTGTCTAGCGAATGAATGACTGTAGTGTTCCTAGACTAAAGGCACGCCATTTCTTGTCAAGTCCCGGTATTTTATGTGGGTGGAACTCGAAGTAACATACTAGTGCACGTGGTGTGTTATTAGAGCTAGAAACCAAGTTATAATTACGCCGGTAGTAGGTCTCGGACTCGCCGAATCTAAGATTGGTAGTGAAAGACCAGGCTTTTTCTTTAAGTCCGAGACGTTGTCCGGAAGGGGTGTTGAGTTGGTGTGACCAGTTATACTCTGTTATACTCTATGTTTGATTGTTTCTCTCCTTAATTGTTGCAGAGTAAGTGTATCGTTCATTTCGCTATGTCCGACCACGAATTCGAGCAGGAAGAGCTCGGACTGTCCGAGTCCGAGGGAGAGCCTCTGACGGAGGAGGAGGCGGCCGCAGTGCTAGACGGCCTACTCCACACAGGATCCGCACCCGAGGTGCAACCTCCAGCCCCGTTTCCGGACGGTGAGGCGGAGATGATGATGGAAGTCGAGACGGAAAAGGAGACAGGTGAAAATCCTGCAGTGGGCCTTGAGTCCGAGACCTTTAAGGACAAGCAGTCCAAGGTCGAGAAAATTTGCAAGGTGGTGGCTGACAAGGTAGCCAAGGAGTCCGCAACGTCCAAGGACAACCCGTCCAAGGACAAGTCCGCCACCAAGCGGTCCGGCAAGCAGTCCGGCAAGCCCTCGGATTCAGACCCTAGCTCTAAGGTGGAAGTGCCACCATTGCGCCGGAGTCCGAGGAAGCAGTCTGTCCCGAGGAAAAGTGATGAGAGTAGGTCTTCCTCAACCAGGAAGTCCCGCTCCCGTTCTCGCTCTCCCTCTCCCAGGCCAGACCCTCCTCCGGCGAGTGAGACAAGAGGCCGCAGCTCGACAAGGTCGTCAAGAACCAAAGTCGCTGACTCCCAAGCTGCTGGCACTAGTCGGACTAGTGTCTCACGAAGTAGGGGTCAAGCCCCTCAAGGCATCTCCCAGCTTCCTCGGATCAGGAAGCTGAAGTGTGAGCACGAACACCGCTCGGAGGCCCGCCGGATCCAGCTGTCTTCCTTGGGATCCTTTCCGAAGTTCAAGGCAGACATGGACCTGGCAGAGCTGGTGCCAATGAACCCTGCACTGGATCAACCTGGATCCAGTAACCAGGCGCCAGCGGAGTCCGATTCTGAGGAAAAGGACTTCACTGACAAGCAAATGGCCAGGTATGAGGAGGTGTTATGGCCGGAACTCGTCCGCGAGGACAGTCTAGACTCCGGAACCTACGGGAAGTTGTCTAGCGTGCACAAACTATGGCAGCCGGGCTTCCGTTGCCCCTTCATGGTTTGTAGGTACCCTCGCTTGAACGAGAAGGGTGTAAGGGCCTATTCCACCCGGGCCCGGTTCTTCCGCCACCTCTGTGAGGTCCATGCCCCCTCCTCTCAGGCATGGATATGTCCCTACCCCAACTGCTCCCAGGTGCTTGATCGGAGGGTCGAGTTGGTGAAACACCTGATGAATGGCGAGTCGGTCATTCACAACCAGTCCCGGGAGAAGGCAGTGGGTAGGGTGATGAGCGTCATCCCTACTATTGTGAACAATAGTGCGTTCTTGAGGATGACGTACTGTTCGGCGCAGCACCTTCGGGTCATGCGCCGGATGAAGTCCGTCACCAAGACTGCCACTAAGTCGGCTTCAGCCAAGGAGAAGGAAACTTCTTCTTCCCCTACTGCCGGAACCAGCGCTCCCGGAAGCTCTGGTGGAAGTAAGGGCAAAGCCGGAGGTAGAGGTGGACGCGTGAAGGGCTCCAGTAGCAGCTCTGGCCGGAGTGCTCCAAAAGGTGGAGCAGGTGATGCACAGAAGCGCGGGCGCTCAGCATCCGCGGAACTAGTGTCCCCTGCCCCACCCGCTGCCAAGAGAGGCCGCAAGGCTCAGAAAGAGACAGAAGATCTGGTCTCTAAGTTGCCGGAAGCAGTCGACACTGACAAACTGGTGAAGACTGCTACGGAAGAAGTGCAGCGCTGTTTGCTGACCCTCCGGGCAGCTTCAGACGCAGCACAGCAGCAAGTGCAGTCCTCCTTGGCGACACTGACCACTCCGTTGCGTCAGCTGCAAGGAGTCCAGCAACAGATCGGGGAGGTGGCCTCTCTCCGTGAGACAATAAGAACTCAGGCCAAGTTGATTCAAGTCCTCCGCACTTCTGCTGAGAAGAAGGACGGCGTAATCCGCAGCTTGACTGAGGAGAACGCCAGTCTCAAGGGAGAATTAGCAGAGTGCGGGAGATCTAGTACTCCAGAGGACTTGGATCAAGAGGTGAGAAGTGTGGAGGTGGAGCAGACCACCCAGTCCGGCGGAGCTGTTGCCAGCACGTCAGTTGTGTCTGCGTCCGGCGGTGCAGCAGTAAGTGTTGACGCTGCTCAATACGAGCTGCTGACCAGGCTGCTGGCGCAGATTAAGCCCGCTTCTGTCCCTGCTCCACGGTCTTCTCCACCTTTGGTAAGCAGGACAGTTGCTGAGGATACGACGGATGGTTCCTATTTCCTAGGAAGCATCTTCGGAACTCCGGAGGCTGCTGTCACGCCCCTCAAAACCAAGGAGCCAGCTGCTGAGCCAACAGCCCCCGCGGATCCTTCCAAGGAAGCCGAGGACCCGGACCAGGCCGACGACAACGCCATGGACGTCGCCTAAGCCAACTCCCTCTCCGCAGTTGTAAGCCTCCGCTGACGCAGCGTCGAGCATTTCAAGACATCCCTCCGCTGTGTCAGCGTCGAGCTACGCTTCTCTGACATACTGCTTTGCCCACGGACATCCCTCCGGACTTGTTACCACCAAAAAGAGAGTGAGACGTTGATATATATTTTCGAACAATGACTTTATTCTGATTCTCTCAGAAGGAGAGATCTGAATCCGTTCTGCGGACTATATTTTATATTTAACTACTTTCACTGGATTCTGTAGAATAGTGAGGACACAAATGCTCCTTTATGTCTTTGAAAATTTTTCTTCACTTCTACGGATGTGTGTGAGTGGTTCGGACGTACCTTTTATTTTGTCCGAAGTCTACTGTTTTCAACGGATTTGTCTCTGGTGTGTTTATGCTGTTTATTACTGCCTTGTTGCCGAGTTTATATTGATGTTAAACTCTTTTTATTAAAGGGGGAGTATTGTAGTGGGTTTGGGTATAATATAAGAAGGTCTGGGACATTTAGTGTCCAGTTTTACTGTTGTGTGGTGCTGTCCGCTGAGGTTGGTACGCTTGTACTAACCCAGTGGGCAGTACCGGCTTATATTACCAGTTTTACCTTTCTAGGAAGAAGTTTTCCTATTATTCTTATATTACCTTTTATGTATGCCATTCTTTATGCTTCTATTACAAACCTCTTGTACCATGCTGCTATATGTAACATTCTGACATTCGTGAGAAAGGGTATTATTCCTTTGGTTATGTTCATCGACCCGCGGATAAGACACCATAGCTGTGTTGGTGTAGGGTTAACGAGGTGGCTGGACCATCTCGACTGGTCAAGTCGTTGGGGAGATTGCCCCGTGAAAGCTAATAAAAGCTGTGCAGAAGGTTTATCCTAGTTTGAGTCTTTTATCGGCGTAGTAGAGCGGATCGGATCCGAAAGATCACTACATATATATCAATTTGTCCAAGTCTGGATAGGTTTTTTTTTATTAAACTAATATTACGCCATGACAAAGAATTCAGTCAAACGTTATTTATGTAAGACGGGAATTCAAATCTTTGTGGCAAATTTGACATCCAAGACTTAATAGAGTGTGTAAGTGTCATGGCGGCGAGGCGCGAATTAACGAAAATTAGTCGCGTAGTTGTACCGATGTGTGGACCGGAAGTAAACAATCTCCATTGAGTTAGCATTGGGGCGATAAATAATCACTCTTTACATCGCCCCTGTAAAAGTTTAAGGATTATGGAGGCTATAGTTGAATTTGTGTGCCTCTAGAGATGGATATATGTGAGATAGAAGTCCTAAATCTATATGATCGTTGAAAGAACAGACATTTAATATCGCGGTAACGTTGGGGCTATGGGACTTTCGCGCGACATGTCCACATGACGTCATGAAACTGCAACAGTAGCGTGACTCAAAAAATCGCCGCGGTGGACTAATTACGCGCCCTATTGGGACTTTCTCTTCCCTAGTTGTCACTCCGGTTATCCGACCAGAGATTATGTGTTTGTCGACATTGCGAGTTCATCATAATAGATACATGCTTTACCATCCACATAATTGCAGTTTTCATTTGTAGTTAAATTTTTCATAAACGGTACTAGATATTAAGTCAAATAAAGTTTTGTTACAGATTGTAAAAAAAAATATTACGCCTATCATTTTTGCCCCAACAACGGGTGTTTGCCCAAAGGTTGTACCATAAGAAAATGCAATCATTTCATAATTCAACCTGCTACAAATACAGTCAGATACATTGGTATCTATTTGTAACTACATGTGTAACGGGACAGACTTTCAGCAAATGTACAATTCAACTTCACCAATCTTCTCAAATCACCCAAATTTCCGACGAAAATAAAGTTCAAAATACAGTTCAACCTAACCAAACAGATTGCCAGAGCCAATGCAATGCCGCATATACTCGAATTTACCTAGTATTGACCAAATTGCAGTCTAATTTAGCCAAATTTACTAAATGTATACAGCTGCCAATTGTACATTTTCTCAAAATCTGACCCGTTCATGTAAATTGATTTATCAGAGCTATGTCACCATACGTCTACGGGTTATCCCTCGTAATGTCCATTTCTCCCCAACCACTATCATCTGCAAAACTCAGAATATTAAAAACTAAATTGACTGAAGCAGGAAATATTATTAGAAATCTGGAACGGGGTATTTTACAGCTTGCTCCGTGAAAGTTAAGCTCAAATTTATCGGTTCTCTTGCCACGAAGAGTTTTATGAGCTTGTTGGATCGAAGGCTTGCTGTGCCGCATGGTATTTATGATGCGACTAGACAGTATTGGTTTCATATGGTTTTATAGATAATCTGCAGGTTCAAATGTGGTTCGGGACTGTCTGAGCCTCAGAAGTCCAATGTATTTTAATCCAGGCAGGCGGAAACACATGCATTTAATTGATTCTTCCCTCCTTCCGAGGTCACCTCATGTTTGGTGTAAATGCTCCGTATCCTCGCTGACAACTAGCAATTTTTTGTCTGGGGGTGGCGTGGGGGAGATGGGGGTCTGGTTGCAATTAACTCACAAGAGATTCTGGCGATTCTTCCAAGTGACTAAATAATTCGACTTCGTACAATTATGCACGACGCTATACCTATGTTTTTAACAAATGTTTTAAATTCTTATCATGCTATCACTGCCTAGGTTTAAACCTGCAGTACTATTGTTCGCTTTGATATTATATGTCTGCCCGTAAATGGAAATTTGAAGGCTTGTCTTATCATGTTTGTGAAACATTGTCATTAATTACTCAATCATATTCCTTTAAGTGTTGTATCATCTATATTATTTAGATGATCTCTTTATATAAATATGAACTGCTGCATTGTCATCTCGCGGAGTATGTATTAAAGTATTGTAATAGTTTTTGTAACATCAGGCAATTCTGAGAATAGCATCAGTGATGTAATATCCTTAGTCCTGAATAAAAATATTTTTCAAATCAAAAATCTCTTTTTCCCATGGACACTGATGGACAGGGATGATTGTTAGAATATTAACCCTTTTCTGCTAAATAATCCCTAGCCTTGAGGATATCTGGTGAGTGTTGTGTCACGGACCGAGGTGTGGTATATACATTTCTCCATACATTATTAAACCCTGCATACACACAGCCGATTTGCCCCCGATTGCCCCCCGATTTGGGTCTCCTGATGAATCCTAGGATTTCATTTCCAATCCTGGTTGATGCTATTTCAAAAACATAAACCAGGATTTGAAATGGAACCATAGGATTCATCGGGAGACCCAAATCGGGGGGGGGGGCAATCGGGGCCCAAATCGGCTGCGTATGGGCAGGGTTTTAGACGCATGAATAGGTGAAAACTGGAATAAGTGGAATATGTGTAACATCATCCATATATGGGTCAGATTTTCAGAAAATGTGCAATTTGCCTTCACCAATCCTTTCAAATAACCCACATTTAAGACAAAAGTGAGCTTCAAAATGCAGTTTAACATAATAGAACTGATACTTTGAATCAATGCGATACCAAATCTACTCAAATATACCTGTTATTCATCATTTTCCAGCTTAATTTAACAGAATTTCCTAAAGGTATACAGCTGCCAATTGTACATTTTCTGAAAATCTGACCCATATATAGGAACCTAATTTCCTGAGACAAACACCAGATCGAAACCACTTACCACGAGGTTTCAGATGTTCTCCACTACGACTATCGCATACAATTTGCAGTTTATGCTTTCTATGCTATAGCATGCCTTATTGACTTTGTTCATAAAACACATTCTTCTCTATCTCGCTAGTGGAAAACGATACTCATTTAAGCTGACCTCGACCATCAAGCAGCATGTGAGTAGATAACAAAATCTGAAAACCAGGCGAGGCTCTGTATTTTATGGAGTGATAAACGCCAATGCCAATTTCATACATAGTTGAAGCACACACCTACAGGTGTGAGTGTGTGGGGGACTGCCCCTTGGCCTCAATGCACTCCCAAGTCCTCCTATATGGGTCAGATTTTCAGAAAATGTACAATTCAACTTTGCCAATCTTCTCAAATAACCCAGATTTAAGACGAAAGTGAAGTTCAAAATACAGATCAACCTAACCAAACAGGTTGCTAGAATCAATGCAATGCCGAATATACTAGAATTTACCTAGTATTGACCAAACTGCAGCCTTATTTAGCAGAATTTACTAAATGTGTACAGCTGCCAATTGTACATTTTCTGAAAATCTGACCCATAGAACCCACAGCCTTCATTTATTGCCTGAACCCTGCCCAGGACTTTCCAATTACAATTTCTCCTCAATATATATCCCTTATAAGATTGAGTATGACGTAGGACATGGCGTCTGCAGAGAAACTGTCAGCACCACTGAAGACAAGGTAGTGATCTATATAAGTCGCAATATTGGCATAGGATGAACCCAGGTCAACCCAACATCTAAAAAGGGGTAAAACCCGCATAGTATATGGATGAAATCGCCAGAAAATGTAAAATTCACCTTCACCAATCCTCTCAAAAAACCCAAATTTCAGACGAAAATAAAGTTCAGAATACAGTTCAACCTAACCAAATAGATTGCTAGAATCAATGCAATGCTGAATATACTCGAATTTACCTAGTATTGACCAAATTGCAGCCTAATGTAGCAGAATTTACTAAATATGTACAGCTGCCAATTATAGATTTTCCGAAAATCTGACCCATCTATGATATATCACAGGACCATGGTGCAGAGTCTAGGTCGATGGTCAAGTAAATGGACACTTCTTGTCTACTTCTGATAGTATCTATGGAACTGTCCGTCCCAGAAACTGGACAAAATGTGAAAGAGCATGGCGCGGGTGTTAGTTCTTAAGGGTCAAGTTCTCAGAAAATGTACAATTCGCCTTCATCATTCCTCTCAAATAACCCAAATTTAAGACGAAAATCAGGTTCAAAATACGGTTTAACATCACCAGACAGATTTATTTAATGATACATGTACAATACAGAATACACTCAGATACACTAAGTATTTATCATTTTGCACTCTAATTTAGCAGAATTTGAGAGATGTGTCGAAATGTACTTTCTGAAAATCTGACCCTCATAAAGTCTCCATTTTATTCATTCTGGTGAAGAATGAAAGGTTGAATGCATTATCTTCTACGATCTACGATTCACTCGGGCATGATTTGAAGGATTAAGTTTGGTCTATGCATGAGCATTCCCTGTATAGAATGTATTGGCAGACAGACCAAACATCGAAAGTGTTTTCAATTACTCGGGTTTAGCATGCTAGCAAGTACTTATAGGTCGACGACCCCTGTCTGCCATGAAACAGATGTCTATAGATTAAATATCCGCCAGAATCTAAATATATGGGACACGGAGACCGTCAGTGTGAGGAATTGGAACAGTCCGGTAGATATTGTATAGTATATGAAAATATAGCGGTTTTGACATTCTATGTCAATAGGGAATTTGCATAGCCGCCATTTCGAATCTTGATTCGCATGGAATTATGGGAGTAATTGTACAGTATAAAATCTACAGAAAACATGTTATGTTCAGCATGGACTATTTATCAATGCTCTAATGTCAATATCCATGTGATATACATGTTTCCATAACACCTGACTTCATCTTTCCTATCATGCATTTGGTTTTCATAGATCATATATACAAGCTATGATATTGGAGAAAACAATTTTGCAGTTTTTTTTTATTAAAATGTTACTAAATATTTGTATGTCAGACTTGAACTGAATCCGTCCCAGCATGCATTGTGACAGACATGCGCAGTGAGACATGCAAATCCCCCATTGACAATTGAACTAATACAGAAGTTAACTCCACTGACATTGTTCATTCATTGGGCTATTATAGTGAGGACACGCATTTCTCAGATCTAAGTATTGGTTTTCTACCAATTAATTATCAAATAAATACAGGTTAACTAACGAGTTGGTTGAAGGAGCGTGAATATTGCACGAGTTGCGTATCAAGAGTGCAACATTCTAAGCGACTGAAACCAACAAGTTAGTCAACAGATTTATCATACATGCTTTTAATCATGAAAATAGAAAAAAATCGAGTCATAAATTTGAATTCTACCGGTAATCTTAGTAAAAATAGAGATTAGTTGCCATGACAACCCCACGTAAATCACTAGTGAAATACGGACTATGCGTAAATCGATCACTCTAGATACGTTGTTTTCAGTGCAATGCGTGTATAATAAATGGCAAATAGATCAGTGTAGATCTATACTATATTATCTGAATATATATTGAGCCAATTTTTATTGATATTCAAGTTTACAATTACCTGGTCTATAAGTAAGGTCTTGTGGCCTCTCTTCACAAGATGATACGCCGTCCAGAGGCCCATGACTCCAGCCCCGACAACTGTGACGTCATACATCTCTCCTGCCATCTTCTCTTATGGATGGATCTTTGCTTTAAGCATAAACACAACAGATTCATATCTAACAGTCGAATCGTATATGGGTAAGAAAATGTACAATTGGCAGCTTCACACATTTAGTATATTCTGCTAAATTAGACTGAAAAATGATGAATACCTGGTCTATCTGAGTATATTTGGTATCGCATTGATTTAAAGTATCAATTCTATACTAAGAACAGCATTTGATTTACATGATAAAACTTGAGGGGTTAGTAAAAAAATATAAAAGGTCTGAGATAATAGTTTCTGGCACACGTATCGGATGGAATGCTCCGCAAAGTATACTAGACCTATCCACTTTTTGGAGCTCATTCCCCAGCTCAGCTCACCAATTCCATGTGCCAAATTTACCAGAAATGATTCCTTGCCAGATTCTATATAATTATGGGTCAGATTATCAGAAAATGTACAATTGGCAGCTCTACACATTTAGCTAATTCTACTAAACCTGGCTGAAGAATTATGAATATGGGGTATATCTGGGTATATCTTGGTATATATGGGATATCATTGATTTAAAGTATCAATTCTGTTATGTTAAACTGCATTTTGAAGCTCATTTTTGTCTTAAATGTGGGTTATTTCAGAGGATTGGTGAAGGTGAATTGTACATTTTCTGATAGCTTGACCCATGTATTACTTTCAATTTGATAATTATAATTCCGCCCCCTCAACTCTTGCAAAGTTATATTATATGTAATGTTCTTATATGTGAGGATTTATTAAACCGGAGTATTTTATATAGACATGCCCTATACACTCTAGGTCCAGACCCTCAGATCAGAAAATAATGCTATGTCAGTGATTAGATGCCTACTTCGCTAATTGGTTTCCTGGCCTAGGACTCGGCGTTTTAATGGGAATATAATGACATTTTGTGGTCTCAATGGAATTCTAATGGCACTTTGCGGTTTGAGGCTAGAAGCTTTCCCTTCGTTTGAAGGGACTCTCCCATCTTTGGGCCTAGACTGTACATGACCTTCCGTGACAAGATTAAACTCCCCTGCAAGGGATATATGTATCCACATACATTATATACTATTAATTCATATGGGAAGATTTCTTACAATAATAAAAACGGCCAAAATAACTCAAGCCCAATGGGCGCGTCCCAATTGCATATAAATTCTAAGCATGTTTCACAGTAGGGCTAAAACCGAATGGTCTTATTAAGAATTTAGAGTTTATAAAGGTCAATAAAGTATACTCACTTCTTGAACACCCGAAAGCTCACTATCGCCAAGTGACAATACAGGACAGAGGAACGCGACCTTGTACAAGTAGATAAGGACTTCTATCTGGGAATGCCTCCTAGATATGTCAAATCAATGTTTTAGATGGAGAAAACAACGTGGAGGAGATACGAGCGGAGCTTATCCAGTTGAATGAAAAATGTGATGTGTTTCAGGGAAATGAGCCACAAGTCGCAAAAATGATATTTTTCAAACTGTTTATTTTACAAAATCACTTCATTGAAATGTTCTGATTTTTGGGGGGTTTATTACTTATAGTTGTATCGATCGGTGTATCAAATTTCAGGACAATGTATGTAATATATTCTTTCGTTTTAAAGGTCCTTATATGGGGTATATTTAGTTACTTTACTGGTTATTGCCCAAAGAAATATTGCAAACTTTTTTTTTTTTTCAAAATAAAAATATCAAACTTAAAATCTTGAAATACTTATTAGATTATTAGACTGTTTACTATCCTTGGAATCCACTTGATCTCATCTTTTCAAATATGATGATATCTCAAAATCCATTGTTTGCGACTTTCCTGAAACACATCACAAATGGTCTCAAATGTGCACATAATCGTAGGTGTTTGTTTGAAAATATGTATTCAGTATTGGGCATTAGACATTCCCAGGCTAAATAAATATTTGAACTCTACTCAATAGAATTTAATATTGGTAGTGTGGTGCAAGGTTGCCAACATGCACTAATGTTTTTATTACAATTGTGTAGTTTTCATTCAATTGAGGTTCGATTCGACCGATGTAGTTTCAGTAAAAATCCTCGGGAGATGCAATTGAATAATACACGTTCCATTGCCGAAATTATCTCAATCTGGATATGGGTCAGATTTTCAGAAAATGTACAATTGGCAGCTCTACACATTTAGCAAATTCTGCTAAATTAGACTGAAAAATGATCAATACTATAGGTATATCTGAGTACATTTGGTATCGTATTGATTTAAAGTATCAGTTCTGCTATGTTAATCTGCATTTTGAAGCTCATTTCTGTCTTAAATGTGGGTTATTTGAGAGGATTGGTGAAGGCGAATTGTCCATTTTCCGAAAATCTGACCCGCATGTTCCATTGCCGAAATTATCTCAATCTGGATAAGCACCTTTTAGCTAGATAATAGAGTCATCGTATTTCGGCCATCGATCCTGGATTATCAAGCATCTTAATCGCACGTGCCGCCAAAACTCTGTCCCGTCCATAGACCTGATAGTGCCTACAGAACTAGATATTGGAGAGTAGTCAGGTTGATTTTCCTTTTTAATTCTTTCTAAAATTGACGCTCCCATCAAAAGTTTCGAATAATGGCGGGTCAGATTATCAGAAAATGCACAGTTCACCTTCATCCTTTCAAATAACCCAAATTTAAGTGAAAAGTGACGTTTAAAATGCAGTTTAACATAATGAAAGAGATAATTTTTAATCAACACAATGCTTTGCAAGTTACTCTGATATACCTATTATTTATAATTTTTCTGTCTAATTTAACAGAAGTTACCAAATTTATAGAGCTGCCGATTGTGCATTTTCTGAAAATCTGACCCTGCCAGTGATACTGTTACACCCGTTGTAGCATACTTTATTATTCATGTTACAACGACTGTAACAATACTTAATTAATTCTCGGAGCCCCGAATAATCCCCAATTTTTCACAGGATTTTAACGGTTTCTTTCTCAATGACGTGGTTAATTTAGGGAACTAAAGAATTCTTGGTTTAGTACTTAGAACTTAAATGCATTAATGTATAGAAGCTTTATTTCTGACTACACCTTTATTACATGAATGAAACGGTCCATATATTTTCGTTATTACGTTTGATGCATACCCAAGTGCGGTTCGTTTCATTAATCGAACTTCGTATTTCTAGCCTCTCTTAAAAATCTACTTGTTGGCCAGCATGTGTGAATTCCAGCATGTAAATAAAATCGCGAATATAATGATTTTATAAATATAGTTTTACTTTCTTTCTCATGTCTTTAGCTTGTATCTCAACCTGGGAAAAAGCCTCCTATTCTGTATATGCGTGGCACACGAATAAACATTGGACAATGGGTCAGATTTTCAGAAAATGCACAATCTACAGTTCTACACATCTATCAAATTCTGCTAAATTAGAGTGAAGATTGATAAATACTAGGTAATTAATAAGTAACTTTTATATTTATATTTTATTTGTTCTATGATAATCAGACCAAATGATGTAATGCTCAGACCTCTGAGTGTGTTCTGTACTGTATTCATTCATTCATATCTGGAGATATTATACCGCCAATGTTAAACATTCATTCCCAGAATTTTATCTGGACAAACCCAGGTTATCTCTAAAATGCAAAGCATCAGGAAAGTAGATCCAATGCTGCATTCATAATGTCTTAACACCAAAATTACCAAACCTCATAACAGATATGAAATGAATGTTGAACGACGCAAAGTCGTATAGTCGTAGGGTATACTTATTTTCTCTTTTCTTATCTTACTTATTGTCATATTCGCTGCTCAAGTCCAGTACAAGACTAAGGCTTTCAAAATTAATGGTAGACTAACTGTCGGCAGAAATGGAATAACTTTTTCATATAGACCCTTTTGTCCTATTCATTTATCGTAATATCGAGCAGATTGGCAAATAAAAGTTTTTCTTATCTTATCTTATCATTAAATCTGTCTGGTTATGTTGAATTGAATTTTGAACCGGATTTTCGTCTTAAATGTGGGTTATTTCAGAGGATTGGTAAAGGCCAATTGTACATTTTCCGAAAATCTGACCCAAATACACACACAGACTGTCAATGACTCCGTGGCTGCATGCCTCCTCTCCCTCGACCAACGCCGCAGTGTAAAATAGACCAATGGCTTACACGATATGTATCAGAGATAAGTTTAGTGCCGATTTGTCTTCGGTTGGTAAAACCAGGACTGGTTAATTATGGATGTCCCTGGCAGGAGTTTGACACTCTCTCGCTCCCCGAATGGAGATCAAATCTACTATCTTCCTCCTCATAAATGGGTCACATTGTCAGAAAATGTACAATTCGCCTTCACCAATTCTCTCAAATAATCCAAATTTCAGACCGAAATAAAGTTCAAAATACAGTTCAACCTAACCAAACAGATTGCTAGAATCAATGCAATACGAAATATACTCGAATTTCCTTAGTATTGACCAAATTTCAGCTTAATTTAGCAGAATTTACTGAAAGTGTACAGCTGCCAATTGTACATTTTCTGAAAATCTGACCCAAATGTTCAAGCCATAGGATAGCACGTAGAACCAGCAGTAAAATGTGTCACAACCGACCAAAGATGGGATCTTCAGCGCAAGACTAACGATTTCATATTGACCTATTGGTTCTTGGAGTAAATCATTAGCTCCGAATAGTCTATACATTCTGTTTGTTTACAAGATTGTTTACGGTACTTTGAATCGGAAATATGCCATTCTTTGTCCCTTTTTCTGGATATTATACTCGTCAATGTAACTGTATTACTGGAAATAAAATTATTACATTATGTACCTATAGATGCCTCATCTCTCCTTGTGGCCAGGCGATTTTCTTTTTTTTCTTTTATATTTATATTTGTTCTATGATAATTAGACCAAATGATGTAATGCTCAGATCTCACCAGGTAATAAAATAAAAGACCAATAAGGTGAGTCAGAGCAAAATCTTTAGAAATCATGGCACCTTATATGACCACCGTAAAAATTAACCCTTCAATTGTCTGAATTGTAGCATTTTCCTTTACATATTTTCTGTTTTGTTTATTATACTGTCTTTGTTTTTTGATAATTTATAATCTATAATTTGTAAGGTAGCCATGCAGAGGCAACGCACGAAGAGACCCGTGTAGGGTATATTGCGTTTTTTTCTTTTCTTCTTTTCCCTTATACTTGTAGTTTAAATGTGTTAGGCCTTAAATGAAATTTAAAAAAATACAAGATGTGTTTTGCCAGAGTTTAGGACATATGAAAAGAACAGGCAATATAGTAAGATGACACAAACAGAACTAACATTTTAAATATTAAAGAAAGAATACCATATAATGTGTAGGTGTTTTGCTTCTGAGGTTATGAGGCACTATACACTATATATATATGGTATTCGTACTTTTATTCCATTATTTCATGCAAAGAATCCTACATTTTACTCATTTTCCATACTCGGGACATTCGCTCATTTATACGCATGCACGGGCGGTGACCGGCTCTATTCGGCATATCCCACTCCCACGGTCGACATGGAATAAAGCCTATGATGCAGTCAGAGGATAGGCCTGTATACCGTTGTATAAAAGCCACCTTATCCCACTGATGTAGTATCTATACGTACGTGGGTCAGATCGTCAGAAAATGTACAATTGGCAGCTCTACACATTTAGGAAATTCTCCTAAATTAGGTTGAAAAATGATGAATACCGCGTATATCTGAGTATATTTGGTATCGTTTTGATTCAAAGTATCAGTCCTGTTATGTTAAACTACATTTTGAAGCTCATTTCTGTCTTAAATGTGGGTTATTTGAGAGGATTGGTGAAGGCGAATTGTACATTTTCTAACAATCTCACCCACTAGTGTATAGTCAGTATTTGCCCAAACCTTTACATTGACCTTGTTCAGGGGACGTACGGCTGTGCTATATAAGTCTAATACACCGAGACTGGTAAAACAAATGATATCACATGATAAACTCCACCACCGGGAAGATTAAGCTGGTTTTCATGACGAACACCTTACCTGCTTGGGGTTGTCTCATGCCACGGTGCTTTCAGGGATGTGTTCATTTAAGAGTAATGGGATGTTGGCCCCTGTTTACCTACATGTACGCATACAGATGAGCGATAATGCGAACACTTAGGAATGAAAGATACGATCAGCACATGATGGTAGTATTCGGATCCCCGCGGTAATATCACCATGGCAGTGGCATGGCGGCGACTACTGCTTAACGCGCTGTCCTAAATCTGTCCTCGGCATTTGTAACATTGTAACATTCAGATGTTTATTCTTTTAATAATAACATTTAGAAGCTTTATTTGGAAATGATAACTAATATTTTTTCACTTTTAAATATCTAATTGTAAATATTTATGACATAACATTTTGTTCTATTTTGATCGCGGTGTTCATTGAACAAATACTTGATAACCACCCAACTGGATAAACTTTAGGTTGATTTAGACCAATTAGTCTGGCTCAAAAGGTGTTGATGTTCGTTTCGGATGCCATTGTTCGGATGGCTAGAGATGCATAACTATGTTCAAACAGTGTTCAAATAGTATAGTATCGAGGATTATCTTGAAATTAAGGTTGTCATGGGTAATCCTTTTGATTGACGGTAAAAGGATTTTGATTTTATAGTGTTCATGGAAACATAAACATCAGATAGAATATCTTTTGTATTTTGGTTGTAGAAGTATCTTCTCTATACATATTATTCCAGCTTCTTGACAAAGGGAATATTATCTAAACCGTATGGAGATTGCGCTTTGAAGAATCCAATCGGGCATATCCAGACTACTTTCTGCCACAGTCGAAGAGGATATATTGTATATTTACACATATACATACCGATATGTTGATGTTTTCAATGATATCTCAGCATCGTTCTTGAATGTTTACTCTATTTTAATACCAACCCTTTTTGTTCACTTCGGTTCAGTTGTTTTAAAGGGGTGGGAATATGAGGAGTATATTATATCAAATGAACTATGAATACCTTAGTGATTTATGCAAATGGAGTCGGCATAATACCATATAAATACATGATTATTGGCATGTTATAAGGTGAAATATTGCCGGCCTTCTAGCCAATGTATAATTCCTGATTGGCGGTGTAATCAAGCACTAGATATAAAAGGCTTTTAGAGCGTCTCCGGTCCCGTTTACTGTAAACATCTTTATTTTCGCGCAGATAAATTTTCGCGCACTAAGCGCTTTCACACCTCTTCACGCGGATTTAAATTCGCGCAGCAAGGAAGCCTCATGCCTTATTTATCCACTAATTATATCTTTCGTGCAGGATTTATTTTCACGCGCAAAGATGGGTGCGCTAAAATAAATACTCCGCGAACATTAATACGTTTACAGTATGCAGCCCGCTAAGATGTAGCTTATCACATATGTGGGTCAGATCTTCAGAAAATGTACAATTGCCAGATCTACACATTTAGTAAATTCTGCTATATTATGCTGCAATTTAGTCAATACTAAGTAAATTCGAGTATATTCGGCATTGCATTGATTTTAGTAATCTCTTCGGTGAGGTTGAACTGTATTTTGAACTTTATTTTCGTCTGAAATGTGGGTTATTTGAGAAGATTGACCAAGTTGAACTGTACATTTTCTGAAAATCTGACCCGTATATGTAGCGCTGCGGGACACTGTAGTATAAGGAAATAGACCCAGGCATCAGGCTTGCGCCAGTGACAACACTAATGACGGATATAAATAGTGGGGCGCCGTGAGTAGTATACCGGAATGTGTCCTAGAAGATGGAGTTGTCAATGTTCAAATTGGTCGTCTTCCCTCCCGTCTACACGGGGGCCTACCTTTGAGGTTAACTGATATCGGCTTGACTTCTGAGGAATATGGGACATGGTAACGACTCTTTTTATGGGACGTTAATCTAAATGCTTAGAGGCTAAATCAAGTGGGTTAAATGTGGTATGAAGAGGAGGGAGGATATAGGCTTGGATAATAGTTCGATTTCTGGAGAATTACTCAAGGGACGTTACAGCTTAAAATAATCATCAGGGTCAAATTTTCAGAAAATGTACACATTTGGTAATTTCAGCTAAATAAGACTGAAATTTGGTCAATACTAGGTAAATTCGAGTATATTTGGCATTGCATTGATTCTAGGAATGTTTGGTTAGGTTGAACTGTATTTTCGTCTGAATTTTGGGTTATTTCAGAGGATTGGCGAAGTTGAATTGTACATTTTCTCAAAAACTGACCCATCATCGCAAGTTGGGCTGACGAGTATTGGAGAAACGAAGGAAGGAAAACGAGGAAAAGCACATTATTTATCATTTTCAAACATTGGTTCTTTATTCATGTCGGGCTGATGCACATTACACTATTCTTTGTCTGGACCACAACAGTGTGAAAACACCTCATAAAATGAGATAAAAATATTGACATTTTTATGTCCAACCATTGCATAGACCATGGTACAGTACCCGATAACCCTGTGGGGTTACCTACTCGTTGTCTCGTAGTATAGAACCTGCTAGCATGGCTACAGACTGACTCGACTTGTGGATGGACATTTTTGTTTTGTTTAGTTTTTTTCTCTAAAATGAACTTACTACTTAGATGCTAGGTAGTCCTAACCTTTGTACACGACCGAACTGAATCTACCTTTTTACAAGCAGTGTACTCTGCTGTAACAGTATTATGTCAAGGCAGTACACGCTATAATCGCCACTGTACAATGTGTAGAGATTCCTACTACCTGTCACCCGGGAACGGATTGGTTGTATGTAGTATACTACGTAGTAGGTAGAGGATCACCATTGCTTTTTTTTATATTCATCATCATATCTTTTCATCAATAATCATTTGTTCAGCTACCAGGCATCATCTCAAGATAATAACTAAACTGGCGTCATTATCATCGAGGTTTTCTACCACCAGTTGATTGAAAGTAGTTTGTTGGTTGTACCAGGTAGTTGCAATCCCTACGTTAAACAAGGCAGTAGGCGTTCTTACCATGGCCGTTGCAATCGCAGGGCTGGGCGAAGGCGCACCACAACCGGACGACGGGGGGGTTGCTAAGGGGGGGTCTGGCCCCCAGGCCTCACAGCCTTAACATTTCCAAGACTAGGTAGGGGGGGTTCAGAGCGCCACTGCCCAATTCTTTTATTATTATTTGTATTTTGTAGTAGTATTCTCTCTTTCTCTTCTTCTTCTCTGCAGTAGTT
Source organism: Sthenelais limicola (assembly GCA_942159475.1). Classification (NCBI taxonomy): domain Eukaryota; kingdom Metazoa; phylum Annelida; class Polychaeta; order Phyllodocida; family Sigalionidae; genus Sthenelais; species Sthenelais limicola. Next base: position 106,400,727 of record OW804098.1, read on the forward strand.
ATAGTAGCATGAATTGTGCTTGTTCATAGGTTAACTGCATGGGGGTGTTGTTGGTCATTTAGCACGCACCTACCGGACGCCTCACACGACGCCCTACGGACGCTCCAATGCTCTGTACATATTACATTGCTTTGGCACATTGTTGTAGATCAAGGAAAATGAGGATTCTCTCGGAACTACCAACACTAGGTACATAGTTATCATTATTATTATAACATGGTATGTAGAGTATACGGCCGAGTTTCTATTAACCATTATAATCATAGAATCATCATCATTTGTAGTAGGGTCAAAGTAAAACACAGGTGACGGTCAGAATCCCTGGACAGCCAGCCCGCTCACCACCAAACAATCCAGCTACAAACGAGCGCCCTTATATTTATAACAAGGATTATCATCAAGTAGAGAATAAAATCATTCTGTGAATCCATTTACATATATTTAGTTTTTGGAAGATTGCTTCAATTGCTTCTCAGATACCCAGGTAACTCGATCAAGTATGAAAACAAACGACAATTAACAAATACGACGTTGATCACCTTTTTTTCTTTTTTTTTTGGTTACTTGTGTCTCTACCGCACCGCAGTTAACTGACTTTGCCATATCCATTACTCTTTTTTTTTTGTCTAGCTTAATTTATATTATTATACGTTTTGGATGACGTGGCTAATTGTGTGTGTGTGTGACCCCAACGTCATCAGTATCTGTGTACAAGGAATGTTTGCCTTGGCATGGAGACGGGCTTTAATTAAAGAGGCGCCTTTCAATCTAACCAACCTATACTACGCTTTTTGTACGCATGCGTACAGTCTACTGGATATCAAACATATACAAAGATCTTTACACACAGTTTTCCGCCCACTCCCCACTGGCTGGAACCGGCCGGGGGTGAACAACAGTCCGAGGAAGCGAGGACAGTGCTGACAGTCATATATATCATCAACAAACAACTAAGAAGAGGAGGCGATAGAACTCACCAATTTTCTCACAATCTACTACTTGGTCCTCTGAAGTACCACTTCTGTGTATGTATTTTATAATATTATATAATAGTATTTATCATCATCGGGGAATACAGATAAATTACCATATACGTCCACTATATAATCATAATATAATAATAATATTTGCTTCTTTCTCTCATCGCTTCATCGTTTGCCTCTCTCGATGACACAAGAACATGCTCACACTATGTTTCTCACACTTTCAACCAGAGACCCTAACTTGCATACTTTGCCTAGGGGCGGTGCCTGTGTACCATCACACAAAACCACCCTGGTGTATAATAGGATATATTAATGTCAGCATTATCCAGCGACCTTCAGACCGGTGGTGACCTATTGACCCCATGACCCCCAGCAGATCCGGCCGGCCAGGAGGGGGCGTCCTCTACACAAGCTTGTAAAATAGTGCATGGTTTTTTTTGGTACATTTTGTCCATGATATGGGTGTCATCATCTTCAACGCCTGCCGCTTCTATCGCTTTGTTTATTATTTATCATCATCATTATCATTTCTCCACAGTATAATATTATTATATTTATCATAATCAATATTTATTACCATTATTATGATCGGTACAAACATTTCACACATTTCATTTGAAAGATTTCCTCTTTTGGAGCATTGTACATAACAGATATGTTATCCTTTTTTGACCTACATCCACATAAGTGTTCTACAACGAGTGTTCTATAACAGACTAATAGTACTGCACCTTCACTACTATCTCTATATAAGGTAGTGCCTTATGCATTCTACCCTGCTGTACAATGGTCGGCATCAACCAAACAAGTATACAGAAGACAAAAAAAGCCATAAGTGGAAATAAAAAATAACACAGTCCCTGTTTCACAAAACCAAAACAGGTTTGTATCTTGGTAAGAAAATGGTTTAGTGATAACCCGCATTTTGCCTGCTGGGTTGTGCCGAGACAGGATTCTTCTCACAAAATAAAAAAGACAAAATATGATATAAGTTAAGGTACAAAATAGTCACCTTAAAATGTTTGTGTACGCACACTATATATGTATGGAGGTGTGTACGTAAGTATAATGTTTAAAGTACTGAGACATAAGGCGTAATAGTACCTAGATAGCGAGTGCAACCGTTTACTTCAGGCGCTTTGTACAATGGGCAGCTAAGCTAAAAAGTTCGGACGTCATACACAAAGACAGAATTCAGCAATAATATTGCCTCTTTATTGGTTAAAATCTCAAATGACAAATGCAATGTGGCCTCCCATTATCATGCTCTTAATAAGTAGGGGTAGTATAAGGCTTACCTTATAATTTAGTCTGTAGTTAAAACTTCTTCTACTTTGTACAGAATAATCATAATGATAAAAAGCCTCTCTCTAAAACCTGCTAGCGTTGGCAAAGATCATTCCAGTGTAAAGGCTGGGCAACGTCTAACCTTGTACTCTATTACCAATCACAAGTCAGCCTTGTAAAATTTAAAGTTTCTTCCGATGATTTTTTCTTGGTTAAAACACTGCCAGAGAGTGCCTTTGTGTATAAAATCCTACTTTGGTTTTACTCTATTTTATAAATATCAGTACAAGCCAGCAACAATTGTATTTGTTTCATATCCCAAGGCCATAAATACAGACAACGGTGGCCGCGGCCTTCAAAATCATCAATTAAGTAGTAGTAAATCTTCGGGCTGACATAAAATATATAACCACAAACAGGGTAAATAGTCCAAATGTACATAGTTGACATATTGCTTTACAATTTGTTCCTTTTAACTTATAGGAGTGTAATTTCCTCCGCTCATAACAAGTGTTTTCCTACCTAATAATAGTCAATACAGATGCCAGTCATACCTCATAGTCTTATTGCCACACAAATATGACAAGACTCTCAAAAATAGACCCGCAAGTAACCCAATGAATAATTGAGTGGATTGAGACCAAAAAATGACCAACTGCTAACATGGATTTTTTTTGGTCTCCGTTATGTCCCAATTTCTCTCTCTCGCTCTCGCTCTCGTTAACAACCTAGCTACAACACCTCGGAGTAAAACTTCGTATTTTTTTTGACCTGGTTAAATTACTTCCTGTCATGAGGTCATCAGGGTCATGGGTAAAAAGGATGTGACGTCACATGACTAAAGTATGGGTGACCTGACCCTTGCTGCATCCCTGTGAACCGGAGGGGAAGTTTGTGAGTGAGTGAGTGAGAGAAGAGTAGTATAGTCTAGTAGTAACGAGCCCCAACTAAGGCATGGTTTCTTCTTTCAATTACAATAGAGATGGCAGCACACAAAGTACCGTCCGATTTGGCTATTTATCATCATCCTCACCATCATTATTATTAACCACAGATACTGATATGAAAAAAATAGAGCAACCATTAGTGAGACTGTGTTCTTCGGTTATTAACTAAAAAAAGAGAAAAAGCCCAAAAACAAAAAGCCTACTAAGACTACATTTTGGTTATACACTACTAAGTTTCAGACTACAAGGATACGTATGGCCCATAGGGCTGGGGGCCTCAACAACATCAAGTCATCTTGGCCGATATAGGTACTACACAGACTAATACACATCACTACTTTCTACCACTGGACTCTGTACACAGTTGTGTGAGTGTGTATACATATATATATATATATTTTTTTTATATATATCTTATACATATCATGATCCGGGACGTTCCTCGCAGTGTCTTTTATATGTCATTATAAGAGGACTACATAATAATAATAATAATGAAATATGTCAACACCTTTCAGAAAATAAACAAATCAAGATAAAGAGTTCAGTTTTAAACATAGAATTCAACACATTATTATGTATGATAAGATATAACCATTTCTTTGTTACTTTACATATAGTGATGGGACATTTAATACATCGGTTTGGTTCACATTTAAAATACACTGTATAGTATAACTTGGATAATAAGCATCCCTATAAAATGTCTCAGATGGACATATACATATACACACATATATATATATCCCTGTATATATATGGAGGACGACGTGGAGAGAGGCAGTCGTATTATAACATCATCACGACCTCGCATCGATACCAGGAAATCTTGGGAATCCCAGTGGTTGTGGTGCACGGTGGTTGATGTTATTCGTCGAGGCCCAGGCCCAAGAGTAGTACTTGGGCGGGTTGCTCCGATGACAGCATTGCTCCCTATTCTCTCTCCAGCTCACTCTATCTACTCATGAACCCCTGAAGGAAGAATTGGAGAAAACAGAAAAAAGCGAGGATTAGTCATGGAATGAAATGCTCTACAAAGACAGACATACTGAGTATCTAGAGGTTGGCAAAGGGATTTAGCTACTAGAGCAAGGGATGATGCACTGATATTTTCTTCCAAGAGATATACCCTCTTTATTTCTTTGTTATTCGAGGATTAATAAAGATAGCCCATAAGAATGAATGATAAATGATGGTAAATCAAACTGATGGAAGTTTTAGTCAAAGTGTTAAAAGGATGAACCATTAATCTCTTTCATGCAAAATAATTATTTGGTGAAGTAGGCATTCTCTAGGTTCGAAAGTACATGTTGACTAAATGGAGCAACGAAAGTGCCTAGATAACATATCGACTAACATCTAGATAAAATGTTTAGTACAAATGACATTAACCCGCAATGATGACAGCAAGCATATATTGGGTGCAGGTATTATATAGTACCCGGGGTCGCCAAGGCACGTTGGAAATATGCACACCATTTACCCCCTGGGTTTCAAAATATTATATTAATTTATAATATCATCATATAGATTTACCAAATAATAAAATAAACAAACATTGGGGTTAAGTCATAAGTATTTTTTTTACTGATAAGATATAAATATATCATTGGATGATTTTTTTTCTTTCATTTTCAAAATTAAGAAGTTTTCTTTTTTAAAATTAGGTATTTTTTGGTGGGCAGGGAATTTGTTTTCTTAGAGTGAAGATAAAAAGGGACAACCAGTACCTCGCAAATGGCGTATATGTCAGAGACAGCCGTTCAGTGGAAGCCGTTTTGAAAAGCCGTGGGGATCAACGTACCCTGCAGGGGACATAGGTGAGACACACATGATCATCAGTAAACCAATCACAGACAGCCACACATCGTTGAGTAACCAATCACAAACAAGTACACATGCTCAATGTTCTCTCCCCCATCCAAGCATATTAATTATGATGGAGAGGGGCAAAGGGTAAAACCCTCAAAGCTGCAGTTTTACCAAAGCTCCCAGTTTCTAGTTAATAACAGATAATAATCCACTTAGAAGAAATGAATTAAATTAATTAATACAGTTTTGATTAGGATTATAATAGCAACTTTGAAGATTTTGTCATCATATCGTAGTAAGCTGTCAGCATTATGTATGCTTTAAAACAAATCTACAGCAGTGTGAAATAATTAGTTAATGAGTATATCATGTAGTAAAAATGTATATATAACATGTGATATCGAGAAAATCTAGCAATGGCGGATGTATGTACAGTGATTTAAATGTTCCAAGAGCGTCTAAGTTGTACATGGTGGGTGATATAAATGTATAATAGTATATACCACGCTAGAACATTAACCATAAACAAGCATGCAATTTATAGAAATCCATCACACATGCAGTATGTCTTATTAAGTTACATAGTACAAATCTGGGATGTTAAATGTATTGTGTATGATAGCTGTAAACACAGGTTGGTATCAACTGGATAGTGCCGAGAAGGTATACTCTCGTACAGCGAATGCCAATGAAGACCAAAGCCGGATATTTGTTTCAAGTGCCCAGGGCCAATACAGGATCCCTAAGCACCTTATATCTAATCTCTCAATAGTTTTTTTTCTTAATTAAGGATCATATTCTAGAAGAAGAGGTTCGAGAGTTCATTTTCTTTTGTTTTTTTAATAGGTCATAGTTCCTCTTTCTTAAAAAAAGGATTATGTGTACATGCAGAGTGAGATACGTACATTCATGGCCGAGTAAGACTGATAATCCTCAAGGTTTGAATCTGGGAAACAACCGAAAACCCCCGGTGCAGAACGCTACGATAGTAATGAAAAAATTGCACAGGTTTGGGTCATGATAATAGGAACAAAGAGTGGACGGTGAATTAAATATTATGCCAGCATAATCAACAGTTCAGGTTAACACTTGGGCACCAGTGTTTTCATCATTGCCAGCTGGTGAATGCCTTGCCAGGCTCCTCCTGGCATCGGTGCTTTTGCCCTATTATCGCATTCTTGCCTTTTTTTACCGTTTCTAAGAATTTTGTGGAGGAGGAGAGGAATATTGACAGAATTTTTAATCGCAACATCGACAAAGGAGTAGGGTGCTGTGTTTGTTAGTTTTAGACTGTGCATATTTATATCCCTAAATAAAAAAAGTAGATCATACAGAATTTGATTTAGTTATTTTCCCCATCTTTTGAAAGCGGGGTCTTTTCTTTTCTTTTTTCTAAATAAAGGGGGGACTGACTTATCGTTGGATTTTTTTTATTTTTTTTTATAATTTTCCAGCAAAAAGATTTCGTTCCCACATGATGAGGATCACATCATGTCTCTGTCTTTTTTGGCATTCTTCTTATTCGTCAATAGACAATACTCGTCAAGATTGACTCTAACAAAGCGTCAAACTTAGATGTTGATTAAAATCCACACCATAACACCATTGTCATCTACAGGCAGCAGTGTGAGTTAGAAGCGTTCTATGAAGCACCTTTTCTTTATAGCGCTTAAATCTTAAAACGAAAGGAACTTCTCAAATTTCGAAAGTCAATTTTTTGGCGGTAAAAACCTGGATGAACAATATTAATTTAGGCATTCCACATCGCCGAAAATTAAAAATAATTTTGACATGCACTACTTGATGAATACCACTCTAAAATGTAGACAGGCTGGGAATCCAGATCTAGGACTACAAAAACCACCTAAAACTGGCAAGACAAACAACACTACACCCAACCAAGGGGAATTTCTGTTAAAGAAACTTTTTCGATGTCCAACAGTTTAAATGATGGTCAAAATAGTCTTAATCCAAAAATATAAGCAGCAAGTATCCGAAAGAGTAAATGTGAATAGGTAGTACTAATGATCTAATGAGTGCTGATGTCTAAGACGATTTTTTAAATAATCTAGATGTTTCTTTGATCAAAGTTAAGAACTGTCTTTGTTTCGGGGCCAAGCACCGCGACCGAAGCACGAGTGGCAAGGTAATGGTAGCATCAACAAAATCAAAATCAAATTTGAAAACAATAATTACAGGCCAAGACTCTGAACCGTATTAGTGACTTGAATTTGTACTGAATTATATGATGATGATATAGCTGTCTATGGAACATTGGTAAATCACGGTTATTTTCTTGATTAAATATTGTCATGTTTGGGTTGGTATATATAATATGGTAAGGAGGAACTGTTGATTTGATTTTTCCTTAATAATAAACAGGAGCTGGCAATTGAATGAAGGTAGTAGACATTGGGTAATAATGATAATCACGTAATGTTCATGTTACTAGTTATTTCTACAGCTTAAAATGTTTGGCTGGGGACAGAAGTTCAGGTCACGCAGCACAAAATAACTCTAGTGAGGTTGGTTACTGAGACTACACCCATCTATCGTACAGGGTTCCATGACATAAGTGCTGAGTGGGTACAACAACAAAACAACACAAACAGCTTATCCAATATGATCAAAGCAACTTTCTTGAGTAGGTGTCAATCAATCAATAAGTTGGTCTCTCTACTACCACTCACTCCAATATGTAAAGTGCAAAAAGGTATGATCTTTATACAAGCAGCATTAACCGTCGGTTGGTTTTAATTGTAAGTAATAGTAAGATAGATGGGTGCTTTGTTTAAAATGGCTGATTGAGCACTGATGATGGGTGGGTGAGTGAGTAAAGGTATACTTACAATACTGGCGAAGCCTGAGGGTTGAGGAGAGGCTGCCTGGACGTAGCCCACGCTATCTTGACTGGAGTTGTACATATCAAGGGCTCCGGGACTGTTGGCAGGCGGGAACCCGCGGGAGTTGGCCGGCGACGTGGGTGGACCGTAGCTCTGACCGTAACTGTTCATAACTGAAAGTACGCCGCCAGATGTCACCACTGGGTGAAGCAACGGGCGGGGGGCGGAAACAACGACATAAGTGAACGCAGCCAAAACAACATCAACAACGATAGTGTTACTCTAAACAGAAGCTACGGAGAGAGGACAGAAAGCGAGAAGTGTGTGGGGAGAGAGAGAGAGAGGGAGAGAGAGAGAGAGAGAGAGAGAGAGAGAGAGAGAGAGAGAGAGGAGAGAGAGAGAGAGAGAGAGAGAGAGAGAGAGAGAGAGAAAGGAAGAGTGGTAATAGTTATAGGGAGGAAGAAGAGAAAGAACGAGAGAGGAAAGGAGAAGAGAAAGAGAAAGAGAAAAGAAGGATAATAGTTTCCCATAGGAAAAAGAAGAGAAAGAAGGAGAGGGGAAAGAGAAAAGAAGAAGGGTAATAGTTTCCATAGGAGGAAGAAGAGAAAGAGAACAGGAGAGAAAGAGTTAGTTAGAAGTTAGACAGTGGTAGGAAGGTATAGGTGGTGGTTGGAAAATGTTTGATTAAGCCAAGAAGTGGTATAATATTCAACTAAGGAAAAACGAAAAGGAAAATTAAAAGAAATAAAGCAATTAAGAAAGGGGCACATGCCAGCGCCTGAGTAAAAAATGAAGAGCCCCCCAGACTAGTTCAGGGACCCTCTCCTAGGGGGTTTCATCTAACTAAATATATTTTAAAATATCAAATTATTACCGATCTCTCGAAAATAGTACACAAATCTCCGACATTTATGAAATAGAATTATAATATTGAGGATAGTAGATCAATTCTAGACAGGGAAGAAGATGAGAGAGGTAGGATCTTTAGGAACAATTTAGAGGACAGAACAGAGATTTCCTTATTCACATAGAAGTTCAGATGTAACTGTCTAAATATGTAATACTCTATAAGCTACTATCAAGACAGAATGGGTTATATGGTAACGCTAAAACTCTTTTCTGGGGGTGACTGACTAAGTCATCCCCTTCTTGAGATTCTATTCCTATAGATGACTATTCATGATATCTCACCTGGCACCATTTTGGTAGGATACCCCATCTCGGCGGCAGCTGCAAGTTAGGACAAGACAAGGGGGTTTCATTACTGGGCGGTCTTCACTGTAAGACATTGGGCAAGCGGTTTTTGATAGAGATTAACCTTGACTTGACCTCTAGAAGGCCCTAAGCGCTAAAGCTACCAATTGTAGCTGCTCTACATCCAACGGACATTGCGTCTTCTCTCTCTTTCCCCGCCCGAGTTTATCCTCTGGAGAAAGAAGAACCCGGGTGGTGAGAATTTCCCTCCTCTTCCATGATTTTCTATTTTTTTTTTATTTAAAAGAAAAAAAAAAGGATCCCATTTTGTTTCCTTTAAGGTAAAACTAGGTGTTTTTGAATGAGTATGATTTTTTTTCCATTTTAGAAAAGGTTGGTAGTGTGAGTGATTATTATTATACGTTTTTGTCTTCTCATTTCTGGATCATTTGCCCTTTGGAAGAAGCACTGATAACTAGGACACCCTGACCAGTCTGGGGTTAACCAAAAATGTAGAAGAAGATTTAAATAAAGAAATTTAATCCAGAAGAATGAAATAATTGTGGACAATAATAAATAAGTCGCTACGAATATATAATAGAAACGAGATAATAATAAATTTAAAAAGCTTTATAAGATAATATGAAGATGAAATTAGTAATGATAAGATATGTAGAGTATGAATTCAAATCAATTAAGAAGGAACTTGAAATAAGCATAATAATTGTTTAGAAGGAAACAAAAGTGTAATAAGCTAGAAGTGAAAACGGGATCGGGTGGAGTAGGACCAGGGTCAGGAGTGCCCAACGCCCAATAGGCACAGGATTGGCGTGTAGTAGTACCAGCATGGCAATGGTTAGTGGGCTTTTGATAATAATTATGCATTTTAATATAGCACATTTACAGACAATACCAAAAAATGTATAATACTTCAGAAAGTTGGTGTGAGAAAACCATGCGCACGGACATTTAATATCATATGTATATGTCTAAGGTAAAACGGGCCATCATAATCATCTCACAATATTAATACATTGGTTTAGTGGGTGGTAGAAGCACACAATGTCTTTGTTGGTAAGGCTCTTGCTAATCGGTAAAAACCTTGAACTCTAGTTCATCTACTTACTTATAAAAACAACACTCTAAAACAGCTCTAGTTGATAGCAAGCAAGAGGCCATGGAGGCCGTTAGCAATACACCAGTAAGTTGAATACTCCGGGTTAATCAAGCGCTTTACTAATCGGACAACTACTATCATACCAAGTATAGAGAGCGTTCAAAGCTATAGGAGAGAATTATCAAGGACAAAAATCTGGTTCGCTTTACAACACCAAGAACTAGTCAAAAATTGAGTGAAATAGGTTGGTCCTCCTATGCTGAGCAACAACAGCCTGAAGAATAAATTTCGTCCCGCTTTGGAATTTTGAAAAAGAGAGAATTTGAATTTTTTCTCACCCCAAACCCTAAGTATGATCCCACATTTTTTCCTTTCCATATATATTTTTTTTTGCTATTTTCTTTCTTCTTTTTTTCTTTTGCTCTGACCAATAGGAAGAAATGTAAGTAGTACCTGCGGCAGCAGTGCGCTGTGTATATTGTTCTCTGTGCATTGGGGAGTTACTCATGGGCATAGGAGACGGTTCGCTTCTTGTCACGCCGCTCACGGCATGTGCACTTGGAACGTGGCTAGTTGGGGCGGCGGCGGCATAGTCTGCATAGTAGGCGGCTGCCGCGGCAGCAGCGGCTGCGGAAATTTGTCGCTCAGCAGTACCCGGGGTGGGGGCAGGCAAGTACCCGTAACCAGGGAAGCCTGGGTGCAACACACAATGAACCCTCAGTCAAATCAAAATAGCCAACTCGTGGTGGTATATTCATTCAGGGGGGTCCCCACCACAGCAGCAACATCCTACCAAGCTCCACCACTAGCATGACGTACAATTTCTCAAATTTATTTCTTCCGTTTTTGTTGTTTAAATAAAAATTTGAAAAAAAAAAAAAAAAAAAAAAATTGCATCGAAATATTTTTATACTAAAAAAACCCGAACGCTAGACCACCAAGGCAACGACGTCGTCTAGTACCGGAAGTACGTCGTGTAGTTACGTCATGAGGTAGGAGCAGCTCGTGAAGGATCTTCCTGCTGAGGGGCCCCCCAGCGAGAAAGTCATACCATGCAAGAACAATGTCTACTCAGTCTGTCCTCTAGCAACATATTAAGGTAGTCAGCCTTACTTATTATTTTTACATGGGTGTTGACACCTCCACTGCCTTTTTTGTTCATTTGTAATTGTGGTGAGGAGTATTTCGCTTTCAAGAATTTCGTATACGCCATTTGGCTGTCTTCCCACCGCGCGTCCTTACTTACAAAGTCTCTCATAATGTTTTAGTAGTATTCCCCCTTCTTTTAGTATTATTCACGCCCGCTGATGATGTAAATCTAGCAGGACTTGCTGCAGACGTTAAGAGTCTCTGTGTTGGCCCCCAAGTTGTTTTGCAAGGGATCGCTGAGATCTCTATTTTCGTGATGGCTTGTAGCCAACGCTTATTATTAAGTATATATAGGGGTGGATGGATGGATGGTCCTTTCTTTTCATATAAAAGGCTTCCCGGGTTGCACACCAACTAAGGATATGATCAGTTTTTTTTTTAATATTTACACACCGCACACTGCTTGAACCCACAATATAAAGAAGGATGATGGTCAATCGTGGTTTGTTTTTATTTTTTTTAAATTATTTTCCTACTCAGCGAATATGTTGGCCAAATGTTTCTTAAATTTCGATTTCTTTGAGCTATTAATTTCTTCTTCTTTTTTTAATTTAAAAGTGAGTGGGAGGATATATGAAATAAGATGGAACAGAACACTTATTACTACAGACAACGACGAAGCTGCAAGGCCACGCTGGAAAGAATCTACAATCAGAAATTTCCAAGGACCCAGGCAAGTCTCTTTGTCACAAGTAATCAAAAGTAAAAATAGTAATGAAAACAGCAAAAAAATCTCTATAATCGATGTTATGTATGATGATGATGTAGAATTAGAAACACGGTACATGCATATAGATATGTATATATGATTTATACATATATATAAGGAAAGCACTACCCATCTACGAAAGCAGTTTGATTCAGAGTGTGCTGTGCTGAGAGATCCAATGTCTTGTATATAGGAGGTCATGCAACCATGACAGCGGGCGCCGGAGTTAATGAATTGGGGAGTCCAGTAGTAGTGCTCATAGCAGGGAGAGTTGTTTTGTTATTACAGTTAACCAAGTGACTAAAAAGTTGCAACAGGAGCAGCAGATTGCAGCGCATATCTTCATCTCCTTCTACTAGTACCGAATAATGGGATTATTATAGTCAAATAACACTAACAATGGTGATGACGATTCGGAAATTTTTAGTAGTATAAGTAGTAGTATTGCTTTGTTTTTTTCTTTCTCAATGATCTTACAACAGTTAATAGTGGACAGCGGTGGGGAGACATCAAAGAGTGCAATCCAAAAAAGGTTGGTCAGGAGTCAACCCCAGTAGAACTACCAATATACCATTGTACACAAGGCACCGCCACACAGCCAACAAACGGGAGTCATTATTTCGTCTTTATCGAGAAAAGAAGCGTGGATTCCAAGGTTAAGGGCCTGGTACACTAAGCCGATTCTCACCACATACTTTAGTGCAAAAGAGTCCGCCTCTGCGGCGCAAAATCGCTTAATGAGAATCGGCTTAGTGGACAAGGCCCCTTAGGAACAAGAGTTGATGCACTTGATCTACTAACGTTCAGTCTTAAAAATCATTTATCACGCAAACCATCTATTCTTGTTTAGAAAGTCTATCATTCGCTCTCTTTCTCTCTCATTTGCTGTTAGGTTCGAGTAGGAGGTTAACATCTAGGAATTCACATGATCATTATTACATTATTACAAAGCAAGGAGTCCGATTAGGGTGGGTGGCAATGCCTAGAGTATACGTCCATAGGTTTAGCTATAAACCACAGACATAGAAGTTAAATAACTGTACTAATTACAGAAGTAAAACTTAAGGATTGGGCTATGAGAAGGGGATGATCTCCTCCTCCCTCTTCCAACAACCCAAACTAACATGAAGTGACAACTTTTTGTCCAGAATTGAAACACTCATACATGACATGTAGAATAGTTAATACAAGCAGGGTCAGGACGATGCCTGTGTGTCCTGCTATAACTACACGTAACACTAAGCATAGCAGTTCGACAGCAATCCACACTTAATGAATAATCTAACATTACTGGCCTTCCAAATTAGAAATACCAACATCAACAATCTAAAAAAGCTCTGGTTTCTCTGTCTCTAAAGGTTGTTATCAAAATTGGAGGTTAAAAGAAGTATTGTGCCACATCGAATAATTGATGAAAGACAATTAATGACGCCACAATCTAGTATTACGTCACAGGTAGCTCGCACCCAGCGCTCTGGTATTGACCTAACGTTCAAAATGGAGGCAAAGAAGCAGCCCCCTTCTTCTTCAGATTCAAAATATACAAAGATTAGTAAAGTCAGGAGGAAAGTGAGAGGTTCCAAAAGCGGCTCAAGACTTGTGGGGTGGTCTGTAGTATAGTAGTAGGCCTATAAATTGAGGCCAATACTGACTGGGCAAACCTTCAGAGAAGGGCTTGAGCTTCTTCGTTCTTTCTTTCTTCAAGAGGAGGAGGGTGGGAAAAGTGTTTGGAAAAAGTTTGATGAAGAATCGAGTCTGTCCTTACGCTGAGTCACATGAACTACAAGTGGAAGCCGGTGCAGCAACATGGAAAAAATGGACGTCAGCTAACATACGAGGAAACCGAGTCTGTTATCAAGGGAGGATGCGTAAGGGGGAGCTTCTGATAAGGGGATAATATGATATACGGGGGAAAGTAGGATTGGAGTAGTAGTAGTAGTAGTCAACGGGGGCAAAGTAAAAAGGAGGAATAATCATACATATGAATAAAACACCTTCGTTTAGACTACTTATTATGAGAGTGTGAGCACAGGCAGTGGTCTGTTCCTTACCCTGCTGTCCGAAACCCATGTAGGGTCCCCGGGGGGCTGGGCGCCCCCCTCGCGAAGACGCCCCTCTCATTGAGGTAGCCGCACTCATTGTTACCCCAAGCCCTGCAGCGGTAACAGTTGACTAATAGAGTAACCCTTGGTTTATCAAGAAGACATTCCAACGACAAAATAAGGCTGCAGCAGCTTATTATTACTACTAGAGAATGAATCTAAGTGTTTAAAATCAATTTTTCCTTTTCGAGCACAATAGACAATTCAAAATAGAGGTCGCCGATAATTTCTTCTTCTCTTTAAAATAGCGAGAGCTTGAATTCTTTTCTCTCTTGGAAGTGAAAGCTAGTCATTATTTTTCTTTTGTAGTATAAGTGTACTGGATAAATGATGACGAAGCAGGTTCTCCATAACATTCATACACAACATCGAAACTTACGGATAAATATACTAGAAATGGTGTAATTTTTAGAGTGGAAACAGGAAGCAAATAAACATGGTATATAAATATATATATATGATATAATATATAGATAGAAACTGTTACAATTTCTCGTTGTATACTGCTACAGTGCTCGAAGACATGCAGTTATAATATATAATAGGGAAGTTAATGAGCAAAAAGGGAGTTGTTTCTGTTATGCGAAAGTAAAGCCGCTCAAAAGGGCAAACTTTCCATACAGAGGCTTATATATATATGTATATAATACTGCGGGGGGAAGGTATCAAACTTACAATGAAACACGGACCAAAAAAAGGAACGAGATGGCCACGACGACATGGCGAACCTCCTCCTCTAAATGGAAGAGGCAAGGGTTTAAAACCATTCTAAAACCACTGCTTAAATTGTGCTACGATTTCTCTAGGTGGGCTCATGCACGAGTACATGGCAACTATAGAAAGATATATATAATATAATATATATATGGGGGCTCTAAAGAACAGCAGGCTGCCGGCATTCCACATTGTTTAACAAGAGACAAAGCTTTTCAGATCATGGCCAATTCCTCAGAGTGCAATTCGGGGTGGCGCCACACACCGCAACGACGTTGAAGAGAAACACAAAAAACTGAGACATCAAAAAAGAACCGCATGGTTGCTGTCTACTGCTATGCTAGATGATACATATTTTTTTTTGGTCTTCAGGGTTGTCACGATCCAACCTGGTTCATCAGCAAAAGCAATCACTACGAAAACACATCCCCATCTCTCGCTAGGCAGAAAAATACTTATCATGTATACATGTATTGAGACCGTTAACCGGTCTTAATGTAAAGTCCTGCCCTAATGATGTCAGCCATATTTAGCTACCACTAAAACAAGATGCCTACACAGGTTGGGTTTTTTCCCCCAAAAATATTTTATTTCGAAAATTTCATCAAAGCCATGCAAAATGTTTTTTTTTGTTTTTATAAAAAAAGCCATTCAAAATGTTAACAAATGGTTGGAGTTAGATCTCTAATGAAATACTGTGGTTAAAAGCCAAGGCATCGTGTTTGTTGGGTAGGAAACCATGACTGACTGTTACAAATTGTAATCACGAAATATAGACGGAATAGTAGGCAGAAGTACAATAAGGCTGTCTTCCCCTGCCCAACTGCGTGCAGACAACCAAGCTTCCTACACCATTCAGCCGACAACATCAGTTATTAATCATATTGTGATCATATAGTAGCCAAAAGAACCATTATCAGGCATTTATGCAAAAGGTGGTCAATAAAAGGACCAGTCGGTTAAGGAGGAGTGAATAATGCAGAGTTAATATATTAAAGAAGAATAGAAGCAAAACAACCACAAGTGTTTCGTTATTAATGTAACACACAGAGAAGACCTAATAGGGTGTGGTTTCATTTTGGTATGCGCGCTGCAAATTGTTATTAGAACAAGGGGAGGGGGAGAATTTCATTTTCTTTCCATTTTTTAAAAAAAAATCTCTCGATTGGCTCTAGTTGCTGGCATCGTCTGCTGGTTGTATGTAGTAGTCACTAATCAGGGTGAGATTGGGGCTGGGATCACGCCTATTGACGACACCGATATGATTATTATACAGTAACCAACGTCTAGTCATCCTCCTCCACCTTCTTCTCCTCCTCTCACAAGGTCAGAAGAGGATGATGCTGCTGTAGACCACACCGGTTCAAAACTATTGCGTCCAAGAAAGGACTGCGATTGAACGTACCTGGGAAATAATAGCCGGGGAAACCTGGGTAGCCTCGGCCATATGCGTATGCTGGAAAGCCAGCCGGGAAGAATCCTGCAAGAAGAAGAAAAGAAGAGGGTGTCAAGCACAATCGTCAACAAGTTTGATTTTGATTTGATATGAAAATCTTTTATTTATCGACTATGGTACATGTGAAGAAAGAATTCGAACTGTCAACAAGAAGCCTATGGAGTGAAAGATATAAAGGTCTAGATATGTGCAATAACTACATTTCACCATAATAATATGTTATTTCACCATGTTTAATATGATATATAGGAGTCACCAGGTTTAATACAATATAAGGAGTCAGATAGCAGCAATGGAGATAAATGCAAGGATGAGTTCATGGCTGGAATTTCCAGTGGTAAAAGCTTTACATCAACTTATGGGAGAGTGAACTATGTCCCTCCCGGTGCATCAAGGGTGGCCAGGTTTGATAATACATTCCGCCTAATCCCATGACACTGCTCTGACAAGCAAGGTGAGGAGAGGAGCAAAGACCCAATGCTCTAGTCTGATTACAGCCATTACCACCAATCGCCACCGATCGCTATCAATCATCTACAAGGGGCTCACGAGTGATCCCTCGGGGGGTTCAGGAGCGGGGTGGGGGGTGAGATTGGGGGGTGGGTAGGGTTCCAGAAGGAAATGTATTTCTATCAGAGCCCCAAGCCCCAGCCCCTGTGCGTCCATTACCACCCGACCCACTTCATGATTGCATCGAAAGGATTTCTTCTTCTTCCAAGCAGCCACATCAGAAGCCAACCCAAGGGAAGCCATAACATTTTCAGAACCGAACCATCCTATAGGTACATGTTGACGGTGTTGGTCTTTGTGAGAGGAATTGGCCATGCAAATAATTACACACCGTCCATCAAATTTTAAATGTGGGGGTTTTGGGTGAAGCTTTTACATGCTTAAAGCTAGTCGCAGCTGTTTAAAAAGGTTTCTCCCGATTGCTTCATTCCTACGTCATTTCTACCGCAGGTATATCCCGATTTACAAATTCCCCCCAAAACCCTGATAGTTTTAAATTTTAAATACATATATATTATTTGGCGGCAAAATACATATTATTTCAGTCGAAGAGGAGGAGTATTTAGTTAAATGAGTATAATGTTAAGGGTTTGTTCAGCTGGGAATGTCACTTTAAAAGAGTGGGTGATGCATTCTGATGTAGCCTTTAACAACCGTCAACTACTACATAAAGGCCGTTTCCACGAGACCTTCCAGGTCATCAATCACCACTAAAAACCACAAGTGGTAAACAAGTCATCATATCTATTTTAGACTTTTTATTTGATGTAAATAGGCTTTATGAGCTCACTCTCTTGGGGTAGACCTCAACCACTGAAGCCGCCAGCAAATTGCCAAGCAGCTGTCAGTGCCAATGCGTTAATGGCCATTGGCCGCCAATCAAGAACCCCGATTTCACGGCGGATTCTCATTAGGTTCCCTCATAATCTTATAGTGGGGCGCAATACATTTCAGAGCCATTCCTCCGCTCACCCAGTGGCATTTTTGCCGGAGTAATATCTTTGCCACGACAGTGCTTGTAATTGGATAGGTAGTCACAAAGGCAGAACTGAACATGTTGTTGCAGGAGAGAGGAGGACTTTGGTTCTGGCTCAGAGGTTTGATGATGATGCTTTGGCGACGATGTTGTCGGTGAAATGGAAGCTTCAAACAGAATGACATGATGAGATGGGAGCCGTTCCATTCACTAATAATTATCACACCACTACATGACAATAAAGTGTAGGCTTCACACCAAATACATACCACATATATATATAAGGACAATGGCCGCCAGCCATACACAAGGAATATGCCAGATGACTGGAAGTAACTAACATAGGAAAGATGCATGGACCGGCCAGTTTTTTCTAATCTATCTTTGTGTATATATGACATGAGGGAAATTGATCGATCCACTCAGCATTCTACTGACCACTGGTACTAGCTAAGAGTTTGGCTTATATAGGAGGAGAAGCAACTAGTATTTAAGTAAGAAAACACTCCAGAAGCGCTATTAACTTAATTGCTCAACACTGCCAAGACACTACTACACAATTGAGTTGGTATACATGACAGAACTTGGATTTGTTCAGCAGCATTCAGAAGTTGGAAGTTAGATCAAATTCAGCCATTCCCAAACAGGGCAATTCTCATGAAGTGTTGTTATATCTTCGGCAAGAAATTGCGCCATGTAGAGGGATAATTTTATTTATTCAGGTCGAATCGAAAAAGGATTGATTGATTGATGTAGGTCTCAATTGTTTTCCGATCACGTTTTTGTAATGTAAAATGGGAATAGAACGGGCGGCACCTCGGGGTAGAACAACAGCCATGCTTTACTGCTCCTCTAGACCTTCCAGTAACTCGCAAACACCATTTTTAAATTGATTTTAAAGGATTGTTTCACAAGATTATAGTTAGCAGGGGAAAATAATTCATTCTGAGAAAGCTTATGCTTTATATCGGCCGAGTAATTCCAAAGTATTGGCATTTCAAAGATTATTTCTTTGACTTGTAGTCTTCTTGTACGCGTTTTCTTTTTCTTTTTTTTTCAAATCCCTGACTAGGGACATACATGCCTCTTTAAAGGAGGGATGTTTGCGAGTGAGTGTAAAAGGAAGGCCTTTCCAATTTGGCATACAGCCGTGCTGCGTAGAAAAGAAAGCCTCTTCATTATCCACTAAATGGGGGGAATATCGGAAAATCTATGGCCGGCCAAGGCGATCCGGATGTGTATATATGCATATATATGTAAAATATGTACAGGACCAGCTCAGTGCTCGCGCACTCACACTCTGTGGCGCGACAAGTCAGACGGGCAAACACCAACGGGGCAAGGTCAAGATGGTCAACAGTAGAGTGTGCTTAGAGAGTGCAGCAGACTACTACATACGGCCACTGACTTACCACCCAGAGGTGGCCTCGCCCACCAAAGCCCCTACCTCTTGCTGTTTGCGGTAGCATAACCTCCTTGGGCTGCGCCTTCTTGCATTCGACCTAGAAAAGAGACAAGGAAGTGCGGTCAATGCGACCGGTAGGAAGGAAGAGACAAGCTATAACCGTACCTGCAACCCCGTTCTCTGCACTCAGGGCCTGCAGAGGCAGCATCACCTCCTTCGGCTGCGCTTTCTTGCACTCCACCTGGAATAAGATACACTACTCAGAGCGGCACGCAAACCAGCAACAATGGTAACAACATTGACCAACAAATGAACAGCTAAAGGTCTTGAATAAATGGCGAGGGTTGTGGAAGGAACAGATGTAGTACCAATAAGAAATATTTATTTTTAGTTCACCCCCCCCCCCCTTCATATTTTCATCACCCACCCACCACAGATACTTTTTTTTTTATCACGAAAGCAAAGTTGAAATATAGTTCAAATGATTAAATATTTTTTTTTGAAAATTCAAATCTGTTCACTTCTCAACCCTATCTACGTAGATTCTTTTTTTAAAATGTCTATAATAAAATTGTTAGCTACTTGGAAGGAGAACTAGAGTAACAACAGCGTCGTGTATTTTCTTCAATCTCGTTTTTCCTCAGGTGACATGGCAAAAAGGAAAGGTTCACGCAACTTTGTTATATATAAACAACTACAAAAGGTAGGAGACAGCAATTCTATGATATCATGGACTTGTTGATAAAAAAGGTTGATGATGATGATGCAAAAAGCTCTGGAGTCCAATAAAAAGCGTTACTTTTCTAAAGCTAACTAGGAAAATTCCTAAATATCTCCAATCAACGGTGGCTAATCGTTCATAGATAGAGTATGCCTATATAATAATGTCAACTATAGGGCTTGACACATACACAGAACATCATGCAGCGGTAGAAGGCATCTATATAGCCTTCAAAGCACAAAGGGATGATATCTTCAGACATCAATAAGGTATACATTGAGATGATGATACTGGTTAGCCAAGTAATTTTTTTAAATCCAACATTCAAAAACATTTTGTGAAAAGTATCGTGTAGGGTTTCTTCATTTTGCCTTGTCTTCCTAGTAGGAAAGATGATTTAGTTCTTTATTTTATTTAAACTCCTCGGTGGTATACGTAAGAAACGTTAATGATTCTTAGCTCGCTTACTCATCCAAGACGCAAAAAAAGGTTATTTGAAAATTGCTTTGAGAGATGAAAGAATTCCAAGACATACCATTTTGTTATTGATTTCATGGAAGTGGATCTCGCAGACCTTGTCGACTATGTCTTCACATTCAAAGGTTACAAAAGCGAAACCTGGAAAGAGAAGAGAAACACGGGGGTTAATTAAAAGTTCACATGTACAGGCTTTTAATTGGCTTCATGAGCGGGCGGCAATGCAACATCAATGACATAGAAGTTAATTAAAGATTAGTCCTCGAGTCAAAGCACTAGAGGAAGGCAATATTCCCCATCCTCTCATATTTCTAGCACCAGACTCAATGTGGCTTCTACAAAATGGGTCAGATTTTTAGAAAATGTACAATTGGCAGCTGTACACATTTAGTAAATTCTGCTGCAATTTGGTCAATACTAGGTAAATTCGAGTATATTTGGCATTGCATTGACTCTAGCAATCGGTTTGGTTAGGTTGAACTGTATTTTGAACTTTATTTTCGTCTGAAATTAGGGTGATTTGAGAAGATTGGCGAAGTTGAATTGTACATTTACTGAAAATCGGACACACATGTGGCTTCTACAGAGCTCACTCACTCAATGAGCGACTTTGGACGTTAGAATTTTTCTCTTTCCCAATGATCCATACATTTACAGCACTTGCAATTTAAAAGCTATTTCAAAACATCCACTTTAACCAATACAGGCTGAATAGAGGTTTGAGAGATAAGGCACAAGAGAATATATACGTTATGCTGGCCGGGGCCGGGTCCATCAAAACACTAGACGAGAATGGGGCTATTTGGGAATTTATTTCTTGGCTGAGGACAGAGGGGGCACCATTTGTTATTGTAGGCAGGCCCATGTTCCAGCCCGTCCTCGCAAGATTGGGCCGAAGGTGCGTTACTGGCTCTCTTATCTGGGATCGAGATGATAAGACCCCGCATCATCCATCAGCCTTATCTTCATCAGCATCAGGGGTGGTACTGCACGCTTATCAGCCTTTGTCACGTGGTCTACGCCACCAAGCGGCAAGGAGGAACAACTGATAGAGATCTTGACGGTGAAAAGGGAGGGTGGTGGGAGGAGATCAGGGAGAGGAGATGTAACTTTTCCTGGGAAACAATTCTGGGTGCTATTAACTGGAATGGAAAAGAGGAACAATTCGAGGCGTTGGCTGCCCCGGTACCAAACCATTCCTCAACATACCCATCAATTCTTGGGTCCACTGTTTGAACCACACGCTTAAATTGTCTGGCCCATGAAGAGATCTTTTTATTTAAGGGTGGGTGGGTGGGTTACAAAGTATCTTGGACAGCAGAAAATATATTAACTTCAAGAAATAATGATGGTCAAATAAGTATTGGGCATTTCTTCTGTCCATCAATTGGAGCTTTGAAGGGAGGAAGGAAGGAAGACAAGACACAATGTAAGCAAGAAGAGAATCATCCAAGCTACCGGCAGAGATGTCATATGCATCCCCGGCGCGTTCCAATTACACAGGCAAATCAAGCCAATACACATGCATTTAATCATCATGTAGCATCCTCCCTCGCGCTCATTATGAGGCCTTTTTGCCCGGAGACCTTTATGGAAAGGCCAGGTGATGCATTGGATCCAAGCCTGACCATACGTACACCCGTAATGAGCTCGCTGTGCAGTTTGGGCTTATCGCAGGACGCCCTGCAAACTGAGAGGCTCTGTAAATAATTGGACACGAACCTGCCGGCCAGCCTAATATGGCCCTCACTTGATATGCATTACAACCAATAGACTTAATTATCACTAGACAAGGCTATTCTTTACCCACCAAGCTACCAAGCTCGGGATATAGGTGGCGCAACAGACAGAGCCTGCGTTCCAAGCTTGATTCGCCAGTATGCCACAAGAGGACTCTGTGATCTATGGGAAAAGGAGGATGGGGCCATGGACCTCGGCTATCAATCACTGGTCATGGATCCTGGGGGTCGCTCACGGCGCCCTCCTTTGGCAAATAACACACTCACCAACAACGCCATCGATAAGTATACTCCTCTCACAACGGCCATTGCTCCTCTCCTTCCTCCTCCTCCCCAAGTCTACGTACGTATCCCCCGTTTACAGGAGGATGGGAATTGGGTGTTCAGGTATATAGGGAGGGGGAATCTAGCACCAGAAGTGCTTCTGAAGTAAGGTTGAAGCAATATGGATGCTTATTTTTCCCAGCTTAACCTGCGACGAGTTAAATGCTGATTGCCAAATACATGGAGAACTCTGGGGGTGAAGGGGAAAATAGAATGGAAGTGGGGAGGGAGGAGGACGTAGAGGGATGGGATGGATATGATGATCATAATAGCTAAGGCATGCAAGATTCCTTCATTAAGAGATTGACAAACAGACTTAGCCATCAATTAATTGCCCGTCTACTGCAGGTGGGCCCCATTAGTCGTGGCCTTAATTAGAAGCGAAGACAAAATACCACCAAAGTGATTTTTCTTCCTCTTGTACAATAAACGAGATTCCGGACACCTGGTTTTATGGCTGCCGCCACCGAGGGATTCTGGATGTGTTGTAGTAACTCTATCACGAGCAAATCCAGTCATTTATCGCCTAAATGACTAATTTGTTTCCCCCAGAGTGTACCAACAGCAACAGCAAAATCATTTTAGCCTGATCATGACTAAGCACCGCTTGGCTTAAACTGACGAAATGTCGTCTGCTTCAGGCAGCGCATGACCTTGACCTTGTTGGTCAGTGAGGGAGGCACTGGGGAAAAAGCGGTACCTGAGAAACAGCCCAACACACCACACCCAACCAGCTGATCTTAGCTGCGTAACTATGGCAACGAAACGCTGTCCATTCGTCTGTCTCTTGAAGCATGTTTTATTGTGGAAAGGAGCCCAGGAGCCAAGCCAGGCTAGAAATCAGCTTCACCAGAACGAAGCCCTCCTTGATACCTTCAAGTACACAAAGCCTAATCTTCCAAAGGCATTAACCCACATTGACTGAGGAGGGACTGGTGTTGGGAGAAGAGGCAGCATTATTTTGAAAGCTAGTTCAGGCATGTACATGTATATACCGCTGCAAACCATCCCAATTTAACTCTTTATATTGTCAGAGGGTCGACGTGGGTGTATTTGTGTGAATTAAGATGCCCAGCAGACGACATCTGCCAGAACACGGTTCCCCTTTCAACGGGAGCGACAAAATTACTTTTGATATCAGCAAGCAAACAGCTTGGAAGGGTGTATCTTCACTAGTTTGTTTATCAAAAGCGCACAGCCGCAGGATGGATGAAGCCTGGTAAATACTAGCCACTACATCCCCCACCCTCCCCGCACCCCCCGAAAAAAGAAGTCTAGGCCTATCGGACGCCGCACTATGACATCACCATGACGTCATTACCCCATTCATGGCGGAGTAGGGAAGCCAGCTGTTGAGGCGGACGATTGGCCGCCTACACGAAACTGGGCAAGCGAAAGTGATGGCAAAAACGCAGACTGCACAGAAGATTCGACCATTCAGTCATTCGATCATTCTTCTTGAAACTAGCGGGAGGCCACAGTGGAAAGTAATAGCTCCAGCATCCCTAAGATCTCCGGTCTTTCTGATTTTTAACTGGATAGCTCATCAAAAGCAAAGCTTTGACATCTTATATACACCGGTAACCAGGGAGAGAGCGGCGGCCCGTAGTAGTCTTGATTTCAGAAATATCTCTAAATCACAAGAACCAACACCAACAACATGATGTGTTCCAAAGAAAAAAAATCAAAAGGAAGCAATTCCTTAAACCACGG
Organism: Sthenelais limicola; assembly: GCA_942159475.1. Classification (NCBI taxonomy): domain Eukaryota; kingdom Metazoa; phylum Annelida; class Polychaeta; order Phyllodocida; family Sigalionidae; genus Sthenelais; species Sthenelais limicola. The sequence continues at coordinate 106,424,908 of OW804098.1, forward strand.
TAAAGCTCCAGATAGCATTATGTGGAAAAGAGCCAGCGTTATTCATTGTAAAGGGTGGGTGGGCAGGGGGCAGATTGGCATGGAATACAGCATGTGATTATACCACGAAGGGTTAATATAGCGAAATATCACATCGTGTCTTGTTATAGTAGGGGGAAATAGCAAGATGAAAGCAGAGGAAGTGGATGGAAGAGACATTCTGCTTATAACACCATTTAAAAGCTAACCTCCCAAGTCATCAACTCATTAAAATGTAAGATTCTGGTGGCGAGAAGGGAAGACCGGCCTGTTTTTCACCTTCATTAGTGCAAGGCTTATTTCAACACGCTAGGCACTGTGACTGAAATAGTTCACTTCAAACAGACAGCCTTTTTCTCCCCTCCGAGGATAATGATGACTTTAAATGCTTGTTTTTTCCCCAGTCATCGTGATCTGATTCTCTTTCAGCCTTCTCCTCACAAAAGCACCGTGGGTCGATAATACGGGATTTTTACGACCTGTCAGTGCGTCGCAGCCGCAGCAACTTCACTGATCACTCACTTCTACGCACTGGATTCTTGGAACAGGTTCCTTATAAATGGGTCCGATTCTCAGAAAATGTACCATCTACAGCTCTATACATTGAGGAAATTCTGTTATATTAGGCTGAAAAATGATGAATACCAGGTATATTTGGTATCGCATTGATCTAAAGTATTAGTTCTGTTATGTTAAACTGTATTTTGAAGCTTATTTTTGTCTTAAATGTGGGTTATTTGAGAGGATTGGTGAAGGCGAATTGTACATTTTCTGAAAATCTGACCCAAATGTCTCCCCGTTCCAGGAAACACACACCAAAGACACAAAGGTACTAACACTCTGCAGGGGCCTGTTTCATAACACCATGTTTTAAGCATAGCTAAGCATGGGACATTTGAAGTAAGAATATGTTATGAAACCTGCCCTAGACTTCTTCAGCCGTGCCTCCAGAACCTCCCTAATATAGCTCTTAGGTCCAATCCGCCAGATCAGATAATAATGGTATGTTGGCCTACTTCGCTAATCGGTTTCCTGGCCTAGGACTCCGCGTTTTAATGTGAATATAATGACATTTTTGGCAATTATAATGGCACTTTGCGGTTTGAGGCGAGAGGCTTTCCCTTCGTTTGAAGGGACTCTCTCAACGTTAGGTAGAGTAGGCTACATAACTCATAAGTTCATGGGTACACTGCATTATATATATAGTACACTGAATTATATATACATGAATATAAAAACAGCAGGCCAGTGTTCAGCAATTCATCAGTAGACCTAGGTGTGTGAGTACACATGCCTTGGTGTAAAACGGTACACAGTGAACACGAAATGCGTACACGGGAGTGATATCGCCAGCCTTTCATTTAAGCTGACAAGTTAAATGACGCAGATAACGCTAGGTGGCGGCACTACATCAGCGGGCCAGGTTTGCCCGCGCGCTCTCTCATCAGAAGCCTACTCGCCTCTCATACTACGAGCTTCCACAAACTAGCGGCAGCTCGAGGTTTTTTTTTATTTGTTGCTCTGCCACAACCAGCTGGAGATAGCCGTTATCAGTATAGGCCATATATTCAACATACTTAGCGTAGCGACTACATACTCGTATACCTTCATAGACCGCGCGAGGCAATATTATTATTGAAAGGTCATAAAGCATAGAACGAGGATAGTGAGTGAGTCAGTGGAGTTTTTCCCTCCATCATGTATAAACTATTACGAGCCTTTGTTTGTAACGAAACAAATATTTTCTTTTTATTTATACATAGGCAGAGCAACAACTTACGTCATGGAAAATCCAGGGCGTTCTTATAAATCACTACAGTCCAGTTCAACTATAGTATAGTCTTAAATGAAATTATATTAATTATATCTTAAATAGATAAATGGGTACCATTAATTTGGATATATCAGCGTTGAGTACTGGTGGCAATTTATTATTGGGACAGAATATATTGACAAACAAAGCCAACACTGCGACAAATACCACCTTTGTTTTTTAATCAAAGAAGGGTGAAGTCGGTATTTTTCCATGACTCAGAAAAGAGTTAGCGAAGGCGACAAAAGCACTCATAATCAGGGCATACAATGAATGCGCTGAAGACTTGCCATTGTTGCGGTGCTCGGGGGTTTAGCAGCTAAGGAATCTGCTACCTGGGCTTCGGTTACACCACCAGTCTAATGTGGCGAGGTTGTTGTCCTGCTGCACCCTTAGCACCTGGCTGGCCCCATTTAGCACCTTTCTACACACTGATCACCCTTTACATGACATCCTCTCCCCATCTCACCTGTCCATAAAGACCCAGTGGAGAGCATTGGCAGTTCGTATATATTATTATAAGGCCCTCGGGGGCTGAACAGCAAAAGACAGTTCTGCAAGCAATGATGGGAGTAAAAGGGTCTCCTCAATCAACAATGGTCTGGGACGATTGTCCTCCTCTTTTCTCCACCACCACCAACTGACATAGGATTTCTGGCCTGGGGGAGGGGATTCTAATTGAAATCAAGCTCCGAGATGCCAACGGAGAAATCACAACGGTTCTCTCTTCCACGTCGTGATTCTATCCCAGCCTATTCAACATCAGCCATCTGCCAATATCTCCACTCCACTATGGCCCTCTACCCCACTACCCCTTTCCCCCATTCTTGACAGGCTCTAGACCTGGTATATATAGAGGGGGCCCTCTGTAAAGACGCTTGATGCGATGACCTCGGAACTCCTTGCTTTGACCTTCTCATGAAGTCTAGAATTACTAAGTAAATCCCGTCTCTGGTGATGGGGAGATACTTCAAAGGGCAAGGTCGACCACTCACTGTATCATCTTCTTCTTCCAGCAGTAGCTGTTTGTCTAAAAGATCAAAACAGCCCCTCCAAATTTCCAGAAATATAATGGCGAATAAACGGCAATAATCCCAATATTAAATACATGAAAGGCTTTTTTAATGGAGCTCAAATGGTGGAGCAAGGAAGAGTGGTTCCCTTGAAGTCGCCTTATGCTTAGGCTGACTACAGTAGGACTACACTCCAAACTACAGGTCCAAACCGCCAGATCAGATAAAAATGGTATGTCAGCCTACTTCGCTAATCGGTTTTCCTGCCTAGAACTCCGCGTTTTAATGTGAATATAATGACATTTTGCTGTCTTAATGGAATCATAATGACTCTGAGGTTTGAGGCGAGAGGCTTTCCCTTCATTTGAAGGGATTCTCTTAAGGTTGGGCCTAGAGTAATTATATGCTTACTGGTCCCATACAAAGAAAGAACGGACGAGGGGAATGTATCCATTTAGCACAACAGAGCTTTGGAGGCTGGTTGATTAAGTACAGCATGAATCCCTTATCTAAAACACGAGTATATAGGGACCCGCCACTGGCCTCCTACAGGTGCGGATACGCGCTGAATTATTCACCAAGCCTGATGGTGGACACTCATAATCATAGTGTACTTAAGCATGGGATCGGTCGGGTCCTACCTTACGTGGTCGTTACCAAGATTCCTTAATGCCACTGAGTGTACATACCTGAAAGAAAGCAGAAAAGAGTCCATTAAGTACAAGTTCATAGGAGGAGGCGAGCGAATATATATATAGCATAAATGGCATATGGGTCAGATTTTTAGAAAATGTACAATTGGCAGCTCTACATATTTAGTAATTTGTGCTAAAAATATGATAAATTTTGGGTAAATCTAAGTATATTTGGTATCGTATTGATCTAAAGTATCAGTTATGTTATGTTAAACTGCATTTTGAAGCTCATTTTAGTCTTAAATGTGGGTTATTTGAGAGGATTGGTGAAGGCCAATTGTACATTGGCATAAACGTAGCGACACAAAATCGATTGTACATTTACTGTGTATATATCAATCATGGAAGATTAAAGCAGATTCTTTTTACTACTATTTTAACTCCCGTTTCCCAATATATTCCTCATAAACTAAACCCAGCAATATTATAGTAATCTTAGATATCCAACCGACTACATTTAAATACATGAATATGCAGAGATAATCTGGCCACCCACAAAATACCAAGGTCTGGGCTGGAGGGGGAGTATTTTTGTAGTTGCTTCACCAGTCCATGCTCTCATCCAGAGATTCTAGCGGGAGTAAACTAAGCCCTGATTTAAACAGAACCTCTTGTATTAATCATTATTGGCGATGGCTGCACACTAGTACAGCAGTAGAGCTAGGGCCAGCACTCAATCTGTGTACATATGTCTCCACCTCCCTCTTGTTTGAGCTAAAGGATCGATCACCTATGCTGCTATTCCAGATACCCAACCTCGGCTCGAGAGAGAGGGAGAGAGCAAGGCTGGCGGGATGGTGAATTAACTAACCCAAGCATTACACTTTCCCGAGGCGAAGTACTCCAATGTTCCAACAAACACAGGGATGGAACTGTTTAATAGACTTTCTATACATAGTTTAGTTAAATGGATATACTAATATATGTTATGACATGAAGGAAAAGCTTTGGTCTGGTAATATTTATGCATATAAAAAACATGTTTTGGGAAAGAAAGCATTCTTGAACGCTAGGTCCAAACCCTCAGATCAGATAAGAATGGTTATATCAGCCTACTTCGCTAATCGGTTTTCTGGGCGTTTTAATGGGAATTATAATGACATTTTGCGGTGAGAGGCTTTCCCTTCGTTTGGAGGGACTCTCAACTTTGGGCCTAGATTGTGAAGGTAATATTTGAGAAGTGGAGGCAGTGTTCTCTCTCACCCCCGGAGAACACCTGTGGCAGTAGTTCTCTGTCCAATCGAGAGAAATCCCACGATACGTCCACTTTTTGCTTATTCTAATCATATTTGCAGTGAGACAGTGTCACCTCCGAGGGCCTAAGTCTTTGTACTGGGAAGACCTTGTCATTTTCACTTAGCCGCGCCATGGCCCCGGCCCGGGGTTGGCCTAACAACCAAGCAAAAGGTCTGGCATGTGAGTCATTTGAAAATGTGAATCGAGGCATTCTCATGTCACTGGGATCCGACTTCATCCCCTGGCAAGAAGCATTGCTCGTGTCATCATAGACATGGTGGGGCGTAGGGACTTGGGGGATTTAGCTGCTACAGAATCCACTCCATCTCCCCGTCCGTCACATATACACAGTGTTCGCCCAAGAGTTAATTCGCAGCAGAGTCATTACATGAGCATCTCCCAGGCCAAACTTCTTTTTCTTGAGATCCTGAAAGGCGCTCAGTCCCGAGTGAAAACATAATTGAGATGAATGTGGCTTCTCTGGGTCAAGGACCGGGTACGTAGGTAGATCTCCGCAGCAGCCAAAAGGGACGGCATACATCAGGGGCAATTCGAGGAAAAAGAAAGAGAGATACCCGAGATCCCATTGCGGCGATGCTGACAAATTTTTGTCTGGATATGAAGGGACTTGTTGGAGGGTCAGGTCAACACCCATAACCTGAGGGTTGTTTGTCACTGGAGGAGTACATCTGTTACCACAAAGTCACTACTCCAGAACTATGAAGGAGGAGCAGCAGGAGGGGGAGGACCAGGAGCAACTCACTCGATCCACCTGGAGGTACTACAAGTATCTCAGTAGTAGTCCTCCGGGTGGGCTTGCGAAGATTCCTCCTGTCAGAGCTAATCAACAGATACCACTGGAACCCACCCCCCTTCTCCTTTCACTATGGCACCACTCTTACCTGGATTTAAGGGAGGGAGGGTGGTATGCAAGGTGGAGTAAGGAGGGGGTGGGGGGTGGAGGGGTCAGGTAGGTTAGTCTATTCCTCCTTCAACACCCACTCATTCACTAACTAAGCAATGGGGTGGGGGAAAAAATCTCCAGATCCAGAATGTCTCACTACGTCGTGTGAATAAAGCTTTTTTCAATGTTTTTCTAACCAAGATTAACAGCTTGGGCCAGGAGATTTCAGTTGTCATGGTAACTAAGGAGGTGAGGCGGGCAGGAGGGCGCAGAGGATGAGGCTGTCAGATGTATTTGCTAGTGTCTGAGGGAGGTTATGTATAGTTTAACTAACCAGCCTTCGCCCTCCTGTATTCATCATGCTTTGGTCTCAAAGGTTCGTCGGGTAACACCACAAGCTATTGCTTTCTTTAACACTGGCGGCCCTCGAGGCGCATTCGTCTTGGACTCGTCTATAATCTACGTTATAGCAGCAGAGCTTTGTACTTTTTATCATAATAAAGGTGAGGGACTATACATATACATATCAGATGAACGATTCAACCATATCGAACATACGGAATTATTCCATATCAAATTAAAATTTATTAAAAAAAAAAAAAAAATGTTCCTTGGAGGCTGGCTGGCTGATGTCGCACGCACAGCACCAGTGACCTTTAAAGCCCCACACATACTCCCTCCACCTGCTTAGAGCATCGTACGAATACACAGCGTATACTGGGATTATTTTGGAGGGGTGCAAACCAATCAAAGTACCAGCAGCGGAGAGGAGAGGAGAAGGTGGCAGTATAACCTTTGCGAGGGTGAGGGTGAAGCAGCACACTACAAAACCTTATTTTCTTCCTCCTCCTCCTCCTCCTCAGCCCCCGCCCGGAGCTGCTGGTGGTAGTAGATGTTGCGGCTGCTACTACTGCACCTTGCAACACCACGCGCCAGTCTCATCAAAGTACCCTTCTGACTGCCTTGTTGCCAAGGTAACGGCTTTGTGCCACCGTCCAGGTGTAACAGTAGCGATAGAGAACAGAGGGATGAGGCATGGGAGAGGGTCAAAGTTAGCAGGAGGCTGGGGGATGGGGGGTGGAGGTGTTACCTAGCACCACACACCAATATCATCGCACTACTAACCTCATACCTGGGTCAGATTTTCAGAAAATGTACAATTAGCAGATGTACACACTTAGTAAATTCTGCTAAATTAGGCTGCAATTTGGTCAATACTAGGTAAATTCGAGTATATTCGGCATTGCATTGATTCTAGCAATCTCTTTGGTTAGGTTGCACTGTATTTTGTACGTTATTTTTTTCTGAAATTTGGGTTATTTGATTGGCGAAGTTAAATTGTACATTTTCTGAAAATCTGACCCACCTAGACTATCAATCTGTTGTGGTCCATACCAGGTGAGGTGGTGATGGTAGTAGTAGGTATATTTTTTACCCTAAAGCTTTACTCCACGGTAGAGTTTGCTTGCTCCAGGTGATATCAATGAATGGTTGCTGCAAGAGTAGTGGATGGATGGATGTCCAGGTAGTTTGAATGGCAGGTATTGGAGCTGATAGTGAAACGGGTGAATGGATGGCAACTAATGGGGAGGAGGGCGGGAGGGAAGGCGCGGGAGGAATCGCGAGCCCTTCCTTGCTCCAATTCCAGGAGTGGCTCATATCTTCGCTACAACTGCTCTTGAAGATGTTCGTGAGAAAATTGTGCCTGGGTAATATATCATGTAGTTCTAGGTAACCGTAACGACTGGGAATATACGTAACTTCTCATTCACCTAACTTCCACCCCTGGCTCCCCTTTATACATGTATAGAGGCAACCTCGTAGTCACGGCAGTTCATCGTTTCCAGAAGAACCAACGAAATGTGGCTTAAAAACAACCCAATTCAAGGTGCCCTTCAGCCATGTCCAGCGCGCCATTTCAAACATGGCTGGCTCTGGGGGAAGACCAACTGGGAGATATACGTAACTTCTCATTCACCTAACTTCCACCCCTGGCTCCCCTTTATACATGTATAGAGGCAACCTCGTAGTCACGGCAGTTCATCGTTTCCAGAAGAACCAACGAAATGTGGCTTAAAAACAACCCAATTCAAGGTGCCCTTCAGCCATGTCCAGCGCGCCATTTCAAACATGGCTGGCTCTGGGGGAAGACCAACTGGGAGATAGGAGAGAACTGGACACTTGGAGGCAAAGTGAAAACAGAATCCTGATGGAGAGTGATGATTATAATTTTCTCAGGATGTTTAGCATTAAACCTAATTTTGTATATATAGCGCATTTCGTACCACACTTTGTATAAAATAGCAAGGCCAAGAGCAAAGATTGACGTTTCCTGTTTCTATCCAACTATGAAGTAAGCTTTCATAAAGAAAAGAGATGGAGGAGGGGAGGAGGGAGAGAAAGAAAAGAAAGATTGTGGCTGATGTAAAAAGACGTCCTATTATTGGTATGTGGTGGGAATATGATGAGTAGGAACCATCTGGCGTTAGGTCCATAATCCACGGGTGTTAACGCAACATCGCCAGCCCAATACACCACATCGGCACACGGCCCATTTAATAAAATGAAATGGAACTAACATATTCCAGACAATTCACCCTGCTTTCAGTCACTACTTATTTCTGTCCTTTCGTCTCGGATTACTCAATAGTTGATAACTCAACTCAGTTGTTATTACAGAAGATGTGATGTTATAAATACTAAATAAAAACAAAAAAATCATTTCTTTCTTCTAACCACGCTGTGTGCACATAAATTTGTATGACAATAGATAAATGTGAGCGTGGGTGGATGGGACAAGATGACATATGTGACACATGGATTCACCGAAACAGTGCATTAAAATACATGTGTAAATTACACATCCAACAATCTCCACAGGGGTACATGGAAGCTCGTGTCTGTCAATACGGGTCAGATTTTCAGAATACGTACAATTGGCAGCTCTACACTTTAGTAAATTCTGCTGCAATTTGGTCAATACTAGGTACATTCGAGTACATTTGGCATTGCATTGATTCTAGCAATCTGTTTGGTTAGGTTGAACTGTATTTCGAACTTTATTTCCGCCTGAAATTTGGAGGATTGAGAGGATTGGCGAAGTTGAATTGTACATTTTCTGACCCATATTCAACCATGAGGAGATGGCAATGAGAAGTTAATTTGTAGGCTACTTCAGAGAAATGGGGGAAAAAAACTACGAGTAGGTGTGAAATGTCCCATGGGTCTGCAGATGCCCAAATGCCTGATTAATGCTCATAAGGCGTAAAATCGGCCAAGAGAATGAGTGGAGATTTGAGCGTTTACAGACAGGGTCAGCTGACCTTCTGGCTGCCGGGCCCCCGTCACGGCCCGATTGGCACCCCCGCATATACTACTACCGACTTGTCTTTGTGACCCACTTGGCGCCGAACCTCACTCACACACACACACCTCACTAGTACTACTAGTAAGCCGACATTCCAGCGTTCTGCTTCAGAGATGTAGAGAAGAACTAACTAAAGACGGCACGTGGTCTAGTCGACCACGTGGTGTGTGTATACACATGCCTGTAGTGAAGTAATCATTGTTAGCGATATTAGGGAATATTTACGATGTAAGGCTAAACCTATGGGGGTTTAAGTACCTAGTAGTTTCCCCCCCATCATGTACTCGCAGCTGATTACTACGATAATCGACCCTTGTCCATTCAGAAATTTGGGTGTACCAGTGACCCGTTTTATGTGCTTGCTCCACACACCCCATAAATCCTGAGGGGTTTTACAACGGGGGAGGCAGCAATTCTACTCGAGACCTTTCCTCTTTTCCAGCACAAAACGAAATGGGACGTTTACGACATCTGCCAATACCGAGAGCCGTTTTCCGGCAACTAAAACTAACTCTAAAAACCACAAAATTTGCCGAGCACTCATGATACATGCTGTTCACCGTATAACCAAGCCATTAAACGCCATTCATATCATTAAACATAATAGCCACCCCGACAAGCCTCCCATCAGAAGCAATAATGCTCTTGAAAGTCTTATCACCAGCAATCAAACATTCATAAGCAGACATCAAAACATGTATTAATTAGAGATCACAACACTGGATGTTTTGATAAAGTATACATGTAGTCCTACAAGCAGCCATGTGTTGTTGATTGTCCTTCTTTTCATAATATTTTGGGGGTGATAGTTAGTAGGCCAGTTAGCGAGGAAGCTTGACGGTTTGTATACTCATGAACGTACCCAGTGACCCTGGTCAGACAGTGCCCAGACTTTCCCCCCTCTTTGCTCATAAACTTTCCCCAACACAACAACAAACCAAGTCACTCGACAAGCACGACCCGCCCTCGGCTCCCGCCACAACCTTTTATTGGCCATTTTTTTGAGTTGGTTGAATAAACAAAGAGTGGAATAATATTTCTTGCTTATAATACAACTCCCTGTTTAAAGACTCCCAAGAGGAGGGAATTTAAATCTAATATCTAAATAGCAGAGTGGCCAGATCAGAGGAGACACTCTAGGTCCAAACCGCCAGATCAGATAAGAATGGTATGTCAGCCTACTTCGCTTATCGGATTCCTGGCCTAGGACTCTGCGTTTTAATTGGAATGACATTTTGCGGTCTTAATGGAATTATAATGGCACTTAGTGGTTTGAGGTGAGAGAGGCTTTCCCTTCGTTTGAAGGGACTCTCTCATCTTTGGGCCTAGACTGGAGACGTGTAGGCCTATACCTGCAGTGTGGAGCTGTCCCAATACAGAATCCCCCAACAATTATATTCCCTTTGATTCAACTTGATGCATCGGATTTTATGGGAAGAAGAAGAAGTGAGGCAGTGGTGGAATGTGGACGCAATTACCATAATGAAGTAATTATACGGATGTAGTCCCTCATACAAACACCCTGCTGGCCATTATATCAAGAGCCACCCCGCATTCTACAAGGCTTATTAAAAGTGCAACAGTGGGAAAACTAATTAACATGGTATTGCTGGACTCAATTGTCTAGACACGCTGCTTTGATTAGGTCAATCTATGTGACAGGAATCAATGGAGTATCAGTATGTGGCCTGGGTGTTGCTGCAGGAGGAGGAGGGGGAGGAGGGCCTTAATATACAGCGCTCTTCCAAATAAAAGGGATAAGGAAAGGAACTGTCCAGAAATCGAATAGAGAGACCTTTCCCTTCCTTGCGATCTCATGAATTTCAGGCCCGGAGCCGCGCTGACCATTTCCCTCCAATAAAAGTTCCTAACAAGATGTCTGAATTTGCGAAGCAAAACGAAGTCAAGTTGGACGGGCCTGAAGCGATCCAATGGCATTACAGCGTGTAACACCATTTCCCTAGCAACTGATTGCGGAGAGGGAACATGGCGCTCGCACTTCGCCTAGCCACGGGACATTTACACGGGCCAAATTCACAATTTCCATGGCAACCGCAAACAGCAAACATGTTCCATCTGGCTGTCTGAATGCCCAAGTGAAAATTGATTCATTTTCAATGCAGACCTTAAGGCAGAATCGCTTCATTATTTGTCCCCGGAGTTTTTTTCTTGAGTTTGTTTTATTCATTTCGAAAGGACATGGCGCAGGAGTAGGACGTTATGCGCACGGCCGGTCAAGACCAGCGGCGGCCAATTCATTTTTGCCAATGGTTTTCATTCACACCAGGCCACTTCTAGATTGATATGGCCAGACAACCTGTCCCTAACTCAATCCAACCTGAAATAAGACGGCTAAGACCAGTCTTGATTCACGGGGCGGGTCGCCGCCTCCTCCTCCTCCGCCTCTTCCTTCTTTTACCCCATGAAGGCAACTGTACAGTGTGCGCTTCTTTCAGCCCAACTATTCTTTACGAATGGATGATCGCATTTCACCGATAAAGGCCCAACATCGGTGCACGTTTCTCAATGACAAGAGCAAACATCGCTCACCGCAAACCCATTTGGTGAGTATCGCGCCACAAATAAGCCTAGCCCAACCAACAGCAGTACTTTGGTGGCACATTCTTTAACGGGGCTAAGTACGGTAAGCGTATGCGAGTCACAGACTTGCCCGCGATTTAATGAGACTGGCAAGAGTCGGTTCTAATTACGCACTTGAGGCTGGTGCACTTCTTGCTGCTCTAATTCATTAGTGATCCAAGTAACTGATATCCATCAGGCACAACGCAATCAGTCTACACTGTTGATATTACACTGGGACAATGGGTCGGCTCAGATATGAGCGAGACCGTCTACCATCAAGCCCCCATCGCCATCCTTCAAACGTTCATCCACGTTTTGTGGGCGGAATCAAAAGCGCCTGTCTTCCAGAACCTATCCCCAATAGCAGCCTTATAATAGGGGTCTGATTCCCGGTAAATTGCCTTGGGCTTACTGACAGCGAACGGGACAATGTCCCCCTAGACGCCGAAGGGTTCCCTGCGCCTCGGGTGACCGATGGTAGTAGTATATGGACATATTATTTTGGGGATGGCAGCAGCGGCGGTGGCTGTGGCGCAAAACAGTGTCACTAGAGCCTATGGGTGGTTCCATACTGTGCATTGAGTGGCAATCAGTGGCTAAATTGGACTCGCGGCTCGGTGCACATACGCGTGCTTCAATGCTTACAGAACATATAATATATATTCCACCGCCGAGATTTACATAGATATAAAGCAATTCATGTAACGAAATAAAAAGGGGACAATATGGCCGAGAGGCATAAGAAGAACGAAAGCGTTAAAATGCTTCCAATGTAGTGCAGCACAGGAGGGAAAAGGAAGGAAGGGCTGCTGCTTCTTAAAGCCCATTCAAAACGCCAGCTTCCAAGTGTACAATCCCTAATGGTGACATGGTTCTAGCTTTCCAAGACAGCAAGAAAAGCGCAGAAATCTGACACTTACTCAGTCACAACTCACTACTAAATGGTTCAGATTTCCAGATATTGCACAATCTACATGACTACACATCTTTCAAATTCTGCTAAATTAGAGTGAAGATTGATAAATACTAGGTATATCTGAGTGTCTTCCGTATTTCAATTAATCCATCTGGTTATGTTTAGACAGTATTTTGAACCTGATTTTCGTCTTAAATGTGGGTTATTTGAGAGAATTGGTGAAGGCGAATTGTCCATTTTCTGAGAATTGAGCCAAATCTGTTCTTGTTGCGGGAGCGGATGCCAAGCCGCCTACACACGGTGGTGCACAGGGGACAGATGATGTTGGCTTCCTTTACAAGAAGGACAGAAAACGCCAAGGCGGGAGGAAGGTCCGCCCTGTTTGCCGCTTGGCATTGACTAAAGGAATCTCCTGGCAGACCAGATACTCGTTAATTTGGTCTAGGCCGCCCCGGCCCCAAGAAACTTCTATTTGATATAGTACTCTGGCGGCTGCGTTCCTCTACACAGGAGGAGAAACGCGTCATATTTGTCCTTTTATTTAGTAGAACAAACACCTTAAATGGAGTGAGTGAGATTGGTTGCTTTACGCCCTTATCAACACATTAAAAGGTTATATCAAGGGCGGGAGGGCTGAGAGGGAGGCAGTTTATGATCATACCCAGAAAATAGAGATAGGGAAAAAAGGAGAGAGAGACAGAGAAAAGAGACAGAAAGGCACTTTATGGTCATACCCAGGACCACCAGCTTAAATGGGTTTTGGGTGCAACACAAATGAATTAAACTGGGGATATATTATAATTAAGCAGCAAAAGGACCCCATGCGGAAATAATACGACCAGGGCTTCCTACAGCGCTCCTTGCGGCTGGCGGTAAACCTGTTTAACTGGCCAAAATTGTTGACAAGTGAATTACTCAGCCCCCATTGCACTGTGTACCAGGCTGTCACTATCATAACATTGTCTTATCAAGCAGGTTTGATTCATGTTCGGGGCCAATGATATCCAGTGCGTAAATACAACCAGATTTGCCTAATAACAAGCTCGTTATCGATTATCCGGCACAATGGAGGTGGGTAGTAGCGATTTAATAGCCTCATCCCCCACACAGCCTCTGGGGATTAGAGGATGGAGGGGGTGCTTCAAGTGATCAGGGATTTTAAAATTCCTTAGAATAGCATAATACCTTACCAAGAAAATATCCTGTACTGGATGCTTCAACTATTCCATGTTTAAATGGTATATCCCAAATGTCTGTATTTCATATTTTCACATTTTGTATTTATTTTATATATTGAATCATGTAATGTAACCAAAGCATTTAGAAATCTATCCCTCTTGTCAAGGGAACGGCCGGAAGATCTGGGTATAAATCCTGAACGGTACCCAGAGGTTTGTCGACCTGTTCGTAAACAATTTGTAACCCCTTGATGAATAAAAGATCACTCTATTCTTTTCTAAGGGACCGGTTTTCTTGCCGAAAGTATACAATATCAAACGACGAAAAGCGTCACCTCCATCTCCCCCCCCCCCCCCTCTTCATCAAACACATGTACTCAACTTGTGAAGAGGCTCATTTGCCCGCCTAGGTAGGCGGGCAGGCGATGCTAGAATAAACTTACACAGAAAACAAATCTTTGTTGTTATTGACTGTGTCAACAGCTTCCATGGCGATCGGGAGCACTCAACCACTGGCTGTAGCCATAGCGACGGCACGCCTGGCTATTTATGGCTAGAATATCTGTTTAATAGTTTCAGAAGCTCTTTCAGGCATTGGCCAACACTACTACTACTCGCATTCTCAATACTTCAAGTTATAATTCTGCCCGTTACCCTGAGCCGAGAACCGCAATGACAATATACAATGAGATAGCATTCAGGCGGGGGAAGCCAATGTCCATAACGCAATTTACCAATACGCAGTATTAAAGATCACCATTCACTCGGGGGTGCAAGGGAAGCCAGAGACGAAAGGTTTGATTGTGTATTTGTTGAACTTTCTGCTAAGGATCACAGTAGGTAATCAATAATAAACCTAGGCATTCTCCGTATGCAGCATTCCCCCCACTAGAAAGTCGTACCAACCTAATTTGAATACTGACATTCCAGCATGACAGATTTCTATATTGGTAACAGTGATTTGAAGAAGAGTGCTGGTCAAGTCTGGTTGCTATGACAACCTCCCCAAGCAATCATTACAAAGCTATAGCAAATATGATCATAGCTGCTACAGAAATAGATAAAAGGTTGTAAGTACCATCACTTTAAGGATACAGGGAGGTAGAGCCAGGCCATCTCTTTATATACCATTTCAATTTCAATTTGAGGACAATTAGAGATGTTCTTAACAAATTATTATATTGCAAAATGTCGTTTCCTAATGAAAGCATACGTAATTCAATAATCCATTGCGAGTTTAGCTGCCTATACGCTAGGAACAGCATCTGCCGTTGGTGCCCGATAATTCTCCCACTTCCCGTTAACTAGCGTACTATATAAGCCATTTGCTAAATTGCATTTCGGATGGCGGAAACCTCTAAATTTTCAGATTGGTCAGGGGAGCACAATCAAATTACGTCGCTGACAATCAAATCACGCGGTCCTATTAGATTGCGCATGCGCCCCAAAAATGCACACCACGGCTGACATAAGAGCTCTCGCGAGACACCACGAGAGAGGGTGGCGTCTCTGACGTGAGGTGTCAAAACCCACCGCCAGGGGAACGCGCAGGCTGACCCCTGGAGGTTCCGCGAAGCCGCGACGTCGGCTTGTTTGGACTCCGCGTCCGCCATTAAGCGTCGGATGCTGATTGCTTGCCGTGCTCGCCTCTCCTCGTCATAAATTCAAAAGTGATTTGTCGCGATGGGACCTAACTGGTCACCAGGGCCCCAGTCAGCCGCAAGGACCAGCTTTTGAGAGGGCCTATAACATGTTTTAAAAGAAGGCTGGCTTACTTGTGGGCACCGGGCGATATATCACCAGCCGGACTGAGACTGTTATAATGGTCCTGTCCAAACTCCCCAATGATTATTACCACAACAAATGCCAGTCCGAGATGGGCTAGGAATAAATTCGGGCAGTGGAAAAAGGCATCGGGGAGGTCACACTCCACATTACTGATGGAATTTACCAAATGGAAATAAGTCTTATCTCTTGGTCGTATCTTTTAAGGGATTAAAAAGTGATTTTGTCTGCCAAAACAAACATGCCAGCCAGCAGTAAGGGGAGACAGTTCATTATGCAGCACTAATTAAAGGTTTCAATTACCGGGAGTGATGAAGGGTAACATTTTATGCCTTTAGATGATCCGCTGCACCAGAGCCAGACATGAGATGGGAAGATCAGGTGCAGTGGGGTGCACACCAACCAAGCGCACCAGTGATTCGAGCACGAGCACTGCAAAGCACCAGTTATGGCTCAGATTTTCAGAAAATGCACAATCTACAGTTCTACACATCTCTCAAATTGTGCTAAATTAGAGAGAAACATGATAATTACTGAGTATATCTGAGTGTAATCTGTATTGTATTCATTCAATAAATCTGTCTGGTTATGTTGAACTGTATTTTGAACCTGATTTTCGTCTTAATCAGGGTTATTTGAGGGGATGCCAAGTCGAAAACATTCCCAATAGCCGCATGGGCATTTCAAGAATCATTCATGTTTCATAATCAAATTGTTGGGCTTTTTTGCTATGTTTACATTTGTACAGCAAACCACTGCCACTGGATAGTATATCTATCAATATACTACACCAGACACACAATGGATAGTTTGGGAACAGCTTTCGAGGGGCGACACACATATATATATTCTGATATCTAGGTGAAAAGAGTGGGATTGTAATAGACGGAGCAATCGCATGTTAGCATACATTAATCTAGCAGTAATGTTACCAGGGATTAATTGATTTTCCCTCAAGAAGGTCAGCACCTCTAACTCCTATTCGCATAAGGCACGAGTGAGCAACGTGCTAGTTTTGACCTATGCCACAGGGACTATTCCATCACCACTCCAGCCCCTATAGTTTCCATGCACAGATTGCCAAACCACACCTGGGGTCTCTAAGTTTGTCCAATATATAGGTATGCTCCCTGAGTTTGTCCATTATATAGATATGCTCCCTGCTGTAGTCCAACGTATATTATCAAGTTTCCCCAATTTGAATAAGTAGGTTTTGAAATAAAGATCCTATGTTGGTTACAAAAAAAATCCCCAATGTTATAATTTAATTTAATGTACCATGTTTGACTTCTCTTATGTTTCCAATTCGTTTACTTCGCACACACTATATTATCATAGACCAGCCCAAGTTATTCTTAGAAAACGCTAGTACAAAGGGAGATGCAATTAATTTAGGATGGGGTGGGTGCGATCACAAGTCTCTTCTTTCATCAAGAAACAGCATGATGATCAGGGTCGCGTGACAACACATACTTATCGAGGAGAGAGTTGGAACTAATTGTTTTATACAGAATCAAAAATTTAACGCTGGTTTATTTTAATGAACTTCCCATGCCTTGGCCATTGTCTAAGGCGACGACTTCTGATCTGAAGTCATCATGTATAGGCACCATTAGTTATGAATGTCTGCCTTAATATACCTGCAAGTGTAAGCAAAAACAGGCACTCACTCTAGGTCCAAACCCTCAGATCAGATAAGAAAGGTATGTCAGCCTACCACACTAATCGGTTTCTTGTCCTAGAACTCGGCGTTTTAATGGGAATATAATGACATTTTGGGGTCTTAATGGAATTATAATGGCACTTTGCGGTTTGAGGCGAGAGGCTCTCCCTTCGTTTGAAGGGACTTTATCAACTTTGGGCTTAGACTGAACATGGCGAATTTCTCAACTCAAGCACGTGTGCCCAGTCTCTCTGGACAAGTGGTAAATGAAGCAGGCCTTCTGTGGTAAGCAGAACTTGCACTCACGGAGGAAAAACTCCCAAAATGGGGACTCAATAATTCATTCAACAGGGTCCTGTCAGGAAACGGTTTGCTTGTTTAAAGAACAGACAGCTCAAGTCAATTATTTTTAGCCAAGTCCCTAAGGGGTAACCTGGCGGAGGTTTTCTTTCTGTTGCCTCGGCGGGGAATTATGTAAGTAAATACACTCTAACGTCTTATAGTATATTTGCTGGCAAGTATAGTGAAGCTCTCCCAAGGCCTAAGTGTCTTAATTTTAGCTTTTCACCTGCATCTGGAGGATTATCTATGTAGTATGGAGATCCCCCCCCCCCAGTCCACCTCGAGCCCTCATATCAGATAAGAATGGTATGTCAGTTATTGGACCCCTACTTCACGAATCGGTTTCCTGGCTCATGACTAGGCGTTTTAATGAAATTATAATGGCCATTTGCGGTTTGAGGCGAGAGGCCTTCCCTCCGTTTGAAGGGACTCTCTGAGCTTTGGGCCTAGACTGACTGGCCGCTGAATGAATATCATGCCAAACCAGACAAGAGAAGGTAGGACTTACTAAATAGGAAGTTAAAACAAGATTGCTCCTCCTAACCAACAACTTTACACTTCAAGTTCAAGCAAGGAAATCGCAACACTTGAAGGTAATGCAAGGAACGTTCAGAGATAAAGTAGTAGGAGGAGGGGGTCGAGAAGAAGTTAAGACTTCATGTAGTTACGGCTAATTAGTCCCCCTATACGGAGAGGTGCTCGTTGAGTCGCTCACAGTCTGGGAGGTCGGCAGGACGACGAAGAGCCAATATGTTTCAAGTAGGCCTCCAGAGCCATCCAAGGCCGACACAATGTTATATGTCAGTATGGACACGCCGAGGTCCACTGACTAGAGCTATTTTATGACGTCATAAAGCAGAGCGTCCGTGTGACGTACGGGCCAGCGGGAGACATAACTCCCTTGCCTTGTAAAGTCTCCTCCTCGCCGACACAGACATGTCCTCATTGCTAATATAATCTTGTTCTAATCGACAAAAGGAACATATATATACAAACATCACAGTACTAAACGATAGCTTTATATGAAGGCTATGCTTTATCGGGTAGATTCTAGTACAGTTACCGCGGGGGCGAGGGATATTTATCGTGGGAGGAACGTGTCCATCTAAGATCTAAGTCCAAGGTATAGATCCTGATCCTGATCTAATCACAATGCCTTGGAGTAGTTATAGCACACGCAATTTCTGGATCTGTAAAACATATAGGTGGTCTAGGCTCTATCTTAGAGTAATATCTACTCTGGGGCTTTATATATACCATTCGTTCAGGACATAAACTAACACACCTTGTGTTGTGGACTTCAAAAGTGAACTCTTTCAGTACATAAAAGTCATGAGTGCATATGTGCTAGCCGAGCCGTTCTTTGTGCTCCGGTAATGTAGGGCAGCAAGAGAAAAGAGTTATACGATACCAACATAACCATCAGAGACATGTCCTCACTCCGGACACCAATAATCAGATCCATGTGTTGTGGAGGCAGTTAGCAATGAAGGTCGGCGCGCGAGGAAATGGGCCTGAGCTCAATCGACGATAATAGGTGCAATGGTAAATCGCCAGTGCATTAATAGCCATGGTTCTTCTAGGAACCTTACCTGACGCACACACACCAATGGTCATGTCCACTAGACATGATCCTGACCTTTCATAGTCGGACTAGTAGTCTGATCGGACTTGGCGTTTACCAAAATGTTGATGGCGAACTCAAAAAAGAAAATATAAACTTCTGGCTGCTGTTTAGTCTGCCCAAACTCGGCCGATGAGGATGCTTTTTAAGGTAGGGTATAATGAGGCCCACTAAAAAACCCACCCTATGTCAGCACACACAACCCAAGTCAATAGCCTTATCTGAATGCTCTCGCCGAGTACAGACCATATAATCCACAATTCTGCTTCTTTTTTTCCTGGGGAAAAAAGCCAGCCAGATGCAATGATGATACTGGATTAGTTTGTGGAGGAGGAACCTGATGGAAAGTATTACCCACGAGACAGCATATCATCTCTTTGTCTGGCCCTGCTTAGCAATATCATGGCGGTGCAAGATCTTATTAAATCAGCGCGCTGATGGAAAACCCTCGGCAAGAGACACCAGAATTCCAAAATAAATAACGCCTAGCACCTTGCAACACAAGGTGTCATCGGGTAATGAACACGCTGCTGCTAAAATATCCTCAACCAGAGCGGCTTTGTCTGATATTTAGTTTAGCCTCGGGAGCCAAGCTCAAATTTTAAGTTAGACCCAGGCAGGGGCTGCTTATGAGAGAGCGATGGAGAGGAGGGAGAATCGGGCGAAGCGACGTAAAACACCAAATCATGTCTTCTGTGTAACAGTGTTAAGCTTTTGATGCTTAACGCAATCGCCCACGGCTGGGGGAGGAAGTGACAGATTCCAGTTGACAGAAAGGTCGGATGAGGAGGACGAGGAGGAAGTAAGAATGGAGAGTGAAATACAAGCCTGTTATATTCATGCCATGAATATATTTATTATATTATAAACAGTAATCATTAATTACTATATATGTGAAGTCACTAGCATACTATATATCCTGCTTGTAACCATTAGCTATATATATATAACCACTCGTGTGTATGTTTCCTAGTCACACTAAATATAGTTCCTGTACTCAACCGACCTGGAGAAAGGATCCTTATATGGATCTGCCCATATATAGACATATGGGAATGTTATATTCATGCCATGAATATAGTTACTAGGTACCAGTTTAATTTGCATGACAGTTGTTACAACTTTTGTACTGGTCAATGTAAGCACCTGAATACCAATATAACCCCATATATGTGTATGTACCAATGTAGGCACCTGTATATCAATATAGCCCCTATATATGTGTATGTATAATCCCTAGGAATATATATCCTTGCATAGGCAGTGTCAATGATAACTATATATATACAGCCATCCCCATTGACTGTATGTCTATGTCTCTACTATGTGTGTCACTAATGTATCCATACATGTGTATTCCATAACCATATCTATAACCATACATAAACCCACATGTAAGTTGTTCACTCTCTAAGCCAACTGGGAGTAAGTGTATTGAGGGCCAATCAGAGGCCAGGACACTGGTAGGAAGAATTAATCATAATCCTGCATGCCCCCATATACAAGTGCATGCACTGGTATCAACGTTCATAACAGTGTACAGGAAGAAGGTATATATAGAGAACTCTAAATGAAGGCAGAACAGACACTACCCAGAGGAGACACAACGCGGAGGCTGACATGGACCATTGACCCACCACCACTACCCGCATCTCTATCGATGGAAGAAACTGGGACAAACTATTATCAGGAGCAGCTGAGCATGACCACTTTCCATGGATAATGTGTGAGCTACAAGTGACACATCAATTATAAGGCCTGTATCCATCACAGCCTGTCTGAATTTACCTGAGATTTGTACACTGCCTTTGTAACTGCAATGGGATCTTTATTGTTACAAATAAACCAAGATCTTTACACACAAATTGGACTTATTAATCAAACGGAGTCACATTGGCTATATAATACTCTGTATTTTAGTCAGTGTTGAACACGCGCGATATATATTATTAAATTAAATTCTTTATGTTCTCGAGCAAACCCCCTAGTTCGAAACATAAATGGTGACCCCTCGACGTGATTATCATGCCTGGATGTGATGACCTTCCCGTGCTGACCTTGGCCTTGCCATGCCGATCCATGATGACCTTGCCTAGCCGTGATGACCTTGACCTTGCTGTGCCGATCCACAGTGACCTTGCCTTCCGTGATGACCTTGGACCTTGCCCTGCTGCAACGAAGCCATACAGGTGTAACATCGCCCTAGCACGACCGCTACGATCTGACCAACCAACTTGGACTCCAAAATGACCTACATAGCTGTGACAGCGTGCATCGCCTGGTAAGTCCACTTGATTCAGTAGCTGTGTGAAATAGTGCATCATGTTCATTACCAATGTTTAAAAAAAGAATTCAAAACTCAATTTAGTCCTTAACCTGCAACAAGGGCAACCAATCCGATACTTAATCCAGGGATACAAGATAATCCAGTTAAAGTAGAAACGATAAAGAAAGGAAAGAAGGTTGATTTCCCGGCCCAGACTGAAAACATATTTGTAACTATGTCCGATATTGAAGAAACCACTGAAGAAGTTGTAAAACCCACTGATTCTACTAAACTTGACAAAACCAAAGACAAAAGCGAATCTAAAGGTAAAATCCCATTTGGAGCCAGTTCAGAGAAATTTCAATTTTCAAAAGCACCCTCCAGCTACACAACTAGCCACCCCCCTCCAGCTCATTCACCCATCCCCTCAACATTTTTGGTCTCAAAGCCGATTACAACCTCAATATGGAAAGCAGAATGCAACAAGCTAAAGGAAGCGGAATGCGACAAACTATCAATATATTTGCAACAGAAGGCGAGGGTGCCACACCCAAAGCTGAGCAGCTTTTAACTGAGGAAGATAAACACATATTGAAATTCATGTCAGTTGTGACCGGCTCCCGGTCAGCGGAGCGACATTGCAAAGAGGTTGGTCGTTGTGGAGTATTAGGAGGAGCCGCACGGCCTAGGGTGCAACTCGACATAGAAGGTATCCAAGTTGAGGCACTTGTCGATACTGGCAGTACGCATACACTTGTAACCAGCAAATTATATTCCCACTTACCCCGCTTAGCTCCGCTTTATGCAGCACCGAGGCTGCAAGGTATTACTGGCCATGGCCTGCCCATCCGTGGCGCCTGTGTATTAAAAATGGGTGGGCTTCCTACCCAAGTCCTCGTTTGCGAAGAAATGGGGGACATTGATTTACTTATAGGAATGAATCTGTGCAAAGATACATGCATTTTAGACTTTGTACATGGGGAGATGAAGTTGGGTCAGAAAACATACCCAATCCGACAGTCTCCTGGTCTAGATTTTGCCCCAGTCATGGCAACTTCAATAGTTCCGCAGACAGACTGCGCAGTTATTAATGAAACATTATTTAAATATAGAGATATTTTCTGTGACAAGCAAACGCCTGTCAACAGTGCTCCAGCGCTGCCACCCGCAGTGATCGAAACTGGAGATAATGCACCGATATGCCAAAACCCGTACCGGATGCCATTGTTGAAAAGACAAAAGGTTGAGGAATGTGTACAAGACATGCTCAACGAAGGAATAATCCGACCAAGTTATTCCCCTTGTGCGTCCCCGATGACACTGGTCCATAAGAAAGATGGGTCGACGAGATTTTGTGTCGACTATCGCCAGCTGAATACGATCACAACCAAAGATGCGTTTCCGCTGCCCCGTATCCCGGACAGCTTTGACCAGTTACAAAGAACTACAAGCGTTTAGTCCAATAGACTTAAAGTGTGGCTACTGGCAGAATGCCATGAATGAAGGATCCATCCCCAAAAAGGCCTTCACCTGCCACCTTGGCTTATTTAATTTTGTCCGTCTCCCATTTGGCTTGGCTAATGCCCCCAGCATTTTCCAGAGGGGAATGACAAAGGTCCTATCAAGCCTCATCAAGTGCTGTTGTTTAGTTTATATCTTTTAGTTTATATCGATATTGTAGTATTTAGCCGAAATGAAGCAGAACATGCACCGCACCTGGCTCAGGTGCTTGACAGGTTACACAAGGCAGGCCTCCAACAGAAGCCTAGCAAGTGTGACTTTATTAAGAAGCAGATAGAGCTTCTAGATTATACCGTTAGTGGAAGTGGATTTCCACCACAAGAAACATAAGTAGAAGTTATAAAGAACCTTGATCCGCCCCAAGACAAATCTGCCGTCAGAGGTTTCCTTGGGATGGTAGACTATTATCGCCAGTGCATGCAAGGATTCGCGACCCTGGTCATGCCATTTGGCAGAAGTTGCCATGCCCAAAACGAAGGTTCATTGGGGTCCCAAATAATAAGAAGCATTTAATCAATCAAAAAAGACTACAGGCAATCCAACTTGCCCAGGAGCTATTAAGGATTACCGACAATCCACTTGAGCTGCATATCAAGCAAAGGAACCGGCGAGTGCCAAAAGCCTCCCAGTAGGTATCTTTGTATCGGTATGTGCGCTCAATCCCGAGAAAGGCCAACCAGGTTTTCAGATACTCTCTAACCCTGAGGGAGTATTCTGTGTAGAGGAGATCGAAACTGGACGTGTGGTCCGAGTAAACCAGTGGAATGCCAGAGCCATTCCAGAAGTGAAATCATATGATGAGGTAGACCCACTACCTGCCAGACAATCAAGAGATAAGCTTCCCCCAGCGAAGCACCCCCACTACCGGTGGAACTAAACCGTTACATGCTAACGTATGGCACCAGCTGCTGTGATAAATGACAAGGTAGACCCATTACCTGGGTGAGAATTGCGAGAAAGCCTTCCCCCTAGCGAAGCACACTAAGTGCGAGAATTGCAAGAAAGCCTTTCCCCTAGCGAAGCACACCAAGTGCGAGAATTGCAAGAAAGCCTTCCCCCTAGTGAAGCACACCAAGTGCGAGAATTGCAAGAAAGCCTTCCCCCAGCGAAGCACACCAAGTATTAGAATTGTGAGAAAGCCTTCCCCCTAGCGAAGCACACCAAGTACAAGAATTGCGAGAAAGCCTTCCCCCTAACGAAGCACACCAAGTACAAGAATTGCGAGAAAGCCTTCCCCCTCAGCGAAGCACCCCAAAAGACTAAATGTATAGCACCAGCTGCTATTATAACCAACAAGGTAGACATGCTACCTGCTCAGGATTTTCAATAACTAATGCTCCCTCCATTCCCAAAACATGACCCAGCTCATACCTAATATTGTTGATCTATCCTGGATAAATCTGACTTGCTACTCAGTTTTGGAACATAAAAACTTAGGTCTCCTATAACATAGGCCATGGTGGATCTGGATTATCGTATCGGTGGTTTGGGAATTCTAGTATATAACGTAAAATATCTAAGGGCTAAATTCATATGCCAATTGTACACTATGATGCACACAAATGCTGCTGTTCAGGTGGACATGCTTGAGCCTGCTCCACAATAAGATTATCAATGGTCATGTACTGAGAAATCCACATATTATAGATATGTCAACATATAGTGAATATATATAACCAAACTTCTGTACCTTTATTGCTTATTTCATTGAATGTGTTTGTCCAGAGAGTCCTCCAGCAACAACACCCGTGCCGAGACCACAGACTTGTGACAATATAAACAATTGAGGCTTTGGGACAGAAACCTTTTTAGCCTGTGACATGTTGATAACATGATAACCCAAAGTAATATCAACATTACGTCCACCCAGAAAACCCACGAGAAGGATGTTTAGCAACGAAAGAAAACCGCATTCGTCATCTAGCTAATAACATGCACTTGTCACACTTATAACAAAATGTACTCCAGTTTTATGTATAAAATTTCTATGAAGTATGCCAGGACATATGTCATCCTGTTCGTGACCCACTTCTAAGAAGCAACCACACTGTTAGAAAAGGCTGTCATAACTTCATCTTTTGAGACTACTGGAAAGAGTGTTAGTATATTTTTGAGACACTCAAAAATCTTCAAAGAAAGGGAGGAATGTTATATTCATGCCATGAATATATTTATTATATTATAAACAGTAATCATTAATTACTATATATGTGAAGTCACTAGCATACTATATATCCTGCTTGTAACCATTAGCTATATATATATAACCACTCGTGTGTATGTTTCCTAGTCACACTAAATATAGTTCCTGTACTCAACCGACCTGGAGAAAGGATCCTTATATGGATCTGCCCATATATAGACATATGGGAATGTTATATTCATGCCATGAATATAGTTACTAGGTACCAGTTTAATTTGCATGACAGTTGTTACAACTTTTGTACTGGTCAATGTAAGCACCTGAATACCAATATAACCCCATATATGTGTATGTACCAATGTAGGCACCTGTATATCAATATAGCCCCTATATATGTGTATGTATAATCCCTAGGAATATATATCCTTGCATAGGCAGTGTCAATGATAACTATATATATACAGCCATCCCCATTGACTGTATGTCTATGTCTCTACTATGTGTGTCACTAATGTATCCATACATGTGTATTCCATAACCATATCTATAACCATACATAAACCCACATGTAAGTTGTTCACTCTCTAAGCCAACTGGGAGTAAGTGTATTGAGGGCCAATCAGAGGCCAGGACACTGGTAGGAAGAATTAATCATAATCCTGCATGCCCCCATATACAAGTGCATGCACTGGTATCAACGTTCATAACAGTGTACAGGAAGAAGGTATATATAGAGAACTCTAAATGAAGGCAGAACAGACACTACCCAGAGGAGACACAACGCGGAGGCTGACATGGACCATTGACCCACCACCACTACCCGCATCTCTATCGATGGAAGAAACTGGGACAAACTATTATCAGGAGCAGCTGAGCATGACCACTTTCCATGGATAATGTGTGAGCTACAAGTGACACATCAATTATAAGGCCTGTATCCATCACAGCCTGTCTGAATTTACCTGAGATTTGTACACTGCCTTTGTAACTGCAATGGGATCTTTATTGTTACAAATAAACCAAGATCTTTACACACAAATTGGACTTATTAATCAAACGGAGTCACATTGGCTATATAATACTCTGTATTTTAGTCAGTGTTGAACACGCGCGATATATATTATTAAATTAAATTCTTTATGTTCTCGAGCAAACCCCCTAGTTCGAAACAAAGCCCATCTCTCCAACCGTTTGACCTCCTCCCAGGGATATCTTGGCGGTGCATGCTGGAACCATGACGCAACTTCCGGGAGATACTTAGTGAGCTGCCATCCTATACAAAAGATCTAAGAGAGGGAGGGAGGGGCGAGTTCTATTTTGGGGTGCTTTGAATGATATCATACATAGATCGTGTAGAAGGGCAGTCAATGAACTTCCGATTGTGTTATGTAAAACACAAGTACTATCAGAGAGAATGTGGCGCAGGCAAATGGTGTACGCTACTTCAAGGCATGATCCAGAAACAGTGCATTGTATAGATCCTTACCCCCCCCCCCCCCCTCAGCTCTCCAACATACTACAACCCCATATGTATTATATCGATAAAAGCTTCCCTCTCTAGAGTAGACATGAAGACGACGAATTCTGGCTGAAATATAGATACTAGAACAACTGGAATATATATGCGTGTTATGTATGTATATACAGGTGAAAGCAATCAGGGCTGTCAGTGATATGACCGCTCGGGGTAATGGACCAATACATAAGCATATCATTATGGAGATGGGACGAGGCCATGGCATATTTATGTATACCAGATCACTGCCTCGCCTGACTCGTCAAGGGAGGGTCCGTCAGCTAATGTTCTGGTCAGAGTCCGACTGGCATATACTCTCCTATAATTGTATCTTATTATGGTAATACAATAGATACTAATCTATGAAGTTCTGGTCCGTCCGTGTACGTGAGGGGAGGGAGACTCGAGTCTTCATATGGATTGACTTGGTGGCTATAGGAGGGAGCACGAGAATCGGAGATGGGGGATTGGCCAGCGTTAGAATGTGCTGTAACTATTAGTATTAGGGAAAAGCGCAATCATTCCCCCCAAGAGGCATGTTCTATCATTTTAATTATCATAATTATTACACAAAGCCATCGATCATCGTTCTACGAGGGTAGTACATGGGGTGAAAAAGAAATTGCTGGAAAAATGGTGGTGTGCCGCGAACGAACTAAAATTGACAAAGATTTAATCCAAAAGTGACAGGGCCTTTTTGTGACATTGTAGTCAGAAAATTACCTCCTTCGTGATCAATCGCTCAAAGAACACAATGGCCTTGGAAAGGAAAATGGCGGTCAGAGAGTTTTGCTTATCTTAATAGGGATCAATCCCTTGTTAATATTATCGACAAGGAACACTGATAGGACAGAAATAATCTTGGGGCTCAGCATGCCCGGGAACTTTGTGTTGGTAGGGTGGGAGGGGGGTTTCCCTGGTAACACTGCCACTTGAAATAAACATTTTATTGCCTGCCTCTGGATTCTCTCTTCTGGTCAGAAACAAAAAAGAACCAGCCAACATAAATCAGTGGTGGAAATAACCAGAAATCCTGGGGGAATACAAGATAGGAGGCCATACTTCGCCCAAGAAATATAATGGGGTTCCTCTGGTAAATCAAGATGGATGAAATTTCATTCAATTTATTCAATACATTAATACTGAATATGTATTGTTCAAGTCAATGCATATCATAGGAACAAAAACGTTTAGGGAGAAGGTCCAGGGAAGCTTTAGCGGGGGATAAACTTATACATAAGGGGAAGAAGACATATTTATGCAAAGCTGCATGTATCTATTTGATGTAGAACCAGAGACAGGACCCTGTCCATAACCCAGACATCTTACTTAAAAACCAGCGCCCAACTCTTGCCCCATTTCCAGTCCAAGACAGTCATATGCCCTCTGTATGAACTTGGCCTTTTTATACGGCCTGTAATGCTCCGTCAATATTGGCGATCTCACTACGGCAAATATGAACCCCGAGCTGCAAATACAAGTAATACAAATTGCTTATTTCTCAGACATGCCCACTTCGCTTGTTGTTGATTTTCTCTTTCGGTGTGTGTATATTTAGGCAACGTGTCACCGGGAAGTCTAGATCTATCATGGTACAAAACGGGTGGGTGTACCAGGTACAACAGATAGCGATGCAAGGGTGGAATTTTGGGGGTAAAGGAGATTTAGGGTAGAGATAGGTGGCAATATCGGGGAGGAGGGAGGAGGGAGACCACCACAAGCCTTCAATTCAGACTGCAAGTTTTCATGTCTTGGGGACTAGCGACACAGACAGCAGGGATTTAAGCGTCAGTCAATCCGATCGAGCCCGATGATAAGATCCAATGGAAGAAATTCTTGCCTACAGCCCTCCTATAATATAGGCACTGGCCACATAATATTTAATATGTTTACTGACTACGCATTCTCAACAGTCAAGAGCAACTCGAAGAGTTATGAACCTAAAAAAAAGGCCTCATGCCTCCAAATCATATACCATCCATTATTCATGAAACAAAGGAACACAATTAAATTCTGAAGGATGGCTCCGAGGCAGAGAAACTTGGCTATTATTGGATAAGTCCTGATTTTCGTCTGTGCGATTACCAAGCGAGCTAGTATAATAGAAGCAGAGGAAGAAGGACCAGTGGGTGAGATTTTCAGAACATGTACAATTGGCAGCTCTACACATTTAGGAAATTCTCCTATATTAGGCTGAAAAATGATGAATACCGGGTATATCTGAGTATATATGGTATCGCATTGATTCAAAGTATCAGATCTGTTATGTTAAACTGCATTTTGAAGCTCATTTCTGTCTTAAATGTGGGCTATTTGAGAGGATTGGTGAAGGCGAATTGTACATTTTCTGACAATCTGACCCCAGTAAAGGAGATGGAGCAGTAGAGTGGATATAACCCGAGGGGTTGTCAGTTTCCAGCGGGTGATTCCTGTATAGTTTCCCACGGTCATCTACACAAACAAAAAGTAGTCTCACTCTCCTCCTCTTCTTCCACCACTCCCACCAAGCTTGAATTCATTCTACCCGACAGGAGACAATGTCTTTCCATATCTAAACTGTGGCAAGTTCAATCACAGGGCATGACTTCCATTCCATTCCCCTCCAATGTTTACCTTCGTTAAACTGCTCGAATCGGGGAGAGCATATATATATATATTTAAACCCTAAATGTGAAAGCAGATATACCTGATAGATCTCATTTAAATATCAAATCTCATTTACATATCAAATATACTCAGGGGAGGGATAGTCAAATACTGGCCTCAAGGAAATGGGACGGACCATATCCTTTTTAGCTATGCTTCAAGTACCCCGAATAAAAGACCAGGAGACAGGGGGACCACAAATTCAATGAAGCCATGACGATGATGTGGGCCAACTGGTCAGTTGTGGTCAGTTCCAAGCAAGGCACAGTCTACCACTATCATCATAGGCCAGCGATTCCTTATTCCTACTCGCCTAGCAACAATGGTCCCGGAGTACTTGACCGCTAGATAGTTAAAGGTCAGTCAGTCCGACAAAGCCCGTCAAGTGACCAGCCAGCTGTCGGCAGAAATATCAGTCCACGGCAAAGACACTTTAAATACTGCCATTCCTTAATGCAACTTCCTTGCTGTTGCAGATGTCCGTTTAGAAAGGTACACAGTAAAAAAAGAAGTGGGAGGAGGGGCGAGTGCTAGCCCGGGGGTTGTTCTTGTTGCCCTGATAGTACAGCGTTTAAGTTAAGCAAGGAATGCAGTCTACAGGTCATGTACTACTACTTGTCAATTTTCTATTTTTGATTGCCACTATAAATAGACCATCAGACACCAGGTTTGTATCCCAATTTGTCAATCCCTACTTACCCCTAACCCCGAAAGTTATAATAGTGGGAGACA
Organism: Sthenelais limicola; assembly: GCA_942159475.1. Lineage (NCBI taxonomy): Eukaryota > Metazoa > Annelida > Polychaeta > Phyllodocida > Sigalionidae > Sthenelais > Sthenelais limicola. The sequence continues at coordinate 106,454,869 of OW804098.1, forward strand.
GGTGGATTTCGGTGAAATGGCAACCTACTTGGGTCCGATTTTCAGAAAATGTACAATCGGTAGCTGTACATATTTTGTAAATTCTGCAAAATTAGGCTGCAATTTGGTCAATACTAGGTTAAATTCGAGTATATTTGGCATTGCATTGATTCTAGCAATCCATTGGGTTAGGTTGAACTGTATTTTGAACTTTATTTTCGTCTGAAATTTGGGATATTTGAGAGGATTGGCGAAGTTGAATTGTACTTTTTCAGAAAATCGGCCACAATCAACCTCTTAGTGAAAAACAACACTGACTTGGGCTTCACAAGGCCACTGGAGGAATTCTTGCACAAAACCCACCCAAGCCGCCGAATAAGACTCCCCCTCCTGTATGCGAGGAGGCAAGAAGAATTGGAAACAAAAAAAGACACTTGGCGTATTTGTAACAGAAATCACGTCCAGTGGGAGTGGCGATATATCCACTTTCCCCGCCGCGGGCTTATGAATAATTAAGGCATAAGGATGCTACTACTGGAGGGTTTTAATATTTATGTCAGAGCCACTGGAGGAGGTGGAGGAGGTTTGTGTGAATGTTCAATATAACATGTAGAGAGGCAACACATACAGGGGTCAGATTTCCAGAAAATGTACAATTCGCCTTCACCAATCCTCTCAAATAACCCACATTTAAGACAAAAATGAGCTTCAAAATGCAGTTTAACAAAACAGAACTGATACTTTAAATCAATGCGATACCAAATATACTCAGATATACCCAAAATGTATCATTTTTTTGTAGAATTTAGCAGAAATTACTAAATACTTAAGAGCAATTGTGAGTCAATTGTACATTTTCCGAAAATCTGATCCACATACCCCTACGTCCTGGGGAATGAGGAGTACGAGTCTCCGGAATGAGGTGTAGTAGGGGTTGTAAGGGGGTAAGGCAAGTTCCGGGGACTCCTTACGTTTCCTCACAGCATAAATATTGATGCCCTTGGCTCTCCTCCAGTAAGGGTCGGGCGGGGGGGGGGGGGGGGGGACCTGCTCCCCTGCTCCTAAGGGAGTAGTAGAGGGTACATACATGTACTAAGGGGTTCCTGATCGTGGCCACCCTGAAGGGGGTGATCACCGGGAGGAGGGAGCCCTGGGTTGTTGGGTCTGTTCATTCAGGGGTACTTAGCCCAGTGATAACACTGGAGGAGTGGTCCTCCAGCAGCTCAAGAGCTTTAGGCAGGTTATACCCTCTTCAGATCATCTTACAAGTATGCGTTTTATGACCAGGCAAAACAATCATAATCATGCCGTCTTCGAGAGCCTCATCAGTTGTTCAAAGCCCAGGTTATAATAATCTCAGGAGATCATTTGCGGGTATACGGTCGAAAGGGATTTGGGTTTGGTAAAGGATGCAAATGGACGGGTAAGATGGTACCACTGATATCTAAACAGACACCCTGAGGAGCCATACAAGCTTGTATGGCCTGCATTTTGTAGCAATATCATGATCACATAAAACCTCAAAGGTGGTCGTGGGGATTCATCATAGGATGCCTATCGAGAGAGAGGATCTAGTGAGAATGTGAAAAATACAGCGCCCTTTTCGTATTTATTATAAGAATTATTAAATGGATTCAAAAAGGTTTTCAACTTTGAAAATGTGAATTTAATCTCGAGGCCACCAGGTTCATGTTCATGCCAATCAGAATGAAAACCCAATATGGAGGAATTGTCTGACGCAGAACATTCAATTTCACTTTAATCCAATCTTAATCTTCCCACTTTTTAAAAATAATATTTCAACAAATAGAAACATCAGAAGGATAGGGGAGAAAAACAAGAGGACACCTTCGCACTCTAGGTCCAAACCCTTAGATCAGATAAGAATGGTATGTCAGCCTACTTTGCTAATGGGTTTCCTGGCCTAGGACTCGGCGTTTTAATGGGAATAATAATGGCACTTTGCGGTTTGAGGTGAGAGGCTTTCCCTTCGTTTGAAGGGACTCTTCCATCTTTGGGCCTAGACTGCTTCGGGTCGGGGGATCTATTCTGGGAGCTATAAGGACTCCAGGACCAGCCAACGATCAACTGGCCAAGTTGAAAGGACCACTAGCTTTTCTCTGGCCGTGTGTAATTAAAACATCAACCTTATTAAGCTCAACACTGACCTTTATCAAAGGGCCGGACAAGTAATCAAGAAAATACCAGAATAAAACATTAAAGCGACCAAGCGGGCAGCCACGATCCACATGTTACCCACTGAACACGGACTGGGTGTGTCCTCTCGCGTTTTTCAACCATTCATTCTCATTAAATTGTCTCTTGCTTTCAGGCGGTCCCAGAAGATTTCCATTCGCAAGGGCAGCCGCCTCCACCGCCGTCGCTGGTGCTTCAATGCAATTGCCTCTCATGCTCCATGTTCTATCGATCTTTCAGTCTAGTACGGACACCAGCAGTGCTATTATAAGTAAATCCAGCATTCCCATTGATTGACGAACCACCCTCCCCTTCCCCCTATTTGGTCTAGTATACTGTAAATGGGTCAGATTTTCAGAAAATGTACAATTGGTAGCTCTACAGATTTAGTAATTTCTGCTAAAAAAATGATAAATTTAGGGTATATCTGAATATATTTAGTATCCCATTGATTTAAAGTATCAGTTCTGTTATGTTAAACTGCATTTTGAAGCTAATTTTTGTCTTAAAAGTGTTTTATTTGAGAGGATTATTTGCCATGAATTGTACATTTTCTGAAGATCCGACCCAAATGATAATTCGCTCCATCGCAGTTTCGAGACCCATCTGTGGCCGAGGAGTCTATCCTAGCAGGAGGAATAAGCAAGACCTATGCCCCCCTGGTATAGCTCTCTTAGTGATGTCTTATCTTTCTAGCTGCTGCTCACAGCAAAGGGAAAATAGAGTACAATTGATTGCCTTACCAACACAGCAGTGGCAACACTGCGGCTCTAGCCATTAGGTTATTAGGCCCAAAGATACGTACCTGAAATAAAGGAAAGAGAACTTTAACTTTCTATACAGACAGACAAAGGCAAGTAACAGATTTTAACGCAAGAAAAGCTTAGAGAGAATGCATGCTGCACTATTCCAGAGGAATTAAATATATTTGATTGATCAAGTAACAGATTTTAACGCAAGAAAAGCTTAGAGAATGCATGCTGCATTATAATATTATTCCAGACGCATTAAATATATATATTATAGTTTAATAGTTTTAGCATCTGCTCCACTTCGACATAGTGAATTAAAAACGAATTAAATTAACTAAATAGTTGTAATGTATTCATCAGTTATGACGGCACCTGGTAGCAAAAAAGTTACAACCTTTCAATGGTTACATCACACAAAGCATTATTAAACGCTAACATCGGGTCTGGGCGGTTTTTAACACCATTCAAACATGAGGGCTCGTTATCAGCGGGCGATAATACAGCAGGTTATAGTAGTGATTTCCCGCCAGAGCGTGTCTGCTCCCGGTCTCTAACTCAGTTCCTTTATTGTCGGGAGACCTGTCAGCACGACATACCATCTGTTCCTTCCATTCACACTCTCCTTTCATCTACTATTTTTATCATTTCTTATTTGCTTTTTACTCTTCTTCCTCTTGACCGACCCCCTGGATTCCAGCACCACATGGTCGCCCCCGCTCCCTCCCCCAGTCCCAGTCCCAAGGACTTCCTCATTTTCCCGCCCAAACAAAGCAGGACAAAACACAGACGACATTTTATTCGCGCATAATTTTCCTTTCCCGAGGAGTACGTCCTTCTTGTGTGACAACACAAGAGTGGAAAAGTATTTGTGCTCTGACCTTATTCGGCGACAGAAAGAAGACCGGTGTGGCTTTTTTTTTAAACAAAAAAGTTTTGCCATTCAAGGGCAGAGACTTGTTTTCATTTCATAAACTCAAATTCTGGAGCAGACGACTTTTAGGACAACAGGCAGACGACTTTTGGACAAGACGCGGGAAAATGGAGCAAAATGTGTTTTCTACGAGTCATTATGGCTGTACGTACAGGGGCCGGGGTGGGAGACTGGGACTATGGGGGTTGTTGGGGTGATATGCGACGACCACGTGCTTTTCACAGCAGACGTTCAACTAGGTTAGGCACACAGCAGCAAGGACCCTGCACTAGGCCTTCTATCTGTCAACATCACCATCACACCGTAGTACCGGCGTTTTGCAAGATGCTTTACATATAGGTGTGTGTATATATAGGTCAGGAGAGAATAAAGGCAGACATCTTAATACACTGCCGACATATATACATGATTAATGAACCTTCCACACCAGTATTTTTTCAGTATTACCTTTCCCCGTATAAGAACCATGATCAAACGATCTTTCATTAAAGCCCTTTATTAACTGAGATTAGAATCACAGGTCATAGAGCTCTGTGCGAAAATCTATGTCCATGTGTGCTTATGCAATATGGTGTAGGGCAAATAAACACATGGCATATAACACCAGCAACCTTATATTCTAACACACATCAAGCTCACTTTTACTGTAAGCAACTGATGATCACTGGTGACGATGGTAGTAACTGAGGAAGGTCTTATATTATAAGACATGTGGCGGAGAATAGGACAAGGGAACTGGGTCAACGGCTCAGGGCCTAACCCCCATGCGCCCTCCTCCTCCCTTCCATCCACTGGTGTCGTCTCATCGTGCCCTCCTTCCCTGCTGCTGCTGTCCACCCAAATCTCAACGACGAGTTGGAAAAAAATACTGTTGTGTTATATTCCTCTTCCTCCTCCTCACTTCAATCCCCATAGGCAGTGCTGCCATCTTTTAAGTACACAAGAGAGTCGTACTTGTCACATGGTGCTCAGTTGGCACATCGACCAGTGGATGTATGCATGTATGGTTCCATCAACAACACCAACACTAACATCGCAGTTCTCAGTCTGGGCCCAAAGATGAGAAAGTCCCTTCAAATGAAGGGAAAGCCTCTCGCCTCAATCCGCATAGTGCCATTATATTCCCATTAAAACGCCGAGTTCTAGGCAGGGATACCGATTAGCGAAGTTGGCTGACATACAATTCTTATCTGATCTGAGGGTTTGGACATACGAGTGGTTTTTATGGTCCGAGTATATGTGGTCAGCAAAATCTAAACACACACACGTATTCAATGCAGTATTAAGGTCAGGTTTTCAGAAAATGTACAATTGGCAGCTGTACACATTCAGGAAATTCTCCTGAATTTGGCTGAAAAATGATGAATACCGGGTATATCTGAGTATATTTGGCATGGCATTGATTTAAAGTATCAGTTCTGTTATATTAAACAGCATTTTAAAGCTCATTTTTGTCTTAAATGTGGGTTATTTGAGAGGATTGGTGAAGGCGAATTGTACATTTTCTGAAAATCTGACCCATAAATTAGCTGCTGCTTATCTCTTTTTGTAATAGATATAAGGGAATGTATAATAGGGAATATGAATTACACACAGAATAGTCATTAGCAGTGGCTTAGATTTCCTTTAAGGTGGTGGGGATATTTGAGGGGAGCAGTGGGACTACAGACAACACCAAAACACGTGGCTGTCACGTCCAATCCATACAGCAATCTATCTCGTCCCGGCTGGCTGGCTGGCAAATGACATTGTGACAAAGTAATTCTACCATAGGGTTCAGCCTAGGTCCATGGATTTATATGCGGCGAGTTAATAAAGGGATTTAATCATTTGTCTTCCCTGGATGTTTCGAAACGGATTACTTATTACTTATTAGCGCAGATTATTACAGAAGGAAAGACATTTGAAATAATTGTGAATATATTCCAGGGGTGGGAGAGAGCACGTAGACGTAGGCATAGCGGTACATATCGAAGGTTTCCCAGAGAACACAAGGAATGTAAGGATTACTTGGAAATGGAGGTTGATTCACGCGGAAATTCCTGTCTGACAAGAAAATCCATTCAGCACTTTGGGGAAAAACTTCAGTGCACAAGGCCTTGAGGAAAATACCTCGCTCACAGACAGAGGAGATTCCTATCGCAAACGCGAATTAACACCCACCGTAATGGCGCGATTTTAACAACTCGAGATCTGAGTGGTCTTTACTAAATAACGTAACATAGAATTGTGCCTATCCGGGGGAGGTTAGGAGGGTTTTTGCACCTGTACCTTCCAGTCTCAGGTGACAAGAGAAGGCAGTAACCTCTTTATCAAGCTCCCCTCACTGCCAACACAACTCGGAGTGGCCCTAAGCACGAGCTCCTCCTGCCAACTCTGCAGTTGTGAAGAGTGTGGCCTTCAATGTAGATCCATATCTTGTATACACACTCTGACTGGACCGTCAGACTTTCACTTCACCCTTAACTGCACCTATCCAAAGTTATTGATTGCCAGTCCAACAAAAAGGAACACGTTTCCAATGGAATTACATAAGAAGACGACTGTTTTATAGATAGTATCGTTTTCAGGGAGCGAGCCAACATGAGAGAGAGAGTTCAGTGGGACGACTCTTACTATAGGGACAAAATCAGGTTTTGTCATACTGCGCTCGCATGAAGGATGACAATTGGGCTAATATTAGACATAATCGGTTTAGATGGGGGCGACTGCAGATCCATTGACTACAGTCGAGCTACACGTATCCATTTGTCATTTATATCACTCAATGGTTGACGGGGTGCCATCACGAGACCTTCCACCACGAGGGGGCGCTTTTCATCAGAGACACCTGCCGGTGCCTTCAAACACCACACACCTGAGTGACCTTGACGCCTCTCGATCCACCAACCTTCTCCATCTCTCTCATCTCGAGATCGCTTGTCATTAGCAGCTTTTTGCGGCCATCTACAAAGGCGCAATGCTAACAAATAATTGAAATAATTCTACACCAGTTCTGCCAGAGCCTACAACTAAAAGACTTGTACCAATGACCTATGGATACATTCGTTCGTATTGATCGATCGGATCGTAAATGCTTTTACTCCTCCACAACCCACACAAGTGAATAGAACCCTTGATGGAGAATGCATCAGCACACAACGGGCGAAGAGCAAAGCAAAAGTAGAGGGCGAAAAGACATCCAATTGTTCCCACGGTATTTCGGTTTAAGGGACTCGTTTAGTGTCTATAGAAGAATCAGTTCTTTAGAGTATCATGTGGGTCCGATTTTCAGAAAATGTACAATTGTGAGCGGTACACATTTAGTAAATTCTGCTAAATTAGGCTGAAAAATGATGAATACCGGGTATATCTGAGTACATTTGGTATCGCATTGACTTGAAGTATCAGTTTTGTTATGTTAAACTGCATTTTGAAGCTCATTTTTTGTCTTAAATGTGGGTTATTTGAGAGGATTGGTGAAGGCCAATTGTACATTTTCTGAAAATCTGACCCATATAGGCATGAGGCGCTCAGTGTTATCAAAGATACTGATACGTATCAGTATCTTTGGTGTTATCTGCGGTGCTGGAGGAGTAGTTTCTTGTATTGCTCGCTAACTGGGGATGATAGGGGGGAAGCAGCCAGCCGGCAAGCCTACTACCTAATGAAGTGAGATACAACCAGTCGAAACAGAATGACAATTAATCCGAATAACTCCCTAGTGAAACTAATTGCTTCACTTGTCAAAATACCTAATACTGGGAACAGTATTAAGGCTCATGATAATCCGAATCAATCATCCTGGAGACTAGCCCTTATAATCCGTCAGCCTTGAGGATTAGGAAAATCCTGGCTACCAGCGCTTATTCCCATGGCAACAATAGGATTAAAGGGGCCAGGTGATGGTCATGTCAGCTAACCCATAGTTATAATCCTCAAGGAACAGCAGGGGGTGGTCGGTCATAGGGGACAAGTGTTCAGACACATATCTATGTACGTAAGCCAGCTTCAGTCACTATATAGATCAGTGTATAACAGATCACAAAGAATGCATCGAGGTGTTGGAGTGAGAAAGTATGTCTTCTGTTCCCTATAACCGGCAAAGTAAAAAGCATAATAGGTCAAACAAAATATACTTTCGCCTGCACCAAGTCCATAATGCCTTCTACTGAGAAATCATAATGGATGTCACACTGTCAAGACAGCCATGGGAGGAGCTAGCAGGACAAATAGTTAACATAGCCTTAGAGCTAGTGCCTTTTCTTTATACTACTTACATGGATTACTAGAGGTCGCAGACTGTAATTACAGCTACAGGAAAAGGCAGGGCTGTACCAATGTGCCGACACATACATCTTTTAGCGCTGGGATAGGAACAAAGAAACGTTGGCCTCAACCAAAGTAACCTCGAATCTGAAGCCCTGTTTTCTGGTTAGCCAATGCAGGCCTCGTGGTGCTGGTTTATGGGGTGGGTCTAGTCAGGCCAACGGCCATTTAGTGGGTGTGTTTGGGGCCGGTAGCCGCCGACTGTAGGTAGTAGTACAGTGAGAGTACCCATGGGAGCGCCCAATGTAGGCCCCCATCATAGGGTGATGTATATTAGACTCTAAGTGCCGCAACACCCATCCACCCACTGCTCTCCTGCCCCTGGCACTTCCCCACTTGCGTCAGAACACACCTAAAGCTCTATAAATAAACCTGCAGTAGACAGCCCAAATACCTTTTGATGATGGGGGACATGATGAGTACGGCGGGCGGACAAGTGGAATTCACACCCACACGGGCCGGCTACTAACAGCTTACACAGTCAAATGTTTGTTGACAAGAGTTTGTGCGTTAATCCCCCAAGTGAAGTTCTCTCATATCCTCTGCCTGTATGTAGATAGAGCCTGGTGGTGGTGGTGGTGGTGCGAACACGTCGTTGTTCCCTCTACCTGCTAGAGGCAATCCCCTCCTCCCACTGCTTCGTTAATCTCTCAGACGAAATCAATTATTGCCGTTTTGGCACATTTTCGAATATTTCCCATGGCGGGATCGAGTTCCGACAACAGCTTTGCAATTATGCCTAATATTTCAGGCAGACAAAAGGACGGATCGTGGGCCTCCTCAAAGAGAGGATTACGCTGCTTTTTAACTATAGAAGGCCAATCCAAAACGCCTATAAGTGTAACATTTTTACCTTCACAATGCTTAACATTTTTGTTTTCACTGTTTAAATAGGAACATGTCATCCCTAGACTAGACAATTCCCCCGCTTTCAATGAATTAATGTCGCAGTTTTTTCCCAACCAAGAACAATTGAATGAAATAAAATAACCATCGTTAGCTAAGCCATCCTCTTAGGAGCATAGCTGTGCCAGATATAACATGAAAAGGAAATGGGCCCGCTGATAAAAATATTCATACTCATAAATGCCTCCTCATGCCATGTCCAATTAACTTCTTTGAGCAATCCGTCTGTCAGCAAGGCGGCCTATACAAACGGATGCTGGCAAAGAAGACTGAAGAGTGTCGGGGATGGAATGGAACAGCAGCAGCCTACACCCATCGGAATGAGGTCATGTGGAGGACGAGGAGGGAGGAGGATATGGGTCAGATTTTCAGAAAATGTACAATTGGCAGCTCTACACATTTAGGAACTTCTGCTAAATTAGGCTGGAAAATGATGAATACCGGGTATATCTGAGTATATTTGGTATCGCATTGATTTAAAGTATCAGTTCTGTTATTTTAAACTGCATTTTAAAGCTCATTTTTGTCTTAAATGGGGGTTATTTGAGAGGAGTGGTGAAGACGAATTGTGCATTTTCTGAAAATCTGACCCATATGCGGGGGTGGAGTGAAGGAAGTGCGGGGTAAGGGAGGGGGGCTGGGGACAGGGTGCCACAGTAGTCGTACAACAGGCAGGGTGATCATTCATCATCATTAACCACATCCTAATAGCATTATCACGGGGTGTTAACGATATCGCTCGCGAAATTAGGCTGGACAAGGCGACAGTTAACGTGGTATTATTTACCAGGTCAGATCATTGGTGGACATTCATCCATCCACCCATCCACAACTCAGAACGTCCTAATTGTTTTTCATCCCGACGGCCGTTTCGTCATTCTAATCATATTAAGATGCGGACATAATGACACCGAATGCATTAGCGGTACAAGGAGGGCACATGGTGGTAGGGGCGGGTGGTGGCGACCAGGGATTAAAGCGTACTGGGGCATGTAAACAGGGTATGGATGTCTTGAGGACATGACATTCCCATCTCTCTGATTATGACTATCTCTGGAGTGGCTCTCGCTCTCAATGTTGGCTTTGCATGTTTGCGCTTGGGCCTGCTGGGGGGAGAAGAAGCAATCCTCCGGGCGGGCGTCGTGCATTATACTAGATATGTCGTGCATTATACCAGATATGCCGTGCATTATACTAGATATGTCGTGCATTATACTAGATACGCCGTGCTTTATACTAGATATGCCGTGCATTATACTAGATACTTGTCCTCCCCATCATCAAAATATGGACCCTCTATTGTGTAGAGTGAGCTTTGGGTAATAACCACAATTAGGCGCAAGGTCCTGCCAAAATGATAGCCACTGAATCTTTAATATTCATTAACACATAATGGGGCCCGACAGCACACCTACACCTACACACACTCAAGTCTCAAGTTTCCTCCATACCACCACCACCAATTCTTGCCAAACTGCTAGTAGTAGGTGGAGGGGATCGATCGACCCGTGGTGCAATCCAGTTGAATTAAACTGCACAAATAACATAATTGGGTAATAACCGTCCCATGGCATCTTTATTTGCGGTCGTTAGAGCGTGAAAGCTAGGTTGAATGGATGAAGGGGACATGCAATGTGGTCATGATACAAGGCCCAGCCCAGGCAGGCCTAAGCGCCTGCTACTAAGGCCCATCAGCATGCACTACTACTCCTGGGTAGGAGAAGCCCCGTATAATAGCAATAGGTAGTGCTGTCAATGAGACCTATCTACCAGTGCTACACCGAGACGCATCATTCACCATTACTCGCCGCATTTAATGTCTAAATATAACCATACTTAAGCTGGCTTGCATGTACTGGTTTCATCTCTACCCAAACCGGGCCCCGGGGCTAAATGTATACCAGCAAAAAGCAGCCATTTTTGTGTATGTATGTGTGTATATATTCGAAGAAGGTATTTAGGAATCGAATTGAGGCAGGAGCAGGAGAGGGGGAGAGAAACAACCTTTCTATAGTATAGGCCTACCTACCCCCTCCTGCTGCTTCTCCTTAATAGAGGAGGGGGTTCAATATTATATGGCCCAATGTATAGGACTTAGGATGGGGGATCCACTAGCAATGGAGGTCCTGGGCAGGCCATTAAAATCTGGATTCTCATTTCCATTATGAATCCTGCAAATAAATCCCTTTCCCCAGCGGAGGGGAATCCTTGGCTCATGCTTGGTTTCGCCCAGCTATTGGAATTTCCCGCCATCGCCGCCGCTCCCGCCCCAGAAAAAAGTCGTCTGCGCCTTTTATTTTATCCATTCCAGCCAGTTGAAGCGCGTTCCAGGATTGTAAAGTAGGATTATACTTTTACCATTTGCCAGGACTTGTACAGCCGTAACACGGACCAGCCCCACAATCCATCTCGCACACGGTAGCCATGGCAACCACTGACTCATGATATTCGCGCTCACCAGAGCGTGATGCCAGATAAAATTCGCCGCATTCATGCTGCGATTTCGCTAATAACGGTCCCGTCTGGCCTGGTCCCAGTACTACAACTCGTCCACCAACCGTCTTCTCAAACCACAGTACTTATGGCTGAATGGCCAATGCGGGGAGGGGAGTGTTTTAGGAAGTGGGAAATGTGCACTGTTTTGTTGCACTTATTGCATTTCAATTCAAGCTCAAGCTATTTAATGTCTTTCTAGAGGCAAAAGCGTGACAGATATGATGAGTTCAAACATGAAAGCTGACACCAGCGAGGTTTGTCCATTCGATTGTAGGCTTCTGAGGAGGAAGGCACTGGGGAGAGAGAGAGATCTAGGGGAGAGAGGTAGAGAAAATCTAGGGGGCAGGGACAGAGAGAGAGGGAGAGAGGTGGATGTGTGGGGGTGGAGAGTGGGCTAAAGAGAGCGAGAGAGAGAAGATCTAGGATGGAAAGAGAGAGTGAGTGAGAGAGAGAGAGAGGATCTAGGGGGGAGATGGAGATGGAGATGGAGATGGAGAGAGAGAGAGAGAGAGAGAGAGAGAGAGAGAGAGAGAGAGAGAGAAGAGATCTAGGATGGCTCTCATCCAACAACTGCCTGGACCAGCAGAGTCTCCAGACAGGAAAGGCAATTCCATATTAGCCTGGAAGCGGGCACAGCAAGGCTCTCCTCTCCTCTCCTCTCTCAGTGTGTGAGAGAAGAAAAATTCTCCACCAGCACACAGCAGCAGCTCGATGCTGGGAGATAGGTAATACACTTGGTCTTGCTAGCCGTCCCCATTCCAGCTCCTTTATCTAAATAACCCGATCCCAAGGTGTATTAACCAGAATTGAATCAGTCCCAGGCTATATCGGACTGGCGGGGAGCGAGAGGAGGAGGAGGAGGGGGTGCAATGGTGGATGAGCTGAAGGCGGTGGTCTCCCCCTTCCTTCTTCGCCATCAAATAGCCATAAAAACAAGTCCACCAACCTGGATGGCTCAATCTTCTCCTACAACAACCCCCTCTCCCACTACTACTACTCCCCAAGCAGGGCTAGTAATTAGGTACACATCAACCACGACCACACCAGTCTTTTATCATGCAAATCAAGCCAAATCATTCCACAAACATTCATAGATCGGAATTCCAGCATCCAGCTCCCCCCACGTCCACAAACAAATGAGTTTCTTCGGCTTTTTACTTTAATGAGGTTTGGTAAAACAACAAGAAAATCCCACCCCCGATCATACCATCGTCAAACAGCGAATGAGACAACTCCATCGCGGAGTCACGATGTCTCAGATTTAACATTTCTCATGCCTTGTTTCTAATAGCAATATTTGGTAATCGAGGCATTTATGGGCTCCATTTATTGCGGCTGTCCCATCGAATTGGGGCTCGATTCGATCTCCATGATATAAAAGGACCGCGAGAGAAGTACTGCTACACCTTTTTCCCTCCTAGCAAGAGGCCAGAAAGGATGGTGGGGGAGGAATGGCTGATCAACCATGCTATAAGGACACCGAGGGAAATCTAATTTGCAGGACCATTTGACTTGTGCCATCGCTCTGGCCGCTATGGATCAGTCAAGGGTTGATGGGCTAATGCAATCACAACCATGGTTTGCCCCCCGCTCAGATGACGCTTGATCCAACTCTCTTGATGCCAGGTTACGCCCGCCCGGAGAAAAAAGAGCCCCGGTGTTATGTAGTGGAGAGGAGGACGAGAAGGCCCAGAACCCATCTATTCACAATGAATTCTCCATTAGAGGAGGAGGGAGAGCTTTTACCACGGGTCATCCTTTACACCATCATCTCCCCCCACATAAATATCTCTTTACAAACAAGACATTTAACGATTTAATAAAAACATGATGGGTTGGGACATCAATTTAATGATATCCTAACGAGCCTTTTCTTCAGCAGAAACCTTTTTTTAACCCTTTTAAAAGGGTATTTTTGTGCAGCTATTAAAAAGAAAATATGGAATTGAATATGATGGATTGCTGCACATCCATTCCATGCATTTGATCAGATATAAAGCATTTGCCAGCAGAGAGAGAGAGGATCCCCGAGAGTCCAATCTCAGGCTTTCTCCCAGGGGTTGGGTGTGGGAGTTCCCACCCTATACTCTCGACCCTCACACCTGCAGCAGAAGGTGTTAAAAACCACCCCCACCCCACCCCTGAGTGCCAACCTGATTTCTCCCATCTAGTAGCCTAGGCCCCCTAGGGACGAGGGTCTCGAGGTGTTATAATAGGCCTGGGGAACGGTAATGCACCCGACACATGGGAGATTTTATTAAGTGATCTATACAGATCTGTAATACGAGACCTAGTGGAAAATACTTTTGCTTCCCATAACACGCCAACCTGCTTTCCACCCAGAGCCCGGTTAATTATTACCCATCTACACGATACAAAAGAGCCTTGTTACTGACGAAGGGATTCCCATTGATCGGGGCATATCAGGTCCGCTGGGGTAGGAGGTATATAGACAGGCCCGAGCTCATAAATACACTCCTTGAGAGCGATATCGAAAGATGTGCTACGTTACCACTCATGCAATACCAGGTGAAAGGCGACCTCGATCGCTGGAATACATACCTGTAAAAGGAGAAGAAAATGATATTAGCAAAGAAGTAACACACACAGTTGGCATGACTTAAATGCGGATAATTCCGCACACATAAAACATGATATAGACCGAGCAGCTGGCGTTAAAAATCAATGCAAGTTTTAATGAGTGGCTGCCATAGGTAGTCTACGTGTATATATCCGACCATCTACAGTCGATATTCTGCTTATATTATGATGCATGGCCCCCATACGGAGGGATATTACCAGGTGTAATTTGAGTTTATGGTTCTTTAATGTAAACATGGCTGATGGTACGGATGTAAACAGACAATAAATAGTTATAATACTTTGATACAGAATGATCCGTTGGTGGGTCAAATCTTCGAAAATGCGCAATCTACAGTTCTACACATCAATCAAATTCTGCTAAATTAAGAGTGAAAAATGATAAATACTGGGTATATTCTGTATTATATTCTTTCAATAAATCTGTCTGCTTAGCTTGAACTATATTTTGAACCTGACTTTCGTCTTAAATTAGGGTTATTTGAGAGGAATGGTGAAGGTCAATTGCACACTTTCTGAAGAGCTGACCCTGGTACTGAATAACGACATGATCAAAAAGAAGCTGGCTTCCCAATATTTCAACCAGGGCAGGCATAATCGAAAGGGAATTATTGCCCATGGACAGCCATACATCCTTCATTGGTTTATTTTTGGTCTATAAGTGCTTCAAGTACTACTAACTAATCAATATCCAATGCTGAACGCCCATACTCAGCAACTTTCTTGGCTTCTACGGGTCATGATTGGGAATCATCGATTTCTATTAGCTCTTGTTTACTTTGCAAGGAGGGCCTGGCCACTGGATTCATGTTTAACTTGGCTTTGAGTATATCCATGTTTATGGTTGCAACACCTTTGGCCGGTGCAGCCGCTACTTATCCCACCAATAGTCCCCCCATCACATAACCACGCATGAACAAGCCCACGGGCGTAAATACAATATATTCCAGGCCATTGGCGCCCAGTGGAAATTCGTCCCACGGCCGTTTGGCCTTTATGACAACACGTCTCCTTGGAGGAGGCAGTGGTCCTATCTGTCTGTCCCTCAGCCCCCAGGCCCCTCGTCACCATAACCCTCTCCTCCTCCTCCTCCTCATGCCCAACCCCCTCGCTCATCTCCTGGAACCAGCTATACATTAGAGAAAAAACATCCCAGGACACATTCATCTTGCTGCCGACTAAGTTGGGGAGTCCGGCTGCTTGTGGATCCATATATACATACATACCGGCATGATAACGGGGCGTGGACAGGCGTATAGAGGCGTACGTACGCACGTCATGGATAAACGCGGTGGTGGAGGGAGGGCGTTCGTTCTTGGGGGCCATTTCTAATCAAATGTGCGCCAGCGATTCATTTGCAGTCAGACGTGAACACTCGCATGTAATATTGTTAGGTAACACCGAGTCACACATAACTGATAGCTATTATACACAGCGGCAGCAACGGCACCAACTATGGGCCTTTGGTATATATACATGTATATGGGTCAGATTTTCAGAAAATGTACAATTGGCAACTGTACACATTTAGTATATTCTACTAAATTAGGCTGAAAAATGGTCAATACTAGGTATATTCAACACTGCATTGATTCTAGCAATCTGTTTGGTTAGGTCGAACTACATTTTGCAAGTCATTTTTGTCTTAAATTTGCGAGGATTGGTGAAGGTAAATTGTATATTTTTTTGAAAATCAACCAGCACCAACTCTCTCCACTCCTCCTTCCTCCCCCTCCCTCAGTCACCGAGACTTCTTATCTCAAGACCAATGTCCTTATCTCAAAGGGGTAAAGGCAGAAGAGCAGAGGACCGATGGAAGGCATGTATCCCCCTGGGGTAGGGAGCCTGATCACCGGCCAAACCATCCATCCATCCATCCATCTGGTCAGGGCAGCCGCAGCCGCAGCTAGGCCTGGGTGGGTAGGGGAGTTTGACCTGCTCCTATCCACCAACTTATTATACTACTTCCACCAACTGGCTGGGCTGGCCCGAGCCGCCACCACCACAGGGGACGGACAAGACACATTCCCCAAATCAATACTATGTACACAAGGAGGTCTGAATGGAGTGGCCCGGTCAATTAAGGACAGGAGACAACATGGTTTATGGATCTCACCATTGATCAGACAAGTTGTCAAGGCTAAAGTTTTCCCTCCCATAATATGAACGCCCGGTCGTGATATGTGTGCATATGTATTATATATAGGCCTATATATATGTAGTATGTATGTATGTCCATTGGTGGCATCAAAATAAGTTAATCACCATCCACGCGGGAGGGGTTTGGGGGAGAAATATGATTACAGCACGCTATGGCATATAGTAATCACCACAAACCAGGCCACCGTGGAGGAGGAGATGATTCCATATTGATTCCAACGTAATTAAAAGGAAGACCAAGCCCTAACCCTTCTGACGTCGAAATACTAGACTCAGGACTAGGAAATGCAAACATTTCTCAACTCATCACTCTAACATTTGAGGAAAGATACCAAAAAAAAGAACTGTATATAAAATGCATAATCCCTTTCAAAGAATACACAATAGAGTTGCGTATAATACCACCAGCGAGTTTTAAATACACTCGTTGATGATACCAAAGTGGCCTACTTTAACGATAATAAATAGCTCGCATTTCACATATATTTTTACATTGGGGCGGCGGTGGTCGATGGGGCTGGGTGGGGGAGTTTGGAGGCTGCTGCTGCCGAGCCTGCTACAATGTATTAGAGGGAATAAGAAGAGGGATTAATGCCTGTAGTGAACACATCGTCTTCTAGCTCCCGCCTTTTTATTCCTGTCCCCCGACAGACTTGTTTCCATTCGTTTCAAGTGCTGAGTGAGTTGGGGTTGGGGGAGGGGTGGGGGGACATTGATTTGTACACCAGTCATATCACCCAAGTCCGAATAGTAGTTCCCCTGTTCAGAAATAGCATCATCCCAGAGTGCATTTATATCTGCTTTCTATAAAAAGACCAACTATACTGTATCAATTAGAGACACTTTTTATAACGCTTCCGTCAGCAGTTCTAACACCACATGGCACAGAGCTATAGGAAGCGAGAAGACGACGCAATACTAAGATTTTAAAATTCCGAAACTAATACTTCGTTCGCCAGCAGAAGGCCTACTGATTTATCTCAAAACTGAGTTAAGATTAAAGATAGATATATTCAAAAAGAAGAATATTTGGCTCCAAATCAG
The DNA here is from genome assembly GCA_942159475.1 of Sthenelais limicola. Lineage (NCBI taxonomy): Eukaryota > Metazoa > Annelida > Polychaeta > Phyllodocida > Sigalionidae > Sthenelais > Sthenelais limicola. Next base: position 106,472,242 of record OW804098.1, read on the forward strand.
TGAGTATTCAATAGAGTTGGGGGGAGTAGCGATCAGTTCTCGGCGGGTATAATAAAAGCCTAGTAATCTATACGAAGCATGTAGCTCGGGGCACAGCACAGCACTGAAGGTCATACAGTGCCAACAATAGGTTTCCAAATGCATGTATATAGGAGAAATCAATGTAGGCGTCACCGGGGGGAATTGGCCCCTCAGGGCGCATGATATATTGAGACATCCGATCTCTCGGGCTGAAATGACGTGACGGTTGGCGTTGCTGTGGTTCGACTGATAGAAGGGAAGGTGTACTACGTCAGAGCAACAAAGACTGATGACGTATCAGCGCCGTTACCATAGAGACTAAGACGTATGACTATCCTGTGCAGTAGTTATCTGCCTTACCTCACAATAGCACGGTTAGATGCGTGCCTATACGGTTAGGTGCGTATCCATACGTAAGGCCTATACGTATCACAGCGTAACAGTGTTTAGAAGGAAGGAATGAAAGAGAAAGAGGACAGAGAGAATGACAGGAAGAGGAAAGCCTTGGGTTCCGGCGGGGTATTTGACACTCCCCACTTGGACTATTCCATTCCTTTGTATAAGGAAACTCAAGCCTAGTGGATGGAACATGTCCTAGAGGCGATATATAGCGAGCAGGAGGAGGGAGAATGCGATGCAGAACAATTCGCCGAGCGATGAAATGGTCGCAGGCAAGATAAAGGATTACATCAAGAGCTTGCCACCAAAAGGGTGGAAAACAAGCATGTTACAGTCCCTCCTACCCGCTACCACGGCGACCTCCGGGGCTGAATAGATCACATAGGCGTTTCCATGGTAACCGAAGCTCAAATTACCTCTCACTCATCAAGCGTGTTATCTGGTTACAGCTGTGCGTCGGTCAGACGGAGTATGTACTGGAGGAGGAAGATTGGGGCTGGAGGAGGAGGAGGAGGAGGAGGAGGAGGAGGAGGAGAAGAATCGATAGCACAAGATGGTGACAGGTCCCCAATCCTCGTGCCATACCTATAGTACAGAGGCTAGGTCCCATTCCAGCACCAGCCATTCCCACCCAACCTAAGATAGAGGTATAGAGTGGGAGCACACCACACACAAGCATTATCACATAGCGACTGAACACCCCCAACTGCTGTGACATTCCATCACAGCTCTCTATTTGCTTCCAACCAATAATAAGCCCCTTCTAAGCCAGCAAGGAAACATACATCGGTTCCAAATTATAGCAATTTCTGTGGCGGCCTGAATACACATTGCATATTAGATTATGAGCGTGTACATCATTAGCTTTGGCTTGTCACTCCGTTGTGTGACACCAGTCCCACTAGCGCTCACACACATCCTAGTAGTGCCCTGACAAGGTCCCCAATGCTAGCTGCAACATATATAATTAATGCACCAGCCAGGAGTATCCCATCAAGCCGCCAAAGTAATACTCTCATATTTACCAGATTGGTATAGATAGATAGATGGAACAGAGCCGCCGCAAGCAGAACCAAAATATAGATAGTAATCGGAGAAGAAGTTCGCCATAGGAAACTTTATTAATACCAGAGCATTAATTCTTCCATCTCGGAGAGGAAACTGGTCCCAGATTTACCAGGGGACACGATCGTTTATCCACATTAGCTCTCCTCGCAAACAATATTCCCATTAGCTGGTTCTCCCGAATTGGCAGTTAAAAATCTTATTCACAAACACAATAATAACATCACTCCCCAGCGCCATGGCAATGGAGGAAAGTATCATATTTCGGTCCTGTAAGGTCTGACAGGTCTTTGAATGATAGATCAAAATGTAGTAGATGGCTGCCATGAGTTGGACTGCATGTAATTAATTTGCCAATTCCTCCTCCTCTCAAGCCAATCGTGCTGGTGTGTGGGAATGTGTAGGGCGGCGGTGGGTATAGTCTGTCCGAAAAGTAGTTAACACGTGATTCCTTAGTCCCTTTAAAGGAAGGGAAAAGTGGGAGATTTTGTATTTCTATTCATGACAAGGACTTGTCAACCCTTTGCCCAGCGAGTCGCCCATTGCAATCGACCATGGGGAAACAGGGCCAGTATAATCAGCTCTGCCTTCCACCTAAGCAAAACAACAGCTGCTCCACATAGAACCGAGACAGGGCAATACAATGCAGCTGGATATTTGGCCATGGTCGGTCGCAAACGGTCATGGTCAGTCACAAACGGCGATTCAAGGAGCAAAGGTTTGAAGTCAAAACTCTCCCACTTTTCCCTCCCCTTAAAGGGACAAAGGAATCACGTGTCAACTACTTTCTAGACAGACTATACCACCCACCATGGAGCAGCAGGGCAATGGTGAGAGCCGAGTCCAGCTGTCACAAACAGTCTTGGACGAGGCGAAGAGATTAAATCCACCACCAGCTTCTAGTGCAGCTATGTGATTGTTGGAGGGAGGGGAAGGGGGGGGGGGGCTAGACAGTCAGGTCCAGGAGGCACTTTTAGACCTCTAAGTTTTAACACTTTTAGTCTTAGTGGTTAAGCTTATCGCTGGATGTGGAATTGAGGAATGTGGCCTTCTGGACAGGACTGTAGAGGGAGGGACACTGGTACTGGGGTTTGCTGTCTCTTTGAGGAGACTGCCAAGACAGGGGACAAAGTGAAGATCCTGTTTTCCATCATTAGATCAAAGAAGAAACCCATTTAACAGTGAAGTACTGATAGCCAGACTAGTGAGGAGAAAACCAGGCCAGCCAGTAACGTGGGCCACCAGTGCAACATGATGCACAGCCCTGAATAGTGTTAGAAATCCACTACTAGCCGGCAACTCTAGTTTATATAATTAATTGCGGCGGTCACCTTTGGAGTATGTCAGGGGTCAGCTGCATGTCAAACCGGGCGGTTGGGATGGAATCCTGACACCACGCGCCTACTTTGTATACTACTAACTACTAGGTCGAGACACTCTTACAGCCCTATCATAACTTGTACTAGAAACAGCCACACTCTTTAACCACCAACACATAGGCAGCGGCGGAGAGCCTGATCCTTCGTGCAATAAAATAGACAAGGATTGCTACAAATTTAATGCCAAACATTCTATCAAGATGATAACGATCTCCCGAGGCACATTAAGCCATTTGAAGGCCGCGGAGATTTCTATAGGAGGAGGAAGGGAGGGCAAAGAATAAAAAGTCAATGGATGATTGATTTTCATTTGTGGGAGAAGGCAGTGCCAAAAGTAGTAGATAATGAATGGCTCCTATCCCAAACAGGACCAGTGCCAGCTGCCTATGTTATCAGTGCACTGTGCTGCTTTAGTCCAGCTGTTAAATAGGCTCTGGTCCCCTGGGTACACTTGTTAGATCCGGGTGGATGGAGGATTCTAAAGCTCCCTCCAGGATCTTTTGGCACAAATCTAAACATTGTGAATGGGAATACCGAGTGAGGAGACGGTAAAGGAGACTGGAGAGAGGAGGAGGAGGACAGGTGTTACTAGTTACTGCTGGGGGAACTGGGCGGGGCGTTGAACTCTCTTCTCCCCCCGCGTCATTTTTCACAATTGATATTCGCATCATATTCGCTACGGACCGTTTTGGCCATCATTTCCGCGCCGAAAACATCCCGCAGAGACCAGAGGCCTGATCCGTTTAAGAGAATGTGTGTCCCCGAGCTCACAGAGCACTTAGTGGAGAGATCAGCTGAGAGTAGCAGGTCGGTGCGGGAGCAGCTCAGATGAGCAGGTCATGGGTCAAAAGGAGCCAAGAGAGGAGACCTCCTCCTTGTGGTGCAGCAGCTCTGATCTAGACCGCTTCACAGTATCATACATTAAAGGCAACACTCCGCCTAGATCTAGTACTAGTAGGGATATGGGTGAGATTCTCAGAAAATATACAATTGGCAGCTGGAAATTTAGGAAATTCTCCCTATATTAGGCTGAAAAATGATGAATATCGGGTATATCTGAGTATATTTGGTATCGCATTGATTTAAGGTATCAGTTCTGTTACGTTAAACTGTATTTTGAAGCTCATTTTTGTCTTAAATGTGGGTTATTTGAGAGGATTGGTGAAGGCGAACTGTACATTATCTGAAAATCTGACCCATATGTGTTCGTTCAGAGTTCTGAGCTATTTCACAGTTAAACTGCTGACTTGAAAGAAAGCAACCCGAGGGGGAAACGTCACGTAGTTGCTCACAACTCAAGCCTACGTGTGTATAATCAGGTCCCATTAAAATATTAGAGACAAAAATAAGCGGGAAGGTCATTGACATGAAGCATCGCTACCTGGAAGTTGTAGCGATTAGAACCGAAGAAGCGGATGTACAGGCTCCAATCTTCCTTCTCCTCCCACCCACCCACCCCACACATGTCAAATCTTCATGAAATGCACTATTGGCAGCTATACACATTTAGCAAATTCTGCTAAATTAGACTGAAAAATGGTCAAAACTAGATATATCTGAGTATATTTGAGCCTTGATTCAAACACTTTTATTTGGTTATGTTGAATTCAAAATTTGAAGCTCATTTTTGTCTTAAAGTTGGGTAATTTGAGAGGATTGGGGAAGTAGAATTGTACATGTTCTGGTGATTTCACCCACATACTCAAGGAGTAGCTTACACCACTCCCTACCTGTGAGTGAGTGAGTCAGTGGGGCAAAATGCTTAGGTCAAAAAGGGATCGTGGGAACCCTCATGTTACCTGTGGTCGGTAGTAAATCCTCGAGCTACTCATTTTCCATGCTTATTTACTACACCCCAGAACAGGGCCGAATACAAACCACTCCAGCAGAGGTGGGCCCCTGGAGTAGGGAGGATTATTGGGAGGAGGAGGAGAAGGTGGTGGGGGAACTAGAGTAAACGAGGACCAAGAAGTAACACTTTTACTTAAGAGCATAAGCGCACCTCACTTTGCATCCGACATCATGCACCATGACGTTGTTATGACACGTCACTGGACGCCGCATAGCGCACGTGTTTACGTTACGTCAGACGTGTTTGTAACGTCTGGGTTGTATCTACAACCGCTCCACCTTTTGGCAAAGCATCACACCGGGGCATCAATCAAAGCGTGGAGAGGGCCGCAGACTTGTTTACGTGTGAATATTGCATGTAAACACATATATACGCACGAATATATCACAGCTCTAGGTTGCTGTCAGTGCCTGTATGTAATCTTTTCCCCCGGGTTTTTATTATTTCAAAAACCACTACTTCATCCTCGCAAGGTACACCACCATCTGAACGAAGAGGTACCTAACTTAACATGGGCGAAGGGAATGGCTCTGGCAGTAGTATGTGGCAGCAGTATAAGTGATAGTAATTTATCCTCGGTAATTCAGAAATGCTTGACATGCTGATGCATGGTATAGAATTTCTTTCACTCTACTAGAGAATGGTGGTGAAACTATGGTGTTGGAGACACTCCTCTCCAAGGAGATTTCAGATCTACTGAACACTCTAGGTCCAGATAAGAATGGTATGTCAGCCTACTTCTACTTCACTAATCGGTTTCCTGGCCTAGGACTAGGCGTTCTAATGGGAACACAATGACATTTTGCGGTCGTAATGGAATTATAATGGCACTTTGCGGTTTGAGGCGAGAGGGTTTCTTTTCATTTGAAGGGACTCTCCCATCTTTGGGCCTAGACTGTGAAGGCATACCAGTCAATCGATGTTTTGAATTCCCCCTTATCTAATCAACGAAGCGGCTGTAACCTTCACATACGTCAATGTATATATTGGTCCATTAGACTCTCAAGGTGTAGATTCACAGCGTTCCAATACGTCATTAAACTGCCACCTGTCCATGCGTGTTATCAGCAGCAAGAGCTCAAGCAACCTCAGAAGTCATATCCTAAAGAAAACATGTCGCTGCCACTTTTTTTCTCGCCGAGTGCAACTTCAAAGGGTTTAAAGGTGCACCAACGCACAGGCGGAAATACATGCCTCCAGAAGCTGCCTGGCAAGATTATGCACGTGTACTAATGCACTTAAGATGGCTGACACCGTTTATTCATAAGATTTCCATGAGTTCTAAATCGGTGGTACTAAAGACCCTTAAAACGTATCCCCACATATACAATACTCAGTGATAACATTCAGGGCCTTTCCTACAATTCAGCCTATAACCTAACGAGCAAAATGCCATTCGATGGCGAGGGAGCGAACTTCTTCGGTCCATCTTATGGTCCTTTGACCTTCTCTTCCTTTTCCCAAACCAATGGTCACAGCTATGAGGTAAAGGTAGACATGGAAGGAATAGGTAAATTCTTTCTACCTCCAACACTACCTAATGCGTAGTATCCAGTTTTACAAGACATCTTCCTTATTAAATATATTACTATTTAGTCACTTCCATTTCGGGCCTATTAATGAATTTTGTCACCTCAGATCAGATAAGAATGGTATGTCAGCCTACCTCGCTAATCGGTTTTAGTCCTAGAACTCGGCATTTTAATGGGAATATTATGATGATATTTTGCATTCTTTATGGAATGATAATGACTCTTTGTGGTTTGAGGCGAGAGACTTTCCCTTCGTTTGAAGGGACCCTCAAGTTTGGACCTAGACATGGGCCATTTCTTTGTACATAATCCCCTGGCTTCACCTCTGGATTACGTACCAACTTAGTGCACCAGCTGCCCCTCAATGTCGGTCATTAATCCTTTATGGTATGGACCGCCTTTAGATCTCCTGCGGCAGGCCTTTGTTCATATGGACGAGTGCCATCTCAGATCATTTAATAACCTGCTCCTCAGAGACAGATGTAACCTAGGATCGCATTCACAGAAAATAGGAGGGAAACGAAGCCTGTTATTGGACCAATTCTAAGCCAGCGTCTGCAATGTGGGGATGAGAGAACACTGGCCGACCGCTGCTTTACTTTTATTTTTACATGAGCAACTCCTTTTCATAAGTGGAGAGTCGCTCGGTGGAGAGAATGGAGCAACTCCGACCTCCAGTTACCAGCAGAATTGGTGTGCTTGTTTCCACAGGAAGATCTTTTACTTCCCTCGGTCAGAGCCAGAGCCGTAACTCACGGTCGTATATATCACAACCTGGGACCACACGGTTAGTATAGGGACCCTCAGAGGAGGGGACGACGACGAAAGAGGGGGAAAAAAAGCTTAAAGAGGAAAGGGAAAAACACACATGGGGGGAGACACAGGTAATGCTAAACACAGCCATAAAACACCTTAATGCTTTACAACAGCTTTGGCTATTTTTTTTACGTTGGAGAAAAAGGCTGGGAATAGCGGGGGACAAAGAAAGCCAACCTTTAATGTAACGACAATATCATGGCCGCGCCAAGGCCGGCTCTCTTATGCCTTTGAGTGGCTCGCGCGCACTGGGAAAATATTCATCCACACGAAGGCCACTCTGAAATTAAGCGCATTCATACAGAATTTAGATACATCCTACACGGGCTTACAATGCAATTGTTTATCCCCGAGGGTCGGGTTGCTTGGCTTGCTGGCGACGGTCTCTCTCGGACGGCCTCCGCCTTCAAGGCTTAGCTTGGGCCCGTCTTCAGCCAGATGGATCACTGTCAGCCAAACAATGACCTGCCCACGGCGGCAGAGGTCGCTTTATTCTTGATGCCATCCTCCCCAGTCGCCCGGCGCCATCCATCTTTCTTATCGGAGCCGCGCCTATGACATTCATATCTGCTTATAGGGCGATATCTTGGTCGCCAACGGAGCCGCAGCGACCAAGGCCTCGCTAGAGATAGGGACCAGCTGTCCTATTCTCAAATACTGCCGCCCCATACCTCATCCCCGCGGCTTGAATTTACTTCACAAGAATGGCAGGGGTATACATCATAATAGTTAGATATTGGAGCGAACCGTTTTATACCCACACATGGGATTTTAACTCTCTGGCAGGGCTCTAACAGTTAATATACATTTTTGCCCTAGAATACATCAATTCCTCTCACTCTCTCTCTCCCCTCCTGACCACTGTAGGCTCAGGAGGAGAACAAGGTAAGAGAGAGAGGTCGAGTAATATTTGATATGCAATATTGCTTGCTGGCGGAACTGGTGCCTATGTACCACCAGCCCAGCAAGTAGACACTGTATAAAACCTGGAGGCCCTGATATAAGGACTGATTTCCGTTTGGCCGCTCGCTGCAACACCCTATAGCACTGCCCCCATCACGCCGCTAATGCATGACCCCTGGCGACAACCACACAAAGCTCCTTCGTCACCGGAAGTGCGCTGCCCATCGCTACGCTCGTAGCCATGACAACCACAGGTCGCGCCTTCCACTCCTCCTGCATGGGAGAGTGCGACAGAAATCCTTTTTAATATTGGTCAATCGCTGGTAGTGGTACCAGGACCGCACGAGTGGTCAGTGCTACTTTTTTGGGGCCGGCCACTCCCTAAATGCTGACACATGCTAAAATCAAGTTCAAGCTACTGCCACTACCGAGGCAGTGGAGAAGGATGAAGGAAGAAAGGCAGTGGGATGGGGTGCAGTAGAGGGGGGAGGGGGTCTGCAATCATTGTGCATCAAGGGAAATCCATGTTCAGATCATAGCATAAAAAGCCTTTTGCTCGATGAGATTTCCCTTGGAACTACTAGAGGCTGTTGGTTTAACATGATATCAAAAGAGTCGACTTTGTGCAAAAGGATCGGGTGGTTTTTTTTATGGCGGCCTCCTCCATTGCGACTGGAATCATTTCTGGTTAGTGGTACAATGGTTAAAAAGGGACGTTCCGATTTATACTGGTGATCATATTGAGTCGGGAGAACCTCTGAGGCTGACCCCACGAGAACTCTCATCCGGCCCTCTCATGCAGATAAGTCTTCCACAATTGTGCTCTACGTCACTGTTTATGCGGCCATCATGGGCGAATAATACCGCGATGACAGGAGAGTGGTTCGTCATTAAGCAAGCCTGTGGGCACATGTGTATAAGCGCAATGTATGGGATCATGTGTATGGATGTAGGCATGCAGAAGAAAAGGCTAGCTCGGGAACAAAGCAAGGGCAGAGCGATACACGAGCTTCTCACCACACCAGGGTCACCTCTATAAAGCACTCATCTATCAACTCCCAACCCATGTTTTTGCCCCCTGGATGAATCCATTCATACCCCCATAAATCACCCTCCACAGATCACCCTCTCTAGAAGCAGCAGGAGGAGGATCGAGAAGCATCCTTGAGACGCCAGGTAAATAAACACACCACTTGCTTCCCATCTTCTCTGAACGCCACAGATCTCGGAGAAAAAGAAGTGGGGAGGTGGGTCAGATTTTCAGAAAATGTACAATTCAACTTCGCCAATCTTCTCAAAAAACCCAAATTTCAGACGAAAATGAAGTTAAACCTGACCAAACGGATTGCTAGAATCAATGCAATGCCAAATATACTCGAATTTGTCTAGTATTGATCAAATTTCTGCTTAATTTAGCAGAAATTACTAAATGTATACAGCTGCCCATTGTACATTTTCTGAAAATCTGACCCTAGAGCAGAGAAGTGGGGAGGTAAGCAAGCCAACCATCCTTAATTCACAGCAGCGTCCGAATCATTTCAAAGGTTCCCTTTTAGCTTTCTGGTACATTCCCAGTTGACAGAGAAGGAGAGGAGCATCCTTTTTGATTTAACCAAATCAAAAGCATGAATCCGTCTACGCCTGTCCACTTTCTTGCTTACAGCTGCAACCAAAGCTGGTTCAGACAAAAGACTTTACAAGAAGCCTTTTCCTTTCTAGCTGGAGATGCTTGCCTACATCAGTATCGCACCACCGATGGCCATTGCGTCCAAGCAGCAAGCCAGGGCGTTTCATGTTGTTCTAGATCGATCATGGAAGGGAAAGATAGTGGGCAAGCTTGTCCTAAGCACAAAACGCTGCCTCGTTTGATGGTGCGTCTCCTTCTCTTCAAGAGGTAAGACATCTATAGAGACATGGCTGTATATGGGTCAGATTGTCAGAAAATGGACAACTGGCAGCGCTACATGTTTTGGAAATCCCCCTAAATTAGGCTGAAAAATGCGTATATCTGAGTATATTTGGTGTCGAGTTGATTGAGGGGATGTGTTTGGTTATGTTGAATTGTGTTTGAATCTCATTTTTGCATTAAATTTGGGTTGTTTGGGAGCGTTTCTGAATGTGAATTGTGCATTTTCTGGAAATTCCACCCATATACATCGGTCAGTGCCTTCATGCACCTGAATACTCTCACTCAGGAACCCGGATGTCCAGGTGTGTATTGAATGATGTATAAATCAATAGAAAGGGTGCTGAAAGCTCAGTTAATATTTCTCCCCCTTTTTACAGCTAGCTGGAGAGACAGAAGGGGGAAAGCAATGGGTCAGCAAGTGTGTTAATACATAATTGACGTTCTTTTGGCATTTTCATGTCACTGTGAGCACCCGAATATATTTCATGCTCAGAGAACGCATAAATAAATTACGCTACGCAGGATTTACTGACTTCATTCGGCCCTAAATTACCAGGTCATAGATTGGGAGAAAAATCCTGGTTATAAGAGGGTCGCCCACTACTACTTCTTCCATGCAGCGAATGCAGAGAAATTCACTTGATCGATGAAAAAAAGTAATCAAACAGGTCTGCAGTTATTGGGAGACATGTCCTTGCATTCAGCGTCAATATGACTTAATAGGCTCAACATTGGTTCAATACAGCAGATGCAGGGCCAAGGCAATGGGGCGCCAACCACGTCGGTCCAATATTCCCTAACGTAACCAAATCATTTTAATAAGATTCCCGTCAAAGAGGAGGCACTTCTTTTCCGCGCGGTAATCCTACGTATGCCGCGCCCCACTTCGCTTACTTCTGAAATGACTTAAGTGTATTTTTGTGTCGCGAATGAATTCAGACTTGGGGGTTTTGATAAAAGTCTGATTCAATTTGGAGCCGCGCCGTCCTAGCGTCCGCCTCTCTCCCCGGTCGGAGGAGATGTTTTCTTTTTTTCGCTGCGAGTCTGCGGCTGGGCGATAATGGGGAGTTCTCCCAAAGGTTATTAACGTAAAATTAGTGACGTGAGCCGCTAGGCGGCGCCCCCTCCGCAAGAGGGCGTGCTAGTGATTATGGCCGACATGTTGATAAATTCACCATGATGAGCCTAACTCTGTCAGTGCTGGATTTACCACCACATAGAGTCAACTACGCCACGCACTAACGAGACAGAATTTTAACAACTGGCGATACATAATATTTAAAAACAGGACGCCAATGGCTTTGAACATTGGGTGCCAGCGATTGGACTTTTGGAGAGCAGTGAGAGATAATGCGGTCATTCTGTCTACTCCAGGGCGGACACCACTCCTCCTATCTATATGGCGTTCTGTCTCCAGTAAGCCCAGGTCCTGGAAGAGGAGGCTAGGCACACACTGGAGACATAAGCTAACCCCTCTAAGCCCGTTGGCTATCCCAGTAACATAGGCAGGAGAGACAGGCTGGCTGCACATAGAAGACAGATCTTAAATGGAGGAGGGGGAAGGGAATTAAACATGATAGCTAGGGGGTGAATAACTGCTCCAGACCATGTATCAGAGGTGACATACACAATATGTCTTACACCCGACCTCTAAGGCTGGAACCTATTCATTCCCTTATGTGCATCTATGACACCAATGAAGCATTCATTATGGGGGCGACTTGTCTTCTACAGACTCTCCATTATATGTTCAATATGAAATAAAACACAACTGGTAGTAAGACTACATCAGACAGCATATATTACATACACTTTTATATATGATATATGTGTCACCCTTCCACGTAAAACAGCACACTCTATGTCCAAACCCTCAGATCAGATAAGAATGGTATGTCAGGCTACTTCGCTAATTGGTATCCCTGCCTAGAACTCGGCCTTTTAATGGGAATATAATGACATTTTAATGGAATTATACTGGCACTTTGCAGTTTAAGGCGAGAGGCATTCCCTTCGTTTTAAGGGACTCCCTCAACTTTGGGCCTAGACTGAACAGCATTAAGTCCACCTTTTTGATCATGCAGCAGCTCGATCAAGACAGGCCACTGCGAGGGAATGCATTCTCCCTCTTTCTAAATCCCCTACCCACCCCCACCCCTCCTCCTCCTGGAGGCGGAGGTGGGAGAAAAGCGGACGACAGGGTTTTAGAGGTACATTTACATGCAGGGATGGTGGCTGTCGGGGTCTTCCTGTTCTCCTTGGCCAATTATATCCCCGTGAGACACAAAGGAGACGCTCCTCAATCCGGGTGTGTGAGCAGAAAGCCTGAGCAGGACGTCAAGAAAGAGCTGCTCCCAAAGCCTTGTCAGGAACGAGACATGGCCAACAAAAGCCTGGGTCTCCCGCCTGACCTAACACTCCAGTCAGCCACTTATAGCATGCCAGACCTGCCGCCTCCCGACTTGACTCACTGCCTCCATTTGTTACTTCTTGCAGGTTTCCTCCCACCACCACTCACTATCCAAAAGAGCCCCTGGAACTACTGGCCTATTCAAAAGTGTGTCGTAGTGTGTCGTAGCCGACTCGTCTTCCATATACCGCACTTAAATAACTCCTCGTTGGAATTGTTATTATTAGGGTGAAAAGAAGATGTAAAGAAAGAATTAGAGTGTCCACTGGTGTAGCGACGAGTGCTATTTAATATATCCCAAAAGGGCGTTGGGAGCTAACTTTAAAGTTAAAATTCATATAAAAATTGCTAGTGCTGAAGTGTGTGTACTTAATGAAAGTTAAATCAGTGACGTTTCAATAGGAGTTATTTCCAGACCAGATACATGGCCTCATAGGTCAATTAGGCGTGAATATATTGACATATATTTAAGTCTCCCACCTACATATTCCCCTCACTTGCACCAATTGCTCATCCGTTTGGCCCAATTCCTGGACAATTCGTCAGTGCATAATACATGCACCAGAGGGCATGGCAATCTCTATTCTTTACATTATGGTCAAGTCTCCATTGTTGTACACGGGCTGGAACGACTGACTAAGAGTGCACTATTACCCTATTATAGAGCTTATTTACTATTTAGAGTTACCTTATAGCCTCATACAGTGAACTGTCCACTGTAGGTCCAAACCCTCAGATCAGATAAGAATGGTATGTCAGCCTACTTCGCTAATCGATTTGTCCTAGAACACGGCGTTTTAATGGGAATATGATGATATTTTGTAATCTCAATGGAATTATAATGACTCTTTGCGGTTTGAGGCGAGAGGTTTTCCCTTCGTTTGAAGGGACTCTCTTACAAGTTTGGGCCTAGACTGTGTCACCAAGAACCTGAACTCATTCAACCAAGAAACGAACCAATTCAAACAATTCTATTTTCTTTGTATGAATGACTCAGTGCGCTATCCGGGTTCGTATCCAGCCAACCATCAGGGCCTCTCCCCAATTAGCAGCCACGGCACAATATTGCAATATTAAACCGAGACGTCATCTTTTTAACGATAATCCATTTAACAATCAATGGCTGCTTGTAACGCGGCAAGCAAGCATGCTCCAAGCATGTAAGTACAGCTATAATAAAACACTAAACAGTAAATCGAAACAAGGATTGTTTATTTGTGAGTCATGGGGTCGAGGTCTGCTATAAAATAGACGCCCGCCCTGGGTCTGATCCCGACAATAATTCCGGTTATCATCATTATTGGGGAGATTTCTGGGGCGCAGCCACTACTACCCATTCGATGTGGTACAGTGATAAAATGTATAGTAAAGCCAGTGGCAGCGTACATACACATAGTGAGTGGCGAGTGTGCTTTAGGGTAAGATTTTCAGAAAACATACAATTGGCAGCTCTACATATTTAGTAATTTCTGCTAAAAAGTTATCAATTTTGGGTATATCTGAGTATATTTGGTATTGCATTGATTTAAAGTATCAGTACTGTTATTTTAAACAGCATTTTGAAGCGCATTTTTGTCTTAAATGGGGGGTTATTTGAGAGGATTGGTGAAGGTGAATTTGTACATTTTCTAAAAATCTGACCCTTTAGCTCTGTCTGTCCTATACCACAGCATCAGGGTCAGGAGGAAGGCAGAGTCCTATTGACCTCCAGGAACGCTGACTATTGACCAGCACACCCTAGTTATCATACAAGTATACAGTCCTCCTCAAACCCTCTCCAGTTCAATACATAGTAAATACAGACCGCCCAGGGAAGAAGGCTGGCTCCTACCATTCTATATACTATAGTATATACACACCACACACAGGTCTGTCTGCCCGACAGATCATTGTGACATCGTACAATGCAGATGGTACGACCAGTAGAGTTTATTATATAGATATGTACAGCCGGCAGCGAAGAACAGGCAGAGAGGGGTTGGACAAAAGGGTGCTTGTTGAGAGTGGGGTATGTATGTGTATGGGTAACCCCTCAGGCCAGCAACAAGCCATAGAGAGGTATCAAGGCAAGCCCTAGGCCTAAGTGTGTACAACAGTCCTGTCCAGAAGCCCTAATGACTCCCCTAACTTTTAGAGGTCAGGTGTTTCTCAGTAACACTTTTAGCCTTAGTCTTAGCCTTGTGGTTAAGCTTATCGCTGCATGTTCATCGCAACGCTCGAGGAATGTGACTTTCTGGACAGGACTGTACAACTCTAACTTGCTACAAGGAGTACATACGCCAGTGTCTTGATTTATCATCTATTATTTAATAAATAGAACAGGTAGCGAATCACCAGCGACCGCATTCATTTATCATAAGGTGTATCAAGACAGGAGGACGTAATAAGTTCTCGCACAGGTCAATGTCTGAATGAGTGTCGGTATGATAACACAACACTAACTGAAGTAAACCAGAAGAAACCAGCGTCTGACCCAAAAGTATCACATGCAGCCTCTGTAGCAGACACAAAGCATGAGAACCGGGTTAATCACAGACAAGAAGAGGCTGAAGCATGCGCGGCCAGTTGGTGGTGGGTGGGAGACTGGTATAATACCACAGAAAAGGCCTGGCAACGAGAGAAGGAGGAGGAGGAGAATAGGAACAGAAAGGAAGCAGTCCTAACATCCTGTAAATAACGAGGTAGCTGGAGGAGGAAGTGGGGGAGGGTGGTTATGTGAATACCTGATGACTTCCCCCTCCCCCCATGCCTCTACCACACACTGACGAGTCCAGTCCAGAGCACCTCCCCACTGGTCACTCACTCCAGCCAGCGGTCAGCTGTCAACAGGCAATAATGAGAGTGGACAGTTGGCCGTCAATCCAATGGTCAGTGCTGCCAAGTGCCTCCAGCCCAAGGTGAGTGGCCACTTCAGGGCCCCTCCAGGCCAGCGCAGGGCCGAGTGGTGGACTGCTGCTGGAGGTGGGGAGTGTCTCTACATACAACTGCTGACCTCATTAGCAATCAAATTAGAAAAGACTCTTCTCTGGCAATAATAAATTGTTTGAAACTCCCACCAAATGTTCCACACTTCTAGAAGTAAGGCGAAAAAAATAACCCACAACATTTTAATATTGTCTAGGTGTCAGCAACCTCCTACTCCATCTAGGTCCAGGTGTCAGCAACCTCCTACTCCATCTAGGTCCAATCCCTCAGATCAGATAATAATGGTTATGTCAAGTGATTAGACGCCTACTGCGCTAATAATGTTTCTGGGCTAGGGCTCGGGCGTCCTGATCGGAATATAATGACATTTTGCAGTCTTAATGGAATTATACTGGCACTTTGCGGTTTTAGGCGAGAGGCTTTCCCTCTGTTTGAAGGGATTCTCTCATCTTTGGGCCTAGACTGTACTTTCCCTTTTTCCCCGACTATATATATTGTATACTACCACTACATGATTTCACCTCAAGCAGTAAGCAGTACTACACCCTACAGCACGTGGCTGCTGCTTAGGAACGCTATACACCGATTCCATCAAGGTAATGGAGCCTTTCCCATGACCCTACATTCATCATGTCCATGTGAAACGTGGTCCCGCCTTCTATGTCAAGCATTGTAGCACCGAGAAGCAAGAGGAACCACCAAGTCCGACACTAACTCTCACAATGAACCTTTCCTCTCCTCCACTATACACCGTGAACCCAGCAGGGAAACTATGATGTCCCTTGGGAGGAGGAGGAGAATCCTTTAGTTGGGATAGTCGACGACAGCAATATTCCGCCCGTAATAAGGAGGTGCAATCTGCCCCATGAAATTTTCATCGGTTATGGTGATACATGGATATTTATCAGGAGATGAGAAACCTATCCTATCCTTTCAAGTCACACTCCCTCCCTCTCATCCATCCTTATAGATTTTCTACTTACAGGCTGTCGTACCCTTCCAAAACCGATCGCTGCTCCGCTAGCGCATCCTCAAAAGGTTATTATCAGCGTTCTCTCTCTTTTCTCCTCCATCCACCCGCCGTTTCCAAATCCACAACATAAAAAGGAAGAAACGTTTCTGGTAAGTGGTAATCTCCACCCTGCATTGACGCACACAGGGCCACGTGCTTACAGTCCAAGGTCATCTGGCTAGTAGCTAGTCATTAGATGCTGCTGGCTAGGCAGCAAGAGCTCTATGGATGATAGCCGGGTTAATGAATGGTCCCTCGGCACAATGACAAACACAGACCGATCCCCTAGACAACAGCAAATCACTGCCGGGTAAATAAGCTTTAAAAGACAAGTATTGGCATTTAGCCTGCACAGGTAAGTACGGGTGCACTGAGGGATGCTGTGTACAAGACTGGGATTTTTTTTAAAAAAAGCCTGAGCCAGACTCCCATTTTGACACACTTCTCACAGACCATAACCTATTATACAGTGGGCGACGGATGGTGGTACACTCTGTTTGAGACCTACTTAGAGTAAACACCAAAGCGACCCAATGGTAACCTTACGGCGAAGCGCTCCAAGTAGATCTCAAATAGAGTGTACAGTGCTTTGTTATTGCTGTACCAATTTTTCGACTAATCTTGGCGTTTGTTGTTGTGACAATGACAATCAAACACTGATTTATCCTCAATAATGATCAAAATCCACATTATTTCTTGCTGCATTACGAGTGACAATGCTGGCGCGTACCCACGAGCGACCTTTCGTTAATTGGGATGCTCTTTGGCGATCAGCAGATCATTGCAAAGGTCGCACGCCGCGTTTTTTCCTTACGATTCTCGGCCATATCTTGAAATACGATCCCATATGCTGATCGCTAGCAATTCGCCCCTTGCCTTCTCTGGTCGATCGACGACTGACCAGCGATAATATAGGGCATGTCCAGCAGAGCTCGCAAATAATTTAAGTGACCAGTCCAGTCCTATATAGGCGATAGATAGAGCACTGCCCCAGGGTGTCTATTACGTCATCCAGCCATCTAATGATATTCACAAATACACAGATTTCCATATAATGAATGTTATTCACCCTGTCACCCGCCACCCAGACTACAGCATGCCAAGATGGCGCCAATATTGATCAACAAGCGGCCGGTCAATAACACACGATATGAATCCACTAATAGATACAAAGTAATCACCTTTCTCAGTCACAGACCCTCCCTTCTTCCACTCTCCCCTCCTCCTAACGACACCAAAACCACTGCCAGTGGTCGCCTATACCGGGCGCTAATAATTTCGGTCCATATTAATTATATTGACACAACATGGCTTTGAACTGGAGGCATTGGCTATGATGGGATTTTGAAATCGGAGCCCCTCATCTATTATCAAGCCAACACAGGCTTCGTGCCCTGGTCGCCGCTCCTTTCCCAGTCATAAATCCAGACAAAAACACATATCGGCTCTCATTCATGACGGCCGCTCTCAGCCAAGTATGCATACGCTCCCAGGAGGGGATCATCCCCGCCGTCCTTACACAATACCTACTGGAGGAAGGGGAGGAGGAGGAGCTGGAGGAGGGTGGGTGGGTGGTGCCCACAACCCGTGCTATACCTCATCATCTATATATTGCTTTATTCCCCAAATACCGGCGGAGGATCCAATACTATCTTATATATGAATGATCTACCTATATACCAGTGCCACGAGTAGCTCCAGATCTAACAACTAACTCCAGTGGTGCACATATATACTCCTACCTAATTGAGCATCTTGGTGGCTTCGTTAAGAATTATTCCACGAAATGAGATCTATGTTAATATTTCTATATCACATATACCGAGAATTTTCACTCAAGGAATTCCGAGTCAAACCTTGACCAGCTCATGAAGTTGCTAAATTTTAAAAATTGTGTGATTTTCTAGTTAGGGGTCCATCAGCTCATGAAGTTTTTAAAAATTCTCACTGAAAAGCCTAAGTTGTCAGTTAATGCTAACTCATTGTACACTGTGCATGTTTGATTGTACCTCATCTGTGGCTGTATACACATTCTGAATTAAAAACAAGACGGAAACAATACATTTCCAGCAGCGCGGGAATGATTAAGTAGCGAAAAGACACTCACCTCTATGTCTCTGTGTTGCCTTGTCAAACATTAACATGGCGTCCTCAATCTGCAACAAGAACAAGATTTGCATTAATTGTCAGCTTCAATGTTACATTGTCATAAAAGTCTCATAAGAAGATGTCCATTAATACAGACACCCCTCGGCCACTTCTGACAATTTACGTTTCGCATTTCAGGAAGGTGCGTGTCATCACGCGATCCGGCCCAGAATTTGGGTCATACAGAGCTCAGAGAGAAAGGGGGCCTCTATATAATCAACTCTACCAAACATCTATCATATATGAAAAAAATATACCTTTGATAAGACCTCTAAGACGAACCCTTTTTAAATCTATTTTTTCAGTTTATTTATAATTCCTTTCAGTCAGTGTAAAACGCAAGGCGATCAAAATGAAAGGCCAGGAAAATAAAAATATGAGAAGCATGTTTTTTTGGAGTGGTACTGTAACGGCAGTAGGCGTATTATGTATGTATACAAGACCACATCGAACTATAGTAGGTAGGCACGGGGGCAGGGGAAAGGGAGGAGGGTGGGGGGAGCCCTGTACAGGGTCAGTCCAAAGATGTAATCCCCTGGGGGTGGCATATAATCCTCCTCGGGGTCTGAACGCTGATCCCAACACCAGGCTTAATCTCCCGGTCATGATCCGCTCCCAGTGAGAGAGAGACAGAGAGGACAGAACAGGCCCTACATCCACTCACACAACCAATACACTTCATCAAAACATGGCCGCATATAGCCGCCAACATACAAATCAATTCAAGGGCGGGTTATTTTGTACGGAATTCCATTTATGGGTTACATGTAGTACGCGGCATTAAGCAGTACAAGGATCAAACGCGCGATCCAGTCTTCAAACGCGCGATCCAGTCTTTTATCCAGTTTATGCCTTAGTAGTAAACAGCTCTCTATGCTAATTCGACTGAAGTTTTGAAATGTAATGCATTTATGCATTATTTATGTAAACGCGTTCATACTTGAGTGTAAGTATCATACTTGAGTTTATGCATTCATAGAAACATTCATTTTCTCCCACATAAATACATTGCATAAACTACCAATACATAAAACCCCCCGAGTTACCGTTAAGTTTCCCCTATTTATTGGAGAGCGATCGCACAATAAATGCACTCTTCTACTGGAATGCATCGTTACACATACCCGGTCTCCATCCTAACTGATTAATGGTATAACTGTGATTAAACGCAACCGACTGTTATCTGGCAGGTGAAATATTTTTTTAGGAAGTGCCCAAAATTAATTACGACTCACAAGAAAGGAACCATGACTACATGATTAAATGCTCCGGTTCCGGTTCAAAATTGGATTCCTTTAATAAGACCCCTTCCCCATAACACATACCATCGCTCACATGCCCGCGCCCAGCTAAGAACCTGTATGTATTTGATGGAATCAAAAGCCTGGTGATTAGAAGTTATAAGCTTATTTTCCGGCTTGATCAATAGCAAAAGGAGACTGCTAATCATGGTGCCAACGCCAAAACCCGATCCAAATACTACAGCGCGCCTTGCGTTGGGCTTTAATATAAAAACGCGCGCCCAAACACAGAGGCAGCCGTTTCCACATCAAAGCGGGGCTGAATAATCCATCTGTGTATTGTTAATCACGCTTCATATGATATTTATAGACATGCTGCCAGTAGGCTGCCAGGAGGGCCTGTCGCGCTGCCCTCCCTCATGTCGACCTCCCTCTCCTTCCTCCTCCTCCACTCTTTCTCCATCTTGTAATATAAGGGAAGGCGGGAGCAGTAGTAAAGAAAATTGGAGGAGGGAAAAATCAAACATACTCCAGCGGTTGGCACTAGTGGAATGTAGATGTTTCTTCCCCGAATGGACGCAGGGATGATGATGCCTTGTACGCAATCCCAGGGACTTAATACATCACCCAGGGTTGAGGAATGGATATAGAGGTCAGATTTTCAGAAGATGTACAATTGGCAGCTCTACATATTAAGTAATTTCTGCTAAATTCTGCTAAAAAATTGTAAAATTGGGGTATATCTGGTATCGCCTTGATTTAAAGTATCACTTCTGTTATGTTAAGCTGCATTTTGAAGCTCATTTCTGTATTAAATGTGGATTATTTGAGAGGATGGGTGAAGGCGAATTGTACATTTTCTGAAAATCTGACCCATTACCCTTAACCACTTGACGATGTAACATTGGTAAGAAGACGTGTCCTCGACTCTTTCTCTTATATAACTCTTCCCGGCCGAGGGGAAGCAAGCAAGCACCCAAGGGTATTTCCCATCGCATAAAGCTTCTCAAGCATCAAGCAACGAGGGGGTGGGGGGTGTCTGGCTTATGCTGGAAGGTGGACTGGAGAATGCCCCCCACCCCCATACATACACCTATATTATACATACACAAGATGTAGACGAACTGACAGGAGAGGTGGAGGAGGAGAGGATCCGCCTAATGCTATGCGATGCCTCTTCTCCACCCCTAGACTATCTTTAAAACCAGCATCTCTTTGATGGTTTAGCATGGTAGACAGCATCTACATCTAGATCCATATTGCAAAAAGCCAGAAACCTATGAGCACTCTTCTAATATACAGAGAAGCCCCTGGGCATCCAGAAATAAGACATATCAGCCACAGAGAGAGCTTAATATCGGACTACGTTGTTGAAAAGCGGAGGAACTGAAATTGTTGGAATAAGCGTTGATAGATGCATATGTATCATAGGTTTATATTTATATACATATATATATGCATAACTGCTTTTTAATGCAATGAGACACGTAAATATCCAATTTGCTACGCATCCAAGTATTTCCAATTACCATTGCCGACATTGAAATGGCTATGTAGGCAAAATTGATCCGTCATGCAATCAAGGCTTTTGTTTCCAATGACCTGAAAGTTACTATGGCAACGCATAATTTCACCTCCTCCTCCTCCAGTCAACTGGCACTGCTAACCAACCCTGGAGGAGAAATACCAGTGTCCATTTGGTAGTACCCCACCCCCCGGGGGAGGATAGGTGCGTACAACATCTGGTCACGCAGACCCGCCATCCATATACACCACCAGTATACCACCACCACCAGCCTACCAATACCAGCTAAATCCTCCTACCAGCGTTCGTCCCCCCCTCCACCACCACCTCTACCAGATACTAAATAATTTCACAGATCTTAATCAGTTGCTTTCAGCTTTCAAGTAACTTGGTACTTATTGTATATGGGTTAGATTTTCAGAAAATGTACTATTCAACTTCGCCAATCTTCTCAAATAACCCAAATTTCAGACGTAAAATGCAGTTTAACCTTACCAAACAGAATCAACGCAATGCCAAATATACTCCGAATTTACTAAATCTGTACGACTGCCAATTGTACATTTTCTGAAAATCGGACCCATATACAACATATGACTTGTATAAAGGAGGTTTTCCACCTATGTGAAACATTGCCCATGTAGGAATAAGGTCGGGTAATGGTTACTGATTCTGGACCTGGCCTCAAGATGTGTTTGTAAATGACAGGAACTTTTCCTTATCTCTAGTATAAGAACCGCTTCCCGGTGTGGGTTTCACCTCCCGGCACACACGGCCACCAATGCGTATATGGTTGTACATATCACACCATTAAGATACCTGTAAAGTTACACGACACAGCTCCTCCAGACGAACGCTCCCGTCTTCTGGTTGCCATGGGAACCCAGGTGTTAACATTCCTCCACCACCGTAGTCAGGTAAGATCAAGGAAAGCCCAGTATCACCATAATATACTTTTTTCTCCTATCACACAGACCAAAATCGAATTCCATACTTCAGAGAGTTTATTATATGGATCATTCTCGATTAAAAATCTATTTTTATATTTGTATTCATACATTTGTATGAGAGATGAAATGAAACTGCATTCATCAACATTGTGAACAGCGGCTTGTCACAGAGGGTCCAGCTTGACCATTAGGTTCTGATTTAAACGCTGGACGGTGACCACTGGTCAGCAGTTTTCTAGCCGCTGACCTTGTCATTTAATCCTCAATACTGGTTTCTGATCGTTGGATATTCGACGGTCAGCTGTGATGTGGGAGTGAGCTGCTGTGATTCAGCAATGGGAATGTTTATAGGAAAGGGTCTGTCCTTTAAACGAGTTTATTCGATGGGAGCCCGTCCAATTAATTTATTTTTGTTTAATAATCACATTTGTTACGCCCTATACTAGTTCGTACGTATCTATAGCATGCATTATTTGCAGCTTGGCCTATCACTCAAAACAAATTGAACGAGGAAAGCATTTCCATCATGATAGCATCCCATAGGAGACGATCATCATCGAGTATATATTATATATGTATATGTGTACACCTGAAGTTCTAGCCATGAATAGATCAACATTTCCCATCACAGCGGCAGAGATGATCGTTAAAGAGAAGAGCAATTCCCCGCCTGTACATAAAAGGCTCCTAACTATAATTGGGACTGAGTGGCAGTTGGAATATAGTCACGCATTGCCAGCAACTGAATGATGCGTGTTAGGACAAGCTGCTTGTAGAATAATGCACTCGGAGGATACAACAACAGTCGACACCATCTTTCCAGGCGGAAGGCATGGAAGGGGTAAAGGAGCGGAGACTGGGGAGAGGGAGGAGAGGAGAGGGGAGGAGAGGGGAGGAGAGGGGAGGAGAGGGGAGGAGAGGGGAGGAGAGGAGAGGAGAGGAGAGGAGAGGAGAGGAGAGGAGAGGAGAGGAGAGGAGAGGAGAGGAGAGGAGAGGAGAGGAGAGGAGAGGAGAGGAGAGGAGAGGAGAGGAGAGGAGAGGAGAGGAAGGCAAGGAAGGGGTAAAGGAGCGAAGACTGAAGAGGGGAGGGGAGGGGATGGGGGAGGGGTAAAGGCAAGGATCTCTAACAAGGCTGAGGGAAACAGGTCTAAAGAAGGGAGGGCGAGCAGAAATCAATTGCCAACGCACGTGTCCTTGGCGATTTATCGACCGAGAGGGTAAGGTAGGCCCCACTTCATCCAAGGCAGGTGTGTATATTGTATATTTATCAACTATATATAGACACATACTGATACACTGCGCTGCCGGTGGTTTAAGACCGATGACAATGATTTACTGGTCCTGTTTAAACTTATGAAAATGTCTCCATTCTTCGTTCTGGCCTCAATGATGAAACAATTGTACCGAGACCTTGAATTCATTAGGTAGAAAGCCATGACTACTTGCAAAATGGCAGTTGGTCACGAATCTGGCCCAGAGAAGTTAAATATTAAAACTTCATTTTTTAACGCTAACATAACACCACGGCTGCTATTTAATGAGCAGGGGAGGTTTTTTTTATGGAGCCAAGTCCTACTTTCACACCTCACTATTGATATTTCCATGAAAACTGTACTTGGCCACTTGGGCCCCCTGACTAGCCCGTTAAGTCCATAGAGGGATAAATCACAGTGGTTGAGCAGAAAAAGAGGAGAGTGCTTCATGTCCCCGCTCATTTTAAGGTATCTGACAGGATTGATTCCCAGTACTGGAGACTGGGGCACGATAGTATCGCTAGTCCTCTGACACGGGGCTTTTTACGGCGAAATCATTGACAGTAATTCCAAAGTTATCGCTACTCGGCTTCTATCACTTCTAACGGCCTTATAGGGAGCGGAGGGGCCCCGAAGGACTAAGTCCCTAATGGAGACGAGAAGCCGTATAATTTGGGTTTAGAGTGCTAGGTGACACACACACACGCGATGACATTAGATGGATCTGCTGCTAGCAAAATGCTTTCTCTGGAAGACAAATGCTGCACCATTGAGTCAACTAAACCCCCACCTCGCCCTCAGTACGGTCTAACGTAGCTCCGAGTTGGACTGGTGCACCTTTCGGTGTCTTGTTGCATCCAAGGAAATCAAAATACCAGCCAAAGATTAATGGTCTGGGCGTCAAGTGAAATGATGAAATGCCCCCGATTAATTTCAAGTCATCTCCGGGCTCGTGTTGAAGATCACAATTTAATACAAGTTTGATAGGACAGCACCGATAAAAAAATACCTATATAGGAGTTTACGTCAGTGTTGACCGTTGTTAAGAGAAAGGAAAGAAGTAACGGGTCATGGGGTAGTCTCCACTGGCTGCGGTAAGCTCTGCGGTAAGCCTTGCAATGGTGTTGTGCTGGTTCTGTAGGTCGTGAGGAATGACGAGGTCCTTGCATATACATGGATCACAGGCCATGTAGGCAAGGACCTCACCACTTCTCACCATCACAGCACCATCGCAAGGCTTACCGCAGTCAGTGGAGACCACCCTTAAGGTCACACAGATCCCCCAATGCCAAGGAAATAAGTCTCTCCATTGACAACCCCACCCCCAGGCCATGGCAACAAATAATACCACAAGTAGAAGAACCTTCCAATACAAATAAATGTTACCAAGGGTCGCTCATTCCAGGAGACGCGGCCATTGCATGACTAAAGAAATCATTACCTAACGCAATTACAGCGGGGTTTTTTCAAACCAGCGCCTTGGTGGCAAGGTACCCTTACCTGACAGAGGGCTGCGACCCAATTTAATTTGTTTTGCCAAGACGGTAAGGGGTGTTATAATTAAGTGAATCAACCATCCACTCCACGGTGAGGCTACTCCCAACCTCAACCGACTTGAATCGGCCAGTCCAAATCGGGTATAGGATCGTGCTCTCACCATGGGAATAATCAAGGTACATACACAAAAGGTTTTCCCATTCCTTCGCCACCCTTTATCGCTCCTTTTGCCACTCGGAGATGGTCAATATTTTAGTAGCTTCCATGGCAGGCCCGATACAAGAGATGATGGAGCACTGTGAGTGGCGTCCAGACGTGATCTGTGGAGAGACAGCTGATAGGACCGTCTAATTAGCACCAGCGCCTACCTAACTCCATTCCTTAACCCTCCGTTTCGAGGAAGAGTTATTAATAACTGCACAAATTGTGTGTACACTCTGTTTGAGACCTACTTAGAGTAAACATCAAGGCGAATAGCTCCATGTAGATCTCAAATAGAGTGTAGTGCCTCCTACAGGTATGTTGGGTTTATCAACACAGTGTAAAGCACCAAGTGGGACAGGATCGTTATCCAGTTCAAAGACACCAGACGAAATAGAGGGAGGAGAGCGATTGGAAAGCAACAGATCCACTATAATAGACACCCCCCACCACCAGAATGTAAACGTATACGTATACAGACATATATGTACAATTGGCAGCTCTACACATTTAGTATATCCTGCTAAATTTGACTGGCAAATGATGAATAAAGAGTATATTTGAGTATACTTGGTATCGCACTGATTTAACGTATCGGTTCTGTTAGGTTAAACTGGATTTTGAAGCTCATTTCTGTGCTGAAATGTGGGTTATTTGAGAGGATTGGTGAAGGCGAATTGTACATTTTCTGAAAATCTGACCCATATATATATATCACCAGGTTTTCACTGCTAAAAGCAGCGCTCACAAGGTACAACGATAGCAGTGGGCAGATTCAGTTCACTTCTTGGGAGAGATACACCGGGGAAAGGGAGTCCTCGTGTAACCGAACCCAGTGCCTGGCGAGATGGACCGAGTCCATGTACTACTCGCAGCTCTGGCCACATAATGACATAAGTGACAACACGGTAACTTTCCACTCCGACCCCTTGGCTCTGGCCGGCATTTCAAGGTCAACAACTCGCCCACAAGTCACTCAGCTTGTATGGGGGGAATACTTGGCAGCGAATGATTGTGGTGTCCATTACCCGTCATCTTATCCTCCCGACCCAAAGCTCGACTGATGATGGTGTCTTAGCCCAGTCTATTGGGTCAGATTTTCAGAAAATGTACAAGTGTACATTGAGGAAATTCTCCTAAATTAGGCTGCAATTTTTGGTCAATACTAGGTAAATTCAAGTATATTTGCCATTGTATTGACTCTAGCAGTTTGTTTGGCTAGGTTGAACTGTATTTTAAACTTTATTTTCGTCGGATATTTGGGTTATTTGAGAAGATTGGGGAAGTTGAATTGTGCATTTTCTGAAAATCTGATCCTATTGCCTTTAAAAAACCCAGTGGCAAGTCCATCGGCAGCTCGTTTCTCTTAACTAACTCAGGTACTTTGTGTGATTAAACCTTGAGTGCATTAGTAGGGTAGGATCATCACAAAGGTTACTATTGCTGCTACCATGGCTTTGCTGCTCCATTTATGCCCATTATGTATGCTCAGCAGATCATTAAAAAAGCTGTCAAAGCAATTAAAAATGGATGAGGTCTCCCTTTGATGATATAACCAGCACAAAAATAGTCATCCATAAATGAACGGATTGACAAATTGGAGAACTCCCACGATGATAAACGGCACTGGAGTGTTATTGAATGAGGAATAGAACCTCTCATCCAATACCCTACATATTGGGAAAAGAAGCCACTATCATCATGCAAACAGCATTTTGTAGGTTGTTGCCCAAGTGATTTTTGACTTTTGGATTATTTCCATCGTACACAACTCGCCCCGTCAAGGCTGACTGGTGAGGTGGAGTTCTTTATTGACGACGCCCGATGCATATTTAATGTGGGAATCAATGGTTCGTGATTCGACATTTGAGCAATGGGCGATAACTCAAACGGGCCCAGCTTTTCACTGGGGTATAAGTAGCCGGCGTTAAAGGCAATCAGGTTCCAGGAAATGGGTCGACAATAAAGTGAAGGACCCCCACGTCTCTAGAAGGTGTGCAACATTATGGTCAGGATCTCTCTCTACACTCTTGTGAAGACTCTGTAGGACTGAAACTCAATGCAAACTCGATGGAAGTTTCGGTACAATAGAGTGTAGTACCGTACGTCAAGGTGCTCTCAAGGTTTGTCTTGCCCGTGCCAACAAGAAACACCCGCTCCCAACCCTTGCCCGATCAGGACATTGGAGGATAAGGGTAAGAATTTCAGAATATGTACAATTCAACTTAACCACTTATCTTAAATAACCCAAATTTCGGAAGGAAATAAAGTAGAGCTGCCAATTGTACATTTTCTAGAAACCTGACCCATAAGGCAAAGACCATTGCGTATATTAGATTTGTAGCCCCCATAAACAGTGAGCCAACGATCCTAATTTAGAGGATCCATGTCCTGGGCGGGGGTGAGCAATGGGGAGGAGGTGCATATTAGCTCTGTGCACCACACATGGTGTCATTATCAGTCGCTCCAATAATGACGCCCAATATAGCAACTCAGAGCAGCTCTCTCTCACCTTGGCCAAGTGTGTTTTAGTTGCTTTTCAGATCTGGGAGTGTTTCTCATTATCAAATGTGGCAATCCAAGGGGCATGGCATTGTACCGCTATACTCAGTATCGATTGAGGTGGTTCATGGATGAATGATTGTTTTAAAAGAGTCAAAATGATCAAAAGATTTCGATCTTTAACTGCTGCAATCACAATCATTGAAAGCCGTGACCTTGGGTTGCTGCTACCGACCCGACATCAATGAAGCAGGACTCCTCCAGTGCATTCCAACACACTTCTACACTCTGAACGTGACCTGTAGGCAGTAAACATCTATGGCTTGCCGCTGCCTACAGGACGAGAATAGAGTGTACTGCCCCTCCTCTGATTGGCCTCAGCAGTTAAACAGACATTTAATCGCAATCATTGAATTTATTTCATTCAATGAACACACAAGATGGATATATATTTAATTCCCCGTCCTTCAACCCCCTACACAGACTCCGGCGGCGGCACTAGAATGAACATCTGGTGATGAATAATGCATCCAGATATCAGTTCCAATATTCTAATTTAATCGCTGCACGAGAGGGGATCAATCAATCGGTATAGAACCAGCAGCCTAGGTTGGATCGGGGACATAGTGGCCTAGTGAATATATGTATACGGTACACTGTATTATGACATCTAAATGGATGGAACAGCCAGCCCCACTAGCAGTGAGTGAGCCGGGTCCGTCACAGTCCTGTTATTCTAGCAGTATTTAATTTAAACATAGCTCAGCGCGCAGTGGACTAATATATAGCAATTAATTCATGCATGGGTCCGAGGGCGTTTAATGGTGATCCAATTGCCCCTTATGCCGGCACGACTATGGCCGATGCCTATTGAGAATGGCCGGAGCCCACAAGGCCTGCATATTCATAAACACGTATGTAGCCCCGTGGTTACTAGGCATTTGGCTTAGGCCTCGGTCACACAAGTGTTCCTGGTTAAGGACGGATATTAAAGCCAGGTTAGCCACCTCTATATGGGTCAATTTTCAGAAAATGTACAATTGGCAGTCTGTACACATTTGGTAAATTCTGCTAAATAAGGCTGTGATTTGGTCAATACTAGGTAAATTCGAGTATATTCAGCATTGCATTGATTCTAGCAATCTATTTGATTAGGTTGAACTGTATTCTGAACTTAATTTTCGTCTGAAATTTGGGTTATTTCAGAGGATTGGTGAAGTTGAATGGTACATTTTCTGAAAGTCTGGCCCGTATAGGTGCTCTATTCGCTCCACAGCCAGACCCATTGCAAGCTCGAGTTAATGTTCCATTGTGGTGCTAGGTCACAGTTATTACACCTGCCATCAATTCAGACCCTTCTCCATCTGTTTCCATTACAGCCACAAGAATGTTTCAACATTAATTTCCCCAAGTTAAACAATTAACCGTAGAGAGGATTGGTCTTTCCCAGATTTAGACGTTTAACCCAGAGGGGATTAACAAAGGAAATAATGACCCCCTTTTCCCTAAAAAAAGGTGCATAATTATTGGCTTCAGCGAGCCACACTTGAAATATTAAACCGATCTGGTAAGCTGTCTTGCCCAAACCAAGTTTACATACTTAGTCCCGGGTAGAGGAGCCAGTTAGTTTTAAAATAGCACGATCTCCCTTTCATTCCCATTTAATTCTTACTTTTTAGGTCCCTGAAGCCGGAGTAAGCCGACCGAAGGCAGTGATATGAATAGCAAAGAAGGCCTTCGGAAAAGGGAAAGCTTATACGGGTCAGATTGTCAGAAAGTGTACAGTTAGCAGCTCTACACATTTAGGAATTTCTGCTAAATTAGGCAGGAAAATGATGTATATCTGAGTATATTTGGTATCGCATTGATTTAAGGTATCAGTTGTTATGTGGAACTGCATTTTGAAGCTCATTTTTGTCTTAAAAGTGGGTTATTTGAGATGATCAGTGAAGGCGAATTGAACATTTTCTGAAGATCCGACCCTTATACTGTGGGAGACTCTACATTTCTCGATCACCTACACTGGTATAAGCTTAATACAGGGGGAAGATGCGCCAATCTGGGAGGTGGGGTCTGGATAAGACTAATTTATTTCCTTGGTTCAACTTCAGCTGCATGATTAAGCCGTAGATATCACCCAGTGTCAGCCAATGCTCTAATCTCCAGGCCACTTCTCCTGACCACCTACTCTCTATATAATGGCAGGCCGAGGAATAGGAATACCGTCTAGTTGAGATAATATAGCAACTGATTTCCTTCTCGGCTGAATAGTCGGCACCAGTCGGAATAGACGGAACTAGTCGGTGGAGACTTTGTATGCTATAGGAGCCCCAGTGATAGAGCTGCAGATAGGCAAGGCAACAACAGCAATGTTCCATACTACTAGATGCAGGGTGATTTTCAGAAAAATGTACAATTAGCAGCTGTACACATTTAGTTAATTCTGCTAAATTAGGCTGCAATTTGGTCAATACTAGGTAAATTCGAGTATATTTGGCATTGCAATGGATCTAGCAATCGGTTTGGTTAGGTTGGACTGTGTTTTGAGCTTTATTTTCGTCTGACATTTAGGTTATTTGAGGGGTTTAGTGAAGGCGAATTGTACATTTTCTGAAAATCTGACTCCGCAGCGGTTGAGGGTGTCAAGACTGAGTGTCCCAGAAAATACAAGGCTCGTCCTTTGAAAGCAATCAGACTATAATCAAAAAGAAAATCTCAGCGGTCGAGGAGGTTGAATCAAGTACATGTACAGTGATTAGAAGGCAACTCTGCTTTGCAAAGCATCTCACAGTCGATCATACATCGATCCCGGCCTAAAATAGGACAGTTATTGGCCAATTTTCTCTCTGCACTTGTACTTAGCTTCCCAGAACATCAATATAGTCTGCTGGGTTTGTGATCACCATTAATGGTATTCGCAGCAAGTACTGGCCCCCACGCGACGGTCGCAGTGGGTAACATGCCGCAAGCATACTATCTAGATAATCCGTGATCAAATTCTACCCCACCCTCACCGCTTTCAAAACCGCTTGTTTATCCATAGTGTTTACTCGCACTCGCCAATTATCAATTTCGACATGAAAATCCACGCGCTAGCTATAGAACGCGGACTGGGCTCCAGTGTTTGGCCTGAGTATTGTATTCTCCGATGTGAGTAGTATAGCCTTGGAGACCCCATGTTCAGGTGTTCCATCCACCGAGTGCCGATGGTGGTGGGTACGTAATAACTCTGGGCCCAGTCAACCGGGGTTAAGTCAGGCCTGAGCGTCAAAGGTAAACGACAATTTAATTTACATCCATCATTTCTATAATCTAGTCAAAGAAGCTTCAATGAATGCCATATTAACCTTACAGTTCCCCAACCGATTGGGAAACTCTTTAAAAATGGCATGATTCCAGATCGTCGGGGAAGGGAAGTGAGTCGGCATGTTACCTCCGTGAGAGACTTAACGTAACCACGGTTTGTATAATGGATGGTGACAGGCCCAAGAACTGGAGAGATTATTACATGCACCCGCGGGGATACTCCACAAGTGATATACAGCCCTGTATTTGTACATAAATTATATCCACAAATGCAATCAACGCAGCCTTCAATCCCACACCCACCATAATGACCTGAGTGTATTGCAGCAAATATCACCGTCCCATGTTTAACACTTGATTCAACGCCTTTTTAATTCGCAACAACCAGGATCCATGCATAGCGTACGATTGTATGGGGGAGAGAGGGAGAGAATTGATCCCTATACACCTAGCAGCATCCCCGGCCCTTGCTGTATGTAGGAGTCGATATTTCTCACCCTGTCTAATCGTGCATACGATTGAATGGCGAGGGGGAGCACAAAAGCGGTCGGTCTCAGTAGTAGCAGTGACAATTGCCTTACTGGTTACATTAGGGAATATTTTATTATAGAGCTGGGTATGTATTTAGATGTAGCACAGCAATCACAGTCAAGCCTCCTCCTACTACTGCTGCCCATATGGGTCAGATTTTGTGAAAATGGACAATTCACATTTAGGAAATTCTGCTAAATTAGGCTGCAATTTGGTCAATACTAAGTAAATTCGAGTATAATGGAATTGCATTGATTCTAGCAGTCTATTTGGTTAGGTTGAACTGTATTTTGAACTTTATTTTCGTCTGAAATGTGTGTTATTTGAGAGGATTGGTGAAGGCGAATTGTACATTTTCTAGCGATTTCACCCGTATATAGGGGCGATACGCTTAATTTCCAGACCAGTCCTTCAGGCAGTGGGGATGCTGCAGAGATTGTACCCGCCGCTGATTGGGATTATGCATGTTGACGTTAATCTTCGCTAGCCTGACGCCAATCGTGCAGCAGGGTGGGGGAGTGTGAGCCCAGTTCTGCCTACTGCCTATGTCCCTGGCCCCAGCAGCAGGCACTAACTACTATCATGCTATACAAGTAGTTGAAGTAGTAGAAGTAGTAGGTAAAAGTAGATGCCTGGATCCAGAGAAGGAGGAGGACATATTAGGGTCAGATTTTCAGAAAATGTACAAATGGCAGCTGTACACATGGTAAATTAGGCTACAATATGGCCAATACTAGGTAAATTCGGCAGTGCAGTGATTCTAGCAATCTGTTTGGTTAGGTTGAACTGTATTTTGAACTTTATTTTCGTCTGAAATTTGGGTTATTTCAGAAAATTGGCGGAGTTGAATTGTACATTTTCTGAGAATCTGACCCACATAGGGAGAAATGCTCCCCCGGAATGCACCAGCAGGGAGGGAGGGAGACTCCTCCAACTCCAAGACTATGTAGTAGACCTCCTCCCGATCATTTCATGAATAGGCCATAATTACCTGAACATTACCAAAATTGCTACTTGCAGGAATCAATGAGAGAGATGTTATACCAACGCAGGGAAGATTGTTGTAGGACAGTCTTGGTATATTTATTGAATTACTGGGCCCGCACGTGCAAAGTGCTTGTATCATGCACGGCTTCACTTCCTTCATTAACCACTCCCGTCTTCGGAAAACGGATGGAAATGAAGAAATGCAACTGGCACGAGAAACCTTATTATACAGTAACAGTAGCACACCCCACCCGCCTAGCTCCCTCCTCCTTCCCCCGACCCAATTGCAAACATACATCAGAAAATGTACAATTGGCTGCTCTACACATTTAGGAAACTCTCCTAAAATAGGCTGAAAAGATTATGAATACCGGGTATATCTGGTATCACATTGATTTAAAGTATCAGTTGTGTTATGTTAAACTGCATTTTGAAGCTCATTTTTGTCTTAAATGTGGGTTATTTGAGAGGATTGGTGAGGGTGAATTGTGCATTTTCTGAATATATAACCCATCAATCTATGGGCCCGGGGCTTCATCATCGCATGCTATATCATCTGCATGCTGACACAGAAGCAACTAATGCAGGCTGCAGCTCCACGTGCTGCATCCCCAGGCTGCTGGCTTAATTTTCTGGCTCCGTGAATAAAGCCTGGCTTTATGGTGCGTGTCAGGGTTCTGCTTGGTTGCAGTCTCAAACGGATCTCTCTCCCCCCTCCCTCACGACACATCAGACCTATTCTGGGACCTGTCTCATCAGGTCTTTTCCCTTGGTCAACAACGAGGGTGGGTGGGGTGGGGGGGGGGGGGGGGGGTGGGGTGGGGGAGTGGGGGTCCAGTTGATGACCGTATCAGTATTGACCGGCAGCTGGGGGCAGTGGCTTGTAACCAGGATTGTTTCGCAATCAAGCACTAGCATGAAGTAGTACAGCAATCAAACGCACATTTTCTTAATAGGATTCCGATGCACAAGGTCAGATAAAGCTAATATATGAGTGATTCAATTCAATTCAATTCAATAATTCTTCATTGCAGTAGGTCTTTTTACAATAAGGTGGTCCAACATTCTAAATAGACATATGAGTGATCACTTTTCGAGACGGAGCTTTCATTTAAATACTTCACTGAAATATCTTGGGGTAAAACCACTATAGCTGCGTTGTCTGCCTACGGTTAAACTAGCACTGTTTTTCCCGCGCTCCACACGACTATGGCAAAATATCAATAATGTCTTAAACCTGAGGAATTTAAATGTCATCAGCTGGCTTTCAAGGAAATGACTATGGCACTTGAAACGTCATAATACGTTGCTAGTGTCAGTCAAGTGGGTCCCGACTAGTCTCCGATTAAGGGATTTAATTCGCCAATAGCAGCAATACTGCTGACGCAGCGACAAACGTAGAGAGGACGGTTCAAACAAAGATCATCCAAGAAATGTAGGGCGCTGAAACATAGATGGAAAACAGCCGCCAGACCTGCAAATCCTTCCCATTAATATTTCAAGCCTCGAGGATATTTCATGTCACTTCGGAAAGCATTAATACCTATTCTTTTCGAAAGATATTTCCTCGTTGCCTACTCCATATGGATTTCCTTTTTATTTTCCAGAGGCATTCTTTCCGCCTTTATTATACATGTTCTTAATAGGCACACATTCTTTATATTTTCGGTTTTGCGTCATCATGCCTTCTCGCCAGTCTTGGTGTCATTAAGGTGTACCGTGATATATTAGATCATTAAATGCTAGTGACAGGTTGCGAGGATCTAGCGAGCTTGTGGGGATATTAATACCAGGCCCATAATTTGGCCGATCCACATGCCACTAAGGCGCACATAAAAGATCAAAGACCTTGTCACAAAGATGCAATGATAGCACGGCATTGGGCGATAATAGGCAAAAATGGAGCGCGACATCAACACGCCAAAGCGTGGCGCTAGTGTAGTCCTACAGCACAAGTTTTGAGCAGTTCCTAGTTCCACTCCGACTGGAGCTTTCTGGAGAAACTGGTGAGGTGCTACTGACAGCCAGTGCAAATGGTCACCAAGCATTCCAATGTCTACTTAATACACTTCGGGGGGTTAGGGCCCGGGTCCAAGTGAGCCCCTCATGTAAGGCCTACGCTAAAAATAGCAAGAGATGTCAAGTGAATGAAGCCCATTGTGGGTAGTAGGCCCTATTTATCAATCAAGTGCCACCATCGCTGATTAATGCTATCGCTTCCAGTCCTTCATACGAATTTTAGACTTTCATTGCACAGTAAGACTATCTCCCACTTAGGTTGGGGTGAGGCAATTGGCGTTCTTCCTTCTCTCAGAAGTCACAATAAGTGAGGAGCCCGTGCTGCAGTTGCTCTGTCTAGTGATACGAGAGGCTGCTGTATTATTATACTGTGGTGGTGGGGCCATTCTTTTGCCAATCCCAAGTGGCGTGTTGTGTTTGCCTTCAGTCAAGCAGTACTAAACAGGCTGCAAAGATAGCACCCTGTCCAGCTCGCTCCCGGAATACTTGTCACACTATATAGTCACGCTAATACAGTCATGGTCGGGCGAATCTTTGTTCGCTGTTCGCGATTCGCGGTGCGGGTGCAGCGGCGGCGGCGGCCCCATCATACATCACTGGGAATCATAACCCTGGCAGCCACTCAAACCCGGCGTAATTCATCACTTCTTTAGTTGTTGCCACCACAGCGCTCATTTGGGTCAGATTTTCAGAAAATGTACAATTCAACTTCGCCAATCTTCTCAAATAACTCAAATTTTAGACGAAAATAAAGTTCAAAATTCAGTTCAACCTAGCCAAACACATTGCTAGAATCAATGCAATGCCGGATATCCTCGAATTTACATGGTATTGGCCCAATTGCAGCCTTATTTAGCAGAATTTACTAAATGTGTACAGCTGCCAATTGTACATTTTCTGAAAATCTGACCCATTTGTGAGGAGGTTCCTGCAGGAGCAGATTCCGGACCAACTCGCCAGCAATTGAAGGTTCTTCAAAACCGAGTCATTACCGGCCATTATGGGCAGGCGATACTGCCGCCGGCTCGTCTTGCAGACAACTCGGATGAAATTTTACCACCAGAGACAACTGGCTTGCTCGGATAAATGCCACCCAAACAATTTGAGATCAGTTTCCAAATCATTTAACGCTGTCAGAGGGGCCTGGAGTCCGGAGAGCCCCGCTCGCTCCCCCCTCCTCCACTCCATAACACCCACTGGCAAAAAGGAGTTCAATTGTACTCGGTGCCACTTCGAGCAGACGACATTTGAAAACTATCTCGAGATGAGTGTGTTTGGGCGATAATTGATGGTTTGCAGGGCAGGGTAATAATGTGGGGTAAGCCTGGACAGGAAAGGCCTCACACCTTGTTAGTTCGGATCAAGTAAATACCAAATAGAAGCACTATTATACCGTCCATCAGACCGCGACGGTCCCACACATAAATAGCTTCTCCATTCAGGCATGCTATAACTACTCCGTGGTCGTCGTAGTAAATTAAATGATTTTTTATGGCAGCTTAGAGGCAGTTTAAAGTCACATGCCAAACTCTAATAATATTGCCGGGTCAGTGATTCATGGCATGGTAAATCTGTGGATATTCATGAACGGCGCATGATTAGGCAAGGTAATTATAAATCAAGAATGCAAGTCATTATCCTTTGACTAGTCTCCTCTCGAGCCTCGGAGCTTGAAGAGGAAGAAGAGGCGGGGAAGGGAGGGAGGGAGGGAGGGAGAGAGGGGGCAAGCTAGCCGGTGCCAAAAGCAGCACGCTCTATCACTCGCTAAACTAAATGTGAAAGATTTAACTGTGCATAATGTTTCGAGCCGCGTTTAAACCACATCCTTTGTGCTCGGTTCAAATCAGCCAATTCATAACCTGAGCGTCCTTCGCCAGCCCGACCAACAAAGCAGTGCTCAGATCTATCAAGCTCTGGCAGCCCGGGGCCTTTGACAGATGTGCTTATGTTAGATATTATCATATCACAGCCTGGTTAGACGAGGAGCCAGTCCCCCCCTGTTTACCAACCTAGCACTGGCACGTTTTGTTTGAGATCATTTTCTCCTAGTTTAGAGCAGGGAGAATATACCCCTTATCAGTGTAGTAGAGTGGCTCAGGCTTCCAACTTAACTATCAAAGCCACTTAGAGTAGGGTCTTAAAAAAACTTGCTACACTAAAGGATATGTTAGATGCGTACCGCCTGCTGCTATAGTCTAGGCCCAAACATGAGAGAGTCCCTTCAAACGAAGGGAAAGCCTCTCGCCTCACATACCATTCGTATCTGATCTGAGGGTTTGGACCTACTGGATAGTGCCTTACTGAAAATACTTAGCTCGTGCTTATGTAATAAATTCGGGAATTTGGATTCATTCACCAACCACACTGGCTATTTATTCCCGATGCGGCTGTATTATGTGATTTAAAACAAAGAATCTCAGAACAACAAATGAATCACCAATTTTTCATGGATGATGATGGTATAATAAAAAGCTGGACTTGAATAAGAGTATGGGAAGTGTTTGCTTACTGATACGGCCTCCCTGAGGCAGAAAGGGAGGGAAAAAGCTTATATGTAATGCATTGTGCTGATAAGTATTTGACATGACATGGTGTCATTAGGCAGCCCCGCACACTCGCAGATTCCGAGGCATCTCTCACTCTGCCAGGCGCAGGTCATGTGACTAGGCAGAGTCACCCAAACGTGACGCCATCCATCATGGTCGCCATAGTAACAAGACTTATTTTAACCCGCCGCCATTACGGTGCCCGCTGTTGGAGTATCGGCGAGAGGGGGATATATATGTAAAGTATGTAAAGTGCTGGGCTTTCCACTAATGATAAAAATGAACCGGGATTATAGCCAAAATGCAGGGAGAGTAGGTACCGTATAGTAAATGCTATGTAAGTAAATTAGTAGTTATATCACACATCCAAGGCTAGGATATTTTCAGGTTCTCAGGTTCCATATGAGCTTTATTTGTTATCCGTATATATATGTACGTGCCTATACAGTCTAGGCCCAAAGCTGGGAGAGTTCCTTTAAACGAAGGGAAAGCCTCTCGCCTCATACCGCAAAGTGCCATTATGCCAGGAAACCTACCATTCTTATCTGATCTGAGGGTTTGGGCCTAGAGTGTATACAATGTATAAACAGACGATAGGGAACTGTCTTCAGCCTTCAGTTAATATTTATAGAATTGAAATCCAGCAGATCAAAACAGAATTAATTGGGAGATTATGTATGGATAGTCGTAATTACAATGAGCAAGGTGTAAGAACTGTAATCGGAATAGGGTAAGGCTCTCATGTTATTGTCTCAGAATGAGGTAAACATCCCCTCCATTTTGAGGCACATGAAAGATGTGAGGCATGCCGTTGTTTTTACTTTCGCCAAGCCCAAAGCTTATTTGTAAGCATATTCATTATTCCTAAAATGCCACGGATATCCAAGGGGAAACATATCATGCCAAAATTGGGAGGCATTTTAAAACATGTCTGGGCCAGGTCGGGTAAGAGTTTTTACTCCTAAATTACTTCTTCATCTCCAAGTTTCGAGACTCCCTGATTGCGTGAGAAAGGCCACACGCGAGGCTGCGGTCTACATCTGGGTCAGATTTGTCAGAAAATGTACAATTGGCAGCTCTACACATTAAGAAAATTCTGCTAAGTTAGACTGAAATATAGTCAATACTAGGTAAATTCCAATGCATTTGGTACTGCATTGATTTGAGGTATCACTTCTGTTGTTTTAAACTGCATTTTGAAGCTCATTTTTGTCAATAAATGTGTGTTATTTGAGAGGATTGGTGAAGGTAAATTGTACATTTTCTGGCGATCTGACCCATCTTGAGTGGGATTATATTTACGCCCTGACGTGTATGTATGTAGGTACTCGTGCCGTAACGTCCAGCAGCCCGGGGAAGGAGGAGGAGGAGGAGGAGGAGGAGAAGGAGAAGGAGGAGGAGGAGGAGAAGGAGGAGAAGGAGAAGGAGGAGGAGGAGGAGGAGGAGGAGGAGAAGGAGAAGGAGAAGGAGAAGGAGAAGGAGAAGGAGGAGGAGGAGGAGAAGGAGAAGGAGAAGGAGGAGGAGGAGGAGGAGGAGGAGAAGGAGGAGAAGGAGGAGGAGGAGGAGAAGGAGGAGAAGGAGAAGGAGGAGAAGGAGAAGGAGGAGGAGGAGAAGGAGGAGGATGAGGAGAAGGAGAAGGAGAAGGAGAAGGAGGAGGAGGAGGAGAAGGAGAAGGAGGAGGAGAAGGAGGAGAAGGAGGAGGAGGAGGAGGAGGAGGAGAAGGAGGAGAAGGAGGAGGAGGAGAAGGAGGAGAAGGAGAAGGAGGAGGAGGAGGAGGAGAAGGAGAAGGAGAAGGAGAAGGAGGAGGAGGAGGAGGAGGAGGAGGAGAAGGAGAAGGAGGAGGAGAAGGAGGAGAAGGAGGAGGAGAAGGAGGAGAAGGAGGAGGAGAAGGGTGAGGAGGAGGAGGAGGAGGAGGAGGAGGAGGAGGAGGAGGAGGAGGAGAAGGGTGAAGCGTATTATATGCTGGGCGCAAAAAGTGCTGGAGGAATGTGGCAGAGTCAGCAGCTCATGTCTAAACCAACAGCAGAAAAAGTCTGCCCTGATGGGAACATACTCACTACACTCTATTGCAGATCTACTTGGGAGTAGTTCGCCGTAGGGTAAACCATTGTAAGTAGGTCTCTAACAGAGTGTAGGTCTTGTGAATAGCTCCTCGGGGTGAAGCTGTCAGGCCAGCGGAGGAGAAGTGTGGAGAAATGGGGGATGATGATGAAGATGATGATCCCAGAGACAAAACACAAAGCCTAAGCTTTAGATAGGTACGAGGATGGGGGAGTGTTGGGGATTGGAAGAGAAGACTGCTCCTGTGTATATATGAATGTCCAGGCTAGAGATACCAGAGGCCGACTTAAGGTCTGTAGATGGAGCAGAAGGCCTGAGGCATGACGTAATACATATATGGGTGAGATCGTCAGAAAATCTACAACTGACCTTCACCAATGCTCTCAAATAACCGAAATTTCAGACGAAAATTAAGTTCGACCTAACCAAATAAATGGCTAGAAACAATGCAACGCTGAATATACTCGAATTTACCTAGTATTGGCCACATTGCAGCCTAATTTAGCAGTTTACTGAATGTGTAGAGCTGCCAATTGTGCATTTTCTGAAAATCTGAGCCATATAGGACAACACTAACATGGCCAGGATGATCATGAATGGGTCTGTAGTGCTTGAGGGGGTCTGGCGTCATACATCATCCAATCTGAGACAGAACTTCCCATCTGCTCTACATCCAAATGAAATCACTCTCTCAGCCTACACTCTATTCGAAAAGAGGGTAAAAACTACATGTGCCTTTTACTCCAACGGTTATATCTAAAGTTACAAATCTACC
The DNA here is from genome assembly GCA_942159475.1 of Sthenelais limicola. NCBI lineage: Eukaryota > Metazoa > Annelida > Polychaeta > Phyllodocida > Sigalionidae > Sthenelais > Sthenelais limicola. The sequence goes on from OW804098.1 coordinate 106,512,007, forward strand.
TCATGATTAAACCCCCATGGCATTATGTCCTTTATAATTACTAAAAGATAAAAACTTTTAAACAACCCTACCATACTCCGATGTTCAAACCATTCATTACATCAAGTGAGAGAGAGTACATACCTGGAAAGACAAGAAAGAGAGAGAAACATTAGCATGAGTATATTGGATTGAGAAAGCAACAAATACACTTTACTTCCAGTAGTTTCTACTAGTAGTTATTTTCCACTGAGGAGCAGCAGACGACAATTTTCCAACATCGCCAGAAGCTTTAATTTGCTTCCATTCATAACATGGGAAGTAAGTCTGCCAGGGAAAGCCACAATCGTTACTATTCATATTATTCGCGCCACGAACTCAACTTCTTATCAGATTTATCCCCTTTCATTATGTTCCCTTCATAGTGTATGGAAGCACCCAGTCCAGTAATTCTGGAGATACGTGTATCGTGAAAACCCTCAGTGTCCCTGGCACTCGTGCCTCCACTAGGTCAGCCATTTTATTGATCAGCGAGGGCACAAGGGGCCAAGCGCACGTGACCCCGGAAAGGCTGTGATCAATGTTGGCAGGGGCCCTGCCTGCCGCCGTAAGGGACGCTGGATTTCTCAGGCCAGGTCAAGGTCACGGGGAATAGCGAAAGCACCGAATGTTTCTAGGAACAGGGGAATGGGGCATAGACCAATGTATAATATACGCAAGAAGTCTTCTCCGCCCAGAATACTAAATGTGGCCGCCTTTTGAGCCACCCCCAGTAAAATCCCCATTTGGTTTTCGGGGCTGGACTGGATCTTGCATAATGAAACTCAATGTTAAGACCATATATAGACTAGTCAAAAGAGTTGCTCATTATAATTTATAAAAGGATTAATGGCCGATATTTCGATGTTGCTAGTGAACAAAAGGTGCCCAAAATGGAGGTTATTAATCCCTTTAGTATAGTGCCCAAGGTGACAGTGACTTTAACCAATCTGGCAATGAATGTTTGGACATGATCAGTGTGCATAGTCAAGTATTGTAAATTCTCCAGTCTCCTCCTTAAGCCTCTGACTTGAACATAGTACATCATTATTCTTAACCTCATTCGTCTACCCAACGAGCATTCTAATCACGCAAAGTTCACAAACCACCTCCAAGGTAACCAATGGCAATAATACACTCGTTCTCTCTGTACCACCAAATGTCATTGGTAAGCTTGTGCCTCCCACCACCACTGACGTAAGTCTCAAACTCTTGTATTATATAGCCCAGTCTCGCTAGGACCATTGGCTAGAGCCGCTCGTATCGATTCCCAATACTGAGGTTAGGGTCGAGCTTTCTGTCACGCTCGATCTACCGACCAATACTAATAATTCGCCAGCCTAGCTACAGCACACAGAGACCCAGAAGAGAGAAAGTGAGGTTAATTTCTGATTCTTTTCCTCATCCGTGTCTCGTGGGCTCTTGGGGCCCAAAGGATAGATGAGCATCGTCTACAGAGGTCACCCAGGGACACCGCACACCAATATTTGCAGAATGGAAAGCTGGCTACGGTTCTGGTTTTTGCAAGCTTGTTGTCTTTCATTCAGAGAAATGGATCGGTCTCATAAAATTGTGAGAGAGAAACCCCAAGACACCTGCTGTTCTCATTTAATCCTTAATTACACTCAAGGCCCAAACCCTCAGATCAGATAAGAATCGTAGGCTGTCAGTGATTAGACCCCTACTTCGCTAATCGGTTTCTTCGCCTAGGCCTCGGCGTTTTAATGGGAATATAATGACATTTTGCGGCCTTAATATATTCATAATGGCACTTTGCTGTTAAAGGCGAGGCTTTCCCTCCGTTTGAAGGGACTCCCAACTTTGGGCTTAGACTATTTAGCCATAGTCTCGGGTCAAAGATGTCATTCTGAAGTGTTGGGGACACTGGAAAACCTGGCGTTTTATCGCAGTCATTAGTGCCTTGTGCTGTATACTTTATACCAGTTTGCCTACACTAAAGCCCTTCTAGAGCTAGATTTTGAGTGCTTGTCGGCAGGACTTAGTAATCCTCGTAATATAGGCCTAGTCTACTTCAAAGATTAAATGCGCTTGTATCTATAGACATTAAAAACCCAATAGCAGCGGTGTCAACCTTTCTTCCCCCTGCATGCCCAGAGCCTCATGACATATCAGGTTGCTATGCTTTGACACAGAAGCTTCACCTCTCACTGATCCGATGCCAAGCCCCAGTGAAGATCCAAACTAAGAGTCTTGTCCTATCTAACCTGAGCTTAACTAAGAGTCTTGTCCTATCTAACCTGAGCCTACACTCACTCCTCAGGGAAAAGACGAGTGAGATTATTGGAGAATAAAACTGATTATTTCTGATTTTATTCAAGATAAAAAGCTTTCCTATTCTGGGAAACATAAGATACTGTCAATAATCAAGACCGAAAAGCAGAAAACCCATCGGGAGCAACTGTCATTTACTCACAAGTTGTCCGAGAATGGGATCCCTCCCTCCCTTACTGCCATAGAGTGGTCTAAATAACCACGCAGAAGGCATGCAAATATAAAAAGCGAATGAACATAAAACCGTCCTGAAATGGCCTCTTGATCTTCGCAGGCAAGTAGTGGCAATAAAACAGTATCCAGTATTCATTCTGCGTTGAAGTTTTTATATCGTGAGGGAGCCCCACCAGCCTTTGATTCCCCAACATGATAACCGTTATATGGGTCTGATTTTCAGAAAGTGTACAATTCACCTTCGCCAATCTTCTCAAATAACCCAAATTTCAGACGAAAATAAAGTTCAAAGACCAGTTCAACCTAACCAAACTGATTGCTAGAATCAACGCAATGCCGAATATACTCGAATTTACCTAGTATTGACCAAATTGCAACCCTATTTAGCAGAATGTCATAAATGTGTAGAGCTACCAATTGTACATTTTCTGAAAATCTGACCCATATGCTCCCTGACATAAAGCTATAAACATCAACTCAAGTATTTACTTCCCAACCCCGTAACATTCTGCCTGTAGTAGGTGCTGCTGCCATTATCATATGAACAGAGGCATATAAAACATGTGCTCCCAGAAGAACTATGTCGAAATGAGAGCTATCTTGGAGAAAGAAGCAATTTTTTATTACACAACTACCGTGCGCACTTCTTTCCAGGCTAAATCAATCGGTAAGAATAGGGAGGGCATAAACTAGACCCAGGGTGGGAGGGGCTATTTTTATACGTGATCATATGGGTCAGATTTTCAGAAAAATGTACAATTGGCAGGACAAAACATTTAGTAAATTCTGCTAAATTACACCCAAAAGATCGTCAACACTAGGTACATCTGAGTGTATTTAGTATTGCCTTGATTAACACAATCTCTTGACTGATTTTTTAACCCGATTTTTGTCTTAAATGTGGGTTATTTGAGAGGATTAGTGAAGGCGAATTGTACATTTTCTCAACATCTGATCCATATACATGTAGATGCATAGGGGAGCATGGAATAGCATGATGCGTCTTGACATGAGTTGCCGGCGACCAGGTATGCAAGCAGTGGACAAGTCTAAGACAAATATTGGAGGTGGACTAGCTGCCATGACGGCCCATACAAACACACCACCTCGACACACATCATGCCCGCTTCACGCACCCCGACCCACCAGCCCACCTTAGTCATCTTGACTTTCGCATTTAACATGTCCCAACTCCTTAATGTTAATAAATTTTACAATGGCCAGCCACACTCAGCCAATTTGTTGGGTTTTTTTTATTTTATTTATACTGGTTTTGCAGCATCACCGGGAGGGGTTTTTTTTGGTTCAGTTGGCACTGTTGTTGACTCAATGAATGGATTAGGTTGGCCCAATTGATTCTTTTTATTCTGCTGCTGATGAAAAAAAAAGCAATGATACAATTATAGATGTACCCAGCATTAGTACTAATACTTAGTGGTGGTCCACATTGCCAGCCTGGTTCAGGGATGAGAAAAGAGCATTTATTGATAGCCTCATGATTTTGGCGTCTAACAATGCCTAAATATTAATTTTATCATCGCCAAATAGCCTTTTACCACTACTGGTAGCTTACCGTAGCCGGTTTATCCCAAACCAGTTATCCCATAATCCGCCATCACAGCATATTGCCACATTTCTTTTATCAATTTTCTCCAACGAGCCGCTCGTTGTATTTAATGTCAAATCGCTATCATTAGAAAAACAAATAGTCTCTCCGCCACTGTCATAATTTTCTTCCCCTCCTCACCACGACTACGTCAGAGCACAACAAACAGCGGGCGCTTATTGCATTGGAAAGGGCGGTCTCACGGTGATGGTGCCGGGCCAGGCTTGTATGGGATTTCCAGAAACTGTACAATTGGCAGCTCTACACATTTAGTAAATTCTGCTAAGTTAGGCCGAGAAATGAAGAATACCGAGTATATTTGGTATCGCATTGATTTAAAATATCAGTTTTGTTATGTTAAACTGCATTTTGAAGCTTAATTTTTGTCTTAAATGCGGGTTATTTGAGAGGATTAGTGAAGGCGAATTGTGCATTTTCTGAAAACCTGACCGATCTCTCTGAGTCTCTCTCCACGTTGAGACTTAATCCAATTGTCAATAAAGACGGCCATTTATGGCACCATAACTCAAAACCTCTCTAATCTCATAAAATAATGTTCCTATGCCATCCCGCGCCATAAAATAGCCTGTAATGAATGTAGCGCTCGCATGCTTCGGGTAAAGCGTGCCTTTTGGCAACACCAAATATGTCGCTACCCAAAACACACAAAAAAGCACATCCAACTCTACTGATGCACTGCAATCAATGTATGTACATAAAACGTACAGATATTTTAAACTTTTAACCATCAAAAACTGCAGGCAGATTTGTTTTTAAAGGCAAGCTTTTAAAGGCATATTCAAAGAGCTTTTTTCTGTTCCCAAGGAACACTCACCATTAATTAAAATACAATTGTCTCCCTCGAACATCCATTGATTCAACCAAGATGCATATATATTTATTGCAACCGTTCCATTATCAAATCCCACCACAGACAGCTACACAACTCTAGGTCCGAACCCTCCGATCATATAAGAATGGTAAGTCAGTGAGTAGACGCCTACTGCGCTAATCGGTTTCCTGCTCTAGAACTCGGCGTTTTAATGGGAATATAATGACTTTTTTCAGTCTTAATGGAACTATAAGGGCAATTTGCGGCTTGAGGCGAGAGGCTTTCCCTTAATTTGAAGGGATTGTCTCAGTTTGGGCCTAGACTGTTCTGGCCTCATGTACTATTGTATGGCAAGGAATGCTGCTATCTTATCTAAAGGTTCCCTCCTCCCAACTTCTCCTGGAGATGCTTCTATTCGCAACATGACAAGAATTTCGCGTGCAAGGACTGCGACATGTAGAGGCGATCAGGAGCTGCTCAATGGAGGAGCAGTTGGATAGAGAGGAGTGGGGTGAGTTAGATGTGGACACCCAGTACACTCTATTGGAGATCTACTTGGGGCGGTTCGCCTAGGGTTACCATTGGGTGTAGGTCTCAAACAGAGTGTAGGAGGGGGCAAAATGATGATTGAAAGTTGGAGAGCTGTTTCCACGATTATCCTCACAGCATAAAACAAGCCTCTCAGTACCGAGTGTCGGTCGGTGGAGGAGGAGAAGGAGGAGGAAAAATCTAATCACACATCAAAGAATTGTATGCGTGTGAATTAACTACATTTTACCCTTGGCCCCTGCCTAGCCGAGCCCGCCTCTAACAGGGCATATACCTCGGTCGCTGGTGTGGAAAAACAAACGCATCTTCATTTAGGATTGGATTATGTGAATGACTTGAGCTTAGGGCCGAGTGAAGGGGTGGGTAGGAGGGAGATACAATGGGCTCACAGTGTCGTCTGCTCTACACGGCCATTGAGCGATAATAGGGTAGACTAGGGACCGCAAGTCCCTTATGTCCCAAGAAATACCAGCCCAACTGGACCAGTTTTTTTTCCATTTATGTGTCATAAACTCCAGCATAACTCGGGTATTTTGGTCAATTAGTGGATAAAAAGACTTAGATCAAGTGTTTCTAATTAGGACACGATGATTTTTGCCAAGATCAAGTAAATATTGAACTGTAAAATGAGAACCCTAAATTCAAGGCTAAAAATAGAGGCATCAGTTGCACACCAGAAGGTTGCACCCCACAGTCTCCTTTAAACACCGAGTGAGACAGCCAGGCAATAGAGATGGGGGAATCCCTCTCAAAGGAAGGAGGCATTGTATGACGTGTGTACAAGATTATCAATATTCACATCCATCACAGTAGTAATGATACAGACGCAGGGACACCCTCCTCCCTCCCTGTGGAACATTCTGCAAGATGCGAGACGCCAGCATCGGCGCTTATAAAGGCGTCATACTACACTAACGGTACCATCCCTAAATGTATGTGCCCTCCCTACACTAACGGTGCCCTCCCTACACTAACGGTGCCCTCCCTACACTAACGGTGCCCTCCCTACATGGTCCTGGGTATGACCATAAAGTGCCTTTCTGTCTCTTTTTCTGTCTCTCTCTCCCTTCTTCTCTATCTCTATTTCCTGGGTACGATCATAAACTGCCTCCCTCTCAGCTCTCCCGCCATATTAAATGTGTTGATAAGGGCGTAAAGCATCTAAACTCACTCACTCACCACCCTACATGTATGCCTACATGCATGTGGACATAAATGGCGATCCACCACATAATATAGCACACTATCATTACATATCCACATGTTAAGTCTAAAAATTACAAGTCTACATGTACTTATAAAGTAATAACTGTATTGCTTTGCTAGTCTGAATGGGAGATAGCTCTATAGTGACTAGATACTGAAGATACTATCGTAGTTTCCCTTTTCTAATCACCAATGTGTGCTATAATACTGCCACAAGCTGGTACTGTGGGGAACTCAATTACCCTGCTCTTCGAAAAAGCAAATATTGTCGCATGCAAGGCTGGAAGTGTCGGCCAGGGAGATGCATTGAACTGCTTTACCATCTTTATATGGGCAAACACAGTAGATTCGAGGCGGAGATAGAGCACCCAAGGTATCAAGGCGAACACACAGTAGTAGTAGATGGTGGTTAGGCGAACTAGATGGGTGTTCAGACCAAGCATGTATGATACACTGCCTCCCAATCATAAGATAGTTCCTAATAACACTCTCGCCCCGCGCTCCTCTACGATGAATCTATGCATCAAGGCTATAATCAAAGATTGCCTCGCTCGCATTATTGATTAGGATCTAGCTTTACTGCAAGCTTAGACACAACTCCAATCATAATACATAACAACACTCTCGCTTCTCGAGTCAATATTTAATTACTAACCAGCAATGTTACTCACTTTAAATCTCCACATATTTCATCACTATTGAAGCTTGAAGGGTTGGTTTATTGGCAGAGATGTGATTGTGTATGGCCGGAAAGGTTTAGAAATCTAACACTTTATGGTGTGGAAGTGAGATAAAAAGGCTCAAACAGAGTTGAAAAAGTAGGACTTGATCTGATTCATGTTTGAAAGAGGGCAGCAGTTATGCTGGATCACATGTAATGTGCCCCAGGGACAATCCAGTCTAGGCCCAAAGTTAGAGAGTCCCTTCAAACGAAGGGAAAGCCTCGCCTTAAACCGTAAGGTGCCATTTATAAGACCGCACAATATCATTATATTCCCATTAAAACGCAGGAAACTGATTAGCGAAGTAGGGGTCCAATCATTGACATACTAATCTTATCTGATCGGAGGGTTTGGGCCTAGAGAGAATCCGTCAAGGCAAAAAGAGACCAAATCTTTTTTCCAACAATTAGGAACTTTGGTTGTGTTCGGAGATGCCATTCATATATTCCCCGGAGGGCATTCATTAATGGAACAATAACCGAGCGAATACATGCCACACATTTATGCATGAATAATTAAAAACGGCTATGTTTTAATTTGTTTTTATTGTAAGTTGTTTTTTACATTGTCTGCAATTCCCACCAGAGGCTGTGGTGATAATCAGTAATCAAGTCATCACTCATTCAATTGGAGGGAGAGAGAGGCGACCAACACCTAGGCCTCCAGAAGCCCTAGGGAGAGGCGCTAGCTCTCCCAGTAACAAGGCTATATCACACTTTTTCAGCACAAAAGGTCAACAAATGGCGATGTGCGTGCGCCTCCCTACAAGGCAGGTGGCAACGACCGGAAGTGACCAATACGTGGGTAAAGTCCCACTTCCGGTATTAGAGATACCACCACCGAGAGAGAATCTCCCCCCGCCTCCGACTCCTCCAGGTGCTCTTTTTGAGCCCCAAAAAGTGTAATAATTACTTCAAAAATCCTCGAGCGTTATCCACTGCTTTCTTCCCAAGCCAAGTCACCCTTTCTTTCCCATGGCCCAAACCGCATCTCGCCGTCCATAAAGTACACACTCATACAGTAACACAATCGCTCGAGGCCCTCTAGTGGGCACCGGGGGCTATTACCAGCCTGGGGTTAGCGGGCCAAGGAGCCAGGTGGCTTTTAGTTGGAATATACCGCCGGAAAGAAGGGGGGGGGGGGGGGGGGGGGGGGAGGGTGGCTGGGGCAAAAAGACAAATCTCCAACCAACCTCACTGGGTCAACTGATATAATACTCAAAACATCACTCACTGGCGTGATGACGTCAGCGCCCACTCCTCGCAATATCCACCCTAAGTCTAGTTCTAACAGAGCTATGAGTCAGTAACTGCTGTGATATGGGAAGGACTTTCAGAAAATGTACAATTGGCCTTCATCAATCCTCTCAAATAGCACACATTTAAAACAGAAATGAGCTTCAAAATGCAGTTTATCATAACAGAACTGATACTTTAAATCAATGCGATACCAAATATACTTAGATATAGCCGGTATTCATCATTTTTTTGTTCAGCCTAATTTAGCGGAATTTGCTAAATGTGTAGAGCTGCCAATTTTACATTTTCTGAAATCTGGCCCATATACTGCAGCGAGACCATCTATCAGATCGTCTTCCCCTTCACTCTCCCTCTCTCTTTTTAATGTTCACTTGTCTCTTATAGTCGAACGCGCATCTGTTATACAGCAGGAGAGGACTGGAAGCTATATATGTATCCATGTGCTTGAGATCAAATGCGCCAAGTTTCCTATTGCTCTTTGATCCCTCCCACTCCCCGCTCCCCGCTCCCCCCTTCCTCCCCGCCCACGTTGCCTTACCAGGTCCCGATCATCAGTTGTTTATCTCCAAGTACCAGCACCAAATCCCAGCTATCTGGGGGCCTATCAGCTCCCAACTGCCGCCAATAGCTGGCCAGAAATTGCACCAATTCCAACACTCTGTATCATATTATCGCTCACCGCGCTGTGATTGCCGCGGCCCACGGTGCGCTGATAGTGGGAGCGGCGAGCCCCGGAGGCCTTGTGCAGCCAACCTTCCAGGATACATCACCCTCAATTCCTACACTACTTACAAGACAACAAGGCTGCAGCCCACACTCTTTCCTCCCACTATTATAACCAAAGCCATTTTCCACAAGAACTGCCTATAAATTTTAACCATATGGCTGCCACATGTGGGGAAGAATATCATATGAATGAATAACCAATACATATTGTTGAATGTATGACGTGGGTATGTAAAAAAATAATTTCCTGAGATTATCTGAATGTCAAGCAGTTGGATCAAGCGATCAGATTAAGGGACAGGTTGATAAAACGAGTGACAATCAACCCTAATTTAAGAGAAAGGTGACGTTCAAAATACTGTTTAACGCAATGAAAGAGACATGTTTTATCAACACAACGCCGGAGATACTACTCTGATATACCCAGTAATCATAATATTTCAGTCTAATCTAGCAGCAGTTACCAAATTTGTAGAGCTGCTCATTGTACATTTTCTGAAAATCTCACCCAAATACACGTCCGCTACCTGTCCCCATAAAGCTTCCAGACAACATAATCTGGCTTCCTGGCATTTGATGTCATTTCAAGCAATGACAGCAACCGGAAGAACCACCTCCTAATGGTCGATACGTTGTCAGAGGTGTCTCTCCTGCACCTCTACCAACAGGCACTCAAGAGAAAGGCCCAACAATGCAAATAGCCCTTCCATGGTCTGGGCCTCATCTGCCCTGCTCCCCGAGGGATTATCATGTTCTCAAGTCAAGCCGCGCCTAACCGCGAGTTATTCCCCCCTTCTCAAGGATAGTCCCCTGCGTTTAAGATGACGGGTCACCTTGACGGGTGGAATCATTCAGGTTCAGAAGGCAGTTTTGGACCCTTCTTAAGTTTCAGGGGTCATTAACACTAGTCTTAGCCTTGTGGGTAAGCTTCATCGATGGATGTGGAATCGAGGAATGTGGCCGTCTGGACCTAACTGACTTGTGACTGTCCAGTCAGGTCCAGAAGGCAGTTTTGGACCCCTATGTTTTAGGGGTCATTCACACTTTTAGCCTTAGTCTTAGCCTTGTGGTTAGGCTTATCGCTGGATGTGGAATCGATTAATGTGGCCGTCTGGACCTGACTGTCCGGGGATAATAACCTCGTCCGTCTCTGGCATTTGGAACAGTATTACAGTCAGGGAATGTTAAAGGGGAACGGGGGACAGCCCCCCCCCCCCGACCACCCATGTCGCCTGGTCAGGCACCAGTGTATACTACATGTAACTAGTCCCCCTCCCGGGTCCCTAGGTGGGCCTCACTGTAAGGTGTCCACAGTGCACCACAGCTGTCAGACTGGCTGCGCGACCAGTCTGTCATTATGTCCCGCAACTCCTTTTCTCACGCGCTCAAGAGAAGCTGAGGAGAAGATCTCGTAGGACGTGGATGGAGGTGTGCATGTGGCGCGTTTGACATTGAATAATGGATCGCCGCGTCGTCCTAAGGTGCGCGGTAGCAGGGTTTATAAAGTGAGTCCTACAGCTCTTTAATCATGAAACACTGACCCTGTATTAGAAGTAGGCCCCTGCACATTGCCACTTACTTTCAACCGGCTTTTTCTAAGGCATAGGGGGGCCTAACAGTAGATTAATTAAAGGGGGGCCTCCACTGGCTGCGGTAAGCTCTGTGGTAAGTCCTGCGATGCTGTTGCGCTGGTTCTGTAGGTGGGGAGGAGTGGCCAAGTTCCCAGTGAGTCATGTAAGGAGGATCTTCTAACTTCTTAAGGGTGGTCTCCACTACCGCAGCCAGTGGAAACCACCCTTAAACGGAGGCTACAATAGCAGGAGCATGCAGAGAGAGAGAATGAACTGCGAGGTCAAAAGGAGGAGCACCCGGAACTAATCACAGATATTACATTGCCGATGCCCTTTCTTGAACTCGGGTGTATCCAATTTTGATCAGATTGAATAATAGTCGGTAATTAACCAGAGTGACCGCATTGCAATGGGTTACAGCCGTGTTGCTGTGTCCGGCAGTGAGCACAAATCAGTGCTTCTAGACCATGGGCTTTTTACCTGGATTAAAAACATGAGTTGGACGTGCTCAGGTAGGGCACGGGGGGGGGGGGGGTAGGAGCAGCTCATTGAGCAGTAGCAGTACTAGTAGTATACTGTTAAAATGTCACACTGGCAGCATTTATTGTCTATGGAGACGCCTTACAGAGGTCAATTTTCATAGAATTGTACAATTAGTCTTCACCAATCCTCTCAAATAACCCACATTTAAGACATAAATGGCCTTCAAAATGCAGTTTGACAGAACTGATACTTTAAATCAATGCCATACCAAATATACTCAGGTTAGGTGCATTTTCCAGCCTAGTTTAGCAGAATTTCCTAAACATGTAGAGCTGCCAATGCTTTGAAAGGCATCATACCGTGGAGAGAAGTAAGGAGAGAAAGAACCATCAATTAACATGTATGTGCTCCTCCTCTCCCAGGTATTGAACTAGTTCAACTCATTAAAGCCTTTCCGTAAAGTCAAGCATCTTTATGAAGGCAATGGATCATCCGATAGTTCATGCTCCACCGTAATCTTACTCACTTTAACCATCGATCACTGTGTTTTTTGTTCAGATTTCATCCCACTGATCTCTTCTTCTTCGGGACCAAGATAAGCATTTACTCGTCATGTTGGCTTGCGACTGGGCGAATGCGAAAAACTTGCATTAAAAGACGCAGTGCCCTTTTGAAATGACCCTGCAGTCGCAACTGCCAAGCAGTTAACTCGAATACTCCCACTCCAGCTTTTCCATCATTACTGTGACAGTATCAGTCGCAGCCACAGCCACTGGGGCCGCCGCCACAGCCAGTTTCCAGACTCTTGAAAAACAACCAATCAATAGGCAGATTTACTGCCGTCCAGTAATGACGTCATGACTGGTTGGTTCCTCCTCCTCCTCCAAGGAAAATCCTCCTCAGAGAAGCCAACATGAAGGTATGCCTATGATCCATCCATCCATCCACAAGAAAACCCAGAGCTTTGCATGGCGAGTCGGAAGGCCCCAAACTTTATACTCAAACCGTTTCCAAGAAACATAAACAACTTCGCAGGCGAATAAATACATGGGAGGAGGTCTGTTAGGTGCGAATGTCTTCTTCTTTAATAGAGGGAGGCGAGATTACATTGGGATCCATAATGAATACGCTGCGCACCAAGCGACACGTGTTAGTCGTCTAGTTATTCGTCCCTTGCTTCCCACTTCAGAAAATGTCAAATCAGGGCCTGAACTGCATTGAATTTTATGGGCCGACGTAAATAGAAGGAGCCGGATAAAGGTGTTGTTGTTGCTTAACCAGAAGGTTACCAGTGACAGATTTCCTCCGTTTATAATAGAGATCGATCACTTGTGTTAAATCAAACCAAAAAACTTTCAAGTAATTGGTATTATTCTCAATATCACCCTAGAATTAAGACATTTGAAATGCAGTTGGCATAATATTTAAACCCGAAAGATGCATGTAGGTTCATATCTTGCGTTCTACATTATATTAACAATGCTAGAACATCCTGCAGCCATTGGGGGGAACATGATATTATCAGGATAGTATCCACAATTATTCCAAAGCCGTGCCACTCCAATGAACTGTGAATGGTAACAATTGAGCGAGTAACAAAGAGCAAGGTCATGCATGATGGCTGCTTGGTACATTGTGCCCTGCAGAACTGGCAGAAACAAAGCTAGCCGTTGGTGTACATGACGTGATCCAACATGGCCATCCACTCTAGGTCCAAACCCACAGATTAGATAAGAATGGCATGTGAGCCTACTTCGCTAATCAGTTTCCTGGCCTAGGAGTCGGTTTTAATGGGAATATAGTGCCATTTTGCGGTTTTAATGGAATTATAATGGCACTTTGAGGAGAGATATTTTCCCTTCGTTTGAAGGGACTCTTTCATCTTTGGGCCTAGGCTGATCATTTCCTTGCTCTCCAAAGAGTATACTCCATTCATCTTAAGAAGTCAGGTGCGTGATACAACACCGCACCTAAACATACTACAAGTATGAGGTGGAGAAAGGATGATAACAATGGAGGTTTTAACATGTCCTAGTGGTAGTACGGAGAGCGATAATATGCACCAATATTCTGCTGTTGGGGGTCAGTCACTGACTGGTCAGAGGACGGTGCAGCAGTTTATCCCAACACTACACCAATCGTCGTAATTCATGCATTTATCTCGCCAATAATCTCGCGCCAAATGGATATAAAAATGCATGGCAGGCAAGTTGATCAACTTTACACGCGTGAAAGGCGAGTAATGATGTCCCCTCACCCAGTTATCACGGTGCATAGAGAAAGGCCGTCACGTCAAGGCCATCCTCATCCTCTTGCCTTGATTGTGACATCATTGCTCATGACGTTTCCATGACAACCCTGCCTCAGTATCAGTATGAGCGTCCCAGGGGGGTCCTTAACCTCCGACCAACCCAATACACACTGCACACAAATGATGTGCAAAAATCATCTCAGAAGGGACGCTGCTATAAATTGCCCTTTTTTCTTTCTTTCAGTGCCCGGAGGGAGGTATGACAAATGGTCATTTGACACACTTGCATATAAAGGGAACAGGGCAGCCGGAGATACCTCAAACTTTTCTTTCACCCTGGGCTTAACATCTCGTTGTTAACATCAAAGGCAAATGTTTCATTTAATGTTAGGGAAGATTTTGTGGAGACACTACTATCTGTATCAAATGGTGGTGTATCGAGTCACGCCTTCGTTCCCTCGTATCTAAATTGCTAAGGCCCACCTTGGTTAATTGGTACCAGAGAAGGAGACGCAGCCAGTCTCTGAGAGAGGCAATCTAAAAAAGATGGTCCTGTCTGGAACAAGACACAATAGGGTATGGATGGATGTGGGTAATTACAGGGCTGGAGGGTACCCTCCTTACATCTTCCACTCCACTAAGTCATACGAAGCAACCCCCCCCCCCCCCCCCCCCCGCCACCCTACCACTACTCAGCCTTAAGTCATACAAAGCATCCCCCATCCTACCCCAAGTACACAATTACTCAGACTGGCTACTATTACTCGTTTGATGAAAGAATGTATGTTATTGTTTCTATCTAAGAAGCCTCATAATTTATTGGCATAGTTCATTCACAGACTATAGGCTTTCTCAAGTTATACCAAGCAGCACAGAGTTTACAAGCTGTACAATATTGGTAGTATTTACCATGTTGCACCCATTGGTCTTTAGCCAAATAAAAAACTTTTTAGACGCTCGTGAATGCTACCGCAGAATGGGCGGTCAAGACCAGCCGACAGCTGTTCCCTTTCTGAAGGAATTCCTGGCACTGCTATCGAATTTACCCCAAGCAAAGACAACCGATACTTAGTGTGGTTTTGGAGGTTGGGTCTTTTTGAGCGGGACGGATGTCCTTATGTCGCCGTGGCTCAAATCTCGAAAATCAATCATGGACAAGTCAATGTGACTTTGTTTTGACTGGGGCTGAGCGCTACTTGATTCACGCTGCCCAAGGATCAGATTTTGAGAAAATGTACAATTCGCCTTCACTAATCCTCTCAAATAACCCACATTTAAGACAAAGATCAGGTTTTAAAAATCAGTTCAACCTAACCAGACAGATCGTTTTAATGAAGGCAATACTAAATATACTGAGATATACCTAGTGTTGACGATTTGTCGGTCTTAATTTAGCAGAATTTACTAAATGAGTTGATCGACCATTTTTCTGAAAGTCTGACCCACGTGTATGTAGTAGTATAGTGCAGACGTGGGCGCCTTCTCAGGGTGACAAGACATATATATATCACTCTAATAAAAGGTAGGTTGTTGATGAATGTACACACCCGTTGCTTCGTACTCGTTGACCCTGCTCATTGGGGGGTGGGTAGGGGTGGGGAAGTACCTACCACTTTACCTTTCGGTGGATATACCTCCTGGCCATACAACTTTACCCTCGGAGGGGTTATATACACCTGCACCCTCTCTCTACCTCAGCAGCATTCCTAAACTTGATGGGAGAACATACAAAATGTCATCACAACCTAATAAAGGGAGAGGAGAGTACACCGCGGTCTTCTACTTTTTTTATTTCTACCTCTACCGGTGTTTTGGCTGCACTTCTTTCTCTGCCTTGGCAGACTTTCAGGGAAATCTCGACTTTGCTGGCGAATACCAATCTTTACACCCCTGCGTTCCAAGTGGAATTGAATTAGTCACTCACAATTGCTATAAATCAATTGACCTACAAGATCCGAGTAATTATCATCAGGATTTAGTGGGAGTATTTTAATGAGTAAAAGGAAAACTTCGAGGTCCGTTAGATTATTACGTCGGACTTAAACGCGGACTAATTCTTATTATAGAGGTTTCCCCACCCCATATTTTACTACAAACTAAAGAGGGGGTAACGAGGGTGGGGGGGGGGGGGGGGTCCCATGGCTACCAGGGCTTAACATTCTTGTCTTATGAGCAATTGAGTAATACAAGGAAGCAGCATCAAATACCTGGGGATAATGAAGCTTCACCAGTATTGAGGATTATCAAAGAAGGGTTTCATCCGCAGCTAAGCCTAATCTCAGGGATTAGGTCTAGTAGAGAGTGAAATGCAGCCGTCAGAATATTTCATACCATTCTCATTATCCATATTGATTTCCCTTTGAGCAATGCATTTTTGGCTTCATCCTCTGTTCACAGACAATAATGATTCAATTGATTTCAGGCGTCGTTAAGAGACGCCATATTTGCTCCTACTAAACCACCTCAGCGCTGCCTGGCGGAGCCTGGAGGCGTCGCTAAAACCGCCAGAAATAAATGAGAGTTGCCATGACAATTTTCAGGCTGTTTATGGTAACCATGGTAACAGAAAGGCTGGTAGGAGATGTGAGCGAGGCGATTGGCGGTAGGACAATAGGATGAGTGACTGTCTTACTTGCTCGGCCCACTCCACCGACACCAGACATATGGCCTGGTGCAGTCTTCAAAAAGAATTGTCTTGAAGAGCCAGGAAATGCCAATTTGAATAGTCCAATTAATCTAGATGTCTTTATAAATGAAGCAAGATAAATTGCCTGCTTTTTGTTCTCCTCTTCCTGGAGGGAGAACATACGCCTGAAGAACGGTTAAGTCGCCATAGTGAGGAGACATATTTTTAGCCTGAAAGAATGTCTAATGTCTAATTTAGTTTGCATTTTTCTCCAATATGTTGTCCTCAATGAAATTCGAATCACCGCGCGGCAGCATTCTTTGGGTGGTAATGGCCAGCAACATTAACATACTGGGATAAGGAAGACTCCACTCTAGGCCCAAACCCTCAGATAAGAATGGTATATCAGTGATTGGACGCCTACTTCTCTACTTGGACGCCTACTTCTCGCCTAGGACTAGACGTTTTAATGGGTACCGGTATATAATGACATTTTGCAATCTAAATAGAATTATAATGGCACTGCGGTTTGAGGCGAGAGGCCTTTCCTTCGGTTGAAGGGACTCTTTTAACTTTGGGCCAAGACTGACTCCCTGCATTTCATTATATTTATTGTTCTCGCCCGTACAGAGACGACCTTTACCAATGTACTGGGAGCACATACAGAGTCAGATCCCCCACTCCACGATCAGTTGGTGGTGGCGAGATCGATAATAATTTTCAACGTGACGTCCTGGTCGGCTCGAATTCGGTCGGCGGCCAATGCCACCAACACGCAATGCCTGATGTTACCCAGTACACGCACCCACCATGTCAGCAGCCTCGTCCCCCATCTTCATCACATCTCTCACTTTCCCCCCGCCAATGTACTTCACAGAAAGAAGGATAAAACTATTCCACCTTGCCACTGCACAGCCTCAAAGGCACTTCTCCAACGGCCTGGAGTGTTGGTGGGAGAGCACCCATCACAAGAGTGTAGAGGGAGGGAGGTGGGGGAGAGAGACAAGAGGGTGTTTGGGGGTAAATTCACTCCAAAAAAGGAGACGGGGGAGGAGGGTGGGGGGAGTAGCAAGAAAATGTGGGAGCAGGAAACAGCAGCGAGGCGAGGCGAGCGGTGGAATTAGCTGTATTTGCTAAGTAGGCATTTAGGCAATAAAGACCTCCTGAGGTCTCCTGGCGAACAGCGAGATCAATTTATCACTTGTTAGGCAAGGCTATCATGCTTCATCAAGATCATCATAAGTGGTTTACATCAGGCTGCGTCATATTTGTTGGGGCTTTTCACCCGAGCGCCGAAATACAAGGCCCACTTGGCAGTGAGACAACCACCACCACTACCACTACATCGCCACCAGCGCCTATACGTTTCGCGAACAAGGCGCATTCTCCGGCAGGGTTAGTAAACGAGCTGAAGGAAGACGGCCACTTCTTAATCTTCACAAAATTGACAAGGTTTATAACAAAGCATCGACGGCGGAAGTGAGGGCTCACTTCTCGCACAGCGCATGCTCGACTTGGCCCCAGTTCCGGTTGTTGGTTTGATGGAGCGTTGGCCATTGCGTGATGGGTCGACACACCGTTAGCATTCTATTTGTTTCCAATATGATGGAGGGGCCTCCAGTTTGGGTCTCCTTATGAGAGGACCAAGCCATGCATTGCCTATCCACTTTAAACTTGGAATTAACATAGGCCTTAAAACATTGCACGAGCCTCCCTCCATTTTCTTGGTTAAAGTATGATGGATAATTCACGGCAGTGACGCAATATAATCATCAAGGACCGGCCCCAGACTTCAATACATCCCTATTCATGTTTTTAATGGCATAATTGCAGCGTCGAGCACGCTGAAATAGCACTTTCTAGTAAGGAGGCATTTCTCCCCAGCCCAAGATGTCAAGATATAATTCCTTTCACCTACAAGCGCTTATCAATCATAACCAGCGTTAAAATGCTGCCCTTATTAGTTTCCACATGCGCGGGTTTCGCTCACCAACTCAATACTTGCTCGGCGAGCGACTCCAGAGCGACTCATCGTTCACAAGCGAACAAAAACAGCCTTGACAAACGAATGGACGGTGCCATCTTGAATGCTCCATTTTGCCATTGTGCTTTTTTCACTCGGCGCGGAAGTGTACATTAAAGCTGGTATTGATTTCGCCTCAGGGACTGCCGACGACTGGTCTCTCCTCCCAGAAACTCTCCTCTCCTACACTGTGTTGTTCAATTCCTTCGGAAAAATGCACCGCCGTTTAAAACGCACTCCCAATGGTTCTTGTGTTTTCACTGCGGCGGCGCCCGCTCAAACACAACGTAGGAGCAACTCGATACATCTAATAGTTTATATTGCTCGGGTGGGGACCGATTTATTCTATTGTCATACTAGGAACACCTTACGGGACCATAAGCCAAGGTTTGTCACTCATTAAACTCGACATGGCCCCTCGCCTCATACACCCCCATCTAAATCAGCCCAACTACAACACGCCCCCTCCTCGCTAAATCACGCAAACTCTCGCCAAGTACCGCAGCCAACAATAGCATGTAATGACCCAAAAATAGGCGCCTAAATAAATGATGAAGAGGCCGCTTGGGGGCACTGGAGGCTCCTTGGGGGCAACTAAAGTCCCCACTTTCCTGAAATCGCCTCATTTCTTGCCCCGCAACGTCCCCATCTTCACTTGGCTGCTGCGAACAACGGCGCCCCTCTCAAAGGTCTGTTATTAATTAAAACAGACCGATACCATTTGTACACTCTGCTTAAGAGTAAACATCAAAGCTACGCAATGTTAACCCTACGGCCAGCCGCTCCAAGTAGAGTGTAGGGGGGCTGACAACCTGGCCAGGAGCCTGGACATGAGGACCATTGGTACCAACCTTCCTAACCGCCATTTACTATATTATACACCCAGTGATAAGTATGTATGTATGTGAAAACCTCCCAGTATAAGAACTTCTAAGGACATGGGATCTAAATTGGCGATGCGAATGAAAACCGAGACGTCAGAGGACGAAATCGGTTAAGTACAAAGAAGAAGAATCCTATTTCTCCGTGAATCACTGACCTCCCATTGTTGAGAAACATCATGATTAACAGCTGGGTGAATGATTAAGGACCTGAGTCAACTAGATAATGAAAACATGGGAGCCATTAAGGCAATTGATGACGACATCCTTTTGGTTTTAATTTTCTAATATTCAAACATCCTTTAGTTTTAATGATCGCAGAGACATAACCCGACAGCCTTTTTTCCCTTTAGCTGATTCATTTTCAATGGTGGTGCATTCGGATAGAACCAAATACGAACCACTTGGGCCGCTCCCTATCTTTTAAGTGCATTATGACATCGTCTACCCGATTGAACTCTTGCTTCCAGGGAGATTAGGAACACTGACAGTGAACGGGCGGATACAATGACAGGCAAGGACTATGCAGCAAGCCATGCAATCTACCAACTCCTCCTCTAGGTCAACGTCATTCCTTCATTCATTACATGGGATGGAAGGCTTTGTATATATAATGGGAAAGATTTTCGCAAAAATGTACAATTGGTAAATGTACACATGTAGGAAATTCTCCTAAATTAGGCTGAAAAATGGTCAATATAGGTAAATTCGAGTATATTTGGAATCGCATTGATTCTAGCAATCTGTTTGGTCAGGTTGAACTGTATTTTTAAACTTTATTTTCGTCTGAAATGTGTGTTATTGGAGAGGATTGGTGACGGAGAATTGTACGATTTCACCCATATATAGCGAACATAAGTCAAAGCTAACTATAGTCTGTCTAAAAAGTAGTTGACACGTGATTCCTTACTCCCTTTAAGGGGAGGGAAAAGTGGGGGAGTTTTGACTTCAAACCTTTGCCCCCTGAATCGCCATTTGCGACTGACCATGACCGTTTGCGACCGACCATGGCCAAATATCCAGCTGTATTGTATTGCACTGTCTCTGCTCCATGTGCAGCAGCTGTTTCAGTTGCTTAGATGGAAGGACGAGCTGATTATATTGGCCCTGTTACTCCATGGTTGGGTGCAATGAGCGACTCGCTGGGCAAAGGGTTGACAGGTCCTTGTCATAAATAGAAATACAAAATCTCCCACTTTTCCCTCCCCTTAAAGGGCCTAAGGAATCACGTGTCAACTACTTTTTAGACAGACTATACATATTACGCGGTGTATTAGAGCTATGTAGTGACCAGTGTGGCAAACCGATTATAGCTCGAGCCCCTGAATGTGTGGGATCAACTTTACCCATTGTCATTAGCGAACCAGGTGCGCTTTTTCACAAACCAGCCACGTCCTGGAATCCCTAGAATACACAACCCGCCCAGACTATCTGGATGTATTTAAACATCTGCCTCCGAGACGGGTTTGCATTAGGACTATAAATAATAGGCTCCAATGAATATGTATAGGCAGTAGGAGTAGGGATCCAACTCCTCTCATATCCCAGTATGATGAAATATTCATAAGATATCCACCGGTTGTTGTATTACATCGTTTAACTTAATGAATAAAGCTCATTGAGAACATAGTTAATATACAACAAATGTTGAATATACATAAGCCCCAAGTTGGAAGGGAATTTCCCTTCTATGAATATCTTGAAATCCACAACTAAAGGATGTATGATAAGTGCATTTAAAAGGCCATAAATTTGCCGGCCCATTTGATTAGGCTATCTTAACTCTAATAATGGGTAATTGCAATGACAAAGCAAACCACTTGAGAGCTCCTGCTGGCGAAAGGGGCAATTATAAATCTTCAGTTGGTAATCACCAGTACCAATGGGAAGCGGCGGAAACACATGGAAAGGTTCCCTCAGTGAATCACAAGATATATATGGGTCAGATTTTCAGAAAATGTACAATTGACAACTGTACACATTTAGTAAATTCTGCTAAATTAAGCTGAAATTTGGTCAATACCAGGTAAATTCGGGTATATTCGGCATTGCATTGATTCTAGCAATCTGTTTGCTTAGGTTGAACTTTATTTTCGTCTGAAATTTGGGTTATTTGAGAGGATTGGTGATGGGCAATTGTACATTTTCTGAAACGCTGCCCCATACATGAATGGCTACATGATGGAGGATTATAGCTCCATGTACACACATGTATACATACACCCATGTACACACACCTGATGATACGATAGCAGCGATATCAGTGGACCACCACCGAATATAAACAACATACGACCTACATGTATAATCTCAGCTAGGCCTAAATGTCTCCATTCTAGGAGGAGATGATCACAAAGAGAATACAGGAAGTGCCTACTTGACTTTTGGCCCGGCGAACAAGGACAAAGAATATATGGGATCACCAGGTCAAACCCAGCCTTGCGATCTCAGCGACCGACCGACCGACCGACCGACCGACCGACCAGCCCGCAGTAGTAGATTGCGATAACGGGGAATATTCATATTATTGGCCTCCTCCACCAGTATGAAATATTCGTGTGAGATTACACTGAGGTGTATAATATGATCAGGGATACAATGACACCACCCAGGATTGGTTATTCGATGCATACATAGCAATTATAGGCTGTTCCTAAGTCTGGAATGTGCAATTAATCAATGCCGATAAAAGCATGTGTAGCCAAGTTACTTCTTCGGAAAATACATGTACAATTAACTGGCTAAATACAGCTGCCTTCACTTTAAAAACTGGTCAAAAACGGTCAATATACTTTAGTAGAAAGATACCATTAAAAAATTGTATTAAAACTTTTAGCAGTTTCATATAGGCTAATTCCTTTTGGCCAAGAGTGAACCGCAGTGATTATCATAATGAAGTATTCTTGCTCATTTTGGTTATGATTGTAGCATGGCATTCTCCCTGCTGCAATCACTGCTATATGGTATGGATAGCCCCTGCTAGTTATTATCTTTGAGGGGACTAGTCACATTGCTCATGTGATCTTCCGACATAAGCTTGACCCCCAATGACCCTCTGACCCAAGCCCTGATTGCAGAGAGTTGGGATCGATTCCATCTCTAGGGAGGAGGCGTAGCCATCATAATTATTGAGCACAGAGCTCTCTCTCTTCTCTCCTTCCCTTCTCTAAGGCAGATTACTGCAATCCCAGGACACAAGAAGCAGGAATAGGGGCTGTAAGGTCGAGGGGCTCGGGGTTGGTCAGCCCAGCCTATATAGTGGCTAGGGCTACCACCATAATCCCAGTGTTACGCTACACAGTCAGGTTCAGAAGGCAGTTTTAGACCCCTAAGTTTTAGGGGTCATTAACACTTTTAGCCTTAGTCTTAGCTTTGTGGTTAAGCTTATCGCTGGATGTGGAATCGAGGAATGTGGCCTTCTGGACCTGACTGTACAAGGGATGTTTCAGCTTGTTTACAGTTTTTATCCAAGTCCGGGAGGGAGGGTGGGTGGGAGGGGGTATGCCAAGAAAGGTGGGAGGGGGTATACAGTAGAGAGATGGAGAAGAGGTTTTTTGTTAGCCTCGTTATATAGGGTAGGCAGCGGGGAAGGAACGCTTGGAAGCCTGGTTATTGATCTTTATGTCCAAGAACCCGGTGATCATCAAGACTGAGATCTAGACAGCAGCAGCAGGAGCAGGAGGAATAGGCTGCATCACTTCCCCATTCCAACGGGCAAGTACCTATACCTCCACACTGCATTAGTTCAAAGTTCATAACATTCAATGGAAACCAGCGGTACTTATATATCGGTCAGATTTCCACAAAATGGACAATTGGCAGCTCTACACATTGAGGAAATTCTGCTAAATTAGGCTGAAAAATGATGAGTACCGGGTATATCTGGTATCGCATTGATTTAAAGTATCAGTTCTGTTATGTTAAACTGCATTTTGAAGCTCATTTCTGTCTTAAATGTGGGTTATTCGAGAGGATTGGTCAAGGAGAATTGTACATTTTCTGAAAATCTGTCCCATATATATATATAGATCTTTCTGCAATAAACAGCCAGAACAACCCCAGTCACTGGGCATCATCAGTCTGCCACTGGTCTCTGCCAAATTCTTGCCATTTCTAATCGTGAATGGTCGGAGCCCTTTCCTAACCTTCACTGAGGAGTAGAATAGGAAAGTGCTGCACCAGGTTTTAACTTTGACATACTCACTTCACTAAGCATGGCATTTGGACTATAACATAGAAGTCGGTTCTCTAGATCGCCAAGCTTACAGTTAGTCCCAACGAATTGGATAAATGGGTCAGATTTTGAGAAAATGTACAATTGGCAAATGTACACATTATTTAGGAAATTCTCTTAAATTAGGCTGCAATTTGGTCAATACTAGAGGTAAATTCGAGTATATTTGGCATGGCATTGATTCTAGCAATGTGCTGTATTTTCAACTTTATTTTCGTCAGAAATTTGTGTTATTTGAGAAGATTAGTGAAGTTGAATTTTCTGAAAATCCGACCCGAATATAAACCACAAGAAGTGATGCCACAGCAAGACTAAAGACAAGCTGGACCCACGTAATTCTTCTGACAGCTCCACTATTCTTCATGACCAATTGGATATGAAAGTAACATGAACTGCCGCAAAAACCCCAACTTCAGTAGGGATTACTCGACCAACTAGGCTCAGTTTATGCTAGAAAGGGTGTAGTTGTTGTACACTCACGCAAGCTCGAGATACCAAAACCCGACCCTAGACCCGCTGTATAATCTGACCCCCTCAAGTGTTTTTGCATGTGTTTTCATAACATGATTCCTAACAGGAACCAGATCATTCTAGGGATTTATTTCAATATCACCTTGGCGTCTTGCTTCCTTTTCCCATTAAGATTAATCCAAAGCATTACTACTTCGGTGTCGGCTTTAGGCATAAAATAACCAAAATATTGAAAACTGGGTCGTTAATCGGGGGGACAAGATGATAAAGAATCAATTGGGAGATAACAATGTTTTCCCAATACATTAATTATGTGGTAAGGTATTTTTTGTACAGGCATTACGGTCGTGTTTGACATTTAGAGCATACCTGGCAACATGATCTTTCCGTTATCAGTGGAATGGCAGTAATACTGGGTGCGGGAGGAGGCATAACCAAGTGTACAACAACTCTCTCTACCTTCACTCACCACTCCCTTAAGATGCAGCACCTCCCTATATATAAGGGTCAATTTTCAGAATATGTACAATTGGCAACTCTACACATTTAGCAAATTCCGCTAAATTAGGCTAAAAAATGATGAATACCGGGTATATCTTCAGTTTGTTATCGCATTGATTTAAAGATTTATCAGATTTGTTATGTTTTTTGAAGCTCATTTTTGTCTTAAATGTGGGTTATTTGAGAGGATTGGTTAAAGGCGAATTGTACATTTTCTGCAAATCTGACCCATAAGGATCCGAAACACACATGTAACACCTAAACCTCTCTCTGTGCCTCTGGCTTTTCTAGCTCCGTGAATAAATAAACTCCTGCTGCAATCTGCCCACCATTATTGCCTATATCCCAAGCTGGCTATATACAATTGATTATCAGGCGACGGCCTGGGAATATAAACATGGGTTATTTATGAGGGATCTGGAGTTCAGGGTCGCTGACCCTCTGACTGACCCCGTTGGTCAGCAGCCGAGCACAGGTGCAAGATAGGACAGGAGCAAATGTTTGTAATGTGGGCGCGACTGGTCAGCACAGATTATTTTAAGGCCCTCAAACACCTGAACCCCGGGATGGCCACTCACTGACCACTCCCACCGTCCATTAATTCCCAAGAACAAACCTCGCCCACTTCTTAAGCTTACTTTTATTGCTGGGGATATGAAACATTGGCAATATTGAGTGTACAGGTACGTGTTGTATATATTGTTCCAACCGTCTTCAACCATTTCCTACTGAGGGGGAAAGAAGAAGCACATTTTTTTTTGACGTCTATGGTCGGTCTATCATTGCTGCATTGGAGCAAAACAAAAATATGCCATTCAGCTGTGGCCCACAAGACTTGGAAGGAGGAGGGTATAATAATAGCCATATGTACGGCGAATTGATTTTTTACCCCAGAGATAAAAGTTTGTGTCTGTACTGAAGCTTGTTATCTCAAGCCCAGCCAATCCCCAAAACACAATTGATTCATGCCCAATGACAACCTGGTTAGGCTCTAACAGCAGGACAGCACACTCCCCGAGTCCTACACACTTAATTACCAATAGAAAAACCAGACTTTGGACGAAATATTTCCAAACTGACACTTGTGTTGAGTTATTTTTCTTCGTCTAAAGACAACTAGAGCTGCTCATTAAGGTGTCGGTGAATAGGGGGATTTGCATAGCCGCCATTTTGATTCTTGATTCGCATGGAAATATGGAAACTAAATGGTACAGTATAAAATCTATATAAAACATGCCATGTTCCGCATGAAATATTTATCAATGATTTACTGTCAATATCTATGTGTTATACATGTTCCCATGACACCAATCCCGATCTTTCCCATCATGCATTTGGTTTTAATAGATCATTTATAAAAGCAATGGTGGATACATTCTTGCAATTTTTGATAAAAAAAAATGTAGCCAAATATTCGTATGTCAGATTTCATCAGAATCCATCCCAGGATGCTTTGTAACAGTAACAGACATGCGCAGTAGCACATACAACTCCCCTATCGGTGGCGACATTTGCGAAGCTAACAATTGGGTCAATAATTCAAGAATCACACAACACATACCTTGCCAAACTGTGAGAAGTAAGCCTTGACGTCATCCAATGTTGTGGAGGCGGATAGACCCCCAACAAATATCTTCTTAGTCCGCGTAACCATCTGCAAGACGGAGAGGAAAAAAAGACAGCTATTAATCTATGTTCACCGCGTAAATACACAATGATAAATCACACACAGGGACATGGGGTGCACACAATGGTAAAAGGTACCTGGTTCATGAATAAAAATCCTCTAGATCTGAAAGGAAAAAAATGTCGGTGCACAAATTTCTCTTTGTGTTTTGTTCCAATGCCAGACATACAGCATACGCATCGTTAATTAATTCAATATAATTCCATTATAGACAATGGATAGGAGACATTCATTATTTCCAATTAAAGAGGTATTTAATTTTTTGCCCAACAAGATCCATCATCGTTGACGTTCCAATTTACCTTGCCATGAATGATTTGCTCTCGATCTTAATAAATCGGTAATTAAATTCACTTCTATGATGGACCTGCCGCTTCAAACGAACGCCAGTAGAGAGACAACGACGACGACGACAGCGGCGATGTTTTTAGTTTTTAACCACTGGATGTCAGGGCCACGGCAATATTCGCAGAGGAAGTCCAATAAGAAGGTCACTGGGACACAATGCTATTTGTTAACCCTTTTCCCCGCGATAAATAACAAAAAAAAACAGCACAAAATATCTGGGCCGCCCACACAGGGAGGCGGGAGGGAGTCGATCTTAAATCAGGTTCCATTCATAACCGATCGTTGATTGAATCATTTAACCCCGTTTTATCTGCTGCAGCGCATTCATCATTCCTTCCTTTCTTTATCAATTATTCACCCAGGTTTAATTCGCGGGAACAACTCCACCGAGTGGATGGATACTGCCCTGGGTGGGTGGGAGGGTGAGTAGCTCTTCTTGACCACTACTAATGCCAGTAGGGCCTTGCTCTGGTGGTATGGAGGAGCAGGAGGAGGGTTGTGGAGGAGCATGGGTGTAGGTAGGTAGTGGTAGTAGTGTAGCAAGTGTTGGTGGGGGGGGGGGGGGGGGGGGGGGAGTGGCTCGACCAGGGGAGAGTAATGAAGTGGCCGCGAGGGGCTCAACCTAGTGGTTGAGCTAAGTAATGCGGGCACGAGCCTCTCATGAATCACAACCATGTCTTGAGAGAGCTGCTCCGAATTAATCACATCACTCCTCCTGTCCTACCTTCCCTTACTACCTACTGACTCGCCTCTCTCTCCCTGCTCCTCCAACACCTGGGTGAGATTTTCAGAAAATGTACAATTGGCAACTCTACACATTTAGGAAATTCTCCTATATTAGGCAGAAAAATGAGGAATACCGGGTATATCTGAGTATATTTGGTATCGCATTGATTTAAATATCAATTCTGTTATGTTAAACTGCATTTTGAAGATTTTTGTCTTAAATGTGGGCTATTTGAGAGGATTGGTGAGGGCAAATTGTACATTTTCTGAAAGTCTGACCCACCTACACACCTACACCCCCCCCCCCCCCCAGGCCTTGAACCAACCTCTCCACATTCAATACATCAACACTGACCACCACCGTTACAGCAACCCACACCACCACCACCCTACATGGAGTCGACCAGGTGCTCTTGCTGAGCTTAAAATTCAAAACATGTTCCACACAAAGATCCATCAAGATCGTATAATGGGATGCAATGGGCAGAGAAGTGAACTTGCCGCATCTTTCCATGCTCCATGTAGTAAACACAGCCCTCACTCACTCACTCCAACCCACTCACTGCATAGTTAGAATGATAAGCGAACGAGCAGTTCAATTTTTCAGGTGGAATCTTTCAATCATTCATTCATTCATTCCCCCTTCCATCAATTAATCCCTATTTTTTTGTATCACATA
Organism: Sthenelais limicola; assembly: GCA_942159475.1. Classification (NCBI taxonomy): domain Eukaryota; kingdom Metazoa; phylum Annelida; class Polychaeta; order Phyllodocida; family Sigalionidae; genus Sthenelais; species Sthenelais limicola. Next base: position 106,539,872 of record OW804098.1, read on the forward strand.
TTCAGGTGCGTGGTGAAGCCATGCTTCATAAAGAGATCATGATGAGATACCAAGAGACATCCTAATGATGAACAACACAGGACCTGGGATGCTGAGTGACTGTGTAGGCCATCAGCTGATGCTAACTGCCTCTCCTCCTGTGCTTGTGCTTGCTCCCCTCCAGCCCACCACAAATGGGTAAGATTTTCAGAAAATGTACAATCAGCAGCTCTTTAAATTTGGTAGCTTCTGCTAATTTAGGCTAAAAAAAAGATGAATACCGGGTATATCTGAGTATATTTGGTATCGCATTGATTTAAAGTATCAGTATAATTATGTTAAACTGCATTTTGAAGGTCATTTTTGTCTTAAATGTGGGTTATTAGAGAGGATTGGTGAAGGCGAATTTTACATTTTCCGAAAATCGGACCCAGGTTGTTCCACAATATGCAGCATGCTGCTTACTACTACAAGAAACGGCTTGAGAAGCCAAGCAGTCAGCGGCCCAGGCTCACCCTTGTCCCATAACTCAAACCCTTTATCTAGAGGTCGAGGTAATTCAAGGGCAGAAAGGTCAAAGCTAAACCCTCCATCTTCAATATCCATTCTGAGCTACTCGGTCAAATGCTCAATCATTAGTATGACAAGTATGAGTACGTACAGGCCTGTACATAACAACACAAAGCGTTTTTACATTGATTGCACTCGGGCGAATCATGTAGGAAACCATGGCCAGACTTTGGAGTGTGTGTGTAGGAGTATTAGGGTGGAATCGCCAGAAAATGTACAATTCTCCTTCTTCCCCAATCCGCTCAAATAACCATAATTTAAGACAGAAATGAGCTTCAAAATTCAGTTCAACACAACCAAACAGATTGTTTGAATGAAGGCAATATCATATATACCTAGCTTTGACCATTTTTCAGTCTTAATTTAGCAGAATTTACTAAATGTGTACATCTGTACACTTTCTGAAGATCTGACCCATTAGTTCCTTCAGCCCTATACTACGTACATCGAGTCTGTCCTCAAACAAGAGCAACTCGTGAGTCGTTTCAAATTTTATTCCACAGAATAAACCAGTGAATATGAGCTAATATCAACCCGGAGACGAGGAGGAGGAGGCTGACGACTGCCTCCTTCTCCTCATGCCAGCCACCACTGGGAGAGTATAGATAGGGTCCAAGGTCCCTTCCGCAGTCCCTCATCAAAGGCATTGCATGTTGCCATCAATAGCAGGCGAGAGGGAGGAAAACGAGGAGGAGTAGGAGAGGGATCCTATGCCCATGGCTCTAGCTTCATCCCATGTCCTAGCCACCATTCCTCCTCCTCCTCTTCCACTCGCTTACTAAGCAGAAACGCCACATAACAGCTGATCTAGCTTTCCCAGCTTGGTAGGCAATTAGGTCCGGGTCATTCGAGGTCAATGGGTAAGAACAAAGAGTGAAAGAATTGTGGCAATACGAACCCGTCGTCGTCGTATAACGGTGTTATTATACTCGGGTGGATGTGATATAGAACTACTAACTATAAGCCTGTTTCTAACACACGTGAAGGACGGATATAGGCAAAACCACATGGGACATAACCAGGTGATAATGTAAGCACTCAGCGAATGACCTGAATACATGTAATCAAAGCGGGCTCGCGGGGATATCGGGAGGGTGCATGGTGAAATTACATTCCACTGAGGTAATGGATATTTCGGCCGATGTCTACACAGCTCGCCTTACCATTCCAACCACTGATTGCCCGGCTCCAGACTTCAATAAAGCAAGCTTAGTAAAAACAAAGGCATCGGCCCGATTGTCCATTAAATGTGGGCTAAAAATGATCCCACATAGAATCCTTGCATGCAGAAATGAATCGAAAAGTTTGTCGAGAAACTAATCGAAGGTGGGGTAACATAAACAGTCCGTCTGGTATTATCCCTTTCAATTTCAAAGAAAAAATAAACACACATATACAGGCTGGGATTCTAGCAGAACCAGAGCAATAAACACCAGACCAAACTGCAGTCTGTGGCTCAATCTATATAATACTTGGTATCAGCACTATCTGCCAGTGTGTTTGTATGTATAAAACATTGTATACATAGAGCTGATACCGCTTCATCGATCGTTCGTTACACATCTAGTCGGGAGTATGATGAATGGCGAATGATTCAGCCAGAAGAGCATCCAATTCCATTTGAGTAGGATAATGTTTTTGCTTGGCAAATGGTAATTTGAAAGCGAGACGAGAGACAGGGTGTGTGAAGGTGTTAATGGATTGCGGATGCATACTAGCAAGATAGACACCAGTATTATCATCATCCCTTGCCTCCCTCCTCCAGCAAACTCCTGCAGTGATAGCGAGGAGAAGAACACAGGTTTTTGATCCCATTTACTATAATACAGCCATACTACACTGTAACACTGTTACACACGCTAGCAGTGGTACACTGCATGTAGGAAGGCAGGGCATGTCTTGCCTAAGACCCTCTTGCCTGTAGAGAGACTTAGTTTAAGGTAAAATACAGGATTTTAAGTAAATAGGCTGTGCGCTGTGCTGGAGGCAGTGCATTCAGGGTAGAGCGAGTAAGGGCCCCTCTCCAGTGTGTGTGCAGATAAGGAAGTGATGTATAAGAATGAGGAGTGCCTGGAGACCGCTACCAATAACTGGATAGGGCCTAGGCTTCCATACACTTGAGCCCCTCGAGGCGACTCGGGGCTTATCATGCAATGTGCTGCATCCATAGGCAGAAAGAACAAGGTGGGGAGGGGGAGGGGGACGGGGGAGACTGGATGGAATGGGCATTGCTTGGGGGACACATGATCCATTGTCCTGTTGTTGTTGTAGATATCCCAACTAAACCTGACATTGATGAACATTACAAAATAAAGGATTACTACCCACTCATTGTCGGACTCTGGGCCCGTTTTTTAGCATAATTATCTTGCACCAATGTATCGCCTTTCTATTTCAATAGTTGTTTGTAAGCGACACTTATTGGCAAAGGCCAATAACAAGGACTATCCAAGAACATTAAACCCGACCCTGGTGACCGTGATCCTTGACCCCCTCCATCTCCAGCCAAGGCAACATCAGCTGCAGCCAAAGCAGCGATGTAAACAACCCCTGAGGGGACGAGGGCAATACTAAAAATACAACGCAAATCCACTCATACCAAGGTCGGGGTCGTATATATAAAATACCACAGTATTATCTAATATCATACTCCTCGAAGGAAGGAAAGATTCTAGAATGGAAATGATGAATAAAACTTGGCGGCAGCATCCCGTTAAATATTTGGAGCTGCCTTGTTTCCAACCAAGTAAGATAATCCAGCCAGGAGATGTCAACAATCGCGCTGATGTTGCTGCAGGGATTTATTCATACAAAAGCCCTCAGAAGTAGCAATGTAATTTGCACTTCCACTGGGATGGGCATCAACGGTAAAAGCTAATATTTCTGCTTCAAATATTGCTCCGAGCGACTCTCCGTTATTAGAAATTTCTCCACCAGCAGGAGGAAGCTAAGAGAAAACATCACAGTTTCCACTGCTCTTATGTCGGAGGCTGTGGATGAAATGGATCACAGAACCAGTGCTCTGATTGCATGGTGTTGTGTGGCCATCCTCCTGTGAATTATTGTTTATCAAAATAATTAATACTTCTCTACGCTTATCAATTTAACAGATGAGATTTTCCCCTTGATTCCTTCCTAGTCGTCGCAGTTCGTTCCCAGCGATAGGGCCTTCGGAATTTCCATTGTCATGTTACACTAAGTATCAAGGGGGAGCGAGTTTTATCTCGTCTTTGGTTCCATTCAATCATCCCAGAGCCGCGTTAAGAAATGCCTTGATAATAAAGCACCCAATACATACACTAAGCATTAACGAAGCAGTAAGCTACACGCATCTAGGACTTGTGCATGAGATTGGACATGGATTATTTTGGTTAGGACGGTTAGCGAGGGACTAGATGGCAGCAAGACGCCACGGGATGGGAGGATGTAGGAATGCTATAATTGATTTGTTCAGCTGGCCATTATATCAACACTCCAACAAGAGCCCAGTGGTGGTGGAGGCTGCTGGAGAAGGAGGGAGAGGAGGAGTGGGAGGAAGGTGCACGACAAAGCTGAAAGGCAGGAGGAGGAGGAGCAGGGAGAGGGAACCAAGTTGGCAGTATTAAAAGATGGTTGCGACCATCATAATGGATAGGGATTGAACGGGGAGAGGACAGTGAGGGAAGAGATGGAACCAAATGCATGGAGAGACTGATGTAAAGATAGATACTGAATTAGGATGAGGGAACGGGGGAGGGGGGAGGGGGGAAAACGCAGGTCGAGACGCCGTAGATCATGACAGACGCATGGCAGACGCTGGCAAATGCCAAGAAGACCCAAGGTGAAGGCTGACATTGGTGCAAGTGCCAGTGTGAGAACATGTACATGCACATGCTGCCCTGTGACATGCAGGTGCCCTGGTGCACCGACCTATTTAAATAACTCAACACCGTACAAGATGGATGGACTGGCACAACAGGCACAAAAGGTCTTTAGCAAAAAGACAGCACCGCCGCCAAATGAGGGGGGGGGGGGGGGGGGGATGGAATTATTAGAACCAACAAAGGCTCCACATTAGTTAAGGTATTACTGCATTGAGTGGTATCCTTTACCTGAACAATTAATAACTGTAACGTATCTAATGATTACAATCGATTTCAAAGAGCTGGTATCCCATTTGTAACTGGGACACTACAGTGTATAACACACTATCATCGTGCTGTATCTTAAAACTAAATCATTATAGAGAAGCTACCATCAGAGACGACCTTCATTCAAAAGCAGACATCAGTCAGCAAAGTGGATGTATAGTATAGCCCAGGTTTCTTCTTAACATTACAACAAAGCAACAAAAAATAGGATGAATATTCAATGGGTAATGTTTATGGGAATCTGAGAGGCAGGTGGTATGTTCCAATGATGGACCCTACAATACCTAGTATTCCTCCTATTCCTCCTCCACCTCCAACTCCTAGACAACACTTGCATGTATACACACAAGGTCTATATACTTTCAAGCTACACTTCAATCATGGATTTGGCAGATCACCTGTCTGTGTGTTAGTCATGGGGGGCGATGGAAGGTGTAACGTCGGGACTCTCTCCCTGTTCTTTTTATTATCATGACGCTTGGGCGAACAGGCAGGAAACTTGGCAACTCGCAAGAAACGCACGTGGTTGTGTCGGAGGAAGACCTGTCACCGGTAGAAGCGAATCGACAACAATGACACCTGATGGACACCCTTCCCCCATGTCTTTCACCACCTAACCTAAAGGCATGAAGGGGTGGATGGATGGAGATTTAGATTCAAGGCCTGCTATTATAAAACTCTCCAACCAACCATCCACATACCACTACAGAGAGAGAGAGGGGGGGGGGGGGGGAGAGACAGAGAAGAGAGAGAGAAGACAGAGAGAGACAGAGAGAGAAAGAGAGAGAGAAAGAAAGAGAGAGAGAGAGAATCTAAGGCAGAGGTGAGGGGGGGGGGGGGCATTGTATCTACATTAATGATTGTGTTGTTGTACAATTCGGTTTACTATAGTATATATATCGGTGGACTTTATATGGCTGAAGAAGCACCCACCCCACTTTCTTCCCTCTCCCTCAGTTCACAATGGCAAGTACGCTCTGATAGCCAAGGCCATAATCTGGCTATTTCTTAAACAAGCAGTAATTAAAGTCGTAATAAAAAGTGCATAAACCCCCGGAAGTCTAATAATTTCCAGCCCGGCTCAGCCCTAGCACCTCCGGCACCAGGCAAACCAACCATCGGTGTCTTCACGGATCAAAAAACTGGTTCAGGCAGGGGAGGAGGAGGCATTCGAGCACACATTTGCAACCCCAAAATAACTCTAAGAGAAGAAAGGCATAGAATGTCGGTTGTGGATAAGGGGGATAACCACATGTTTAAATACCCAACCTAATCCACCTTTCTTCAGGGATTAGGCACCCAACTTAACCTGACAAATATGAGGCCGATTTTTTAGATTATCATCTTTTTTCCCCTCAAGCACAACTCGAACAAAACCATCTCCTCTGAACTAGAACCGATTGAAGGATTCTATGATATATTATTTGTCCTCCCTTCCTCAGTCAGTCGGCCAGGTGGCGTTTAGGAGGAGCCTGTCTTCAAATCTTAATGCATTGCAATACTCCAACAATGGATAGGGGTTCGATTGGCACTGCTTGCAATATATGTTGCTGCCATATCTATTAAAACACGGCCACAATGGTGTCATGCATGACCGACAGATCCTCCGGCGGACTTTAAGTCGATGTTTACAAATCGGGTCTGCCTACCCTTTTCTTTAGCCTTGCTATAGTAAATATGCACATGTATATTTTGAGTCACGGCTACGCTTGGCCGACCGCTCGCTGGCTCTATAGTGGTGTTGGAAGCAGCATATGTAGAACAGAATCCATCCCGGTAAATACCATTTAGAGGCCTATTTTTGTCCCCTGCCCAAAGCGGTAACAATGTCAGGCTAACTGCTGGAGTAGGTCTGGCCTCTCGATCCACAATAGAACCAACGAGTTAAGAGCAGGGGCGAGATCGGAATTGGGACCATGATATTGGAGGTCGAGGCTGACCGGGGAGGGGGAATAATTTATTGCTGGAGGAAACCCATATTCTTCAGCCAAGGTTTGAAGATCAAGCAAGAGCTACGTAATGCCTAGTTGTCCACAGCAGTGAATATCAATAGAACAAGAAACTGCTGCAACATTTGACGGCTATAAACAGGGACCGAGGGGGGAATATTCCATAGTCAATGAGCGACAGACAATCTTAACATCATTCAATTTATACATATTATTCATTCCCCCTGGGTCTTTTAATTGTCACAAGTCCCCGAGTTTAATATATTATATATGCGCATGGCCCGTTATCTACGCGAGTATTGGCACAATTATCATACATAATCCCAGCATTAATTACTTAATTGGAGTAATTCCGGGGGTAAAAGCGTGTGTCGTTCTTGTTTACATACGATTCAGTCATGTAACAACTCGGGGATGTTTTTAATGTCATTCAATATTATCACGAGACCTGGTTTTATTCCCTAGCATCTATCCATAAACCAGTTCAGCTGTGAGGAGCATGCATCAGATTTTCAGAAAATGTACAATTCCCCTTCACCGATCCTTTCAAATTACCCACATTTAAGACAAAAATGAGCTTCAAAATGTGATTTAACTTAACAGAACTGATACTTTAAATCAATGCTATACCAATTATACTCAGATATACCCAAAATTTATAATTTTTTCAGCAGAATTTGCTAAATATGTAGCGCACCCAATTGTACATTTTCAGAAAATTGACCACCTAACACACACCCTGGTCTCAGCCCTATAATAACACTGCCTTCCTCCACCTCCCCAAGGCCTCCACCGGACGGGGCAGGTGGCTTTTTCCCAGTTAGCATATATATAAAGAGAAGGAGATGGATGTCTCCTCTCCACCGCCCACCGTGTGTGTATTCGTGCATTGTAATTCCTCTCTACATGCTTCAGCATGCTTGGGGCCTGTCACTGGGAGAAGGCTGGAATCGTGGCCAAGCATTGTAATAACCTGCAGCAGGCCGATTGCGACATCAGCCCTGGATGGAACGAACGCCCGCGAGCGGCTCGGTCTCTATTTCTGGCACCAAAGCCTTTCCTCTGGTACTACTCGCTCCTGCTCATACTCCTCCTAGGCTGGTGGAGATGTGTACACTGGCTGCCAGTGCCACTGGGGCAGGCAGAGTGGACAGGGAGAGACTTGGGGCAACAAGGCGAGTAAATACAGCCAGCGATGTGCTGACATCTTCGGTAAAGATAGGTGGAGAAAGCGCAGAAATATTACTGTCCACCACCAGTTTATGGTGGGTGATTGTCAGAAATATGTACACAATTCACCTTCACCAATCCTCTCAAACAACCCACATTTAAGACAAAAATGAGCTTCAAAATGCTGTTGAACATAACAGAACTGATACTTTAAATCAATGCGATACCAAATGTACTCAGATATACCAGGTATTCCTCTTTTTCCAGCAGAATTTCCTAAATGTGTAGAGCTGCCAATTGTACATTTTCTGAAAATCTGACCCCATATAGCCAGCCAGCGAGTGCCCTGCCTACTGCTTCACGTTATAGAAGTCCAATCTCCTACCCCCCCCCCCCCCCCCCACCATACCCCTCCCCTGGCAATTCCATCTCCTCCCTCCCCATCTCACGACCATTTTAGCCAGAGCTAAAACCTGCAAATAAGCTAATAAAGACACAACGTAATAGGGAGGCTTCTCTACCCTACACCCACAAGGCCCACATCTCCATTGCTCTTTCAGAAGAACGCTGCCTCTTCTATTGACCTGATCATTTAGCGATAAATCTTGGCATAACTCATATTATAAGAGATCCAGGCGAATGAATGAAAATTCATCCAAATGTCGTATCAGAGGGCTTTACAGATGCATTAGCAAGTGACATGACCCAGTGTATATTATAATGTACATGCCCACGCTGGTGTCAGAAGTAAGGGGTAACTGACCATTCGCCACACTGACCATTGGTGCCCAAGTCCTCTTCATTTCCCTGTAATTGCTCTGAGGCAGTCACAAACGAGGCCAATAGTTCACGAAGCCATGCCGCTGAGATGAAAGCTACCAGACCACAGTGGCTTCGTTACCGATGACTCCTGCACTCCGTCCGGAATAACTTGTCGGTAGCATCATACATAAACTGGCCACTGTACCCACCCACTCACTATAACCCAGAGACCTCCTCCTATTATGCTAACTGCATAGAGTACATGCGGTTATCATGTATCCTGGCCAAGGAGTTGGGGCCAGTTCAGAGCTGAGGCAGCAGTGCCAGGGAAACTGGCATCATATTTTTTGACCAGCACATTACAATACTACATCTCCCCAACAAATTGGACATGTATTATGGGTACGCAACACTTCCAGGCCTTTTGTAGGTACACTCTATACCAGTCTTGTAGGCAGCGGCTTTCCATAGGGTTAACTTTGATGTTTACTGCCTATGGGTCGCCTATAGAGTGTAGGAGGGAGTCCTGCACATGAGCCTAGTTAATGCTGAGTTCCATTCACTTTTTCTATTACCTATATGACCCCAATAGGCAAGACCTAGTCGCCTTGACACAATAGTGAAATCAGCCTTAACAATCCCCACACCCGCAGACAAAAACTTGTTGGTTTAGCCTGTTTTTCTTGGCTTTGACGGCTCACCGAGGGAGCGGCCAGTTGTGTGCGGCTGGTTGTGTGTTGGTCTTAGACCATCGTACATATACATACATAACAGCACAGCCTGCAACTACTGCCTATAAGTCTATAGTGTAGCATGGTGTAGTATATAGAAGGCGGGGGCCTTAGGTTTTGTCCACCCGCTCAGGAGAACCAACCAACCAACCCCCCGAGGCAACAAATGCCACGCCAGCATGGATTAACAAACTGGAAATGGGAAATTAAGATTTCACGTAGCATGGGACAATATTATTCTTGGGCTAACAGCTGGTCTACACAGAATGTAGCGGTCAGGGGAGTAGAGAGAGAGAGTCGGAGAGAGGGGGAGGGGTTGGCTTGAGGTTCGTTCATTCCTGTGCTGTAGAAAGGCTCTATTCTGTTAAATTCCTTTGCAAGTATAGCACTTTGTGGGTAACAAACAGACTCGTCACCGAGAAAGATGCTTTCAAACACATTCATTGCATGACAAAGCAGACTGAAGGAATTGACTACGCGAATTAATTCAATGACAGAGGCAAATTATTTGATTGATAACTTAACCACAACAATCATGACAAACGTGGGTTTTTTTAAAAAAAAATGAATAAATTCTCCCTCACAAGGTTTTCTCGGTTAAATCTAAAATTCAATTGTTGCGTAAGGAGTTAAAAATAAAAGCACAATTCCATCTGAAGTACTGGTTTTACGTGGTGAGGACTCGTCGGCATGCAGCGAGCACTTTGGTTCATTAGCAAGTGAAGATGGTCGATTCCGCATCTAGCCTTACAAAGACAAGGGTGTGTGTATTCCTTAGTGCTTAAGAATAGGGCCAAGAGGCGAAGATAAGAGCCTCTATACACCTTTACCACTTTGCATGATCTCGACAAGTTCTAGTAGGCGCATGGCGTGTGAGCAACCATTTCCCCTGCATCTCTAATTTTTAGTTTATGCACATTGAGAAAAGAATAAAAGTAATCGCCTCCTGATGAGGGATCATGATGAGGACAGTCATATCCTGAACCTTTAGCTTCTGATCGAGAGAACCAGTGCTGGTGTATATGGGTGAAATCGCCAGAAAATGTACAATTCACCTTCACCAATCCTCTCCAATAACCCGCATTTAAGACAAAAATGAGCTTCAAAATGCAGTCTAACATAACAGAACTGATACTATAAATCAGTGCAATACCAAATATACTCAGATATACCCAAAATTTACCATTTTTTTAAGCAGAATTTACTAATACAAAATTTGTAAGAGCTGCCAATTGTACATTTTCTGAAACTCTGACCGGTATATAGCCTCTGGTGCATTTGCCTCAACCTCCAGCCTCCCATTATCTGGCCATGTCGATCACAACAACTAGCCTGAGTGGTGCAAGTGCATTACTCCTCGTGTCTAGGAGGAACAGGGGCCAGTCGGACTGAATACTGCCGACCTTTGATATTTACTAGGTATTACAGCGTACGTACGTACGGCTAGCTGCTAGAGACTACAGCCTGAAGTTCACCACCAGTCCCCCCAAACTCCTCCCCACACTATATTCCTCGTCTAGATTCAGGGATGATTCAGAGAACGAACACATAACACAGGCGTGAAACGGTGTGGTAGAGTAGTTAGAGGGAAGGAGAGATAGGGAGAGAGAAGCAGCAAAATTGGGAGGCATTTGGAATGGATGGTTTTGAGATGGAAATGGAAATTGCAGCCAGGAGAAGAAGAGCGATGATTTATCTTTGTCTGAGCTGAGGGGAGAAGAAAGAAAAAGAAGAAAGATCTGATTCAATTCCACACAAGATCTTCCTCGTTGGTCTATCATTGGTTCATCATTTAAATTTAGGGGTCAAGGGCATTCATTCGCCCAGCATCCCAGGTCCTAAATAAAATTCCCCGCTCCTATTTGACAGAAAGTGATTACACTTCTTACTTAAAGCTGCATTCCCTAGTAATAATATTGAATGGTTCTGTTGAAATTACATTCAAATTAGTTTCCAAACTCACTATTATCGATCTGTTACTTAATGAAAAGTTCAATAAATGTCTGTATTCCATGATTTTACCATCACGGACATACAAGAATAAGTGCGGCTGAGTTAGCAATAGTAATATAGGTGCGTTCAGTAGACACCAGGGGTAGACACTATCTAGAGGTGAGGTCAGGATCTCAGCCTGGGACACACTAAGTGCGCCTGCGTGAGATCACTTACCCATGCGCAGAACGTTTAGACTGCCATCTACCAGGTCTCTTGGGAATCAGTATCTCCATTGGTGGACACCACAGCCCTCCGAATACAGATTCGTCACATTTAAACTCAAATATCTATCTTCAACATTAAGACAGAGACCCAAATTCTTGGGACAAGGTGGGGCAGGGTATTGATCTTCTAAACAAGTGAGATCTGCGATTTGTTTAGAAATTAGCAGGGAGGGCAGCTTTAAGAAGCAGGAGGATCCAGACGTTGGCCCAACAACGAACGGCAGACCAACGACCTGCAATGAGGAGATGGCGAGCAATCGATTCGGCAAGTCCAGGGCCACCCACGAATCAAATTCTGGATTGTAGAAGCTTTTTTTAACAGTTCCCCCGCCGACATCTTTCTCCTGACTCGTTTCTCGTGTGTGTGTGGGCATCGGTGGTGGCGTCGTGGGCTAAAAGCTTACTGATCAATAAATTCCAAGATGGTTGTCGGCCGGTTAATATGGGCAAATATTGCACCGAGGTGAAAGAAGAAATCAGAAAAGAGAGGCCTCTGGAGGTGGTGGTGGTGGTGGTGGTGGTGGGAGTAAAGGAAGGACAAGGGGAGGAGGAGACTTTGGTACCTGCACAAGAAACATCTTTCTAGAGGTTATTGGCAATGATATCTTTTTCTCCTCCCGGCTCTCTTACTCTCCCACTCTCCCCCCAATGCTTCCTTCGTCGAGGCAAGAGATTCTTCTCCGCCTCCAACCCTAATTTAGTTGCCATCGCGACCATCCTCTCATTAATTGATCTATTTCGAGAGACATGGCGGTTCTGATGGCTTGTCTAACGCCAGAGGATTAGTAATGAATTCAATTAAGGCCATGGACAACTATTAGCAGAAGTTCGCTGCACCTCGCCAGGAGCTAGCTGCAGGAGGAGGAGGTGGATCGGGCCCTACCTATATTAACGCACGATCTCTTGTTGTCAATCGGAGGATCGTGCATTATTCATTTGGTAATCGGAAAAATAAACACTGACTACTCAAGGGCCTGGTGATGCGAGGATCCTGTTGCTGCCCAGTCCCGTCCCTACCTCGGATAAAGCTTGCATTCAAATTCCTCCTGCCATTTTTTGTTATTATTCGGACAGAGAAATCAAACGAGAGAGCTTTTTTTTTTACGATGATCAATACATTTCAATAAACCTCAATTGGGTCAGAATAATGAAACGAAGTGTCCTTAAAAGAGGAAACTTGGGTCGACGGTGAAACGACGACGACACAGTCGATCAAAATTCTACCTTTTCTTGACAGCCAATTGCCCGTTCTCGCCAAACGCATAAAACGGCCTCCTATCGCAATCCGACTCATGGCGAAAGGTTGAAAAAGTAAGTTTTATGTCATTTGGAAGCGGCAGATTTTATGAGGCATAGTAACAGATCAAACAGACTGCTCGAGTAGCGACCTTGGCCACGAACAACAGCATCCTTGAGCTACAGTATTATTATAAGCACCGGCCTGCAATCGATTCCTTCGCATCGAACGTTGATATAATGAAATCATTAGTCTTTCGAGGCGAGGTATTCATATTCAAACCACAGCATGATATATATGCTCTTGCTGGAGCCAGACCCAAGCGGACTGAAGCCACCACACAATGCTGGTTAAGCCTAGCCACATGGGGCATGATGGTTTTAATCATTGTCCGCCAGATCAGCCTCATCACTTTGTAGTAGATGAAGCAAAAGTAGAAGAAGAAACCAGTGCCAACCTATTCTCACTTCATTTCACAAAAGGTTTTTGCCCCTAACTGCATTCATTCCCTCTTCTAAATAGTTTAATACGCATCCCATTGCGAGATGGTACGAGGTACTAGTAGAGTCTAGGCCCAAACATGAGAGAGTCCCTTCAATCGAAGAGAAAGCCTCTCGCATCAAAGTGCAAAGTGCCATTATAATTCCATTTAAACGCAAAATATCCTTATATTCCCATTAAAACGCCGACTCTTAGCTCAAGAAACTGATTAGCGAAGTAGGCTATCATACCATTAGTATCTGATCTGAGGGTTTGGACCTAGAGTGACTAGGTGTGTGTGGGGGGAGAGGGAGGGAGGGTTGGCCTGTAGAAATGAGTCTTTAAAGGAAGTACAAGCCATGGAGAGGCCATTTCACGAGCATGTTATGGAGATATCGAGTTGCATCCTGGCAGCAATAGGTTGTTCACTGTCCATCTCAGTGTCCGCTGGAATAGTTAACTGATCGCGTGCATGGCCAAATATGAAGTGACTGAGAAGCATTAGACTCTTATACCAGACATCAACAAGGGCCAAGACAGGGAGGATCAGATCGCATTTATAGCCTCCTCCTATGATGTATGACGGCCATCTCTCGTGTCAGCTTCCTGCTAGCAGCAGATTCCAGAGGCATTATTAAGCATGAAATACAAGCATGCGTCAAAAGGCTAGATTTCCTTTGTCGCCAGGCAACAATTTCACTATCATCTGAACTAGTTGTCTTCTTCGCACAAAAGCTTATAACGAGGTGAGCCAGTTGAAATGGATCTATTTTCTCCGGAACCTTCTGAGAAAAATTAATGAAATTCTTTGCGACTATTAGTCTGCGTGCATTATTTTATTCGATATACATGGTACACAATGGCTTGGACAAATCATTCTTGTCGAGATCGGGGATGGAGGCTGCGATGTAGGCTTAACATGGGTCCAGTCCAGGCCCAAAGATGAGAGAGTCCCTTCAAACGGAGGGAAAGCCTCTCGCCTCAAACCGCAAAGGTTATTATAATTCCATTAAGACCGCAACATGTCATTATAATCCCATTAGAAAGCCTAGTCTTAGGCCAGGAAAGCATTTAGCGAAGTAGGCGTCTTAATCACTGACATACCATTCTTATCTGATCTGAGGGACTGGTCTAATTTCCATCCCACTGGAGTCAAAATGGGAGTCAAAATGGATAACCTCTGCCAAATGAAATCAAGTGTCAAAGGCGTAGTAGTCTGCCATTACAGTACATTATTTACCGATGCATGCACCGAGAAACCAAATATGCATGATCGAATTAGCGATAAAGCCCCTCAAAATTATCTAATCCGAAGAGTGACATTTCAGCCCGGCCTCCTTTGCTCTCACACTCCTCCAGTGACCGTACATGAGGACCTTATCACAGGTGTTATACTCCAGGGTGGAGAGGAGGTAACCAAGGAACCATTGACTGACGGGCTCATGGGTGAAGTCGCCAGAAAATGTACAATTCACCTTCTCACAAATAACCCCATTTTCAGACGAAAATTAAAGTTCAAAATACAGTTCAAGCTAACCAAATAGATTGCTAAAATCAATGCAATACCGATTATACCCGAATCTAGTATTGACCAAATTGCAGCCTAATTTAGCAGAATTAACTAAATGTGTACAGCTGCCAATTGCACATTTTCGGAAAATCTAACCCTCGAATGCTAATGGCTCAATGGGAGAATAATCACCCATCAACACCAAGGTACATAGAGGGACTGTCATTCCTTCATGCCTTATACATGTACTAGTACGAGTAGGGAGATCTCATACAGCTTATACATAGGGAAACTAGGTAGACAAGGTAGTAAACAGGGTACTTATTCACCTGCTTGCTTTAGGCACATATAGCCATATATTATATAGGTAGACGATGGCGAGGAGACACATGCAGTTCGAACTGGGCCATGTCCCACGATACTACATGTGACAGTATGGCCATATCCAAGTATTACCAGTAACCGGGGTGCATAGAGCATGTGAAGGAGTCAGTATAGAAGTTAACCACAGCTATTGTTCGTGCATTCAAACCATTTGGGTGCCAAGACAGTCTAGGCCTAAAGTTGAGGGAGTCCCTTCAAATGAAGGCAAAGCCTCTCGCCTCAAACTGCACAATGCCATTATGATTCCATTAAGGCCGCAAAATGTCATTATATTCCCATTAAAACGCCGAGTTCTAGGCAGGGATACCGATTAGCTGACATACCATTATCTGATCTGAGGGTTTGGACCTAGAGTGAACACATAAAACTACATTTTTCTGCCCCTGTACCCGTCCATGGAGGGGCAGACATAAATTTCCAACCTCCATCTTGTCGTCAAGACCATGATTTCAAATGCCAGCATTGCTTTAGCGGACTCTTGATCAACACGTGTGACGCATTGGATATCGATCCCCGTCCCACCACGTGTTTCAGCTTTGTGCTTGGGATAATACCTTAAATTGAATAGACGCCTCGCAGTACTTTGGACACAGTAACACCTACGAGCCCGCCCCGACCCAATACCATATATATAAATGTAACATCAGTCCCATTTATCACTATTAGGAGAACACCTAGGAAGGGATTAAATATACAAGTCGTTAGTTGGCAAGGCACTTTGTATTTTTTCTTGAAGTCAGAGCGGGATGTTTTATAAGGGAGTAGAATATCGGGGTTGACGCTGAAATGTATTTGTATATTTAGGGGAATACATATTTAATGCCTAGAGATGCCCAAAAGGCATCCATATAGGACACTTGCCAATACACAATATTTCAATGCCAATTTGCGTCAGGCAGACTGCATGTGGCCTTTGCAGTAAATAAGGGAAGGGGGGAGGAGGGTGGAGAGGAGGGAGGGGTGGAATCCTACAGCTAGGTGAACAGCCAGGGGGACATAAGTGAGAGGGGTAGAAAGAAGGAGAAATGGGCGTGCATACAAGGTATATGTGTACAGTAGATGGGTGCTGGTGTACGCACAGTGGAGTGGAGGGATGGATGATGGGGTCTGTGTGTTCCGCCCGGCTGGCTGAATTCTAAGACATGACCTTTGAAGAAAGTCCAGTGAAAACCTTTCCAACAAAAGGCCGCCGCACCCGCGAGGAGCACAGACTGCGGGTCGGCAAACATAGACCGCCGGGGGGAGGGGGTGTAGGGGGAGGGGGTGTAAGGGGTGGGGGAGGGGGTGTAGTAAACACGTAGCGAAGGGTACGATGCAGCAAATAGCTGTTGATGGGTTGCCCCAGACAGTGCGCTGGAAAAAGGCTTATGGGTCAGTTTTCACAAATTGTACAATTCGCCTTCACCATTCCTCTCAAATGACTCAAATTACGGACAAAAATGAGCTTCAAAATGCGGTTTAACATAAGAGAACTGAAACTTTAAATTAATGCGATCTCAAATATACTCAGATATACCCGGTATTCATCATTTTCAGCTTAATTTAGCAGCATTTACTTAAAGTGCACAGCTGCCAATTGACCATTTTCTGAAAATCTGACCCGTATACCAAGACAGGTTATGGCTTTAGGAGTGGTCAATAAAAAACCCCCTCTAACCCACCTAGCCTGCCCCCACCCGACTCCCTAGAGAGCGGCCGCATTAGCATTTGGACGGGATGGACTGTGTTCTATGTTTAGAATTTAATAACTGGATGAAAAGGTGGTTGGTTGGTTGACCACTTGTTAAGCTTAAAGGTCTCACTTACACAGGTGACCTACAGAGATAATAATAATTTAACTCGACGGTAAATATTCCACTATACTTATCTCCAATGGTTATACCACTACCAGATTATCGGTGTAAGCATATACATGTATGCTTCAAACTAACCTAGACACCTTTATTTGCGCATAATTTTTCTGCCTTGCATACATACCGCCCATATATGAAGAATGAACTATAATATTTGCTCGGCTGGAAATGGGTCGGCACATATTTACCCAAATCACAACTACTGCGAACAGTGACACTGTCATCACGCGCTTGTGAATTCGTGGCCATATCGTCGTGTCCATGCGCTTAAATTTAAATATATGAGTCGGATTTTCAGAAAATGTACAATTCACCTTCACCAATCCTCTCAAATAACCCACATTTTAGGGCGACAATAAAGCTCAAAACGCAGTTCAACCTAACCAAACAGATTGCTAGAATCAATGCAATGCCAAATATACTCGAATTTACCTAGTATTGACCAAATGGCAGCCTAATTTAGCAGAATTTACTAAAAGTGTGCAGCTGCCAATTGTACTTTTTCTGAAAATCCGACCAATATGCAGCCCCTATGATATAGGTATTGCATGATATGAACTCTCATGTACGCATGCGAGCACCAAAATATCCCAGGGTGGACATTTATTTCTTGCCAGATTGGGGGCCCAGATTTCACCACCAGTCCCAGCTTGCAATGAATCCCAATGAATGGTTTCTATGTACAATGGAGAGCCTTGTGCGAAGGCGCAAATATACCGGCCGGCCAGGAGGAGTGTTGCTGCATTAGTTATTCGGTGTTAGGTACACACCAATTAAAGGTAAACAAACTGACCCAGCAAACACACCTGGAACTGACCCATGGGATAACCCTACAAGAAGAATGACCAAAGCTGGTCTTGCAATCAGTCCTCGCCACTTGAACACGAAAGCAATGTGTCAAAAGCAAACACCCGAGTTATTGTACACCGTAATGCAATTTCTTTTAAAATACATTGGGTGTTGATTTAACAACATTGGTCATTCCAAGATTCAATACATTGCCACAAAGGGAAAGAGAATGCGCATTAAAGCGCACAAGATTCACGAGCAAGATGTTACGAGGGTCTGTTTTCACATGAGTGGTTGTTTAGGGGTAGCAAACAGAACGAATGCGACTGCATCACGGATACAGGTGGCTTCTAAAATGGCCATTAATCAGCATAGAAATTAGCGATTGTTTCAGACAGAATCATTACTAAGCTCGTCTCAGGTTCGGTGCAGCATATGCTCTTTAAGTACATCTATGCCAAGGTAACGAGCAAGACTGGGCGATTGTCATCATGATTAGGCTTAACCTTGAGGATATTAAACCTCACAATTATAACACATGCTTAACGGTTGTCAAGAGGGGTTCCAAATTCCAAATGATAGCCCTTAACCTAATTATTTCTAGAAACATTATCCCTCAAGCCGTTCCTCACTGGACATTCCCTGATTATGACTGACATCAATGATTTAAAAACCAAGGTCATGCCAAGATTAAATGTCAAGATTCTGTGCTCACAGATGTAAATCATTGCCTTTAAGATAGCCATGATGTGAAACATTATCTTTTTAAGATAGCCATGATGGGAAAGCCATATTTAGGTTAATTCACTGGTGATGAGGGATGGGAATGCATGAGTAGGCGGGAAGCATCGCCGTAGCACCAATGGGCACCGTCAACTAGCGTCCTTGGCAACGGCAGCGTAGGTCAAGGCCACCGGACTCATTATCGATGTTGTTCCTGACACCTATTATCGCCCTTATCTCTAAGCCTTACAGCTGGGCAGCGAGTGTTTCCATGTTCGACCCATCACCAGCTCTCACCTCGCCAGGCCTATTCTGGGGCAAATGACGACAGACAAAACCTATTATCTAACGTCAGTGTGAACGGGCAGGTTCGGCGTAGCCTACATTGACAGCAGCCTAAAATAGGGTTAGCTCCCATTAGTGCATTGACACCCACCCAACCGTAAGATGGGTTGACCAGATTCAACATGGTTACATCATAAGGGCCCTCATCCCCGTCTCCCCTCATTAGACCACTTCCTAACATTGGTGGCTTTCTTATCATGGGAGACTTCCAATCTCAGAGGGAAACTGGCTAGAACTGGATGACCACGACCAGGCTAAATATGGTCGTCTGGAGAGGGTTAAAACATGGCACATTAGGGAAGCGACTTGCAAGGTGTATAAGGGACCGACCTGCCGCATGTCCACATTCACTGTCCTCCCACTTCATGCATCGTAAGTGGAAGGCC
Organism: Sthenelais limicola; assembly: GCA_942159475.1. NCBI lineage: Eukaryota > Metazoa > Annelida > Polychaeta > Phyllodocida > Sigalionidae > Sthenelais > Sthenelais limicola. The sequence continues at coordinate 106,559,089 of OW804098.1, forward strand.
ATGTGGTGGAGTGGTTGCTATGGAAACAGCAAAGTCGCCATTTCCAGTGTCTCTCTCCCCCCGTGGTGACACGGTGATATAACCCGCCCCCGGGTCACCCAGACGCCCTGACCTCACGACCCCTGACCCCCCCCCCCGCCCGTTCTGACCCCTCAACTCTCAACCCCATCTTTTTCCCGCCTCGAACGAACGCCGCCGCCCGATAACAACCACGTGGCGACGTTTCCAGACAGGAAGGAATTATGATTAATGACTCGGGACGCAGTTAATAACATTTCAAACCAATTCATAATTTCGATTTGATCAAGGAAGGCTGGATGGAGGAGCAACGCTTAGCAAAGCAGCATTTCCTCTCAGTCAGTAGAAATTCCACATTACATCAAGGTGGTGGACTGGATGGGGGGAAATCTCAAAATCTCAACCTTTCCATGTGGATGGTGACTGACAGGGAGGATGGGCGGGCACGAGTCTACCACGACTACAGCCCATTCTGACGTTACGTCATTGAGCTATATTATTGAACATTACATGCTGTGTTTACCATTATCCTTGCCCTAAGGCTCGCCTATAGCGCAGAGCAGCATTCTCTCTAATCTATACATGAAATAGCCCGAGGTAGAGACGATACCTACTGTATACGGCTATACATACAGCTCTAACACACACAACCCTAACTGCGATGGTGGGAGGGGGTAAATAAACTCCGCAAATCTGTTCCCAATTTTCCTTTCTAATAATGTGAATTTAGCAGCCCCTTGGAATATCAAAATTACTCTTTGGATCAGAAATGCTAAGTCATTTCCTGAAGGATTCAATAGGGTAATAATTGTCGACTTGAACACTTCACTTGATGGTTTCTTCATGTCCCATCACCAGTCAATGTTTCACCATTTCTTTCCTCAAAAAGGTGCCTAGTCCACGTTGCCCGTTGTCCTCCCATGGGCTCCTCCTTCAGCAAATGCAGCTGCACCCGTTAGTTATATACACACTATGTAAAAGTCTAGCGAGGAGAATGAGGAGGAGGAGAGAAGGACACACAACCTTTTTAGCCGATGGGGACAGAAACGGGTCAGCAGGGGCTGCGACAGTGTAGCAGTTCTTCCTGTGGCGTGGAGGGGGAAGAAGCGGACAGGCAGGAGACTGTCTCTGCTGCAGACATATTGGGACCTCGTGCTCCTTATAAGCAGTCCATGTGACAATAGCAAAAAAGGGGGGATATTGGGTACAAGAGAGAGAGAGAGAGAGAGGGGGGGGGGGGGGGGGGGTATTCACAATATATGCAATCTTAAATTGGCAGAAGGCACCGAGGGTGGTTAAGGCTGTACAGCCTAGGTCCAAAGTTGAGAGAGTCCCTTCAAACTAAGGAAAAGCCTCTCGCCCCAAATCGCAATTCTAATTCCAGTAAGACCGCAAAATATCACTATAATCCCATTAAAACTACGAGTTCTAGACCAGGAAAACCGATTAGCGAAGTAGGCATCCAATCACTGCCATACCATTCTTATCTGATCAGAGGGTATGGACGACCTAGAGTGTGTATAATATAGAAACAGATTATGACCATTAACCACCACAAAGGGAAGCATTATACATACATATATGTCCCCACCCCGGTGGCTCTATAATAATAAGTAATTCAGAAGATGTCCTGGTCGTATACACTGATTAAACATGGCAGTGTCCATCTTGGGGTAGTCCAATACTCCAAGTGCTGTACACGGGTAAATATTGCAAGGTGACTCGGATGACATGCTGTATTATTGATGCCTGACACCGACTGTCACAATGCATCAAGTCAAGGGTATGAGGAATGTAAGGGGAGGAGGAGTAGGGAGGGAAGGTGTGATCTTTTGAGAACCAACTCCTAACCACTAATACTAATAGTGGAGTCTGTGGTACAGTCACCTGGATGTGTACTACATATGTACCTGCAGTTTTATAGCATCATGTACACAAGGCCTAGGCATGTATGACTTCTATGGTCTGCCTGTGTGTTGTAGGTACCATTCAGATTTTCAGAAAATGTACAATTCGCCTTCACCAATCCTCTCAAATGAACCCACATTTAAGACAGAAATGAGCTTCGTGCAGTTTGACATACCAGAACTGATACTTTAAATCAATGCGATAGCAGATATAGTCAGATATACCCGGTATTCGTCATTTTTCAGCCTAATTTAGGAGAATTTCCTAAATGTGTAGAGCTGCCAATTGTCCATTTTCTGAAAATCTGGCCCATATGTGACATGCATTAACTGTCCAAGATATAACAATGGCCACTGCTGAAAAAACAGTTCTTCCAATATACATTTAAGATTGAATCAAAAGCATGGGTGGTATGCTGGCCGCTGTGTAGTATACTACTATATCAACACTGCTAGTCTTGTCGTCCACATAAGCTCGCATAAGCTCTGCCTCCCTCCAAGCAGGAGGACATAGATTAGAACCTGTCGTGAGATAGCCCAAGGAGGTACCACCACATGCCGCCTTGTGCGTGACCTCAATAATTGACTCGCCCCAAACCCCGACGTAGGCCTTCCCCATCCTCACGGTCAATGGACGCACATAAAAGGCAATAAATGGATGCCATTTTACGTCTTAAACATTAGCTGAATGTTGCTCATTACTGGTGTATTTACACATCATGCTACATTCAGTGAATATGGTGATGATTTCAGTCACAGAGGAATTGTTACTGGAGAAGGGGTGAGAGAGTTAGAGGACGGGGTTGCGAAGTTGTGTTGTGGCTACCGACACAAGCACCAATTGAGTTCATGCACCCCCTCATCCCATGGAGATTGGTACGGGCCGGCCTAGATGCCTTACTCTTTTAGGGGTATGACCAACGAGTTTAAAACACCAGAGATGGAACCCATAAGTCGGCAGAAAGATGTAACAAATTTCCCCATCTTATCTTGAATCTGATGGCCCAGGCGGTCACCCCTTTCATCCGAGGTTGTTTGTAAGTTCTTAAAGGGCCTTCAGTCTCCCCTCTCATTTTCCGTTTTGGAGGTGCTAGTGAAGTTTCTTTCACTATTGTTTAAATATTGCATAAATCTGATTTGTAACTTGACAATCAGGTTCAGAACATCTATAGCTTGGGACCTGTACATCTCATTTATAAAAATAAAAATAAAATGAGCAAGTATCATGAAGTAATTCATTTGTTTACTAATTTTCAGTCAGTTTTTTCCATTTAATCATGTCTTCCGATTTGATTTGCAGCATATAAGATATATCAATGTGTAGCTAATGATCTCTCCATCCATAGGTCTCATGGTAATTGTGCAAATCAGATCGGAACAATGTTAAATGTGGTGATATTTCCATTTCTCTGTACAAATTAATGAGTTGAAATTTGCCAGAACATGTGGGTTTTATGGCATTTTATGGCCTTTTATGGTCCTTTCCCCGATTTTCTCCCCCAAACCCCTTACTGTGGTTCACAGCAGGACCAAACAAGCTCGGGTATAGCATTGGATATACATCTATCTCTTTTCAATGTACCCTCGTTGGTATGACTCAGCGGACAAAGCTGGCAGAAAGAGCAGCGAATAGACGATCGGGGCCGAAAACATCATTGACATGGTGGGAACTAGCGAAAGCACAACATTCTACACTTCCCTAACACAGCTGTACACCAGTTCCATACCAAACAATCGTTGTATCGTTCGTTCGTTGTTCCCCCTGCTATAAGAGCAGCAACACCATTCCATTCCCCCTGCTAAATACCTGTTAAATAAACAGTACAACTGCCTAAAAAGGGCCTCCTCCCCTCGTGGCGATGATAAAACCATGATATTACACCAGGTTTAGCATAGGAACGATCCAGCGAACATAGAACAATTAATTGATCATTAAATCAGAACCACATGTAGTAGTAGTAGGGTCTGGGGGAGGAGAGAAGAGCCAATAATTTTTGGGAAAGGTTATAACAACTTTGGCAAGCACCCATACCACTAATTGAGGTAATTGCCTGAAATATATGTCTCCTCTTCCTCGCCATCAATCCAAAAAACAATGCTCGGTCATGTATGTAAACATGTCAACGAGCGAACACTCTTATTCTCCTCCCAATCAAAGAGGAAACCTCCGGTATTCATAGCTACAACCAGCTGATCGGGATGCCAAGAATAATCAATGATTGACATTTCCTTTCGGTATATTTACCATACATTGGCATTCTATTAAAATACGTATTTACCCAGCTATGAAGCTAGTTCTGCTGTGCTTTCTCAGCAAGGCTAGGCAGTCAGGTCCAGACGGCCACATTCCTTGATTCTACCTCCAGCGATAAGCTTAAAGGCTAAGACTAAGGCTTAAAAGTATTAATGACCACTAAAACTTAGGGGTCCAAAACTGCCTTCTGAATCTGACTGTAGGGTGGTAAAATCGTGGACGCATGAATAAATGAATACAATTTCATGTTTTGAGCAGAGGACTGAGCGATGATTGCGAAACTTGTCATCGAGAATTAAAAGTTCTGTTTACAGAGGTCATACATACATCATCACACCTCGAAGGTGGCATTGGTCAAGCGCTGGTCAACAAGCGCCATCAGTTAGTTAGACCAGCGAAGGCTCCCCACCAAGAACTGACCTAGATCTAGGTTAATGTATGACCAGTGTTCTTGACCACGACCGATCTGTTGTATAGGGCAGTGGGTATGTTCCCCAGTACCCAACCCCCCAGGGGGTTGAGGACGGGGGAGGGGGTGAGGGGTTGAGCTGGAGGACCACGCAGCAGGCCGTCTGGGTAAAACCAAAAGAACTTTAATCAGCCAACGCTGTGGGAACGCTGTGGGAAAGGTGTGCGGACTACTAAAGGCTGGACACACTGATCTTATCCCCCTGAAGTATTACGTAATGGACTTAGCCGAGAATGATACGTGGAATGGGAATGGCTACTAATGTTACGTTTGTCTGATGGGAAGTCCTTGTAACCACCTCAATAAATTGATCGGGAATGTTTTAATAATTTTTTCAGTGTTCATTATTCGCTTCCAAGTGGTATAATGATAGTAGGAAAATGGTTTTAACCGAGAAGCTGCAGATCCTATGACTATGTACACAAAGGACTTGGGCTAAGCCGATAAGGATATCGAGTAGAAAGATACTGAAAGAGGGATGTCAGATGAAACAGTCCGAGGTTTTTCAGGTCATATATTTCTGAATCGTGCTGCTGGCCAGGTTCGTTCAGAGAGCCCGGGGTTGGAAGCTATTTGAGAAAGGAGTTGTGTGAGTCTTGAAGTGGGAGGAGTGGAGGGGGTCGAGTCTCGGGCCACGATCGTTATAAAATCGCCCACAGCGATTTCAGGGCAAAGGGATATACGTATAGAGGGGGTTGGAGGGAGGACGAAGGGGGGAGATGTGCCATACTTATAGAGGGGAAAGGAGACGGCAGAAATCTCGCCCAAGTCAGGAATGCCGAGAAATGAAGGTGATATGGAAGTGTAAGGTCGATGGTATGCCCCAGACGTCTGGCCAACCAAATGTGCTACTCTGTACTAAAGTAAAGTATCTCTAAACTAAAGTTCGCAAGAGCTGAGCTTAAAATCGGAGTAAATAGCATATAGTATACGTCGAAGACCTATAAGGACTGGTGATTCATCGCTTCAATTTTAGATTTTAGATTTTATGGCCTTTTCGATACATGAACAGGATGTAGTTGTCAGTTAGTGGACGAGCATGAAATTCACCCTGAAACAAAATAATGCGCCAAAAACAACCAAAGAGTACCTCCATTTTCCCGCAATAGTGATCAACTGTATATTGTAACAGCACCGCAGCTATATTATATACATACATAAATCTACAAAGTCTGAAAAGAAATATCTTCCTCTCTAAGTCTGCACAAAGGCAGATAGATGATAACCGCTTGATAATACATTCTTCTTACACCACCGCCAGCTAAAATACCACTCCCAGTTATACATGCAGACTAAAAATACAGAAATCATTACTTGCCATTGTCTAAAGAGAGAGATAGGGGCAAAATGAAGAACCCCAGGGGCCAATGCAGCAGTATAAAGACAGCAGAGTGCTGTCCTACGCACCACTTCTGACCCTTTTTGAATGAGGCTTTGCTTTCCCTCCGAGGATGGAAGGACAATGCAAATATTGTAGGGTCCCTCCAGGCCACTGCACCCGTTAGCATTGGGCAGAGAAGGCTCCACAAAGTGGATGCTTTGAAGTAAGCGGGGTGGTGGTGGTGGTGGTGGTGGTGGTGGTGGGAGAACCACCTTTTCATCCCCCAAACCATATTAAACACAGTATTGTAAATAACGACGTGGCACTTCTCTGGCTTATTTGCGAGTTGAAATCAGAAATCAAAAATCAAAACGATATCGATATATGTATAATATGCATTCATTCATTCATTCTTGAGTGACTTTTAATGTATAAAAAAAAAACCTCCACCGCATACCATTTAGCCCATAATGAATTGATAAAGAAAAAGGTTAATGACGGTAGGTATACTTAACAGTAGGTGAATATATGAGTCGAGTGCCTCAATATTAAATCAATATGGTGCAATTCAAGTTGGAGCATGCCTCAGATTTCCGCAGTAATAATAATGACAATTAGGATACCCTGCTGTTATGCTATCTCGAACCTCGCCTTTAGATGTATTGTTAATTTGGTTATATGCATTGAATAGGCTAATCAATTATCCAATTATTTAAACTGTCATAAAATTCTAAAGCGCTAGGTTTTAGGTTCCTTCTGTACATTGAGTTGTGTGTTGTTGAGTTGAGTTGTCAGGCTCTTGTACCATTATAACATAACACCGCTGTTAATCCCAAATGATGAAATTATTACCAAAAGATGTTACAATAATAATCCTTATAGCAACTTTACATACCAGGAGGTCGGCAGTGGTTGTGTCATGTAGATCGCCCAACTATCAAAAACAAAGTAAGTCAAGACACACATGAACAAAGAAACAAATGACAATATTGTTATAGGTAGGCAAACAGTTTTCAAAAAGACATTAAAAGGTGAAACAACGCAGAGAATGAAAAGAGAAGAGCTCTACTACATGATGATCATTTAGGTGGATGATGGGTTGCTTTGTAATTATACTAATAAACACGAGGCCGTTTGCACACAGCAGTTAAGGCATAAGCAGCAGCAAGCATTCGGTAACATAGGGATATTTAGTTTGAGGAACATTTACAGTCTAGGCCCAAAGTTGAGAGAGTCCCTTCAAATGAAGGGAAAACCTCTTGCCTCAATCCGCAAAGAGTCATTATAATTCCATTAAGACCGCAAACTATCATTATATTCGCGTTAAAAGTTAAAACACCCGAGTTCTAGGACAAGAAACCGATTAGTGAGGTAGACTGACATACCATTCTTATCTGATCTGATGGTTTGGACCTAGAGTGTTTATTATTACTCGACCCACCCACCCACCCCGAGTACCACCCCATGTTTGGTTAATTAACAAAAATTGTCATCCCCAATCGGTGACGTTTTATCCCCCTTGAGCGGATACTAGACAACAAGAGAGAAGCCGGGTTAGAAATGGTGATGGCTAGAACGAGAGAAGCCGAGCTGGTATTTTCATTACAGCGAGGGGGGAGCTGGGCACATTATTCTGGCCGAGTCTTGCATGATAGGTCAAGCCTACCGGCCCCAGACACAGCATGCTGTGTGATTGCATTGCTTCTAGCAAGAAGGTTCTCACACGAGGGGATACATAGAAGCCAGTCTGAAGTGTTAGTGGGCCCCCGTATAAATTATTCGTATGGCACCAACATTATCAATCTGCCATATATATTCCATATTTCCAGACGCCGCAATGACCACTACCACCAATGTGGGGGCGGACTTTGGAGCATTGAGAAAGAAGCTAGAGCCGGGGAGACAATCATAATACCAAACATCAATTAGTATTTTTTTTAAAAAATCATCAACACATGCTTGTTATCATATCATATCAGACCCTCGCCATCAAAACATTTGTCAGAAGTAAACAAGCCACAAGTACTACACAATCCATTTCCCCCAACACTAATCATCACCTGGGGCTGGAATGTAGGGTCATTTTTAACAGCTCGTAACCCTTTAAACCCGACAGAAATATCACGGTGACTAATATTCTGGCACTGTTCCCGCCGAGTTGCTCCCAATCCAGTCCTAGAGAGGGACTCAGGGAGAGAGAACCGAGAGAAACTCCAAGCGACCTTGAACCCCTGACACGGACAAATAGCATCTCCATGTTATTCTCTCAATCTGTGGCTCGGCCTCTTATAAAAGGGTTTTTACATCATAAATCTGCAGGCGAGCAGCTCGGGCCACGTTATTACTGGATCCCAGCATTACTACCAGACATCCTCAATCGGACGCTCGGTTTAGACGCTCATAGTCGTAAAGCAGACACAAAATGATGGCCAATAGTTCCCGGTAGACATAAGATTATGCCTTATAAACCCCGCTCCCTAATCGCTTTATTGTCCGGCGAATCATAAGCATCGACATTTTGGCTCAGTTAGTGCCTCCCCATCAAGGTCCCAATCCCATATGACCAGCAAATTTTATTCGGGGTAACCTTCGTCTACGTTTTTATGCTCACTCTCTCACTCCAAAGGCTGGGAAACACTGTGATGGTGGTACCTTTCCACATAAACCAGTGCCAGACGTTTCTCTCCCTCCTTCTCCCCTCCCCTCCCCCTGGCACTCTCTCACACAGTCAACATCCTAAGCAAGGAGGGAAGGGCGTGGGAGAAGGCATTGCTTTATGACCTTCCCGAATCAAGGGCAATGGCCTGGAGGAGATGGTTACCTTCTCCAGGGAATCCACTGGAGGAGGACATGGTGGTGTGTACCCGACAACACCCAACTTGGGGTCTCCTTGGATGGAAGTATGTGTGCAGCAGGCCTGGTGGTGTTCTAATGCACTGAGAGAACAGCAGCAGAAAGCCTGGGTCTCTAATAGTAGTACCTTGCACAAGCATCCTTTTCAGATCACAGCGAATCAATCAGACGTCGATACCAGGCAGTGTTTTGCTTCTCTGGAGAGAAGTGGAGGGAGGTGGAGGCTGTTGGAGGCAGGGGGGAGAGATGAGAGGAGAGAGAGAGAATAGGGTGAGGAGGAGGAGGAGAATTAGGAGGAGGCCTGGTGCAAGCCGCAGCCAGACCAGCCAGCATCAGGCCCCCTGACACACGGCCAGTTCGATTAAAGCCAATGGCCGCAGAAATCATTGCCAATCAGAGTTAAATGGCGGGTTAGCGTGCACCTAGCAGTTGTTAGAGTCCTCCAATGTTTTTATTGATGGGTTTGGTCCGTTGGTACGTTGCTTGTGTAACACTGGCAGCAGAAGCCCGGTGGTATTCAATAGAATCAAGGCTGGAGAGGAGGGATAAGCTTGCCAGATGTGAGCCAGCCCTGCACAATGATCTATATGAGGGGCTCACTCCCCTGCCTTTTGTTTTGGGGGAGCAGGTTCACTATCTGGGTTACCATAATAAATGGGACAGCCCCCGTCTCTATTTACATGCAACGAATGGGAATGTCTCGGACTCGGGGGCACAGGGGGTTGTTATAATGAAAGAAACAATAGCACTGACCAGTAGTGCAGCAGTGGTACAGGCCACTACTGACCAACTGTACACTACTGACCAACTGTACATGGGTTATAACAGAAGCAGTTGTGTGATGGGAGAAGCTTAGTGGTAGCACCAGTGCCAGTATCGAACCAACACAGCCCCATACAGGACCTAGCTTAATACAATTAGGATTTGGTCGCGGTCATCCCCTTGACCCACATACTGAAGTGGATCGAAGGGGTGTTAGATTCGCTACGCCAATATCCACCATGGATTTCTAATTTAGGTCGAGGGCATTTTGCCCTCCATCTGATGCCCCACCACCACCATCAGTCTACTCTTGTTGAAGTGGGCGTTTGCTATTCCAATACATGTGCAACGTCGTCATGCGTTTGATGTAGTTGGTAAAGAATAAATTGAACCCCTATGAGGGCCCCAGCCTTTCTCCCAATCCCTGATCATATAGCAGCCTTCTACGCAGCAGCTTTTATCTTGCCCTTGGACACGTCTAAGGTTCAAAGCTCTGCTATCCTATGGCATCTGGAGGCTGGGGAGAGAGAGGGAGAGAGGGGGAGAGGGGGGGGAGAGGGAGAGAGAGAGGGAGAGAGAGAGGGGGGGGGGGGAGAGGGAGAGAGAGAGAGGGAGAGAGAGGGAGCAAGAAAGAGAAGCAGAGGCTGCAGCAACTGCAGGAGGAGGACTACAACTACAAGCCACACTCCCTTCCTCCAGAACTGCTGCAGCAATCACTAGTCAGGGCAGTGAGGAGGAGACCAGCTGCCTCCACCTCCTCCACCTCCTCCTCCACCAGCTTCTCCTCCTCTTTCTCTGTCTCCAAACTCCTCTCGGTCTCCCCAACAACAGTGGGTTGGTTGCCGGGGCTAGACCACCGCCTCCGACTGCTGCCAGAAACGCTGATGTCGAAGCAGCAAAAACTTGCAGGCAGCAGCAGCGGCAGCAGGGGTAGGCAGCTGGCACAACAGCAGAACGAGGGAGCAGCAGCAGCAGCCGCAGCAGAAAGGGAGGAGGAGGAGGAGGAGGATTTGGACTGAGTGGAAGAGAGCTTGGAACAGAGGCAAGCGCTAGTACCTAGCAGCAAAAGGATCCGACCAGGCAGTGGAAGCAATAGTACTAGAACCGGGCGGTAGCATTGATTTTTCCAACGCGAACGGCTCGATCCGAACGCTCCCAAAATACAAACAAGGACGGGGGATCAATCATACTTTTGAGTCATTACATTGCTGCTTGATGTAATGCCAGCGCTATAATACTTAGGCAGGGTCTCAACAGCAGTAGAAACGCTCTTTGGCAATAAAGGGGGATCCAAGCAGCACACCAACAAGTCATCACCTCAGACTGCCCTTTCATAATGTGCCCTTTGTTATTCCCCATATCATGACAACAACAACTTCTCCATTATTATAAGCGTTTCCGACCTGAGTGCGATCATGGGTCGGAAATCAGATGGAGAGAAAGAAAGTATAGAGTGAGAGAGAGAAACAGATTTAGAGTGAATGGAAATAGGTGATGGGAGGAGGAGGAGGAGGAGGAGGAGGAGGAGGAGGAGGCAGATCTGGAACCATCTGCCTTTCCATGATGTCTTGTAGCAGATGATTGAGCCCGCAGATGGGGACTTTTCGACGGCGCTGAATCATGACAATGTCCTATAAGCGCTGTCAGCGATAGGCTATAAATCCAAAGGATTATGTTCATCACCAAGGGACCTGTTATCCTATAAGGCTCTCAGTATGCAAGAAGGTCTTAAAACACCACATCCTACTTAGATCCCTCTGTTGTTCCCTTCATCCATAATAACCCCAACCAGAGATGTGCCCTAACCTCTATATACGAGCGATCTGCCCTTGAATACGAGGAGTTAAACACCCTAATTAATACACTTAAAATTAGACGAGGGACAATGGGTATAGCACATAGAAGCTGTTATACAGGAGGGAGGTATAATAGTACACACCATCTCTCCCCCCCCCCCTCTCTCTCTCTCTCTCTCTCCCCTACTCTCTGTCTCTCTCTCTCCCTGTGTCTGTCTCTCTCTCCCTGTGTCTGTCTCTCTCTCTCTCTGTCTGTCTGTCTGTCTCTCTCTCTCTCCCCCACTCTCTCTCTCTCTCTCTCTCTCTCTCTCTCTCGGTAATAAGTAATCCTTACACATATCGACGACGTAAGCAGTTATAGATTAAATTGAGCCACGCTAGCTCCCCCTAAAATGTTTTAACGCTGCAATGAGGCAAGTACAAGCAATGTGCAATCACTCCCACGCACTCCCACGAGTGGAAGATAAAACCTGGGCCAGTCAGACCCAGCGCAGTAGAGGCTGTAGACCCATCAGTTGTTCAACTGTCCCTCCTCTATCTACTCTACCCAGTACACAAGCACAGCCTTGTTCCTCTCTATAGCCTTTCACTATCTCTCTTCCAGCCAAAGTCCCTCCCTTCCCTCACCAACAGAGTGAACACCATTACCCATAGCAAACAACATCCCATATCAACACAAGCATCCCTCTCTCACTCCATACTACACCGAATTTTTCTTCTTTCAGAGGCAAAATATTAATAAGGACTGCCTGTCCCCCACTCTCTCCCACCCCACCACCACCACTCCGTCTCGCCTGTATATCAATTTCTTTCTGTCTCCTCATCGCTCTCCTATTTCAATTGACAGCCACCACCAACACACACAATTCTTTCCTTTCTATATATTATCACTACTGCAGCAAAGCATACTTTCAAACCAGCAGCAACGAGTGCTTACTCTATGTAGTGTGGGGCTGTGCTGAAAATACCCCTCGCGAATATTTACCCGCCGACCGTTCGCCAAAGATTGCGATACACTCAGCATATCGCCTCTAGGCCGGAATAATCTGTCGCCACTGTCACCAAATACTCGAGTAAATACAGTGCATTCGATCCTCGAACGCTGTGTGTATTTGTATGGGTGGGCGTGTTATACTTCCAGCATGGAACAAGCGCAGGAACCCTCGGTGGAGGAGGCCCTGGAACCGTACACTTGCCGACCGACTCCATTTCTCCAGCATTCATCTCGAGTGAAGCAGCAAAAATAATGCAATGCCATGTCCCCGCTGCTCCTAAACCTACATTTCATCCCATAAAAGGTTATACACAAGATCAAACACTTAAGGTACATGGGGGAGGAGGAGGAGGGATGGTCGTCCCTGTGCCTGCAGCACATGGCACGTTCATGGGGGACTGGTGAACGGTTTCATGTGTGTTGTAATATGGCTGCTGCAAGATGATCATAGGGTCGATATATTGTCATCACCACTTGAACATATAACAACATGACGTTGGTGCACAGCATCACCCAAAATAGACAGTAGTACATTGACGGTCTCAGATCACCAGCCTGTACTTTTATACTTAAGTCCTTCCAATAGCTTCTGTCATCCCTTTCACCTAGCAATAGCATTGCATTACAACTGCGACTACAGTAAATATCGTACTGAGAACGCCAGTAATGGGTCAGATTTTCAGAAAATGTACAATTGGCAGCTCTACACATTAAGTAAATTCTGCTAAATTAGGCTGCAATTTGGTCAATACAAGGTAAATTCGAGTATATTCGGCATTGCATTGATTCTAGCAATCTGTTTGGTTAAGCTGAACTGTATTTTCGTCTGAAATTTGGATTATTTCAGAGGATTGGTGACGGCGAATTGTACATTTTCTGAAGATCTGACCCTTATAATAATCTGAAGTTCGAACTATAATAGGTAGGACGCAAGATAAAGAATGGTTCTCTTGGTCTAATGGGTTCATAAAAGCTGGTATAATACCCTGCTTTGATGTGCCCGCCTTATGAAAGAATGATAACAGCCCGGAACAAATTCGTGTGCATCTTCTTCATTCGCGCTCACAGGAGATACATTAACCAAATGATTTCGAAAAAGGAAGCTAAAGCGCAGTTGTAGGCATCTCTCTTTGAAAGGGAATGGTAAATGGGGAATGGAGACATTTAATAGTTGCCAGTGAGTCTCCCGATTCCAGCCTCAGATGGGTTTGAATTTTTCATTTTCTAAGTGAAAAAATATCTACTAAATGCATACGTAAAAGAGTGCTTAATATGTCTGCATCAGAAAACACCCCTTGCACTTAAGTCGGCTGAGTAATTAAGTTAATAGTTCTGACCTAATCATTCTTAGAAACCAGTCAGTATCATCATTACTGAAACATCTTTATAACCTGGAGACTATGTGGATGAGGAGGAGGAGGCGAGGAGGGATGAAGAGAGAATGACATATGAAGGTCAAGACGCTCAGCTATTCCTCAGGTAAGGTCAGGGATAGATAGTCACTACCGGTATATGATGGTCAGATTTTCAGTAAATGTACACTCCACCAATCCTTTCAAATAACCCACATTTAAGACAAAAATGAGCTTCAAAATGCAGTTTAACATAACAGAACTGATACTTTAAATCAATGCTATACCACATATACTCAGATATGCCCAAAATGTATCCATTTTTTTAGCAGAAATTACTAAATATGTAGAGCTGCCAACTGTACATTTTCTGAAAATCTGAACCATGAAGAGAGAAGAATGACTCAACAGGAGGATGGAGGGAGGGAGGGAGAAGGAGGGGGGTGGGGGTTTAGGAGGTGCTTTTGCTAAACATGCATCTCCTTGGTATAAGCCTGAATTCATACTTGGGTATTGGTCTATCCCCCGGACGCAGTCAATCAGTGACCGTCAGTTGTGGCACGGCTTGAATAATGAATGAAGTGACAGATTGGTAAATACCAGCAAGCAGACTCGGCTGCAGGCTATCACTAGCGCTATGGATATCATATAGACTATGATCAATATGAAAACATTGCCCATGCAAAAAATTGAATAAGCAGTGCTGCAAACAACCTGGGGGTCGGGGGCAGGATCAAAGGTAATAGTCATGGATGACGGTGGGTGGCATTTTTCCTTCAAGGCTTATGATTGTGCCTTGCACAATCCCAATGCTAACAACAATGTCTCATGAGCGATTTATAAACGTCTTCTCATGATGACAACATTATATCTGGGACTTATTATCCCACTCTGGGACTCATTATCATACCATAGGCATGGTGTACGAATAGTGGTACTTTTCAACTGCTTCTAATAACAAGTGAGTGGGAGTGAGTGAGGTACATAGTCAACCACCCGTAACTTTTACTACTCAAACACCACCAAACTCCTAGCAAGTCCGATGGACGATTTATAGTGCAAAAGTATGCAACCAATAAAACCGGCTATACTTCGATGTCTACCAATGCTATAGTAAGTAGAGCCATTTTGGTGTAAGATTGTAATTGGAATGCATTTATTTACCACTTTATGTTGCGTACAGCCCCAAGAGACTGCAAGTGCTCAATAGCTTTGTACCGAAATCACCTGTGACCTTTGCCCCCGAACCCACCTCAGTGACATATTTAGGGATCTAAGCCGGGTGGGGACCACCTTCTCCCTACCCCCTCCCTTTCTCCCCCGGCTTCAAAAAGCCAGGCCTAAGTTCCAGTATATGGGTGAAATCGCAAGAAAATGTCCAATTCACCTTCACCAATCCTCTCAAATAACCCACATTTCAGACGAAGATAAAGTTCAAAATACAGTTCAACCTAAGCAAACAGATTGCTAGAAACAATTCAATGCCAAATATACTCGAATTTACCTAGTATTGACCACATTTCAGTCTAATTTAGCAGAATGTACTCAATGTGTACAGCTGCCAATTGTCCATTTTCTGAAAATCTGACCCATGTACGGGATGAGTGACTGATATAGGACGTGTCGGTGGATGATGCACTACTACTAAACATAAAGAAGGGGCCCAGCAGCTTACTCACTATAGTCACTATTGCAGCAGCCATAATACTTTCCTTCTTCTCTACTTCTTAGGTCTGCTGTGGTGGTATTGTGTGTTTGCCAGGCTACCCACCCCACCACAAACATCTGACCCAGATCAAGACCAAGGGTATATGTATACCCCCGTACTCGCACCACTGAAGCAATTCATCCCAGTCAAGTAATAAATATACCATTATTACACACACACCCAACCCCCACACCCGATCGGATCCTCCCCAGTTCCAGGACGGAGAAGTGACCTAGAGAGAAGCTTGCGTAACTCCGGCCTGGAGGAATCAGTTTCGGATCAATCATTTACCTACACTCACGGCTTATGGAGGAGTAATATTCCCAGCTTTCGTGTTTATGTTGATTACGTAGCTCGGTTTTCTTAGGGGTAATATTGTCAATGCTAAGTACACAGGCTAGGTCCCCATCATACGCCCATGGCCCCATTATTACCAGGTGGTGGCCATCAGGATGGGGGAGAGTGTGGGTCACATTTTCTGAAAATGGACAATTGGCAGCTCTACACATTTACTAAATTCTGCTAAATGAGGCTGGAAAAGGATGAATACCGGGTATATCTGGTATCACATTGATTTAAAGTATCAGTTCTGTTATGTTAAACTGCATTTTGAAGTTTTTTTCTGTCTTAAATGTGGGTTATCTGAGAGGATTGGTGAAGGCGAATTGTACATTTTCTGAAGATCTGACTCGTATACGAGTGGAGAGTATACGGGTGGAGTGGAGGAGAGGGGGGGGGGGGAGGGGGGAGCTAGATTCCCAGACATCTTAGACATAAATAAATACCACCACACGCACTTTGTTTCCAGCCTCACCATACGATCAGTCACTCCTCACTGACAGCAAGGGCAATAAAAGTAATTCATTGCTTCACACCCGAATATTAACAGAAGGGACTCCCGGAATGTTTACACTGTGGCAGAACCCAGAATCTGGAGCTTCCTTCCTTGGCCCTTCTTAATCACCCTTCCACCTTGTTAATCATTGCTGCACTCAAACACAGCAATGTATCTGGTGCTGCAGTCTAGGCCCAGAGCTGAAAGAGTCCCTTCAAACGAAGGGAAAACAAACCTCCCGCCTCAAACCACTAAGTAATATAATTCAATTAAGACTGTAAATTGTCATTATATTCCCATCATTAAAACGCCAAGTTCTAGGCCATGAAACCGATTAGCGAAGTAGGGGTCCAATCACTGACAATAGCCTACCATTCTAATCTGATGTGATGGTTTGGGCCTAGAGTGTGATGGTTTGGGCCTAGAGTGTGAGGGTTTGGGCCTAGAGTGTGAGGGTTTGGGCCTAGAGTGGGTATATAATGAGCATACGGAGATCTGAATGGAATGTGGCTGAACTGCAAGACATGAAGACCCAGTGACGAGCACCGGCCTGCTGACAAAAATGTCCGCATTCAAGAAACTTAAAAGTTTTCGTGACTGGATGCAAAAGGAGTTTTTGCCGCTCACCACTCATATTTACAACAAATATGAGCAACTGTCAGAAAAACTAGACACTGGTCCTCGGTTCAATGTTGTCTCTTCCATGGGGACTCGAGTGTTGGGTGGTGTGCAGGATCGTGGTAAATGCATTAGCGGCCCCCTTTTTTTTCTCTCTCAGCCTCAAACTTTGTTTTCGCGACAAAAAGAACTCATTCTCGCCAGGTTGTCATGCAATCTGAACCAATTTTGTTTGGTTCTTTTGTTTGGTTATAGCTCACATCGTTCACTCTCCTGCACGACAAGCGTGGTGGTAGTGGACAACAAGATCCCAGCTCATTCTCCTTACTTTGATGTGTAACTTTTTTCATGTGCAACTTTCCCTCCTTCATTCAACACCACCCCCCTGACAAGTTATTATATTTTGTTATAGGATCGTGCGTGCCTGACATGCCTAACTCTGCCAATCCACCCTTCTTAGCCAGGTTCATCTTTCTGTCATTCCCCCTCCTCCCCTCCTCCCATTCTTCCTTGGCAAGGCTTTCTTCCCAGCATCAATCAGACCAGTGTGAGAATGATCTCGATTGTGAGCATAGATTTGCATTCCTCTGGGGCAGAAGCGAGGAGGAGGAGGAGGAAAACCGAGGAGCAACACAGAGGCTGTCCCGCTCACTCTAGACACGAAAGAGGAGGAACAGAAACAGCTGTATTCAGCCCCTTACCAACACATGAGGGTCAAGACTTGGATTTCAGCGTTTCCAAGTGGACTGACCTACTCCCATTTATAACATACCCGCCCGGCTGGACTTGCAGCCAGAGAGAGCTGATGGGAAATGGGGTGTCCGCTCACACTGCATAACTTGCCTGTATCCCGGGGAGTTTCTATTCAGCAGTTAAAGAATGCCTATAACAGATGACTGTAGTAAAACTTAGCCTTTGTATTGATGATGACAGGCTGATTGGGGCTCCAGGATGGACCAAACTTACTTTCCACAATGGACTGCATTAGTCCTCCTATTGTCGTGGCACTAGGGAAGTACAATAACCCCCACTTCTCCCTTCCGCCCCCGATAGAATATCACCCATGGAAATACATACCCCCATAGACTACACATACCCCCTCCCTCCCTCACACCCCGGCCCTATTAACTCTCAACCCCTGCCCGGTCTTTTACAGTAGAAACACGAGAGGCAAGCTCATTATTTATATACATTTGATACTCGTAATCCCCTCACGCCCGTTAGAGGGGTAAAGGGCTGGTTCCATTGGTACGGATACGAATGTTAGTACGGATACGAATCCGTCATGCGGATACGGTAACCTATTTTGGAGTGAACCCATACGTCTAGAATGTAATGGCATCAAAGAGGGAAACCATACGAATGGAGTACGGAAACGTCCCGATCGCTACATGGAGCGATCGGTTTTACCGTATCCGTATCCGTACCTGTTGACGTGTACGGATCCGCACACATGGAAACATGCCTGTATATTTTAATGTGAGCGAATTTTGCCGTATCCGTATCCGTATCCGTATCCGTACCAATGGAACCAGCCCTTAAGCCCTCTCAAGATCAGCGTAGGATTTAAACACAGACAGTTCAAAGCTGATGCTGTTGCAGTGGAACAGTATTAGTGTTAGTTACATCAGTGATAAATAGAGACGCCATATTCTCCCCCCATTTCGGTGCTTACAAATGACCTTTCCCTTAACAATCCCACATCGCTTCCTAGCACATCACGCACAGCGATAATCTGCAGAAAATGGTGTGTGCTTGGGACAAACTGAGTCAGTCAGCATTATGAAGGCCTTGTGTAGCCTGGCCACCAATACTACCTCTCGTGCAGCCCTAACACCTATTTATGTCAGCTACGCGAATCTATATAATATTTGTATCTATATGCAAGACTGCGTCCACTCAATTCCCTCCTATTTTTCTTGCATAAGATTAGCATTATAGCCTAGCACTCAGGGGGTTGTTTCCTGAGTCAAGGTCATTTTCACTTTGATGATAATTCTCCCCTTATAAAGAGCCTGTTTTAATGTTATGCATGTTTTGTGTGGGGCGTGGGAACATGGGGGAACTCTGGCCATGTGACGTGGTAGGTATAGTGTAGATACAGGCCCGACTTGGTGCTTGTGTAGTGAAGTGTCCTCTCATTCACCCACGTGTGATAATGACCAACACAGGACTCTCTATACAGCCTCACCAACACCCCACCACAGCTCCTTGTACCTAACAAAGGCATTTTCCCCCTCACACACACACTTGTCGTCCATCCTTGAAGAAGGAATTCTCTCTCTTTATGTGGTTCAACTTTGCCCCCCCCCCTTGCTGCTTCCCTTTGGGACGCATGAAATGGTACATGGTCATCAAATACCAATGATTGAATGTGTTTATATTATCCTAGACCATGTACATGCGAGTCAGATTTTTGGAAAATGTACAATTCGCCTTCACCAATCCTCTCAAATAACCCACATTTAAGACAAAAATTAGCTTCAAAATGTAGTTTAACATAACAGAACTGATTCTATAAATCAATGCGATACCAAATATACTCAGATATACCCGGTATTCATCATTTTCCAGCCTAATTTAGCAGATTTTACTAAATATATAGAGCTGCCAATTGTGCATTTTCTGAAAATCTTACCCATATATGCATACGACACAAATACGTATGAATATAGAGTAGAATGACTTGATTCGACAATGCTAACCATTTCAGACAGGAGATTTGGAAGAACTGGAAAGGATTCTTCATCAATAAGAATGTCGTGGTGGGGATCAATTTACTTAGTCTTCAATTCTGCGCCAGAATATATGAACAAACATATGCAGCAGCACCGCAGCAATTTGATGCCACCGTGGCTGCGACTTTTTTACGCTCACGATCATCCGCATGCATATTAACTTGATTCATTAGCACTGACATGGGATGAATGAGTGTTACTGGGTTTAATCTAAATTCTAATCAACGCTCGCTTCTCACGTTTGGGGGTGGGAAGAAGCGATTCCGCATCCCATACTGGATGATGATGCGACGACGGATGGTGTTCGTTCACGAGGAAGTCCGCGTGATCGCATCCTTCTCCTCCTCCTTCTATTGCATTTCCCCCTTATTGCACTCATTGTGTGAACGAAGTGCAGCAGTCTCCATCCAGCCCTACACCAGATCCCAGGCACTAATTGCCCCCCGGAGGGTCTATGTGCCTCTAAATATAAACTTTCTATGGGTGGTCACCAGTGTTCCACCTATAAATAACAGATAGGGAGACAGACGGTTGTTTCGGGCAGGTAACGACAGCCAAGTTATATATATAGACACACCGAATTAGCCGGCTATTAGAATGACAAAGGCCTTAAAATAAGTTGCACAATTCGTCCCATATACGATGCGTTGGGAGGTGTTTTATAATCGGACCAAGTGATGAACGATGCATGGTAATGGGGGAGTAAGCAGAGGCCCTTCAAGTGCACACATTTAGCCGCTGGCCGGTGGTACCGGAGAGTGAAAGCATGCTTATAGGCAAGGGCGGGAAAGCTTTGGTAAGAAGAGTGCTGACACCACGGTGACACATGCTCATATACATTTAATATATTCGCAATCCTTTCTATATAAAGGCGGTCTCGGGTCACTGGCCGAGTGCGGTGTGGACAGATGGTGTGATTCAGGGTAATAGTGACATGTGTATGAGCCAAGGAGAGGAGACAGAAGGAGGAGAAATAAGTGAGCTTCATTCATTTCCAGAAGCCACACCATTTCAAGTGCACACCATAAACACACCCATGTGAGTCAGATCGTCAGAAAATGTACAATTCCCCTTCACCAATCCTCTCAAATAACCCACATTTAAGACAAAAATGAGCTTTAAAATGCAGTTTAACATAACAGAACTGATTCTTTAAATCAATGAGATACCAAATATACTCAGATATACCCGGTATTCATCATTTCCCAGCAGATTTTACTTAATGTATAGAGCTGCCAATCGTGCATTTTCGGAAAATCTTTCCCACATGACATACACCGCATACAGCTCAAGTCTGGAAATCGAACTGGCAGGGAGAGAAGTGCGGCTGATAAGAGAGATAACCTAAAGCAAGGACTGGGTCAGCAGTTCAGGCCAGTAGATAAGGAGATACACAGAGACCCGGTCTCAGGTTGACACTGAATCCCCCAGTGGGAGGAGGAAGAGACTGAGATTTTTTCCTCTGCCTTTCACATAGGTCGCCAACAAGGACACCTTTCTCACGCTGTTTTGTCACAGGCCAGTAGGGGGTGCTAAACAAGCCCATGGCAACCGGAAGTCAGGAATGACGAGCTTGTTTGTTACACCAGATGCGAAGAATGATATTGTTCTTCGCCGCTCTAAATCCTGCACCCAACAGTGTCGTTAAACATGGCCGAGTATGTGGCCACATAAATAAACATCACTCACCCAGCTGACACTACATCAATAGTTTCTGTCTTTGATTGAACCGGTCCGATAGGCCATGTCATCATATTACGCAACGAAATCGCAGCGCTGGGTTATAAAGCAAGTGCTAGGAAAACAATGCAATAAAGATGGGGGCATTGTTTTGATTCGAACAGCTGATTCCATCCAGCAATGAGAATTGATAGGCCAATATACAAATCCATCTAGTTCCTAGTCAGTGCAACTTGGGCCATACATACACGACCTCGGGTGATAAACATCCCTCCCCCAGTTGTCCCATTAAACTAGTGACCAAGCTTCCCACATACGTAGCTCGGCGGCCGGGGACCCCTGTCTGCATACGTAACTACCCTCTGACACCACCCGCCATTGCATTGGCGAGCTTGAGGGAGGTGGAGGAGGAGGAAGGTGTAGAGGCAAGGCTAGATGAAGCCATGTATGGAGATATTCCCCTCCTTCCCTCCTCCACCACATCCTCTTCTTCCACCTCGTCCAACAGAGCTGTCGGATTTCATGATTATACGGAACGCTAAGAAGAAATGAGAGGGAAAATGATGGCTATCCCCCCATCTAGACTAGACAGACAGACAGGGGGAGGGAGTCTCCCTCGTCTCCGAGAGAGACGAACGGGGGTGGGGGTCGCTTATAGTGAGACGACGACGAAGGATGCAGGTTCTGAGAAAGGGAGAAGAAAAAGAGGGTTGGTAAGATATATGAATGGTGGAAGGAGACTCAGAGAGAAGTGGGGGGAAGCCCAGAGAAGCATCATCAGGGCACAAGTAGCACTGCCGTCACGGGGTCAGAGGAAAGGCGGCAGCATCATCAGCCTTGGTGCTACACAA
This sequence comes from Sthenelais limicola, assembly GCA_942159475.1. Taxonomy (NCBI): domain Eukaryota; kingdom Metazoa; phylum Annelida; class Polychaeta; order Phyllodocida; family Sigalionidae; genus Sthenelais; species Sthenelais limicola. The sequence goes on from OW804098.1 coordinate 106,581,245, forward strand.
CACAGGGAGAGAGAGACTCAGAGAGAGAGAGGGAGCGAGAGGAAGGTTGTGGCACTCACTCACTCACTCTTGGTGCTTGCTTGGGGCTTGGAGGACCAACACACACACACACACTATGGGAGAACACTGACCTCTGCTCTGGTACTGAATGTACACTCCATACACCCGAGTCCACTTCGTAAACCACCCCTTCATATACAAGTTACTATCTCGCCGTCATCGTCCCAAAACCTGAACCCCAGGTTTTGCTTCCCATCGATTGCACCCACCAGAAATAGCTCGCCCATTCAACAATATATAAATACCAGGTCGCCCATAATTGCATAGCCTTTTGTGTACGTAATACATCACTCAGGTACTATACATACCCCTCCCTCTTCCTCCCCCACTGCGATGCATATAACAGCAGCAAGCATTCATTCATTGACGGAGGGATTAATATGAGGGCCGGTGGAACACGGGTGTTCATTAATTAAACCCATTAATACTTATAGGCTGTGATTGCAATCCTCTAATTATGATATCTCCATGTCCCTCGAGCATGCCGAGGAGGTGGTACGACTAGTACCTAGCCCTAGGCCTGGTGGAAGAGAAGGGAGCTTTGGTGCTATGATCGTGCAGCTTTTCCTTCTCCTCGCAGCAGCAGCATTCCAGTGCATGTTAGTCATATCATTTCCATCATAAGAGTTTTGGGAGAGATTTTTTTTACTAGAGGCGCCCGGGTCATTTTATCCCTTTTCTTTCAGTACACGTCTTGGATTCTTTTTTACTTCCACGAGCAAGTCTCCTCAGATTCTTTGAGGCGAATATTATATATGGGGGCATGTTTTCAGGATGGTGGATGCAGAAATATGCTCGCAAATAATGCGAATATATACAACAATATTTGCACGATAAAAAAAAAGGCATTGGCAATTTACTACCACTAGCATCATCCCCAATTGATCTATCACTACCCAGGAGAAGAAACAGAGATGTGAAGAGAGAGGAGAGCTGGTGTGGTGGGGGTAGTAGATCGACTACTGGAGGAGGAGAAACCTACCCAGCACTGTACTAACTCCAGCACTCACTACTACGACAACAGGGCCCCCACCAATGCTATCGTATGGCCAGGCCAAAGGTGCCTTGGTCTGACAAGGGAATACTTCACTATGATAGATCAACCATCTCCGAGGAGATATAATGTAACCATCGCAAGTGGGATATAAAATCTTAGCCTGCACATCATCTGGGAATCTCTTCCGAGTGTAATGAGCACCAACTGTTTGGTCCCCATCATTCGGGAATTGGCAGCTCCTCTATCATGACCGATTCGCCATTCATTAATCTGTTTTCAGAAGCTTTTACCCTCTCTCAACTACCAGGCAAAGTCAGGCGGAGGGAGCTTTTTTGCCGTGGGTAATCGATGAGATTCCGTTTCGTCTTAGGGAGGGAAGAAGAGCGCTCTCGCTTCACAAGCCCAGGGTTAAACGTACCTTTCTGAGAAATAGTTAGGTCATTTCTTGGGAGAAGAGGAGGTGGGTTTGGGGAGAGAAATGATAATATAAATATGCATGAGCGGTCTGACTTTAATCCCTCCCTGGGCTCCCTTAATTACTTATTCATAAGCCAAATCTAATCCGAATCGCATAATTATACCTCAAGCCTCCAGGGGTGGTGTGGACGGTAGAGGTGATGAGTTCCCCATATGGGTGATGGGGAAGTTATCAGGCCCGAAAGCAATGGCATTTTAGGATAATTGCCTTTGACTAAACTAATCATTCCTTGACTATGTCATACTCTTAAGGAGGACGAGAGGTACAGTGAATGCATAGCTTCACCTGAGCTGGTGAGGTATGGGAATAATTACCCTGGAGTGACAGGCAACGATGGATCTTATCTTATCAGTATGTACACGGCCTACAACTACGCTCTACTACAACTGAGGGTGGAGGAGAGGATGAGGAGGATGAGGATGATGATACTTCTTCCTCCACTTTCCAGGGGTTCAGTCTTAACTTGGAATGTAGCTTCAGCATCCAGGGTTCATCCGAGGTGAACCTATCCTCAGCAATATCGTCAGCTTCTTCTCAGCAATCAGCTGCGTAACAGCAGCAGCTAAGCAGCAGCTACACAGTGGTATTATACGACTGGCACACATCATGGCTACAGTAGTACAGTAGTAGTATTGAGTAGTACCTACTGCAATGCATTAAAAGCTCTAGGGTAAACACTGCACTTGCAATACTACCAATGCCAACAGCTATTATTATTTATAGTGTGAACATGATGTAACAACGCTATGTCAAAGAAGCAAGTCAGTTTTGGATGCTCTTAATATTATTATCAGCTTATCAGGCTGTGTGGTAGTAGCAGCAGTAGTTATACAGTAGATAACAAGTGTCGTTCTGGATCAGAGGTAGAGAAATCAGAGGACTTGAGTCAAGGCACTACAGTCAAGGCTATGGGCTAGCTAGCACTACATAATTATCACAACAGCAGGTATTACTACTAGAGAATTATATCAATTATAGTAGGTCTACCTACGGGTTCTGTGGTGTGAGGTTATCTTTAATGATACAGATAACGAGGTGAATCATTATCATCAGTTTGTACATAATGATTGAATGAATATATATATATATCAATAGTAGTTGGTTTAACTGCTCTAAGCCTAGTTCCTATAGTGCTACCAACGCTAGCCAACAGAGCCTACGATTCTGTCACCAACCTTGCCTGGTATAGTCCGTAACATCCTAGTGGTTCTCAATCGTATAGAACCCCTCCACTCTGATCGTAAATAACCAATGGTTGAACAAGCACACAGATATTGACCGATAAAACACTGATAAGCTGGTATCAGGCCTTTCAATAATTAATATGATAAATATTGCACAAGTAACGGCACCGCCGCTTGTAGTACTGGACGACACAGTGCGGCGGTTGCTTTGATTCACTTCAATCTTCTGATATCATATCGATAATAACTCCACAGGGATGTAATTATAGAATATCTTGAAAGCTCCGTAGGGTTTTTGCGCTCTCCACAGTTGAGTTATAGTGAGTTACAAGTAGGTTTTAATGAGCGGCGGTTATCATAATTCACTTAATGCTCATTTGATTAGTGAAACAATTGTCAGCATCACTGGGCTGTTGTTGCTTCCTCCTCCGTTGGTTTGGTTGTTGGCTGTGCAACTGATAAGCTCGTCAAACATACTTTGTATCCATGTTCTTGTTGTCATTGGCTTGATTTTTTTGTTGGAGGGATATATATGTTTTACAGAACAAACAGGGACAAAAATGCAACTGAAAACATAGATGCTCATCAATCCAAAGTTTATGAGAAGAATTCTTCATATATATGATGATCCTAAAGAATATAATAATGATAAAAGATCCTCCAAATAACAAGAGAGTAGTTGTTGCAGCGGTAACAACAGCAGCAGTAACAGCTGCTGCCGCGGCGCAGTCTTATGTTGCATGTGTAAATAAGAAGAAACGTGTGAAATGATAACAAGATAACTCCAGTCAGAACCGATTGTAAGTGAATGATGATGGTGGAGAGTATGTGTATATATATGATGAAGAAGGGATTTTTTTTCTCAATCTGTGTATAAGCCAATTGGTCCTGACCTCCACTTGTATTGTCCGCCGGCTCGAGGGGGCGACAACAGTGGGGGTAGTGATTGAGTGAGGGCCTGGTTGGTTTGAAGATGGGACAAGTCGTTGGACAGTTTCTCTGTTATAGTAGTGTTTTCAGCCTAGCCCGCTGCTATTCCCTTCAAGCTATGGGGGCCCGCAGCTACCACCGCCCGGGTCCAATAGCGAGCAATTTGGCCAGAAACCCTCCTCCCAACGAGAGCAGCTCTCACTCCCTCTGAAAGCCTCGGTCCACCAGCCAATCTCCCCTTCTTCAAAAGCTCCTCCGCGAACAAGCAATAGGGGCTTTTCCCGAGGCACCCGCCCGCTTTCTATGGTTCAGTCCTCCTCTGCCATTGACTGTTTGTTTTATGATATTTAAAGGAAAAATCTCCTTCCTTTCATCCGTCCCGTTTATTTAATAGCCAATTTGTCCTCTGTGCTATATACTACTACTTGGGTGTAGTAGCATCATCGCTGGGTGGTACCTCTCCTCCTGCTCCTCTTTCCACCTCCTCCTCCTCCAGTTCCTTCTCCTGTGTATAGGCATTGCCTGGCTAGGAGGAGGAGGGGGAGGAACTTCTGGGGTCCTCACACTTAAGACAGGTTTACACAAGCACTGCTATATGATCATCAGAGAGTGAGCATCACACGGTAGACAGACACACAGTTACAGGCATTTTGTATCATCAAACCATATAAAGATATATAGAGAATATATACGCAAAATTCAACATCATGATCATCCCTATTCCTGTATGTATAAGGTGGTGTCATCATCCAGCAGACAATATCATCGCAAGATACAATTGCTTTTATATACAAAAACATCCTCGTTTTCCTTCCGGCTTCGTCTTTTCTCATTCGAACCATCTCTTTCGGACCCCCTCCTTTGCCCTCCTCCTCCTCCTCATCAGCAGAAACAGAAGAGGGGGAAATAAGGAGAGATCCGGAGATGGAGGAGGCCGTGGGGTTGGGTGGAGAAGAGGAAGAAGAAGAGAAGGGGAGGCAAAAGTTCCCCTCGCTTTTGGACTCGGAAGAGAGGAGAGAACAGTATTGCCATACCCTATCGACGATACCACCTGGCTTGAACCACTTTAGTACCTTTTACCATTAATGTGCACAAACAGGGACGATACGGCAAATAATTTTGTGAACACTTAAAATATATATGATATATATATAAAATACGAATAATTCAGTACGAACAGATAACATTTACACACTCAACCGAAACGTAAATATATAATTAAGCCCCACGGTGGAGGCCAATTTGTCCACTAAAATATAATACTCGAAAATTTCATTTTTAAAAGTATTAGTAAATAGTTGTCCGGGGTTTTTGCGTTTTTTGTAAAAAAACGATCTTCTTGTCACAAGTTAGAAGAGCACAATATTTTCCTGTGCATTTTCTCTTGTTAGGAATACATACCTTTGGCTGTGTGGCTGTGTTGGGTCGCCTTGGGAAAGCAACCTTTGGGTCGATCTGAAACGCAAACAAGAACCTGAATTTAGATCACACACACATACCGAGACAACTGAATAGATAGCTTATCAACAAAAGACCTCCATTGACTTCAGAGAGGCAACGAACGCCACTAACACAAGCACATCAAAAGGTGTCAGATTCTCTTAGACATAATGGATGCAATACAAGTGAAATGGAGGCCGTTCCCGGCTAGGTATTGTCCAATGTAATTACACTAATTAGGCGTTGGGAGTTCAAAGGGCGGGGGTTGGCCTCTTTTAGTTAGCTCCGGCTGCTTTCATTAACACATTGAGCCATTGATTAAACATACCGATGGACCATATCCAATCAAGAATTGATTATACACGATTGTTTTTCATACATTCTAATAATAATTTCGGGGGTTTGGGGGGTCAAGTGTGGCAATCCGGTAATATATGCCTTTCATGTATAGCTATAGGAATCGGGGAAGTGTATAGGCCTAATTCTCCGGCCAGGTCGAGAATGGGTTTGGATTAGGGTCTCCGTGTACGAGAGACGCAGGGTTGGGTCGGACTAGGCATGTATTACTGTAACACATTCCTCAAGTGAACCCCATTGCGCGGGAGGGGAGAGCACTTGAGTTATCAAAAACATCAACAATGTATAGTACGTGGAGAATTCAACCCTTGAAATGATTCTATCTTGGCGTGGCGTTCAGAGTAATAACGGCATGTTGTACACTGTGAATCGGTGTTCTGTATAAATTTTTTTTCAGAGGGGGCAGGCTGAAGAATAACTGTAGTAGTAGCAACTAAGGCTCGAAATAGCTCTGAAGAATGCTTTCCTATGAAGGCCATTTTCGAGATTCGGGCCAATTCAATTCCATTCAATCGCCCAAATGTCGAGAGTGCCTTTAGTAAGCATTTCGCTATGTTACTCAACTAATCAATTATAAACTGGAATCGGGCTAGTAGAACTTATCGAAAAGATTCGTGCAGCCAACCACCCAGAGAGAATGTTCATTCACTAGTACTAGTAGTATAGAGTATATATGGAGGAGGTGTTTCTACGACAGTTCAATTGGGAAGACTTGGGAAGTCTGAAACAGCCGTCACTGTAAATTAATAACCGATCATAGTAGTAGGAGACGGGAGGAGGCGATCGGAAAGAAAGAGTGGGGAAAAGGGGGAACAACAACCTTAATGACGGGTTAAAGGGGCAAAAAGAAATGATAATGAACACTAATATGGCCTACCATTTTCTGATCTAACTCGTGTGGTCCATTAGCTAATACCTTGTCTACACTAGCAGGGTCCGAGTATGTGACGAAGCCGAAGCCCCTGAAAGTAAATACGATACGATGAAATATACATGACAGATGAAGTGTTCAAGCAATATCAGAGCGGCTATTAGGTTTTCAAACTAACCACGGTACATGTGTCTACGAGATAGAAGAGTGTAGTAGGAGAAACTGTGACACCAAAATATAATACACTACAATACAGTAGCCCCCACTCACTGGCATAAAGGGTAAATGTAGATAGAGGTGGTGGAGAGAGAGGGAAAGAGCAGCAGCCCCAGTAGTAGTGCCTATGTGCACTGCCTTCCATACAAGACCGCCTTAGCGCATGTTGTACATTGTGCCAGGCCATCGTGTATGCCTCTGCTGGCACCGATAAATAGAAGGAAAATAACACTAGTTCTGGGCCATATATCAACTGACAATCCATTCCTTACCTTGATCTTTTAGTGATCGGGTCCCTCATAACCATACACTCCGCGATTTCTCCATATTTGCTGAAGTATTCTCGTAGTCCCTCTGTAAATGGGGTGAAAAACAAGATATGTCAGTCAGTATCACAGACTCCATGTTGCCTCGCTGTAGCAGCTCGCTTCCATCGGTGCCCACGAACGGCCACCGCTGAAGCAGCCTCTATTCATAATCACCCCAATCGCCAGCAAGACATGGGGTTTGGAAGAAGACACAAAATCGAGCGCAATTTCAGGCTTTTAGACCTCTTGTGAACTACCTACCTGGGGTTGTTTGCCAGCTTAAACCCCCGATGAACATCTTTCTGCAATGTAGAATATGAGACACGGTGAGAAGCCTTCGGGAGGCGGTAGAGAGATAGGGCCCGAACCCCTGACCTAGAAGCCGACGGTCAGAGGGAGAAATTCCATGGTAGTATTCCCACACAAAGACAGCCTCCCTAATTCCACCAAATACTTACCCTGGATCATGTGGGTTATCGTCTCCGCTGTTGGAGGAGGTTTGCTGACTTGTAGACTCCATTTTCATACTTGCTAACTTCTCTAAAAGCTACTGACTACCTTCTCTGTACGCCTGCACGTGGGCTCTCTAGATGCCTTCTCTACCTACTATCGGCCTAGTGTGGGTGGACATTTGGCGCGACTCGGGAAGGCGCGAATGGCCTGTGATTGGCAGTCGCAGCTCGGCCGCTCATTGGTCGAGCGACGGTTACCCGAGCAACCTGTAACAGCCACCATTGACGTCATCAATCACTGCCACCCTCTGGCTCCGCCCCTGCAGCTTCCAACACAAAGAAAACAATCCCAGCTGCCGTTTGCCTCCCTTCTGGGGTGCTCGGAAAAACCCCCACTTTATGCAACCATTTTCACAAGTACTATATATCAGAATGTGAATACAACACAAAGAAAATGTTGGTTTTATTACAGGTGTTTTATATATGACCCATATTACGTCTGGTGATTACGAAATAAGCCTGGCGTTTGTGTATTGACTGTCAGACTTGGGCTTGACTGACAGACGGCGATCGAAGTATCAGCTGTTCCTTGGTCAGCCAAAGCAGGAGGGAGGAGAGCGGGAAACTACCATCTCCCCCTCGGACTTGGAGCCTTGTCCATGGCATTCCTGCGTTTTGATTTAGAGCCATAACTCATAGGTTGAACATACGTTGCGATATCCCCAAAAGCAATGCTTGTAAACACTGAGAACCGGCAAAGAGCTGAAGGTAAACAACCCCATTTACATTCCCCTATGTCACGGAAGACAAGAAATGACTCATAATATCTGTCACCTTTCTGACAGCGGCTTGTAAGCTCGACTGGCTTCATCTTCACGGGTTAAAAGATGAAGAAATCGTATGACATTCTACATTCATGTACCTAACGAGGACACATTGGGTTAAAGATCATATTCTACTCGTACTTGGCCGTAGAAAATGACATTGAGAGCACTGCGAACTTAGGAAAATCCCAAACGCAGACCTGCGTTCGGAAATGTTTCCTCATCGCTGTCTAGACTGCGTCCGAGACGAACAAAGGAACCGATGGTTCTCACCCCGATATTTGATGATCGAAACACTGGGATAGTATTTAATGGTCGTATAAGAAGCTCATTCCATATTTCAAACACATCGTGTAATGTTATTGTCTGTCAACCGAGAATTGCTTCGTAAATATGACATAAATTGGTAGATTCAGACTGCATTCCTGAAGACTGGTTTAATGGTGTCCCCATAGGCGATGCTGCCATCGCGGGGGAAGCAGAGGAACCATGGCCGGCTTGCTATGGCCCAGCCCTTACCAACTCTCTCTCTCCCCATCGCCCTCCACCAACTTTCTCCCCATGCCTCGAGATAATGAAATTTGTGTCGGTCTTTTCTTTCTTTTGACGCACGCTAAAAGCTATCCCACTTTACGCAAAGACACTTTGAGACAACTGATTAGTACGACGGGAATGTACACACATCTTTCACAACTCTACTCTGCTGAATACAGCGTGATTGCAAGTTCTTAATGCCGGCGTCCTCAAGTCGCCTACAAAACGACCCCACAAATCCCTTCATGTTGGCTGGTTTCTCGAAGTATTTATGTAAGCTTTTTAAGCAAACAGCGTTTCCACAGCGAAAGTGATTCATAAACTGACATTTCTCTTAGCAGAAAAGTAGTATTCTCTGTTCGGAAAGGCAATATAATATGCGTTCCCCGGCGAAACAGCCTTCAAAGTAAGTCTGGCTTTGTATGCATATATATTTTCACCCCACCACCATTTTGAATATTGATGAACGTAATATCACACATCGATATATTGATAGGAAGCCTAATCTAGCTTTTGCTCCCCACCACTGCAATGGTGTATATAATATGATACGCAGGGGGATATGCAGCTCAATTCAACCAATGTTAATCTATAGACTGTGGCCCATGTAGATCTATCGTTTGGATTAGGGAGCCGCTAAGCCTTGGCTTATAATCCAGACATTGCCATTAAGCACTTTCCTTAGTGATTATACGCTGAGGCCCTCGATACCGGGTTAAACCAAGCAGGGATAAGGCCTCGATTTATTTCATCCTCCAAGATTCAAACTGCCCAGACTTCTGTATCTATCAAAAAGGCAAAACACGTGGATGTCCTCTTTCTCTTGGTATATCTTAGCCCAAAGGCTTTTCCTTCGGTTTATCTCGATTATCTCGAGGTTTTTGTCGCTAATGGATTCGCCTATCTAAGAGAATTTCGACAGTAAAAATGTAGAAAAGGGATAAAACTGTTGGGCATGGAAGTTGCCCGACCCTCATTTGCCTCAACCTCCCCTGAAATATTTTTTATGGACTAGATAGAGTGCACGCGGACATTGGGTGTGAGTTGTCCATTTTGGTGCCATCTTTTTCCCTCATCAAGTACGATAGGGAAATGGTATAATACACTCTTGGTCCAAACCTAGATAAGAATGGTATGTTAGCCTACTTCGCTAATCGGTTTCATGGCCTAGGAGTCGGTGTTTGAATGGGAATATAATGAGATTTTGCGGTCTTAATGGAATTGTAATGACATTTTGTGGTTTGAGGCGAGAGGCTTAATTCCCTTCGTTTGAAGGGACTCTCTCAACTTTGGGCCTAGACTGAATACAAACTATTTCTAAGACAAAATATAAGGAAATCTATACATGTTTGTCCTTTATCTTAGTCACACCAGTAAAATATAGGCTAAAATACTAGTCCAGTCCCACAAAAAATAATGTTGGTCACTCGATATGTATTAATAATGATATAATACATACTCAAGAAATCAGTCATGCTATTCATACTTGCCCTGATTTACTGCACTCATTGGCCTATTCATCATATCTACAGCTACCACCCTCCCATCTAGGCTAATTCATTGAATGGAGAAATCAAACACATCGTTTTCCGCGATTATGCCACATTATCTTTGTGGCTGACACCTTGGCCCTACACTCTTCCTATAATTACAGCGTAATGTGAATCAATCGACCGTTTAAAATGTGTGACTTATTGACCAGCCGCTCTGTCGATAACTGTCCGGCCCGATGACCATCTGTGCTGTTGACACCTTGGGTTATAGGCTTGGTTCAGGTGTGCTGCTGCGAAGGTAGTCAGGAAAGGCCTTGCAATGGTTCCCCAGTCTAGGCCCAAAGTTGAGAGAGTCCCTTCAAACGAAGGGAAAGCCTCTCGTCCCAGACCACAAAGTACCATTATAATTCCATTAAGACCGCAAAATGTCATTATATTCCCATTAAAACGCCGAGCGAAAGGCTTGGAAACCGATTAGTGAGGTAGACTGACATACCATTCTTATCTGATCTGAGGGTTTGGACCTAGAGTGTCCCCGAATAATGGACACATTAAAAGATATGGAAAATATAATAAGGAACAGCAATTACAGTAAACAATTGTTCTTATATAGCCTATAGGGTGTGTATTTGTCATGACACAGTTCTAGTTTAAATTAATGTGCAAATTTAACAGCTCGAATACAAAATAATAATAATAATACAGGATACAGGAATAATAACACAGGATAATACTTTCGTTGGTTTAGATACTATGATCATCGGATATATTACGAAGAAATCAGTCGAACATATATAAAATATTAGAGGGAGAGAGAGAGAGAGAGAGAGATGGAGAGAGATTGTCTGTGGTCTAAAAGGAGCTCTCGATATACAACAACATTTCGTCTGGTGAATATTTAAATAATATAATCACTAGCTTAAATATGATACGAACGCTGTTACATGGCCATTGTTGTACGCCATTTGGTATCAGCTTGATAGGCTACATAATGGATTTATATATCAAAACGAGTACATAATGGGTTATATAGTCCGTGATAGCACTTCTACATGGAAGAATGGGATCTGCGAAACTTGCATAATTACTGATGACATGCGAAGAACCAATCTCATGCCAATAAAATATTTCAAATGTTTCCTTCCTATCATTTACGCCAGATCTAGTGCTTATCTTATATTTAGACGTATGAAACAAACGCATCGCGACGTACGGACCACAGAAACGGGGGATGATGTTCATAGTTTGATTATATCATCGATTGTCTTCATTTAAGAATTGCTTCAGACTAGGCCCAAAGTTGAGAGAGTCCCTTCAAACGAAGGGAAAGCCTCTCGCCTCAAACCACAAAGTGCCATTATAGTTCCATTAAGACCGCAAAATGTCATTATATTCCCATTAAAACGCCGAGTTCTAGGCCAGGAAACCGATTAGCGAAGTAGGCTGACATACCATTCTTATCTGATCTGAGGGTTTGGACCTAGAGTAAAATCTTTATTCAGGAAAGGCTGATCAACAAAAACGCTCACAAATCGTGATGTCCTGAAATACAATTTCTTAGAGGTGGTAGCAATTGTTATTATATAGGGAACAAACATTACAGTAGTAGAATAAAGCAAGGTCGATTATTATCAATTGGTAGATTTAAGAGAACTTTAAAAAAGATGAATGATTGATGAAAGCGATGAAGACTCCGGACTTGTTATTCAAGATTACTAATTAAGGAGTGGTAGAAGTGTGTACACACGGTGTGTAAATCATTATACATAGACCATTTTTCTTTTTCACACAGAGAACATCAAATTATTATAATCAAGGTATCACACTCAGGAACAATTTAGCATATACATGACATTTGATAAGGAAGAAATACAGATACAAATACATAGATATATATATAGGCAAGTATCAAAGTAGTACAAAATATAAGGACAATGTACAAATACAATTTTGCTAGCTGGAAACAGGACTGTGTTCATAGTTTGATTATATCAGCGATTGTGTTCATTTAAGAATTGATTGTTCATATTGGGTATCTGTTAATCCAGAATCAAAGAAAGCCAGACCAACCCTATAAATATCTTCTTACACGCATACTACAATTTTGTTATTTCTGCAACAAAAATATCCTTTTGTCCAAGTAGCGCATTCTTCTTTCCAGTGATTCTATTGTTCGTAAGCGGTATAAGACCTATTGAAGAAATATCCATTTAATTGGGAGGCGAAACACTCGCACTTTCATGTATAACCCCTGTTATATAAAAACATACGCGACTTTTGCATAGGCCGGTGTTATGTCAACCTATTTCGAAATCAATCCTCGTCTCATATGGGTCAGTTTTTCAGAAAATGTACAATTAAACTTCACCAATCTTCTCAAATAACCCAAATTTCATAGGAAAATAATGTTCAACCTAACCAAACAGATTGCCAGAAACAATGCAATGCCAAATATACTCGAATTCACCTAGCATTGACCATTTTTCAGCCTAATTTAACAGAATTTACTAAATGCGTACCGCTGCCAATTTATACATTTTCTGAAAATCTGACCCCCATATACGGTGCAACATCGATTGGTTATACTTGACTGATTAAAACGTGGGATATTCTCCTCCTAGAGTTTATTCAACTTAACCCTAGCAATTGTAGTTGGCCATCAATCACATACAATGGCGTGGCTAAAGCCCTGACGGTGCATGTTATTCCTTCACCCTTCGAGTTTTGCCCAGAAAGATTTAAGTCACCTCTGTGTTGGCGATCGCCTCGCCTTGCGTGTTTATCCAAAGCAAATCCTGGCTAAACCTTGCGAAGAACAGGAGCAAGGATTATAGCCTATTGGGAAAACATACACTTTGATGTGGTAGATTGTCGCGGGGAAAAGGGTTAAAAATATTACCTATACAGTATACTCCATGTGCATGTCACTAAGTGCTGGGAATGTAAGGATACATCAATAATAGTATAGCATTCTTCACAAACAAACATGGAATTGATTTACGCATAATATCAGTATTTGCTTTTCGATTTTATTGTCTGCAATATACTACCATATACGTGGGTCAGATTTTCTGAAAATGTACAATTGAACTCCTCGAATAACCCAAATTTCAGACGAAAATAAAGTTCAAAATACAGTTCAACCTAGCCAAACAGATCGCTATAATCAATGCAATGCCGAATATTCTCGAATTTACCAAGTATTGACCAAATTGCAGCCTAATTTGGCAGAATTTTCTAAATGTGTACAGCTGCCAATTGTACATTTTCTGAAAATCTGACACACATACATAGTGGGCAGTATACTACCTGTAAGTGGTAAATTAATTGATGTGTAAACCTATTCATAGCAAAACCAAAAGTGCAGAATACCTTTATTTATTATACACATCTAGTATCTGAGCGAAATGTAGCAGAATTGTTTACATATATTCGTCCATTTTGTAGGTGAAATTTGGAATAGCTTATGTAAGTTATTGGATCGATGAGGAAAGAGTATTATTGTTACCTCCCGGAAGAAGACCAATTTTCTAGAATCCATATCATCAAATTAAATCAACCACGAGTGAATTCCATATAATATGAAATGATTCGCGATTCTTACTGCCCACTTTCTGGGTATCCTCGAGCATAGATTTTACCTGTAGTAGTGCCTAAGGAAGTTTAAGCATTTAAGTAATGGATATCTCAATAATCAAATATGTAGATCTTTTAGACTGGGAAGCAACCGACAACTCTTAGTTAAAGGGAAGGAGGAGAAATAGACATTCAGTCTGCATTTATTTGTGTCATCAGCCGGTTGCTCGTATAATTGGGCTATGCACTCTAGGCCCAAAGATAAGAGAGTCCCTTCAAACGAAGGGAAAGCCTCTCGCCTCAAACCGCAAAGTGCCATTATAATTCCATTAACACCGCAAAATGTCATTATATTCCCATTAAAACGCCGACTCCTAGGCCAGGAAACATATTAGCAAAGTAGGCTGACATACCATTCTTATCTGATCTGAGGGTTTGGACCTAGAGTGGCTATGTATAAGTTGCATGGTACAAAATTGCACAACTAGACATGGACCTCCTATACGTATACTCATACATACAAAGAGGGGAAACATGTCAAGCCTTGCAGTAACCAAATAGGTAGTGTTTGCCCAGACCTACTCCAAACCAAACCTGACATTTATGACACGTAAGTTTTCCTTCAAGTTCGCTGGCTATCAAACTAATCGTCTGAAACACGAGTTACAAGTATACAACAGCCTAAGGGTTTCATCTCAACCTGCTCATTCAATTCAAAAGAGCTCCGCGTTTGGAATTAGCATCAAATTCAGTTTTATTACTCTCAGCTCTCAATACCCATGAGAGCATTCCCCCTTGCCTAAATATTTTCGGAGTTGGATGGCCAGATTTAATGGTATAATATTGTGATTATATAGCCGGCGAATACCAGCAATATATTACACTGGCAAACAATTCTGGGGTGCTGTTCTATAGCCGTGTTTGCTTAATGAGGAGCACTAATTTTCATTTGATTTTAGATTGTTCTGTGTGGAAGAAGGGATTCAAAGTGTACTTACACCCCACAAATAGCTTACGATGCATATGTAAAAACTGATAGGTATGCATTGTGTATACAGTAACAACTATATATTTATAGATGGAACTTGCGTGATACACATTTCTATTCTTGACTCCCCAAAACGAATCTTCACGTTGCACACAGTGAGAACGTATTTAAGGGTCAGATTTTCTGAAAATGTACAATTGGCAGCTCTACACATTTAGGAAATTCTGCTAAATTAGGCTGAAAAATGACGAATACCGGGTATATCTGATATATATTTGGTATCGCATTGATTCAAAGTATAAGATCTGTTATGTTAAACTGCATTTTGAAGCTCATTTCTGTCTTAAATGTGGGTTATTCGAGAGGTTTGGTGAAGGTGAATTGTACATGTTTAAAAAATCTGACCCTAAACGAAGATTAGATTGATCGTGCTCCCCGCATTTACAGGGACACAGAGAGGTCTTTCCAAGTGCTATTACTGGTCTTATGAGCTCTTTTCAAACCCACCCCACTGCAATTGCTTTTCTTCATTAGAGGCCCCTGTCAAGTAGATAATTTGTATAAGAAAGGGAATCTAAAATTAGGTCTAGCAATGCATTGGCCAGGGGAGGTAATTACAGGGTAAACACTGCAAGTCGTCACTTCGTCCGACTTACAGTATTTAAAGTATCTGTTTTAATAGTCATAGTATGGGATTTAGGCCAAGATTAGAATGCCTTAGTACAACTATTCGTGCAGGTAAAACTGTAAGAACCCATCCCCGTAAGCGTCGTTGCCCTTCACCCAATTCATTTCCTTTGACCCAAGTTGTATATTAACATTGCTAGGTAAATAGGTATGCTGGGCCTTGTAAACATGGGGAACAGAATAGAAACCAGTAAAATGCAAACAAACTGCCAGCCCAGAGAATATTATAGCAAAGGGTCTGGTGTGGCTGAGCACAGAGGTGAAAGTTTGGTTAGCATTAGTCGAAACGCATACACATCTAACTGTGGGTCAAGTTTGCAGAAGATGTACAATTGACCTGCACCAATCCTCTCTCAAATAACCCACATTTAAGACACAAATGAACTTCAAAATGCAGTTCAACCTAACCAGACAGATTGCTAGAATCAATGCCATGCTGAATATACTCGAATTTACTTAGTATTGGCCAAATTGCAGCCTTATTTAGGAGAATTTACTAAATGTGTACAGCTGCTAATTGTACATTTTCTGACAATCTGACCCATCTAGTACACCTTCAGCTAACCTTCAAAGGACGGGAGTATTGAACAGGTTTAAATGGATCCAAGGTTTCCACCCAAGGACCTGCCTTCCCTGTGTACTTGGGTTCCTCTTTTAGTTGACTGAGTCCAAATGGACATAGTAAACAAAATATACAAAAGACAGGATTTATAGCGTTTGCCTAGACTCTTTTCTTGTCCACCCTGGCCATTTACCTCAGTTTTTAACCTTGCGACGTGGCCCAAACATGTCGCGCTACCAAGAAATAAAACAAGCAAAATGAAAATATCCCACCTCCGTTACATATATATATAATATATTCGTACACAATGAGGCAAGCATACACAACCAATTCTCTACAGTAAAATTCTAACGTGGGTACTTAATCAGAACCAAAGAAATGATGAATTTACATACCAATGAAAATGAAATCGACCCGCAAGTTATATAACACCATGCCTGTCCAATTTATTGCGATGAAGAGGATTAATTTATGAATTCAATCCTTTGCAATTTTTTTAATTTAGAAGACTGGCAATACTCATGAGATTCATTTCGTGAGTTTCATCACTAAACTGTGGTGAACAGAGTATTTACGGCGGCAATGCATTATTATCCTGATGATAAAGTCATTGAATAATTTCCTTTTAATATGTATCGCACAGAAACATACCAGGATATCGTATCGCATTTCTTAAGACAGGTGTATTGAAATTAAATCTTTAAACCTCATTGATAGTTACCCGCATTATATGGGTCAGATCTTCAGAAAGTGTACAATTCACCTTCACCAATCCTCTCAAATAGCCCACATTTAAGACAGAAATGAGCTTCAAAATGCTGTTTAACTTAACACAACTGATACTTTAAATCAATGCGTTACCAAATATACTAAGATATACCCCAATTTTATCATTTTTTAGCAGAAATTATTAAATATGTAGAGCTGCCAATTGTACATTTTCTGAAAATCTGACCCATGTATAAAAAGAACTCGCGATAGATGACAGCAGGGCCGTTAATAGTTCCAAGAACCCAGAAGAGATTTTCCCTCCTGCTGTTATGCACGCAGATTGCCTTTTTATATGGTGACATTATAGTGAGACCATCAAGACTTTGCACCTTTCCAGCGGCGTCTATATATACGCAGGAGAAAGCAGATTTGTTTGTCTCGGAGACATATTGGGGTCATGCGAGGATTAGGGGAGCACTTTTAGTATACCTCTCACATCGTATGCACATGTATGTGGGTGACACGATGGACTTGTAATGCAACGATATGATGGGTCAGATCTAGGTGTGGGTCAGATTTTCAAAAAGATGTACAATTGACAGCTCTGCACGTTTAGGAAATTCTGATGAATTTGGCTGAAAAATGATGAATACCGGGTACATCTGAGTATATTTGGTGTCGCATTCATTTAAAGTATCAGTTCTGTTATGGTAAACTGCATTTTGAAGCTCATTTTTGTCTTAAATGTGGGTTATTTGAGAGGATTGGTGAAGGCGAATTGTACATTTTCTGAAAATCTGACCCGTATACTTGATATTGCCTTGATCCAAACAATTTGTTTGGTCATGTTTTGAACCGAATTTTGAAGCTCATTTGTGTCTTAAATCCAGGTTATTTGAGAGGATTGGGGAAGGAGGAGAATTGTACATTTTCTGGCGATTTCACCCATAATATGTACTTGCGTCAGACAGGTATATTGCTCTAAAAACAACCTACTCTGCTGCTACATATAGTAGCCGTCCACCCCCGCAACATTCCCCCCACGCCATCATCGCAATAGGGGATTTGCAGAGCCGCCATTTTGAATCTTGATTCGCATGGAATTATGGGACTAATGGTACAGTTTAAAATCTATAGAAAACATGCCATGTTCAGCATGGATTATTTAGCAATGGTCTAATGTCAATATCCATGTGTTATGCATGTTTCCATAACATAAGCCTCCATATTTCCCATCATGCATTTGGCTTTCATAGATCATTTATACAAGCTATGATATTGGTGAAAACATACTTGCAATTTTCGATAAAAATCTTCCCAAATATTTGTATGCTAGATTTCAACAGAATGCATCCCAGCATGCACTGTACCAGACATGCGCAGTGGTACATGCAAGTCCCCTATTGGTGGTGGTTGGGGGGCATCATAAGGACTGAATTTTGATATTGACAGAGTCTCCTTTTTAACATGTAACTTCAATCCGCATATCTATAAAGTGCCATGTCTTACTAATCCCTCTCTGACGTTAAAAGAAAACATGACATATTTACATAATCGTAAGAAATGTCCCCATGGGTAAATTTGTGCATTCCAACTTGCCCTTCATTGCACTCATGGTGATATATCATACAAGCAGATATCATGTGATTGCTGATGGTTTTGCCGGCCGGCCTGGCAGTTCTGCACATTTCTCAAATTCTGCTTCAAATTAGAGTGAAAAGTGATAAATACTTAGTATACCTGAGTGTATTCTGTATTGTATTCATTCAATAAATCTGTCTGGTTATGTTGAACTGAATTTTGAACCTGATTTTCGTCTTAAATTTGGGTTATTTGAGGGGATTGGTGATGATATATCATACAAACATATGGGTCAGATTTTCAGAATGTACAATTGGTAGCTCTACACTTTCATTAAATTCTGCTAAATTAGGCTGCAATTTGGTCAATACTAGGTAAATTTGAGTATATTCGGCATTGTATTGATTCTAGCAATCTGTTTGGTTAGGTTGAACAGTGTTTTCGACTTTATTTTTATCTGAAATTCGGGTTATTTGAGAGGATTGGTGAAGGTGAATGGTACATTTTCTGAAAATCTGAGCCATATAGTATGTGATTGCTGGTGGTTTGGCCAGCCAGCCTGGCGTCCAAACCAACTGTAGTCGTATTCCTCCATACAAAGATCAATAAAGCGTTGCTTTGACATTTGGAATGAGATATTTCTATGACACGTGATCGCAACCCGAAGCAGAAAGATAAAGGGGGGATTATGCCCCCGGCATATTTTTATGAACTCAACCATTGATCTCCCCTAAACCCCAGTCTTTATTCCACAAGGTCTTTCTTCCTTGGACGGAAATATATATAAGGGTTTCATATACGGGTGAAGTCATCAGAACATGTACAATTCGTCTTCACCAATCCTCTCAAATAGACCCAATTTAAGACAAAAATAAAAGTTCAAAATACAGTACAACCTAACCTAACCGATTGCTAGAATCAATCCAATGCCAAATATACTGAATTTACCTAAGAATGGACCAAATTGCAGCCTGATTTAGCAGAATTCACTGAAAGTGCACAGCTGCCAATTGTACATTTTCTGAAAATCTGACCCATACATGTATTGCACTCTTGCCAAACCAAATTATTCCGAGCTATTCGTGTTTTATAATTATGTGGGTTAGATTTTCAGAAAAAGTACAATTGGCCTTCACTAATCCCCTCAAATAGCCCAAATCTAAGACGAAAATCAGGTTTAAAATACATTTGAACATAACCAGACAGATTTATTGAATGAAAACAATACAGAATACACTCAGATAAACTCAGTATTTATCATTTTTCACTCTAATTTAGCAGAATTGGAAAGATGTGTAGAACCGTAGATTGTGCATTTTCTAAAAATCTGACCCATATATATAGCGCTAGGACTTGGTCTGACTTGACCACGGAGAAAGTGATTTATCTTCTGATATAACATGGAAGATACCATAACACTTGAGAGAGTCCCTTCAAACGAAGGGAAAGCCTGTGGCCTCAAAGCACAAAGAGTCATTATAATTCCCAATGAGTTTTAGGACAAGAAACCAATTAGCGAGGTAGGCTGACATACCATTTTTATCTGATCTGAGGGTTTGGACCTAGAGTGATAACATCACTTAAGAAATGTATACGTTATTTGCACTTCAATGTCAACGCAGACAAAATGAAAAAAATAACAAAAAAAGGGAAAATAAACCCGCAGACGAAAAAGACTACTGTAGACTTCGTACTATTTGCCTCAGTTTACAACCATGAAATGTTAGTGGCATTGATCGGGACTATTCACCAGAAATGATATGTAATGTGTGAGAGTTAATGAGTAAATCATTAATAAGATTATTTGTATAGGCAACGTGACAAGACATCGACAGAGTCGACATGCGTTTTTTGTTATAATATTGTAAATGTATTGGCCTTTATTTGTAATAAAAAAAAATAAAAAAAATTGATCGGGACTATTCACAATAAGCATGTCTTCATTAACCCTTCCTCACCGTGTGTATATGATTACACATGTCAACACATGCATGCGTATGTCACCCGGCCTTAGACACCAGCACTTGCGATCTTGTACTTAACACCAAACAAAAAGCGGAACCATTAGAGCCGGCCATCAATTGCTCCTAACTGCGCGACGGCGGGCGATATTAGAGGAGAAAACAAAGACAAGCGACCCCCGGGAGGCACGGGGGTTCTAACTACAATGATGGACCTTGTAATTACAGATAGGAACGGCTGCAGGTGAAACAATGACAGTTGGCAAAAGCCATCGTCATATGTGCTTTCTTAATTATAGACCTCTCTTCGGATGGCTTTTGACAGTGATTGACGAGACCCATCCATGCAAAAGAGATTATGAATGATGAAGTCCGAACAATGGCCGGGTTGACAACGTTTAAAGAATATTGTTAACATTCCAGGACCCATCAGACGCGTTGATGAATCGGGCCCACAGGAAGAGGTGTGGATCATGATGTATTGCTGCACAGTGGTGCTACTGCAGCATGAAATATCATATGCATTAGCCATGCTCTGATTACTGAATGCACAGCTATCGCCGGTCTAGAAAATAAGAAGATTGTTAAATTGTGAAATCCCTCAAGCAGACAAAGATAATGGCACTGGATTTCAACTCTATGTCATTCATATCAGTTTGGGACTAAGTTGTGGTTTCATATGATATAAGAACTGGGATTATCCCAGAAGTCTGTCGACCAATTTTCTTTTTCAATGTAAATGTTATTATATTACTGACAAATAAAAGATTCTTCAATTTCAATATCAAGAATGGGAAACATCTAAAGGTGTAATTAGCAGCTGTATATATTTGTAAACGTATTAATGTTCGGGCAGTATTTATTTTCGCTATTTTGGTGCACCCACCTTTGTGCGTGAAAACAAATCCTGCGCGAAAGGTATAATTATTGCATAAACAAGGTGTGAGGATTCCTTGCTGCGCGAATATAAATCCGCGCGAAAAGGTGTCAAAGTAGGCCTACTTAGTGCGCGAAAATTTATCTGCGCGAAAATAATTTACAGTAATAGAAGTGGTTAATTACCATCTTAGGTATACATGTAGTAGTATACAATGTGAATTCGTTCACCTAATCCTTTGCCCATATAGTTCAATCCAGTAATTAACAAAATACATTCTACATAGTGCATGATTGATAGTACGAAATGTTTAGCCGGATTTTTTTTTCTTTAATTGTTATTCAGGGTTGGTACAAAATGTTGCACGCTGACCCCAGATGGGTGGTTTTCGTTGTGTTTATTGAAGGAAGCTCACAGGAAATCCCCGTTTCATTCAATGACCTCTGAAAATTAACACGAAAGGAAATCTCAGTATATCATTTGTATAATGATATACAAGGTGAAATAGTCGGTTCAGATATTATGTACTCCTGGTACAAAAGACATCACGATACCACCCAACTAGTCTAAGCAAAATGTCCAAGAAATAAGACAACGTTTTACAGAGATGTCAATTAAGACAATGCTTTACAGAATATTATGCCCGATTGCGCTCTTGGCTTTATTTCAGATGATGTTTCATTCCATTCTCTTGTGAATATCATTATCTATGCTATTCTTGATTATGAAGGATTTCATGTAAGAGAATGTAACAGAATAAACCAAGGCGCCTATTGAACACATTCCTCGCGGGGAAAAGGCTACTGGGAACAGAAGCAGCATAAATCCAATTGGTATTACAAATCATAGAAGTGAAAACAAGATGGCAGACTAAAAAATAACCACAAAAAGGCTCATTATTAATAATTGACTTGGGCTGACGTAGATAGTTCTCCTCTTGCCTTCGTTATCAGTTAAGGAAGTTGAGAACTTGGAATCTTAATTAACTCAATTAAACCTCACGGTCATTTTTATATAGATTTGTATTCTTCCTCTGCCCCTTATTCTTCTAATCTTGACGAGGGAAGACACGCGTTTTGTACTAGTGAACGGTTATGACAGAACAACAGGGTCAGATTTTCAGAAAATGTACAATTGGCAGCTCTACACATTTAGTGAATTAGGCTAAATTAGGCTAAATTAGGCTGAAAAATGGTCAATACTAGGTAAATTTGAGTATATTTGGCATTGCATTGACTCTAGCTATCTGTTTGGTTAGGTTGAACTGCATTTTCAACTTTATTTTCGTCTGAAATTTGGGTTATTTGAGAGGATTGGCGAAGTTGAATTGTACATTTGCTGAAAATCTGACCCAACAACGCTTCCTCCGCGAGGGGAATGGTTCTAATTAATGACTTAGAACTGTCCTTAAATTGATTGGCACATAAAAGGCAAATGAGGGGATTCATTTAAAGAGTGCAGCTTTCATGTCGTGGGTATAGGAGATGATATCAGGGCAATAAATCAGCCTAGGTTTCATCTCGTGTTCTTTAGCACAATTAATATGCTCTTGCATAGTATGGCACTTATCATTTGACATACAGTCGGGAACAGTTATCCTCATATTCATTGGACAAAAAATGGTGAGTTGAGAAAATGGCACTAGCATTGGTGAAGGGTTTTAGCATTATTTCAAGCACCATGACATGATTATGTCGTTCATATATATCGTCGAATATTATGAATAAAAAACAATAGTGGTACCCTAGTTGATAAATTCTGATATCTATAGTAAAATATATTGCTTCTGCCCATATGTGTAAGAGCAGATGTTTTTTTGGAATAAAATCTTTAGTCAGCATTGGCTGAAAGTAGAGCAACACAACATATTGTTTGCAGAATAAATTATTTGATCAAATAAAACAATAGACAGCAATATACTATTGTATCATCAAGATCTGATTTACCCTTGACAAAGGTTGTCAGACATTTAGGCCAATTCAGCAACCTACAGGTGTGATTTCGTGTACGAAGCACTGTCACCATACTGAGTGTTCGTGATTAGTTGCCATTCTGTGCATTTCTTTTTTCTTTTACAACCACCCTATTTCATTTTATGATGTATTTGTGTGTGTGTAGCATGATAATATTATGGGTCAGATTTTCAGAAAATGTACAATTCGCATTCACCAATCCTCTCAAATAACCCACATTTAAGATAAAAATGAGCTTCAAAATGCAGTTTAACATAACAGAACTGATACTTTATATCAATGCGATACCAAATATACTCAGATATACCCGGTATTCCTCAATTTTCAGCCTAATTTAGGAGAACTTCCTAAATGTGTAGAGCTGCCAATTGTACATTTTCTGAAAATCTGACCCGTGTGTGTAGCATGATAGTATTATATAAACCCCGTGTCCGTTTGAAGATCTTGTTCAATATTATGTTGATACAATTGCAGAATGGTAAGCACAGCCTGTACTCCTGAGAAACGGGTCTTCTCTCGTTCTGGTCTCTTTTCTTGGAAGAGATCGATCCTCACCCTCGGCCATTTTGCTGTTAATTCATAATGAATCCGGCGGCCTGGTCTCACATCTTTGCACAGATCATTGTAACCCGATCGCCTTCGCCAACACCATCTTGCACCACTAATTAATATTAATTTTCAGGCGGACATGGAAGATGTGAATTGTCAGTGACATTGCCGTATGAATGCCTTTAAGCTATAATCAGGTCAGACAATGAACCTAGAATCACTGCATGGTGAAAGGGAGGGAGTGAGATGTGCGATAATGGGGGAGGATGGGTGGGTGTTTGATATGCGCTTGCCCTCAGGTAGAAGTTCGCCCTTCATTCCATTAGCCTTTGACCACAATATGCACGGGTACTACTAAACCCGGGTGTTGTCGGACATTCCTTCTATTATTCATCTAATAGGGGATTTGCATAGCCGCCATTTTGAATCTAGATTCGCATGGAATTGTGGGACTAATGGTACGGTATAAATAATAAAATTCTATAGAAAACATGCTCTCAAAATATTTGTTTCACTAACACTTGTTAAATATTACTTGGCTGATCAATAGGGGATTGCATAGCCGCCATTTTGAATCTTGATTCGCATTGGAATTGTGGGACTAATGGTATAGTGTAAATTTTATAGAAAACATGCCATGTTCAGCATGGATTATTTATCAATGCTCTAATGTCGATATCCATGTGTTGTACATGTTTCAGTAAAACCAGTCTTCATCTTTCCCATCATGCATTTCGTGAACATAGATCAGAGCCTCGATGGCAGGATAAAATTGAATAAAACCTTTAAAAAAAAATTCCAGTATCAATTGTCTTTTTTTTCTTCTCATAAATTGTCTTTTTATTTCATTATGTATCATGAAAGCATATAATATAATAACACTCATAACGAAGATTCATTCAGTTCGCGATCCAATAATAATTTATAAAATACGGGATCCACTCTAGGTCCAAACCTTTAAATCAGATAAGAATGGTATGTCAGCCTACTTCACTAATCGGTTTCCTGGCCTAGCTAGGACTCGGCGTTTTAATGGGAATACAATGACATTTCGCGGTCTCAATGGAACTATCATGGCACTTTACAGTTTGAGGCGAGAGGGTTTCCCTCCGTTTGAAGGGACTCTCTCATCTTTGGGCCTAGACTGTATCGTGCCATACGGTAAAGAGTAAAGCACACGGAGAAAACCCGCTTCCAGATCGTATCAATGACGGGAAACGAGAAGAACAACATTCTCTATACAAAATAAACGTCTTTTTCTTCTTCTCGTTCGCTCAAATGAATGTCTTTTTTAATTGGAAGACCTCACCCCGCATCACAATAAAATGCTGACACATCAATAGTGCACTCTCTGTGTGACAGTGTGTCAAATATATGGGTCAGATTTTCGGAAAATGTACAATTGACAGCTATACACATTTAGGAAATGCTGCTAAATTATGCTTAAAAATGATGACTACCGGGTATATCTGAATATATTGGGTATCGTGTTGATTTAAAGTATCAGTTTTGTTATGTTAAACTGCATTTTGAAGCACATTTCTGTATTAAATGAGGGTTATTTGAGAGGATTGGTGAAGGCAAATTGTACATTTTCTAAAAATCTGACCCATATATTCCAGGGGGATGCCAACAACGACATTTACATCATTAAGAATAATAATAGCTTTTAATTAGTGGACAATATCTATTACACAATAATCAAATTGGTGCCGAGTAAGAGGGATGGATTAGAGCAATCTGTTCGCATAATTGGCACTTGCCTTCCTGTGCGGGACGCCATCTTGATTCCCGTTTAATTGCAATAATACAGAGACTAATTAATTAAGATGTGCTAGAAAACAATTATATGTTCTCGGCTATTGTTTAAATCCGATGTGGGTAGATTCTTTATAGTTGCCGTAGCAAAGCTTGTCTTATATAAGCAATAGTCATGATTCTATATGTCAAATCAGCTTCTCATTCTATATGGGTCAGATTTTCGGAAAATGTGCAATTGGAAGCTCTACACATTTAGGAAATGCTGCTAAATTAGGCTGGAAAATGATGAATACCGGGTATATCTGAGTATATTTGGTATCGCATTGATTCAAAGTATCAGTTCTGTTATGTTAAACTGCATTTTGAAGCTCATTTTTGTCTTAAGTGTGGGTTATTTGAGAGGATTGGTGAAGTTGAATTGTATATTTTCTAAAAATCCGACCCATATATTAAATCAGCTTTTCATTCGGGGGAGAATGTCATTAAGGGGGAAGAAAAAATCTCTAGTAAGGCTACAATATTGTTATCCTTCTTTGCCATGACCCTTTGTCTTAAGCTGAATCGGGGATCTGTCAATTCTGACACGATGTATCATATTGAATCACTTTAAAACAATTCTCAGGCAGGTGGTCACAAAAGGCTTAGCCTGCTATACAATCCCACTAATTGATGTTTAATCATCTAATGTTATGATTGTCAATTAGTCCTTTGGTGGTAGAAAAGGAGAGCTCAGAGTGAGTGTGCATTGTGGTAGTAGGGACAGATTTTCAGAAAATGTACAATTCAACTTCACCAATCTTCTTAAATAACCCAAATTTCAGACGAAAATCAAGCTAAAAATACAATTCAACCTAACTAAACAGATTGCTATAATCAATGCAAAGCCGAATATACTCGAATTTACCTAGTATTGGCCAAATTGCAGCCTAATTTAGCAGAATTTACTTAATGTGTACAGCTGCCAATTGTACATTTTCTGAAAATTTGGCCCTAGTAGTAGTGCTGATCTGAACAAGGCCGGCATCGTCAGTGCAAGCATGAAATTGTTGAAAATCAGTGTAAAGGGGATTTGTATCCGAGGATTAAGGCCTGGCTACCGGTTGGGATTAAGGGATGGGTTTATTGTCTGATCCTATCTTTCCTGGTGTCTAGAAAATACTGTTTCAGCCTTATTATATGGAATACGATTCGAGAAAGATTTATTTTGAATATACATGGAATTCAAGGAGAAAAATCTGTCCCCCAAAGCATATTCTCACTGAACTCGTCAGCCCTAATTTCCATATAAATTAGGTGGATGGAACATGGGTCAGATTTTCAGAAAATGTACAATTCGCCTTCATCAATCCTCTCAAATAACCCACATTTAAGACAAAAATGAGCTTCAAAATGCAGTTTAACATAGCAAAAAAAGATACCTTAAATCAATGCGATACCAACCATACTCAGCTATACCCGGTATTCTTAATTTTTCAGCCTAATTTAGGAGAATTTCCTAAATGTGTAGAGCTGCCTATTGTACATTTTCTGAAAATCTGACCCACATAAGCTCTGTACGTGGACTGTGATGCGTCATTCATACAACATGGGAGAATAGAGAGAGCTTCGTGTGTGGGTGAAATCGCCTGAAAATGTACAATTTGCCTTCACCAATCCTTTCAAATAACCCGAATTTAAGACAAAAATATGATTCAAAACTCAGTTCAACCTAACCAAACAGATTGCTAGATTCAATGCAATGCCGACTATACTCGAATTTACCTAGTATTGACCCAATTGCAGTCTAATTTAGCAGAATTTACTAAATGTATACAGCTGCCAATTGTGCATTTTCTGAAAATCTGACCCATGTACATTTTGAGTCCATATTAGAAATAACTAATAAGGGAGAAGAATCGCCCAATCTACAACAGACACATGCATATAGGGCAATGTTATAGTAACATTTCGGGATTTTGTAAAGACCCAGAAATATTCCAAAACTATTTTATTGTTTTAAACGTCGTACAAATACGTGTATTTTTCTTTGTTTGGACAACAAAGTTCTGATATCCATAAACGTTACAAGTATAATTATATGGAAACTTATTCATGAATAAAGGTAGAATTAACCGTTCGAGATTTTGATTTTAATTTTGATAATAATTGTATACACTCAATACAAGAGGTTAATGACATATCCACACCTACATGGTTGTTTGAATAAACATTGTTTCTACCAAGTATAATGTGCTATTTATGTTATTTCAAGACAATAACTATTGATGATACACATGGGGAGCTTGACTTGATTTGAATGAAGATATTCAATGCATATGGGTCAGATTTTCAGAAAATGTACAATTGGCAGCTCTACAAATTTGGTAACTTCTGTTAAATTAGACAGAAAAATTATAAATAATGGGTATATCAGAATATCTTTGGCATTGTGGTGATTGAAAATATCTCTTTCATTGTGTTAAACTGCATTTTTCACTTAAATGTGGGTTATTTGAGAGGATTGGTTGAGGCGAATTGTACATTTTCTGAGAATCTGACCCATATACATATATATGTTGACAATTATTGTTCGAATTCAGTAAAAAAACAAAACAACCAACAATACATGATGTACTCCCAACTTATTCTTATATTCTACCCACGATTATACGATTAACCTTACAATCCTTTCTGTACGACTTTCACGCATGTATTACCAAATGAATCAGTGAGACATTTATAACTAACGGCAATTGCAAAACCATCTGTCCCAGATTAACACCGTGACCTATTTAATTACCCTAAATCTTCTCAGACACAGCTGACGTTTTATGTGCCCCAAATACATGTGCCCGTAAAACCACTCTTCCTACCCCCACCCCCGCCCGACCCCCGCCCGACCCCCTACCCCTTTATACCCCCTACACACGTTGGTGCGGCTGCACTCCCCCTACTTAACCTGCCACACACACACTCCCCCCTCCCCCCCCCCCCTCCCTCCCTCCCCCCCTCCCTCCCTCCCCCCTCCCTCCCTCCCCCCCCCAACATACACCTCATCTTAACACACATTGCCACTCTCACAAACCGATCTATACACCTGTGCTGTGCATGGTGACTCAGTCAACATGGACCAACCCAGCCCAACTAACATATAATGGGTCAGATCTTCACAAAATGTACAATTGGCAGCTGTTACATATTTAGTAAATTCTGCTAAATAAGGCGGCAATTTGGCCAATACTAGGTAAATTCGAGTATATTTGGCATTGCAGTGAATCTAGCAATCTATTGGGTTAGGTTGAACTGTCTTTTGAACTTCATTTTCGTCTGAAATTTGGGTTTTTTGAGGAGTTTGGTGAAGGTGAATTGTACATTTTCTGGTGACTTCACCCCTATACCAAAACACACACACTCGGTCTCGCGTTCTTACGAGTAGTGTATAAAAAGAGGGATTTGTGCCTGGTATGGCCAAACGCAATTGTCGTGTAACAATGCATTCAATCAAAAAGCTAATTTCCACGCTTCAGTGCATCTCCAGATTTGGCACACCTGGGCAAGGCTGCCAGGCCTGCACGGGCTATAATTTTCACGACAGTTTTTTTTCAGGGTCCAATGGTTTTTGGCGTTATTCCAAATGGCAAGATTCGTTTGTGCGACCATATTCCACCGCGGTAAATATCAATTATCATTTCGGTAAAAATATTCTGGCAGTAACGTATGATTTTCCTCAACTGACATTTCACCAATCAATGAATACATATGAAAAGCATAACAGTGTTTTCTACGCTCGTTTAACTGCGTTCAATCACCGAATCCGATTTACATAATAATTATTGTTCGATAGTGCACAGCATTAGGGAACTCTGTCCCACATGATTTCTTAATACATAGTTACCTGTATGATACATGTATGAGAGCTTTAATATGACACAAATAAACAAAACACTCTCATTTTAGATTTAGAAAATATTTTACTCAGGTCTACTACATTTCCACACGTACAAGCATGAATTTTCTCAGGACAGCCTGATTTAAATAATAGAAAAAGGTTTTGATCTTATACATTCACTCTGTTTAGGACAGTACTATTATAATTACATTGACATGTTAACATGCAAGAAAGAATTTTAAAAATGTTCGTATCAAATCATTTTGCAATTCTCACTAAATTATTCAATTGTAAAATAGCATAAGCATCCAGAAACTAAAGGTCCAAACCCTCAGATCAGATAAGAATGGTATGTCAGCCAACTTCGCTAATCAGTATTCCTGCCTAGAACTCGGGTGTTTTAATGGGAATATAATGACATTTTGCGGCCTTAATGGAATTATAATGGCACTTTGCGGTTTGAGGCGAGAGGCTCTCCCTTCGTTTGAAGGGACCCTCTCAACTTTGGGCCTAGACTGTTAACACAATCTATATCAGCCATAATAATTTTTTTTGATGAAAGAAAGTACAAATGATTGTTTACACATATCATTATTCAATGATAAGGAAATAAATACTTGGGTCAGATTTTCAGAAGATGTACAATTAGCAGCTCTACATTTAGTAGTTTCTGCTAAATTCTGCTAAAAATATGATCAATTTTGGGTATATCTGAGTATATTTGGTATCGCATTGATTCAAAGTATCAGTTCTGTTAAGTTAAACAGCATTTTGAAGCTCATTTCTGTCTTAAATGTGGGTTATTTGAGAGGATTGGTGGGGGCAAATTGTGCATTTTGTGAAAATCTGTCCCACTTACAGTATGCAATGCATGGGAACCAATGCATATTGTACGTATTGATTTCGCGTGGGTCAATCATTCATAGACTTTGGTGCGTGTGAGCGAATAATTGGTTCTGGTGTTTGAATATAGTATAAATGCTGAACACTGATTGTGAAAAACGGGCATGTTTAGTGGTAAAATACTACTTCTTTCAGTAGAATTAATGGTTGTATATGGACCGATATTGGGTCAGATTTCTAGAAAATGTACAATTTGCCTTCACCAATCCTCTCAAATAACCCAAATTTAAGACAGAAATGAGCTTCAAAATGCAGTTTAACATAACAGAACAGATCCTTTGAATCAAAGCGATACCAACTCAGATATACCCTAAATTTATCATTTTTTTAGCAGAATTTAGCCGAAATTACTAAATATAGATAGAGAGAATGGGTCGAGCCGGCAATAATCAAAAATTTATTGGACGAGATTCGTCCACATAAGCACGACGTCAGTAGGCTACAACGGTGAGCTGTCAGGACTGTGTGATCATGCAGTATTTACTTACTGACTTTGTTGAATTAAAACGTTCATATCGTAGCCATTTCTTGAGCTACAATAATAAACCTTACATCATTTGATAGAGAATTTAATTCTCTATTTAATGGTGTGGTGTTTATTATGTATTTTTATAATCACAGGTGGATTACCGATCGCGGGGAAGTCCGCGGAGACAGCGGAAGTGCTGAGTCAGAGCTATTTTTAGACAACTACATGTTTATAGGACGCGTCCTATATGAATATTTTTATAGCACCCCACTTATAGCACCTCTCATATAGCATGCGCGTATAATAAAGCTGCCAATTGTACATTTTCTGAAAATCTGACCCATATATACGGTCTAATTTCTGCTGCCTACACGATTGTTTTGATTGTAGCGAGATGTAGATCTGTGGCAGCAGTACCTACCAATTTGTACCATATCCCTTATATAGAGAGAATGTAACTCGGTGTTAGTCATTGAATATTTTTTGGAGGAGATTGCGTAGTTCCATTCACTATTTATTACATGCCCCTAGCATAGACAGATATTGATATATTAACCTTTGTTTTTGGTTTTGAATCGTCATAAACTTTTTAAAAGTTTTAAAAGCTCTGGTGTTTTCTATTATAACTTCGAAAAAAATGAATTGATGTTAAAAGGACTTGCGGCCTCTGTGGTTAACCACACTTGCATAAAAATAATGGACACGTTTTTATTACCGAGATACATGCATATTTCTGTGGTTAACCATACTACACTCTATTGCGCGTCCTGTAGGCAGCGGCTTTCCATAGAGTTAACCATAGCGGGCTTTGATGTTTACTGCCTACAGGACACGTATAGAGTGTAGCATAACAATAATGGATCGGATACGTTTTTATTGCCGAGATACATGACAAATATATTATATCAGGGTTCAAACATAAGTTTATAATTTTTTTTATCCAATTCAGGCCAAGACATTTAACAAACAATATTCAAATGTAAAAACGTATTGTCCACCATGGACGTGCTTCATACGGTTCCTATACAAGAAAAAACATACCTCATAAGGAGATCTATATAATAAGTACAAAGTTATATTTCTTGCCTTATAAGTCAGATACAAAACATTCATGTTTAGGAATTAAATAAGAAACAGAAGCAAACGATCATTTCTCATAAGAAAACGGAGGACCAACCCTCTTGTTCTAAATTTCCAAAACAGAGCCTATCTAAAAATATAAATGCGAAGAGATGTTTTGAAAACAATAATACTCATGGAAAAGTGCCATATGTAATTTATGACATTAATGGTTCAGAAAACACGATTGACAATGGCCGCAAGCTACTATGAAAGCTTGCTCCGGAGAACGCTTTATTGTACATCACATTACATGGGTCAGATTTTCAGAAAATGTACAATTCACCTTCACCAATCCTCTCAAACAACCCACATTAAAGACAAAATTCAGCTTCAAAATGCAGTTCAACATAACACAACTGATACTTTAAATCAATGCGATACCAAATATACTCAGATATACCCGGTATTCCTCAATTTTCCGCCTAATTTAGGAGAATTTACTCAATGTGTAGAGCAGCCAATTGTCCATTTTCTGAAAATCGGACCCTTCATATACGGTTATATATGTTCTGCTACCTACACACGAGTGTCATGTTTTGATTGTAGAGAGATGTCGATGTGTGGCAGCAGTACCTAGGGGCTGCCTATCCAGGTGTCACAGGTATAACCTTGTTCAGGTGACTGCTCTAAAACCACACAAGGTGCGCCAAGGTTATTATCACAGCTGCCCTTTATTTAAAGCGGATAAGTCAGGCTTAATTTGATACTGACGCAAAAGCCTGCGAGGTACACGAGTGAGAGTCGGGTTCATATCACTAAGTGGGTCAGATTTGCAGAAAATGCACAATTGGCAGCTGTACAAATTTGGTAACTTCTGTTAAATTAGACAGAATAATGGGTATATCAGAGTATCTTTGCATTGTGTTGATTGAAAATATCTCTTTCATTGTGTTAAACTGGATTTTGAACGTCACTTTTTACTTAAATTTGGGTTATTTGAGAGGATTGGTGAAGGTGAATTGTACGTTTTCTGAAAATCTGACCCATGTGCTGCCAATGGGCAAAGTGCACTGCTGCTTAATATATGGTAATAGCCCGTTGGAATTATTTTTGGATTGGGTAAGACTAGATATATTATCTCAAATTGATGTAGTTCATATGCAAATTAGGGGAGATAACTCCAAAACTACATTTTTATATATGGAAATGGTTTAAATTGGGTCTGATAGGGATTTTAGATAAAAAAAACATTTCCCGTCATCCAAATCACAACATGCAATAAATGAACCAGTGAGAAATCGCTGATAGCTTGGGAAATCAACGTGGTCTGTTGTACCAAGAAAATAATTATTGGAAATCTTTTTCTCTCTAACCCGTACGTGCAGAAGGTTAGTGAGTCCTACTAAGCATTTTGAAATAAAGAATAAAAAAATTATGTAAATTGGTCATGCCTTCTATTTACATTTTTCTCGGTATCTTGTTTCACTAGTGTGCGTACTTAGATATAAGTACTGTAAACGTATTTATTTCGCGCAGATCAATTTTCGCGCACTAAGTACTTTGACACCTTTTCGCGCAGATTTAAATTGGCGCAGCAACGAAGTCTCCCACCATGTTTCTGCAATAAGTATACCTTTCGCGCAAGATTTGTTTTCACGCACAAAAGTGGGTGCACTGAAATAGCGAAATATAAATACTGCGCAAACATTAATTACATTTACTAAATATACACACATCGGTAATATCCAAATGAAGACAATTATTCTGTCACTGCTCAAATGTCATTCTGCCTACGCCTACGACTCTGCCAACATTCCAATTAACCCTACACATAGCGAATATAATAATACCACCGATTTGACCATTGTCAACGCCATTTATCCATAAAGACCCTGGGAAATGGGGATTTTGTTAAATCAATTGACAAATTATGATATTTTCACTAAATCTTAATGGGTCAATAGACTATTTCGTTGGGAATAGTTCCAAAAGCCCCAAGGGATTATGTACCAAGATTGATGTGCTTCAGTGAAGATTGAGAAATAAAGTCATAAATGGGAAATGATTTTTTTTTTCAAATATCGCGTTGATGCAGGGCAGTGGGCGTTGACTTCAGCCGTTTGCAGAAGGTTTCATACAACCACTTATGGGTCAGATCTTCAGAAAATGTACAATTGGCCGATCTACACATTTAGTAAATTCTGCTAAATTAGGCTGAAAAATGGTCAAAACTGGGTATATCTGAGTATATTTGGTATTGCCTTGATTCAAACAATTCGTTCTGTATATATTGAACTGAATTTTGAAGCTCATTTTTGTTTTAGATTTTGATTATTTTAGAGGATTGGGGAAGGAGAATTGTACATTTTCAGGCGATTTCAGCCATATACAGTCTAGGTCCAAACCCTCAGATCAGATAAGAATGATATGTCAGTGATTGGACCCCTACTTCGCTAATCGGTATCCTCGCCTAGGACTCAACGTAAATAGGACTATAATGACATTTTGTCCTCTTAATGTTATTATAATGGCACTTTGCGATTTGAGGCGAGAGGCTTTCCCTCCGTTTGAAGGTACTCTCTCAACTTTGGGCCTAGAGTGTATAATGATTATGTGTATCTTCTGCCAAAGTTCTATGATATCTTTAGTAGTCAGCACGATCAAAATCTCGAAGCACGGGCCTGCTTTGTGAGCACGTATTCTACACTCTAAACGTGTCTTGTAGGCAGCGGCGTGCCATAGAGTTAACCATAGCGGACTTTGGTGTTTACTGCATACAGGACGCGTATAGAGTGTAGGGAGGTTATTGGTTGTGTTGATGGAGGTGTCACCCACCTGACCAAGTCATGAACGGACCATCCTCTGTCCAACGCCAGAGGTCCTTTCATGTCCCTTCACAAACGCCTTACTTCCAGAGACATATATCCATGTGTTCTGGTGTAGAAACATATAGGGACATATAACGTTCCGAGTTCGTTTCTGAGTTTGTTGTCGTGTAATAAGGAATTCCATTTTCTTGCCAATGGAGATATATTCATATGACAGGAATATTTCTGCATTTTTACTTATATGATCATTAATTGAATTAAAGCAAAATTTCAAACGTATTAATGAATAATTTTTTTTCTTTGTGTGATTTTTAAAACGGTATATCAACACTAAATTATGACAAAAACCCATAAAACCCCAAACCCCATTATACAGTATAGGTCCAAACCCTCAGATCAGTTAAGAATGGCATGTCAGTGATTGGACCCCTATTCACTAATATATATATATAACAACTTTTATTCAGTATTACAGCTTATATTCATTTGTCATTTCAATCCTATCACTGAATTGGAAGCCATCCTCTGCGTGGCAAATCTACCGTACATTCCAAAACTAATTACATAATTCCTAAATTGTCTGTGTCCATTACAAAGTTCTTTATTTATAAATATCTTGATTTTCAAGAACAATGGCTTTCGTGGCCTAGGACTAGGCGTTTAATGGGAATATAATGATATTTTCCGGTCTTAATGGAATTATAATGGCTCTTTGCGGTTTGAGGCGAGAGGTTTTCCGTTCGTTTGAAGGGACTCTCTCAACTCCTAGGCCTAGACTGTATATCAGATGCCCTTATTGTTTCCAAACTTCCCACCCTGGAATAAACAAAACTAGTTAGGTAATAGGTAATATGGGTTGCTCTATTTGTTTACCCACTTTGCATGTAACGACATCACCACCGCACGATGGAATTGTAACGTGTATGAAGGGAATAAAAAGATTACCAGTAGAAATATGCGCCGAAGGGTCAGACTTTCAGAAAATGTACAATTGGCAGCTCTACACATATGATAAATTCTGCAAAATTAGGCTGCAATTTGGTCAATACTAGGTAAATTCGAGTATATTCAGCATTGCATTGATACTAGCAATCTGTTTGGTTAGGTTGAACTGTATTTTGAACTTTATTTTCGTCTGAAATTTGGGTTATTTGAGAGGATTGGTGACGGCGAATTGTACATTTTCTGAAAATCTGACGCAGGTATAGATAGACCCAGTGGCAACCCTTCTCCTGCTGGGGGCTGCTTCTAAATGACCCAGTTTGTATTGACGCTGAGCCTCTAAGTACTTATCGATCAGGAGCAGGGATAAATACACGCACAAGACACAAAGGGGTCTTATCATATATTGATCCGTCCCTTAATAAGGCTCTCCTACGTTCTGGTGTAGTCCCTCCAGTGTGTCTATGCTCCTAAGGTGACATCTCCTCCAGGGCTGGACGGGACGCCTCCCGTCTAGTGTGTACGGGTCAGATTTTCAGAAAATGCACAATTCAACTTCACCAATCTTCACAAATATTCCAAATTTTAGATGAAAATAAAGTTTGAAATACAGTTCAACCTAACCAAACAGGTTGCTAGAATCAATGCAATGCTGAATATACTCGAATTTACCTAGTATTGACCAAATTGTGGCCTAATTTAGCAGAATTTACTGAATGTGTACAGCTGCGAATTGTATATTTTCTGAAAATCTGACCCGTGTACACTGGCATAGACGGGTGAAATGTCCAGAAAATGCACAATTCACATTTTTAGAAACCCTCCCAAATAACCCGAATTTAATACAAAAATGGGGCTCAAAACCGAATTCAATATAACCAAACACATCCTTTGAATCAACTCAATACCAAATATACTCAGATACAGCTAGTATTTATCAATTTTTAGTCGAATTTATCAGAATTTCATAAATGTGTAGAGCTGGCGATTGTGCATTTTCTGGTGACCTGGCCCAGACTATGGTCGGCAATGTCAGAGCTCATGCGCTAAAATGTGTAAAACGCGCGTTCTAAAAGCGTTTCTCGGGTCAGTCTTTTAGAAAATGCACAATCTACATTTCTACGCATCTCTCAAATTCGGCTGAAATAGAGTGAAAAATGATAAACACTGAGTATATCTGAGTGTATTATGTATTGTATTCATTCAATAGATCTTTCTGGTTATGTTAAACTGTATTTTGAACCTGATTTTCGTCTTGAATTTGGGTTATTTGAGGGGATTGGTGAAGTTGAATTGTACATTTTCTGAAAACTTGACCCTCTTATACATGGACGTGGACAGGGAAGGTTTGTAAGCAGGATTGACCTTCCATGACCCCTACTGAACAGCTTAAATGCGAAAGAAGCTTGTTGTTTGTAACTTTTAAGAAATGTGGCGGTGTTTTTAATGGAAGGTGGCTCAAATGACGTCACAACTTGGACGTCGTCTCTTCATGAAGGAAGACGTATTTGTGCCCAGGAATATGTGGGTCAGATTTTCAGAAAATGTACAATTGGCAGCTCTACAAATTTGGTAACTTCTGCTAAATTAGACAGAAAAATTATAAATAATGGGTATATCAGAGTATCTTTGGCATTGTGTTGATTGAAAATATCTCTTTCATTGTGTTAAACTGGATTTTGAACGTCACTTTTCATTTAAATTTTGCTTATTTGAGAGGATTGGTGAAGGAGAATTGTACATTTTCTGAAAATCGGACCCATGTACCGTCTCTCCGCCCTCCCTCCCTTTTTCTTTTCTTTGTCTTTTTTTTTACTTTTGGAGTTACATTATCACCATCAATTGTTTTTCCATCCCGACTCAAGACAATATAATAGAGTGAAACCCATTTGTTTGTGTTTCCGGGGTCAGATCTTCAGAAAATGTACAATTGCCAGATCTACATATTTAGTCAATTCTGCTAAATTAGACTGAAAAATGGTCAAAACTACGTATATCTGAGTATATTTGATATTGCCTTGATTCAAACAATTTGTTTGGTTAGGTTGAGCTGAATATGAACCTGATTTTTGTATTCAATTTTGGTTGTTTGAGAGGGGAGAATTTTACATTTTGTGAATATTTATCCCCCCACCCCCACCCCCGCAGTGCTAAGTTTATGATTTTTCATTTCTGGTCCACACATTGGTGCAATTGCGCGCCTCGATTACGCTAATTCGCTCACTGCCGCCATGACACTTACGAGCCCTATTGTAATGAATTTGGGCCGCGCAACGTCTAGTTTCTCCACCAGAGGGCAGACCCAGACCCCTGACCTTGTCTTCCCTTCCACTTTGAAAGCCTACCCGACTTGGTCATCTATCGAATCACCACTAAGTAAATAACAGCCGCGCTGTCGAGTTATTTGTTTCCCTTTGAACAAACGACCTGGTATTTCACCGGCGGGGTCGGTCAGTTTCTGGAACTTTTTCCCTGTGACCACAAAGAGTAGCCCCTAACGCGACTACGCACACACAGCAGACAAAAGCCATGCTAATTCCTCCATCTAATGGGTCAGATTTTAAGAAAATGTACAATTCGCCTTCACCAATCCTCTCAAATAATGCACATTTAAGACAGAAATGAGCTTCAAAATGCTGTTTAACATAACAGAACTGATACTTTAAATCAATGCCATACCAAATATACCCAGATATACCCAAAATGTATCATTTTTTAGCAGAATTTAGCTGAAATTACTAAATATGTAGAGCTGCCAATTGTACATTTTCCGAAAATCTGACCCAATGTCGAACGATTAAAAGCCAATCCAGTAGGTGAGATGGGATGGGATAGGTTGTGGGGGTGAGGAGCGTCCTCAGCAAAAGGGATCTAGATATTTTCATTCTCTTACCGCGATACCAAGTTCTTTCCAAAAGCATATATCCTATTTCAACAATGGCAATCCCCCTGATAAAATACCCGTCTATCTTTGGGCTGCAGATGACTTATCCTCCCAAGACTGATTCCGCATGATTCCCTAACAAAACATGATCAACTTCTATAGCTATCGATCCGGGAAAGGGAGCTGAGGCAGACGCCATTGTGTTTCGCTCCTCCGAGACGAGCGGGGCTCAAACTTGGGGCGACAATCCCTAACGCGATCTAAATAACTACACTTTGTCGTCGGAACAACTAATGTTATCAATTGCGAGTAAAAGCGTGGCATGGTCCGGCCCCAGATGGGTAGGGACAACTTCTATTGGACTGCCACAAACTGTAAGCTTTCCCGATATCATCGTTTTGACATAACTCGCCTACAATACGCGCCCGCTTTTCTTATACGGGCGCCATAAGTCCTTTCAGTCGCTGCCCGGCTCTGCCTCAGTTTTTCGGAGGACACCTCCGAACGGCGACGTGACGTGACATGACGTGACGTCACTGCGTCGTGGTCGGCGCTATAAAACTCTCCGCGGAGTGATACGTCCCTACACAGAGCGCAGAAGGGTCTGGTTTTCAGAAAATGTACAATTGGCCTTCACCAATCCTCTCAAATAACCCCCATTTAAGACAAAAATGAGCTTCAAAATGCCGTTTACCATAACAGAACTGATAACAGAACTGATAAAGTTAAATCAATGCGATACCAAATATACTCAGATATACCCGGTATTGATCATTTTTTTGCAGAATTTAGCAGAAATTACTAAATATGTTGAGCTGCCAATTGTACATTTTCCGAAAATCTGACCCGGAAACACACACAGAGGGACCACAATGACAAAAACGTCGCTATCAGTCGCCGGCAGACTCGCAACGGGCGAAGATTCAAACTGCGATAGTATTGCACGACAAATGACAGAATTGGACTGAGCCCGGGCAGCAGGCACCCCATCCCCTCAACAAACCCTGTCAATATGTCAAGTACTTTTATTATTATTCCATCAGACCAAGGCGTTTTCTAAGCACCCGAATGAGAGGAGTATAATGCCCTATTTCTCCTCGTCAAGAAACGCTTGTGATTATCTGTGTACATCTGTTGGGACAGCGGCGACAACATCACAATATAAGCCGACTCTCCTCTCCCTCGCACCCCGCCAAACAGCCAATAATCACCAACAACAGTATTTTGTCTCTCTTATAATTAACTTCCATTCATAAGATGGCGTCATGGAAAATAAACAATTCCAAAGGGAAGTGGGCGATGTTTTTGAATGCTCGTTGTTTCCCGCTATCTGCCTCGGCATATTCCTTGGTGGATTTGTCCAGGCACGAAATTCAATGAGTTGCGCATGCGCGTGAGCTATTGACTTTCCTCTAAAGAATTGTATTTGTTCGTGGAATATGTTGATACATCAATTTTATCTGATGAATTTTTAACATAGCCTTGATTAAAGTAGTGATACATTGTTTTAATTACATTTTTAAGCGGTTTGTTACCGTCGGGGCTGAGGCAATGTATCCCTTACAAACCATTGAATCTTCGGCCATCTAACGATCGAGGAGGTTTTTCTTCCCAATTTTATGAATCTATTATCATCTGAGAACATGTCAGTTCAGTGTAGAAAGGCATAACAAGCTTTTATTGCCTGGTGGGTTTTGCAGCACACGAGTTCTGTAATCAGTGATGCAACGAAATTGTTTTATTACGTTCCCCGATTCTCACGATCTTGTTGGCATGCATGGGGTTCGTGGTATGCCACCATACTTCCAACATTGTGTTTCATTAAATATTGTGGTTTAATGAAAAACTTAATGCAATGTGTGTAAAGTTGGCGCACATTTTAAAGTTTTAATTTCAAGACTGTGCCCAGCCTTCATCAGTAGGAATTTATACATTTTAACACCAATTATACTATATGGTTCAGATTTTCATAAAATGTACCATTAGCCGGTCTAATTATTTAGTAATTTCTCCTAAATTCTGCTAAAAAAATTATTAATTTTGGGTATATCTGAGTATATTTGGTATGGGCATTGATTTAAAGTATCAGTTCTGTTATGTTAAACTGCATTTTGAAGCTCATTTCTGTCTTAAATGTGGGTTATTTGAGAGGATTGGTGAAGGCGGATTGTACATTTTCTGAAAATCTGACCCATTAGATACTTGACAGACAGACTAATAATGACAGAGAAGATTGGATACAACTGATAAACAACGATAATCAGATACAGTCACTTCGGCCACTTCCAGACTGTTAAAGAAAGCTATTGCTGACCTCTCTGTCAGAACTTTGGGGCTATTGAAGACGAGTTGTAGATTTAAACAGATGTATAACTATCCCTCCCCCGTCCACCCCACACCACAAAAACAAAGACAAAAGTTGATAACAATCGTCACATGGTCATGCCGTCAACATTGGAGTGAAAACAAACTGGAATATCTCATAATGGACTTATAACCATTACATCCGAGATTCGTCATTTTATTCAATTTGTCCAATCCATGTTCATAACTTGTATCCAACACACATATATTTCATCTATTCCTTGAGGTGTTAAATTCAATCATTATTATACGATGTGATAAATTCATTTTAATGAAGAAATCCCAGTATATAGGCCTACATGTACTATCAAAATTATAATTCGCCATCTCAAGAGTAAGGATGTTAAACTCCACTCCCTCAGACTCTAATGATAATTCTATTTATAAGACAAGTTGAGTGCAATCACACACACACATGGGTCAGATTTTCAGAACATGTACAATTGGCAGCTGTACACTTTTAGTAAATTGTGCTAAATTAGGCTGCAATTTGGTCAATACTAGGTAAATTCGCGTATATCTGGCATTGCATTGATTCTAGCAATCTGTTTGGTTAGGTATAACTCTGTTTTGAACTTTATTTTCGTCTGAAATTTGGGTTATTTGAGAGAATTGGTGAAGCTGAATTGTACATTTTCTGAAAATCTGACCCACACACCCTTCTTCGCCTCCATGTTGGTAATGGAGGCTAGAGCAGGCCCCAGTGACGGTAGCACCAGGAGGAAGCAAACTCGCCCATATTTACTGAAGAGAACGAAAATATTGGTCTCCATATCAGAGTAACCCGATCTCTTCTACAATTAAACTGAAGGTTGGGCCAACCTCTTAAATTACAGCCAGAATGTATCCCCAATTCTCAAATGCATTAATCAGGAAATAGACGCAATGTCAAACACCGGAGCCGATATTCCGGCAATCGTTCTCCTCATTTCACGGAACTGAATTTTCAATAAAAGCTATTGGAAAGACAGGGAATGAAGAATTTGGGAACTCCAATGAATATCATTAACCCTCTGGCAAAATCGCAATGATCCCGTTTGATTAAACGATTATAATGCGATAGGGGAAACTGCTCAATGAGAGACGAATGTGCTTTATTTATTTCGCAGATTTCATTCATACTCCGACACTATTTGGGTCAGATTTTCAGGAAATTTACAATTGGCAGCGGTACACATTTAGTAAATTCTGCTAAATTAGGCTGCAATTTGGTTAATACTAGGTAAATTTGATAATATTTGGCATTGCATTGGTTCTAGCAATCTGTTTGGTTGGGTTGAACTGTATTTTGAACTTTATTTTTGTCCGAAAATTGGGTTATTTGAGAGAATTCATGAAGGTGAATTGTACATTTTCCGAAAACTTGACCCTTTTGCATCTTAGTTTGCATTCAGTTCTGTACTTGTCACCCAACTTCATTTTACATCCTTGTCATGGATTCAGATTAAAAAGATTAAAAGATACTGCTTCCTCTAACTGAGTGATTTTAGACCCTGCCCCCACACAGCCGATTTACCTCCCGATTGGCACCCGATTTGGGTCTCCTGCTGAATCCTATGATCTCATTTCAAATCCTGGTTTATGTTTTTGAAATAACATAAACCAGGATTGAAAATGAGATCATAGGATTCATCGGAAGACCCAGATCGGGGGGAAGACCCAAATCGGGAGGCAAATCGGCTGGGTGTGGGCAGGGTTTAAGTTAATTCCTGGCAGCAGTGGCAGTGGATAACTTGATCTCTGCCTGCTTTTGAATGTATCCCTCTCTCTCCTCAGTGAACTTGCGGGGAAAACCAAGCGCGGCTTATTTTGAGATAAGGGAATCAGTCTTTTTACATCTATCCCCCGATGGAGTCTTTAATTAACTTGGCATGCTCGAGATGAACATTGGTCATGGGGTGTTTTATTAAAACGCCAATCATTGTGAAATTAGGTGTGTACAATCCTAGCTACAATTTCTCTCCTAACTACATCTAGCTGAAATCCTATGCAAACTTTGTGACATTCTAGATAGAATCATGCCTCGCTGGATGATTTCCTTGCTGTTTTAATTTGCTCTTCTAAACTTTTTATTGCTACATTCAAGGTTCCGATAATCCCCAATCTCCTTGACATTAATCAATTCTTATTTCATATTATTGTTGTAATTATTGGCCGTGTAAATATAATATAGATTTAGTTACTGGTAGTTTTATGTATTGAAATGTCACAGGCTGGTGTACATAAATATCAACGGGCACTAATCTTGACTGCAACCAAAACAAATAAAGAAGATTTAAAATGTCAAGGACGAGGGAATATCAATAGCTCAGATCAATACATGATTAACACGATGCAGTCAGGTCCAGACGGCCACATTCCTCGATTCTACATCCAGCGATAAGCTTAACCACAAGGCTAAGACTAAGGCTAAAAGTGTTAATGACCCCTAAAACTTAGGGATCCAAAACTGCCTTCTGAACCTGACTGGATGTACATGGACTTATGGAATCCCTCGTCCCTTAGCAAGGCTCCTGGGTCAGATTTTCAGAAAATGTACAATTCGTCTTCACCAATCCTATCAAATAATGCAAATTTAAGACAAAAACGACTTTAAAAATGTAGTTCAACCTAACCAGACAGATTGCCAGAATCAATGCAATGCCGAACATACTCGAATTTACCTATAGTATTGACCAAGTTGCAGCCTAATTCACCAGAATTTACTTAATGTGTACAGCTGCCAATTGTATATTTTCAGACAAATCTGACCCTCCTATAGATTTGTGGTGGTTAAAAATGCCTTATTAACACTGCTTTAAAACCATCTGGAGTTGGGATGAAAACAAACGCCTCCCCTGCCTTTTGAAAGGTTCCCTAAACCGCTACTACTCCAGCCGAGTTTCCCTATACACATACTTGAGTAGCTCAGCCTTATTGATTAACTGCTCTCCTTCTGCTCGACTACATTTTGTGGCGTGCCTCCACAAGATATGTTTGTCCGAAGTCGCGGCCATGAGCTAATGGGGAAATGTGCGGCTCCCTCACTTTTTCCACTCCATTCACACTCTTGACTCTTCGTGAATATTGATTCAAATTGCTATCAATGCTGCTGTCGATTGAAGTGGGGTAAAATATTATGGGAGAAGGTAAACGACGAGTGTGTGTCTATAGGCCCGTCTTCTTCTTTCATTTGCCAAGTTAAAAAATGTATATATATCCT
Organism: Sthenelais limicola; assembly: GCA_942159475.1. NCBI lineage: Eukaryota > Metazoa > Annelida > Polychaeta > Phyllodocida > Sigalionidae > Sthenelais > Sthenelais limicola. The sequence continues at coordinate 106,625,137 of OW804098.1, forward strand.
ACTACTACTCTCTTCTTGATTAAAACTCAAGACACACTACTTCTTTATTCGGATGTTATCTGCATGTCTGCAAATATACAATTGTGCTTGTTTGAAGGTGTTGTTTTTACTTGTGTAATAATCTTGGCAATTCATTCAGAAATAATTACAAACACAGTGTGTGCTTAGTGTTCCCGAGCAACTCAAGGTCTATTTCCTCAGGGCTCAGTATATATGGGTCAGATTTGCAGAAAATGTACAATTCTCCTTCACCAATCCTCTCAAATAACCCACATTTAAGACAAAAATGAGCTTCAAAATGCAGTTTAACATAACAGAACTGATACTTTAAATCAATGCGATACCAAATATACTCAGATATACCCGTGGTATTCATCATCTTCCAGCCTAATTTAGCAGAATTTCCTAAATGTGTAAAGCTGCCAATTGTCCATTTTCTGATAATTTGACCCATTTGCGGTTGGTGTTGCAGCTAGTAAACAAATATGTGTCACGGCATATTGCTGCTCATCATCTTCTTGATTAATGAACTGTATGGGGGTATTATTTATCACCTGATATTGAAGTAGCAACGCTTTCAGGCTAAAGTCTTGCATGACGAGGACGTTCTATCAAATTACACAATTATAATTATGTATTTAGCCTAGAGCAGGCCAGTAGATACAGAAGCACCAAACCCCGGGTGGTCCTTGAGCTTTCATTTGTGTCACTTTAGTAGCACGAGGCTGACTCTGTTTGCTTGTCCCTAACGCGCTGTCAATCCAACGATTATAAATGGCGTAGCTGCGTCCCAGAAGGGAGTAAGTGATTGTGTCAAGTCCTCCTTCAACCCTCCCAACTGTCATCAACAACCCCAACTAACTGGCTTTTCCGTCACCGAAGCCAGCTGGCTTCAAAGGTAAAAATATGGTGGCTTCCCCCCTGTATAGGCATGTAGTTGGGTCAAGTTTTCTGTAAATGTACAATTCAGCTTTGTACACCAATTCTCTCAAATAACCCAAATTTCAGATGGAAATAAAGTTCAAAATACAGGCCAACCTAACCAAACAGGTTGCTAGAATCAATGCAATGCCGAATATACTCGAATTTAGCTAGTATTGACCGAATTGCAGCCTAATTTAGCAGAATTTACTAAATGTGTACAGCTGCCAATTGTAGATTTTCTGAAAATCTGACCCATGTACTTACCAGTATCTACTTTAGAGCACTCTTCCCCGCCGCTCCTAACCCAAATATGCCCTGAGCACACACACACCGATTCTCATCTAAGGTGACATTTAAGGAAATGAGGATAACTGCTAAAAGATTGAGGTTGGGCTCTCCCATTGACTTCACTGTGTTTTCATTATGTGACTGTGTTGTCATAGGAGATGGTAGAAAAGGGGCACAGCATGTGGGTCAGCTTTTCAGAAAATGCACAATCTACATTTCTACACATTTCTCAAATTCTGCTAAATTAGAGTGAAAAATGATAAATACTTAGGCCTAGTATATCTGAGTGTATTCTGTATTGTATTTGAACTGTATTTTGAACCTGATTTTCGTTTTAAATTTGGTTTATTTCAGGGGATTGGTGAAGGCGAATTGTGCATTTTCTGAAAATCTGACCCATGAATTAGATCACCGATGATCCTGGGTAAGGCGATGAAGAAGGGCTTAAATAAGGGCTTCTTATCTTGATGCGCCTTTCTCAAGATTCCCATCTTTAAGGTTATCAACTGAAATGATCAGACGGTGATGTATTACCAATCCCATTTTAAACTAATTATTAAGAAATATATTACATAACCTGTAATATATGGAATATACTAACAATTATAAATAATAATGATGACAAAGATGAGGCTCATGATTAATTAAGATAATCATAGAAGATTACAAATAATAATAACAAAAATATTAGATGCGTGGAATCGTGTTATGCTCTGACAAAAGGATCAGCGAAATAAATTCCATACTTAGTCGGACGCTAGTAAAACGGCTAGAGTGGAATATGCGTAAAATCCCTGGAGTATAATATTATTCTTTCAATTTTAGTTAATAACATAAAAATCAACATAATAATCAACCGATTAGCTGTACCTTCACGTTGCCACTACATCCACAGACCAACGTCCCTAATTTATATTTTTTTATTAGGAGTATTTATCAGTCAACATACATAAATGACAATGTGATACAAACATACAGACAGTTAAATAATCAAATCAATAGTATAGTATATTGAGCCAGTAGGAACCAAGTGCAGGCTGTACTTCCACACTGCCACTAGATTTACCAAACTAATAATTTCTAAATTTATTTTGTTTAATTTCTTTGTTTAGTTTCTGATCTGGACCTTTGGTCTTACTTTGGACTTTGTTAAATAGAGTTAGGTCTAGATAGACACAGCGGTGGGCGGAAGAGCATGGTTATTCGGTATTGGATTATCATCTGTGAGCCCATATCTCAATGTTAATGTCCTCAATTGATTATTAGAACTTCATTGTACAATGTACTTGTTTGTCGATAACTCAACTGTCGTTATTGCCGAAAATGTGCTGTATAAAAATACTAAATAAAAAAAAATATAAAAGAGTGAAATGTTTTAATCTGTTGATAGACCTAGATTTATTTTTAGATAGTCTTGGGGAAGTAGTTGTATGTAAGTAACTAAAGGAGATTGCATCTATCTATAATAGGGGATTTGCATAGCCGCTAGTTTGAATCTGGATTTGCATGGAATTATGGGACTAATGGTACAGTCTAAAACCTATGGAAAACATGCCACGTTAAGGCTTAAGCATAGAATATTCATCAATACTCTAATGTCAATATCCATATGTTTAACATGTTCCCATGACACAAGTCCCCATCTTTCCCATCATGCATTTGGTTTTCGTAGATCATTTATACAAGCTCTGATATTGGTGAACACATTCTTCCGATTTTCGATAAGAAATGTTGCCAAATATGTGTATGTCCGATTTCAACAGGATCCATCCCAGCATACATTGCAGTAGACATGCGCAGTGAGACATGCAACTCCCCTATTACTGGTCCTTAACATAAACAGGTATAGCTAGGAAACTAAAGGATGTGGGTCAGATCTTCAGAAAATTTACAATTCGCCTTCACGAAACATCTCAAATAGCCCACATTTAAGACAGAAATGAGCTTCAAAATGCAGTTTAACATAACAGAACAGATATTATAAATCAATGCGACACCAATATATACTCAGATATACCCGGTATTCATCATTTTCCAGCCTAATTTAGCAAAATTTCCTAAATTTGTAGAGCTGCTAATTGTACATTTTCCGAAAATCTGACCCATATGAATGTTGAGTTACTGCTGCCTACCTTCGATGGACATAGCGAGGAAAGTATTTTTTATGTTCAAGGCCAAAACATATTGTCTGTTAGGTTATTGGTACATAAATCACGGAAGATATATGGCTATTTAGTAATTACTACTGTAGCCTACATCCATATATAGGTATAGCTAAAATGTGTATTTCTATGTAAGAATGATATGTATTAGTATCGAATGATATAGCTAGGAACGTATTCTATGTAAGAACCAAAATGATAATACACTCTAGGTCCAAAACCTCAGATCAGATAAGAATGGTATGTCAGTTTACTTTGCTAATCAGTTTCCTGGCCTAGCACCCCGGCGTTTTAATGGGAATATAATGACATTTTGCGGTCTTAATGGAATTATAATGGCACTTTGCGGTTTGAAGCGAGAGGCTTTCCCTTCATTTGAAGGGACTTTCTCAACTTTGGGCCTAGACTGAATAGGAATTTGTGTTGGATATAATGGAGACTGTTGGGACTGGGATTAAAATTGGAAGATGAAGAGTCGACTATGACTCAAAACGTTGGAATCACCTTCACCATTCAAACTACTGATTAAAATCAAACTTTATGTTATGTTACTTTAGGTTATGTGACTATTATCTGTATTTATTTGGTTTCTTTTGTTCTGTTGATATGGTATACGTTCAAAGATATGTAACTGTTCGACAAACTAGGAATTTTGATACGAGAGCAATCAGAAATATCCGAGATTTTGGTCTCTCCGATTATGCGCACGGCGCCTCACCCATAACTTGTCATCATGTTCTTATCTTATTATATGTAAAATCCCCAAAACATGCTGTATATGATATTGTTCTTATGTAATTAATGTAACATATGTAACCATATGTATGTGATTATTCTAAAGGTAGATGTTCGTTATGGACATATAGACTCTTAATTTTGTATGTTCTGCTTCTAATTGATGTTGTAATTAACGTGTATATCAAGGTAACGTTTTGTTAAACATAGACATAGGCTGAAAATATCATACATGTATGAGAGCTTACAATAAAAATTAAAACAAACAAACAAAACTTCAACATGTAGTTGTAACTGCTGAGATCATAGTTTTGGTGTACATACAACTATTATTATTTAAAAAAAACTTTATTCTGCATTTTCATAGTATAATAACTAAAATTGAAAATAAAATATATCATGAAATTGGGCATTAAGGAAAATGCTTGGATGCTCTTAAAATAAATCTTTGAATAGTGAGGAGGCATAACTAATGCTGTAGTTAAGAAAAGTTCAAAACCCAAACCCTTAAATTTAACAAATAATGTCTAGTCACATATTCCGCACAGAATAAAAATTCCTTTTGGGTGATTTTAAGATTATTTAGTACTCTCATCATGGTCGGTTTTAGGGTTGAAATAAGTGAGAGGCATCTCTGAATATTTAAAACATTGCAGAACAAAAGCTGAGCAATTAATTAGAATATAACATATAGATATATTCTTTAAAATAAAACTTGAAACCGCGCCCCCTCCTTTTATTTTGAAAATCCTGGATCCGCCCCTGATTGAACTATTTTAGTGGTTGTCTATTCTCCAGTTCTTCAGAAGTAATTCTCAATTTACATATAATTATTTACACTAATATGGATTTGATATAATCTATAATCTACATTCGTGCCAGAAGCAGTTTCTTCTATATGGGTCATATTTTCACAAAAATGTACAATTGGCAGCTGTACATATTTAGTAATTTTTGCTAAAAAATGATAAATTTTGGGTATATCTAAGTATATTTGGTATCGCATTGATTTAAATTATCAGTTTTGTTTTTGTTAAACAACATTTTGAAGCTCATTTCTGTCTTAAATGTGGGTTATTTGAGAGGATTTGTGAAGGCGAATTGTACATTTTCTGAAAATCTGATCCATATACAGGATGCCACTAGAACCACATGCAGGCAGAGGGAGGGTGAAATATCGGTTAGCACTTTATCGGAGCAACCAACAATAGAGATGTTTCGACATTAAGTTGCCTCCACCGTTGCCTAACCCCGTCACTTGATGGTTCTAATTACTGTAATCACTGTCAGGCCAGAATCCCCCCAGGACATGGAATTTCAATTGGATATTATCTGACTGCGCATGCGTGTAAATTGTATTGCATTTGTTATCGCGGCAACGATTTAGCGTTGAATATTCGCATTAATGAAAAATGCTCAAGTGTTTCGAGGTCTACCGAGAATTATCAATTATAGATTACCCATCAATGGGTGAAACAATTCCCATCATGTATGTATGACTCAGATATGATTATATATGTACATGTATACATGCATATTCGTATGTATACATCATACTGTAAACGTATTTATTTTCGCGCAGATACATTTTTGTGCACTAAGTACTTTAACACCTTTTCGCGCTGATTTATATTCACACAGCAAGGAAGTCTCACACTTTGTTCATGCAATAATTACACCTTTCACACAGGATTTATTTTCGCGCACAAAGGTGGGTGCGCTAAAATAGCGAAAATAAATACTGCCAAACATTAATACGTTTACAGTAGTATATGTCAGTTCATGAAATCAGGGCATCCCCGCTCATTAATTCACAGCAGACGACTTTTTCAAAAAAATCAAAAAAATCACAGCAGACGACAAAACAATGGGCGTCTGGTAAAGTGATTACATTGCCTCCATTCCCCACCACGCCAGTTATACATTATCACATTATTAAATGGGAGAAAAGGAGATAACCACTCCGACATTAAAATCGGTGCTGCTGCAGAAGCTTTAGCACTTGGAGGAGGAAGGAGAGCAGTCCTTGGAGACCTCGCGTTCCTTCCCCGTTGAATGACGCATTTATGTTTAAGTCCATATATTCCTGAGGTTGTGACTTATAGATATATTAAAAGGTATAGCGTACTACACGAGAGTCGACCAGACTTTGGGAGCTCGCCTAAAAGCAACCTGTCAGATTTAGCAAGCCAGAAGTAAAGGGTACCCGTGATTGATTTGCGTTCAATATATGCATTTAGCTGATGTGTCCCCTTATACTAGCTCTCCACTCTCCAAGCTTTGGCAAGCGTGATGCACTCTCTTGCCGGTGGTACCAGCAGAGCCAAAACATAAGCTAGGTCCAACCCCGGGCAAGACACCTTGAAACGCTGGCGTTCACCCAAGTTAAACTTTGAATGTTTGCATTCTTCCGCACTGTGGTGTTGTTCAAACAGACAGGTTTAATTTTACCCATGTTGATGTAATTCATTGAATGCCGCAGACAGGATTGGTTTGGGGGAACGAAACAATTGGAGAGGTATACTTGCCAGAGCAAATTGAATTATTCAATCCTTTACATTTATGGTGTCATAACCAAATAAAAGCGGGCCCTGTTGAGTATTGCTATTGACATTATAACATAGGGGAAACCTCAGCGCTGGTAAAATGGGTTTGATTTGGATCCTTATGGGTCAGATTTTCAGAAAATGTACAATTGGCAGCTATACACATGTAGTAAGTTCTGCTAAATTAGGCGGCAATTTGGTCAATACTAGGTAAATTCGAGTGTATTCGGCATTGCATTGATTCTAGCAATCTGTTTGGTTAGGTTAAACTGTATTCTGAACTTTATTTTCGTCTGAAATTTGGGTTATTTGAGAGAATTGGTGAAGGTGAATCGTATATTTTCTGAAAATCTGTCCCTTATACCTGTATTTGACCTAAAGGTTTGCGCATATGACAAACATTGTATGCCATTTGGAAAGTATGATTAATTTCTTGGATCAATTTGCCATCAGAATTACCTATAGCTAAGCCATTTATATCAAAGCAAAAAATTTTAGAAACTAGATTATATGGGTCAAGTTTTCAGACAATTTACAATTTGTCTTCACCAATCCCCTCAAGTAGCCCAAATTTAATACGAAAAAACAGGTTCAAAATACAGTTCAACATAACCAGACAGATTTATTGAATGAATACAATACAGAACACACTCAGATATACTCAGTATTTATCCGTTTTCACTCTATTTTAGCAGAATTTGAGAGATGTGCAGTACTGTTAATTGTGCATTTTCTAAAAATCTTACCCATATGATTAATAAACGGGAGGTTGGCACTGACCAATGTGGACGACAAACTTTCAAAAGGCTTCTGTGGGAAACCCTTCCCTGATCTCTGCAAGAAAATACCGATGGATATCTTTTTAGTTTACATCTGTCATACCCCGTCCTTGAGATAACCTTCTTGAGGGTCTTAATTAGGTGGAAGTAAGTAGATCATAAAAGAGCTAACGGCCCTTTGTTCTTTACCGAGATTGTCTCATGCGGTGTGTCTTCAACTGAGCTATGAATCCCAGTGTGGGGTGGTGGTACCCTGATAATTGGGTCAGATTTTCAGAAAATGTACAATTGGCAGCTATACATATTTAGGAAATTCTACTAAATTAGACTGAAAAATGACGAATTATCAGGTATATCTGAGTATATTCGGTATCGCATTGATTTAAAGTATCAGTTCTGTTATGTTAAACTACGTTTTGAAGCTCATTAATTTTTTGTCTCAAATGTGGGTTATTTGAGAGGATTGGTGAAGGCGAATTGTACATTTTCTGAAGATCTGCCCCAACTGCATGAGGAATTATTGAGGACCCGTCACCTTTTTCATTAAACATTTAGCCCATTCTCTGAGAAAGTTATAAAAATATCACTTCAATTTTGGTCTATATTATTTCATCGATCGGAGTCTGTTGCATGCATATCAGTGTAATTTGAAGAGAGAAAAATCGATAACAGATAATTAATACATACATAGGCAGGCCAAATATTTACTGTACGAACACCTGGTTATACGTATTTATTTGCTGATAGATGGTATGATGTGGATGATAAATCGCCGTTTCAAAGGTAGCTATTAATTGACAGTCCTACAGCAGTATCCCCGAGTTCTTAGGCAAAGGGGAGATCAGAGAAGGGTTGGCGAAAAAGTGCCTGAATCAGCGATCCAATGTTGGTCTACCATCAAGGATGGAACACCTCTGTGAGATCAGAGACTACATGGACATCTTAGGGATGTTACTTATAAGGGTCTGGTTTTCAGAAAATGTACAATTCACCTTCACCAATCCTCTCAAATAACCCACATTTAAGACGAAAAAGAGCTTCAAAACGCAGTTTAATATTACAGAACGGGTGCTTTAAATCAATGCGATACGAAATATACTCAGATATACCCGGTATTCATCATTTTTCAGCCTAATTTAGCAGAATTTCCTAAATTTGTAGAGCTGCCAATTGTACATTTTCTGAAAATCTGGCCCATATCTAAGGGATGTTACTTATAAGCAAGTGTTGGAAATCAAGGTGGGACTAAAGGGCTTGTGTTCCTTCTTTGCATATTCCCTGTGATCCAACACAAGAAACAGATCCTTTATACGTAAAAGGGTCAGATTTTCAGAAAATGTACAATTGCCCTTCAGCAATCCTCTCAAATAACCCAAAGTTAAGACGAAAATCTGGTTCAAAATACAGTTCAACATAACCAGACTGATTTATTGAATGAATACAATACAGAATACAATACAGAATACACTCAGTATTTATTATTTTTCACTCTAATTTAGCAGAAATTGATAGATGTGTAGAACTGTAGATTGTGCATTTTCTGAAAATCTGACCCATTAAAAGTCCTGTCTGATTATGTCTTCATATGTGGGTCAGATTTTTAGAAAATGTACAATTGGCCGCTCTACACATTTAGGGAAATTCTGCTAAATTAGGCTGAAAAATGATGAATACCAGGTATATCTAGTATATATATATTTGGTATCGCATTGATTGAAATATCAGTTTTTTTTATGTTAAACTGCATTTTGAAGCTCGTTTTTGTCTTAAATGTGGGTTATTTGAGAGGATTGGTGAAGGCGAATTGTACATTTTCTGAAAATCTGACCCCTGTACGTTGTCCGGTGTAGCAATATTTATCATTAAGAGCTTGCCATATCTTTTATTCGGCCCTTATTATCTTTTCAAAAATGATGATTATTTCCCTCCAACGACATACATATGTATTATATTGTTTTATTGTTTGTGATAGTACTTTGTTTACCAACATCGCCCCAACACAATGTATGATTTAATATCCTGGACCGTTCAGCTGCAACCCGGTCAAATCGTTTTAAAATCTCTCATGGGAATAATTTGAACTGCATGTAGAAATATTGGAAACATATTGCTCCCCTCTCTACCTTGAATCTTCCCCATTCTTTCCAGTCATTACTGCAGCCATTGATGTCACAAAATAAAGCGCTGTAATAGGGGATTTGCATAGCCGCCATTTTGAATCTAGATTCGCATGGAATTATGGGACTACTGGTACAGTGTGAAATCTATAGGAAACATGCCATGTTCAGCATGGGATATTCATAAAGCTCTAATGTCAATATCCAAGTGTTATATATATGTTTCCATGACACAATTCTCCATCTTTCCCATCATGCATTTGGTTTTCTTAGATCATTTATAAAAGCTAAGATATTAGTGAAAACATTCTTGCAATTTTCGAAAACAATATTACAAAATATTTGTATGTCAGATTTCAACAGAATCCATCCCAGCATGCACTGCAGTAGACATGCGCAGTGAGACATGCACATCCCCTATTTAAATTGATTAATAATGCCTTCTCAAAATAAAGCGCTCTAATTTAAACTTATTAATTACACCCAAGGTGCAAAATCCTCAGATCAGATAAGAATGGTATGTCAGCCTGCTTCGCTAATCGGTCTCGCTAATCGGCGTTTTAATGGGAATATAGTGACATTTTGCTGTCCTAATGGAATTATAATGGCACTTTGTGGTTTGAGGCGAGAGGCTTTCCCTTCGTTTGAAGGGACTCTCCCATCTTTGGCCCTAGACTGATTATGTCTTCTCCCCTGATGCGCCTCGGACATTCACCCAGTGTGAAGAGGCGACCATATTGTCTCCTCCCCTTGTTAGACATTGGGCCAACTTCATTAAGGGGAGGTGACGGATGATTATAAATTAACCGGCCCAATGTTGGCCCATTAGACAATGTAAATAATCACTTCGTCTTCTTCTTTCTCGCATGTTCAAGGCTCCTTGGGTCAGATTTTCAGAAGATGCACAATCTACAGTTATACACATCTCTCAAATTCTGCTAAATTAGAGTGCAAAATGATAAATACTGAGTATATCCGAGTGTATTCTGTATTGTATTCATTCAATAAATCTGTCTGGTTATGTTGAACTGTATTTTGAAGCTTTTTTTGTCTTCAATTTGGGTTATTTGAGAGGATTGGTGAAGACAAATTGTACATTTTCTAGAAATCTGACCCTCCTCCTATACTACTGGATCCTGGAGGAGGAGAGGCACATGTGGGTCAAGCTTTCAGAAAATGTACAATTCACCTTCACCAATCCTCTCAAATAACCCAAATTTCAGACGAAAATAAGTTTAAAATACAGTTCAACCTAACCAAACAGATTGCTAGACTCAATGCAATACCAAATATACTCGAATTTACCTAGTATTGACCAAATTGCAGCCTAAATTAACAGAATTTACTAAACGTATACAGCTGCCAATTGTACATTTTCTGAAAATCTGACCCATGTTCACTTGGTCTCACCTCGGTCTCCAGCTGGTCTCTATTCTACCCCTCCCCACGTCCTACCAGCGTCCCAGCTGGCCTCCACGGTCGCCTCCAGGGCGTTCAGTACTTAAAATTGGCGGAGGTTTGGCCAGCCTCTCCTAATCGATCCCCATCCACCCGACTTGTATTTTCATTATTAATTGCTTGGGGTTGAAGGTGTGGCTGGGCCTGAGTTCATGAGAAAGGGGTGAAAGGGCGATGGGTGGTGGGGAGGGTAGTGGTCCGAGTATGGGGTGCTATGGATAGCGTGCAAGGCTGGATGGATGGGTGGAGGGTGGGTTATATGGGTCAGATTTTCAGAAAATGTACAATTGGCAGCTCTACACATTTAGGAAATTCTCCTAAATTATTTGAAAAATGATGAATACCGGGTGTATCTGAGTATATCTGGTATCGCATTGATTTAAAGTATCAGTTCTGTTATGTTAAACTGCATTTTGAAGCCCATTATATGTCTTAAATGTGGATTATTTGAGAGGATTGGTGAAGGCGAATTGTACATTTTCTAAAAATCTGACCCATATATTAGCTATATTATAGTCAGACCGGTATTTATTCTGCAATATCAGACCAATTACCATCCCGCTGTGAAGATTGAATGATTCATAGGTAAAAACATGACATATATTTTGGGCCACAATGTGAAGGAAATCATCAATACAAGGATGTCCTCCATTTTTAGTAAAAATACGATGAAGACATTGAACTAACCATCCTGAACAAACGATATGGGGGGAGATCTTCAGAAAATGTACAATTCAACTTCGCCAATCTTCTCAAATAACCCAAGTTTCAGACGAAAATAAAGTTCAAAATACAGTTCAACCTAACCAAACAGATTGCTAGAATAAATGCAATGCCGAATATACTCGAATTTACCTAGTATTGACCAAATCACAGCTTAATTTAGCAGGATTTGCTAAATGAGTACAGCCGCCAATTGTACATTTTCTGAAAATCTGACCCGTATGATCAGAAAGTCCTTCATCCGGTGTTACAATTATTTTCTTAGGCCAGCTCTGCGATTGTGAGATTAGCAGTTGCGATTCAAATTCTAAAAAGTATCAATTGATATTGGCAGAGCAGAGAAGGGCGAAGGCAATCGGTCAACGATCCGACAGTGTGTACAATTGATGCAGGAAGTAGTGAGCTTCTCCCGATTAAGGGCATTTCTTATAATGACACGAAAATGTCATCTTCTCAAGGAAGAGGAGGAGGACTGTTGTAGGGTCAGATTTTCAGAAAATGTACAATTGGCAGCTGTACACATTTTGTACACTCTGCTAAATTAGACTCCAATTTGGTCAATACTAGCTAAATTCGAGTATATTCGGCATTGCATTGATCCTACCAATCTGTTTGGTTAGGTTGAACTGCATTTTGAACTTCATTTTCGTCTGAAATTTGAGTTATTTGAGAGGATTGTTGAAGGGGAATTGTACATTTTCTGAACACCTGACCCTGAACAATATTGCAGCCCGAGCTGTAGATTCTGAACTGTCCACATATATCGAACCATCCCCACCCCGCAATCATGGTCAGACCAACTGTGTAAGCCATGGGCAAATGGGATCAGATTGTTGACAAGGTCATGCTACTCGGGAGCTTCGGTAAACATTACCCAACACATGATGTCATTGTCGCACTAATATAATAATGGCACGCGCTAGGGGTATATAATACCCATGTGGTTGCACCCTGATTGCACAGGTCATGAAGCATTTACAGTTAATAGTGCAGGCTCCGAGTTGTGTCCCTTCGTGCTAATGCATAAAACGCATGATCAAAAGTCCCAAATATCGCTCATCATTCATATTTTGCATGCTAATTCTTTAGATTTATGCGAGGAGAACTTGGACTGGTTTTTGTTTATATGTCTAATAGATGGCAAGACTGTCAAGAAATGATTGCAATGTTCCGCTAATTCGTTTAGAACCATAATCATTTACTCTGATTATCTACCCCACCGGAAAACCTATTTGGCCCCCTTTTAATAGTGACACTATTTTGTATACATGGTTGTGTATACTTTATACATTGTATAATATACACCCCACCTATCAGTGCTTGGGTCAGATTTTCAGAAATTGTACAATTGGCAGCTCTATACATTTAGGGAATTCTGCTAAATAAGGCTGAAAAATGATGAATACCTGGTATATCTGAGTATATTTGGTGTCGCGTTGTTTTATAGTATCAGTTCTGTTATGTTAAACTGCATTTTGAAGCTTATTTTTGTCTTAAATGAGGCTAATTTGAGAGGATTTGTGAAGGCGAATTGTACATTTTGTGAAAATCTGACCCACGTATTTCTGATTTCGTTATTAGTATAGCTAATAGCATAAAATACACTATACAATCTTTGCTTTCTGCCACATGGCTCTATATTAAGGTGCAGTAATGTGCAGAGAGGTTTCAAGGATTGGTTTGATTATGGTAAAGCATGCACTAATACAGACACGACCTTTTATTCTTACTGGGATATTTCCCATACAAAAGCGATTGCATATATCTGATAATCAGGGTCTTTGTATATTCTGATAAGTACAGATAAGCCTCCTGTACCTAGAGTGGGTTCCCTCGCACGGTAGTGGAGATTATAGAAATTGATTTGCAGAATTCTTCGTCGGGTAAGGCCTCCCACCCCATATAAGCCTGTCTATAATTCTACTACTACTGCTACTGCACAAAGCAAAAGCTGAGAGACTGACAGTATCGTTTGATCCACGCGTGTATATTTAGCTGTGTGCGAAGGAACCCAGCGCGTGGGAGGGTGGCGTAATTCTTTGTGAGAAATCCTCTAATGAGAAGATTCTCTGACAAACGTGATATGCGCGTATTCTTTCTAGGCGAGAAAATGAACTAATTGGATCGAGAATAGTAGCGGCAAAAGCTGGTATTTTTCACTAAATTCTAGTGCTAAATTGGTGAAGGTCAGATGGGAAACATGATAGAGCTATGGGGGAGAGGTAAGACCGGGGCAGACTGGGAGAGGAGGGATGACGCAAGGATGGGAGGTGAATAGGGGAGTTGCATGTGACACCGCGCATGTCTACTGCAGTGCATGCTGGGATGGATTCTGATCAAATTTGACATACAAATATTTGGCAATATTTTATCGAAAATTGCAAGAATGTTTTCGCCAATATCATAGGTTGTATGAATCATCTATGAAAACCAAATGCACGATGGGAAAGATGGGGACTTTTGTCATGGAAACAGGTATAACACCTAGATATTGACATTAGAGAATTGATAAATACACCATGCTGAACATGGCATGTTTTCTATAGATTTTAGACTGTACCATTAGTCCCATAATTCCATGCGAATCTAGATTCCAAATGGCGGCAATGCAAATCCCCTATTTGGAGAGGTGAATTTGGAGAGGTGGAGGTGGAGAGGGGGGGGGGATAGGCTTTGATCATCTGTAAAAGATGTGCTCATGACAGTGTTATCACCTCGTCACGAACGCAGGTTCACAACACTTCTTCAGTTTAATGGATGTGGGTCAGATTTTCAGAAAATGTACAATTGGCAGCTATACATATTTAGTACATTCTGCTAAATTAAGCTGCAATTTGGTCAATACTAAATAAATTCCAATATATTCGGCATTGTATTGATTCTAGCAATCTGTTTGGTTCGGTTGAACTGTATTTTGAACTTTATTTTCGTCTGAAATTTGGGTTATTTGAGAGGATTGGTGAAGGTGAATTGTACATTTTCTGAAGATCTTACCCATATCTTGAAGCAGTACGTACCCATGTCATGGAAAACCTCATCACCTATTCCATCATTGATGCTTTAAAAGAAAAAAGGGCATGAAGCATATAATGGACAAAAAATTGAGAAATAGGGGATAGAAATACCAACCAGCAAACAATATTATACGAAATGTTACACCGCAATAGCTTTAGTAGTACTAAGTAGTAGGCCCTATACACTCTAGGCCCAAAGTTGAGAGAGTCCCTTCAAACGAAGGTAAAGCCTCTCGCCTCAAACAGCAAAGTGCCATTATAATTCCATTAAGACAGCCAAATGTCATTTTATTCCCATTAAAACGGTCAGGAAACCGATTAGCGAAGTAGGCTGACATACCATTATTATCCGATCTGAGGGTTTGGACCTAGAGTGTATAGTAGTAGACTGTATAAGTTATCTCACGCCAAGTGGATTTCCATCAAGTTATGCTCATGATCATGAATGCAAAACATCTCTGATAGATTCCAGCATAACCAATGGACTAACTTTATTATGAGGATCGGGTCTATTCTATGCTATTCTTAATCATTATACTTCCGTTAAAGTTATTAAAGATGACAATAAACGCGCTCTGAGGCCGGCCCGGCCCGGTCGCTATCACTCCAACTGGCTAACAAAGATTCTCCCCTTTTTCACTAGCAGGGCCTATTATAGTGATGGAGTGCATCAAAAAGTAACCAACGATAAAGGTTATTTAGCACTACTCCTCCTGTGGATAGAGACTGGCTGTAACGCATTAAAGCATTGTGGCTGGGATCAATGGCTGCCAATCTCCGTTCTCCTGTCATGATGTTTGCTGTTCCTCACCGGCGGGTCGATTCTTGCAAAGTTCTGCTGGTGGGGAAGAAGAAGCCATCTTCGAAGCCACATTGGAGGAGGAGGAGGGAGGCCTCCTATGCTGAAAGCATTGGTTACATGAAGGCATTTTGAAAGGGCCTGTGGTGAACTGGGTGAGGGGGAAATCTACAAATTGGCCTCTAGTGCTCAGTGTTTGTTTGTTTGTCCCGTGTTTGATCTACTGAGGAGGGGAGGAGTGGCAGCTTTTGTCCCACACCGTTTGAAGAAAAAACACAATATTGGCCGCCGAAAGTGCATGCAGGGGAGAATGATATACACGTTGTAGTAGCGGTATGGATACGTATGTATCTGTTGATACTATAATCATCAATTGTACCTTTCTCCTCATTGTCCTTGTTGTCATCATATGTGTCGGTATTCAGAATATCTTATTCTCCCGATACCTTTCTTGTTTTAGACTACAAAGCCCAGCGTCTCGCCTCCTCCTCCTCCTCCTCGTCTCTGTCCCCCT
Organism: Sthenelais limicola; assembly: GCA_942159475.1. NCBI lineage: Eukaryota > Metazoa > Annelida > Polychaeta > Phyllodocida > Sigalionidae > Sthenelais > Sthenelais limicola. The sequence goes on from OW804098.1 coordinate 106,641,196, forward strand.
CTACTTTTCTCGCTCTCTCTGTTTCTTGCGTCTACCCCACCACCACCTCTTCTTCCTCGTTGCCTTTGCAACTGTGTGTACCTTTGTAATTGGTACAAGCGGAGGTTGAAGGCGTGTGAGCCCCACATCAAAGGAACGGGAAATAATGGCAGCGGTGTGAGATGAATTGTCTATAAGGGCACCCCAGGGGCCCCGGCTTGGTATCCATCGGGCGCGCCAAGGGCTTTATTGAGAGCTGTCGGGTCCTCCATGTTGTTCCCTGTACTACTGTAGCGCTCATATATCTGGATGAATTCTATAAGCTGACTTGTACGCCACAAAGCAAACCCACCACATCTATATTCTTCAACCAGGATAAAACAACATGCATTGATGGGTTTTCAGAAAATTATGAATGAATTTTTTTGAGATTAAATAACTATATATCAGAATGGTTACTGCAGCTCAAAGTTGTGACATTTATGTCGAGTTTATGATGTTGTTGTGTTTAGTTGAGTATCTTGTATGTAGTTTGTTAAAAATATTAACAACGTATTATTTAATGTTCCTGCTCTCAGTTTCTCGTGGCTTTGATGGATTCCCAGCTGCACATGCATGCATCAATCTTGATATTGGTTGAGAATCAATCGATATCATACGTGTATTCTCATTTGGTATATATGCCTGTGCATGGGGCAGAACAAAGTAAGTTAGAATGAACGGTTGAACATGAATGATATGGATGAGAAGCTAGGAAAACCATCTAACAACCTGTAAAGCCTAACCATGTATTATCCCAATACTGTACAGTAGTATCCATCAAACCTCTTCTCCCTGGCAATCCACATAGGAATGAAAGATACATGTGGATGCATTGCATCGAATATAACTCTATTTTATTCTTTACAGAAACTGGAATGAAGAAGTACACCAACAAGAAATGATGAATCAAAATGATAAAATGATGATTTTCTGAGTATAAATAAAAGACTGGAAGTGCAGGAGAGGGGGGCAAACATTAACCTAATAAAAGGGAGTCAAAATGGTTTGACTCTCTTTCTATGCGAGTCAAATTGACTTCTCCTTGAAAGGGAGTCAAAATGACTCCAAAAAGGAGTTATTCTGGCTCCCTTTTAGAGTCAAAATGGCTCGTTTCATTTTCTCTGTGCTCCTCCTCCCTCAATACACCAGTCCCACTTTCCCTACCCTTCTTACAATACATTCCCCGTTCAACGCTAGCTTTGTTTTACCTCAATTTGGCCGCAGGCTGTTTCGGTGATAGGCACGCTTTGCTACGCCCTGATAACTGTATATTATATCGATCTGAAACTAGATAATTTGGCAAGTTACCATAAGGAGTCGCGACCAGGCAAAGGAGGAGGAAGTTGCCTGTCTCCAGGAGGACGAAGGATTGTGTTGAACGGGATCGTGTTGAGAGACAGGACTGGGAGGCACAGGAGGGAATCCGCCAGCTCCTGGATCCCGGCCTGAAGCTGGTAAAATGGTCAGATTTTCAGAAAATGTACAATTGGCAGCTGTACACATTTAGTAAATTCTGCTAAATTAAGCTGAAATTTGGTCAATACTAGGTAAATTCGAGTATACTCGGCATTGCATTGATTCTAGCAATCAGTTTGGTTATGTTGAACTGTATTTTGAACTTTATTTTCGTCTGAAATCTGGGTTATTTGAGAAGATTGGCGAAGTTGAATTGTACATTTTCTGAAAATCTAACCCAAAAGTGGAATAAAGGGGAAGTGGGGACAATTTATGGCATATAGGATTAGACGTAGATGGGGAATGACTATGAATATTTGCAACAGTTTGAAGATATGCTGACTATATACTCAGTTATGTATTAATGAATCTATTGATTTTAGCATCATCATGTATATTGTGCATTTTCTAAAAATCTGACCCATCTACTTTTATCTTTGTTCGTTAAAACTTTCTAAAATAACAGGCAATGTCAGGCCGGGGTGGGTGCATGGGGGTATAATTCTCCCTACAGAGGGAGCTTTTCAGGTCCTCCTGGTTCAAGTATGTTTTTACACGTTTGTGAATGAATCTTACTCATGTAAACGTATCATTTACACGCAAAGCTGTAGTTATGCAAGATAAAGCAATCACATAAAACATAGAAATTATTTGAAAACATATTGGAGAAGAGTCTTGTAATCAGCCATTCTCGGGTAATAAAGCATCACATCGCTATTTTTGAGACGCTCCCTCTCAGAATGGTATTGCCTACTGTTAACATGCATTCATCACATCACGGGTGAAATCAGGGTGAAATCGCCAGAAAATGTACAATTCGCCTTCCCCAATCCTCTCAAATAACCAACATTTAAGACAAAAATCAGCATCAAAATTCAGTTCAACATAACCAAACAAATTGTTTGAACCAAGGCAATATCAAATATACTCAGATATACGTAGTTATGACCATTTTTCAGTCTAATTTAGCAGAATTTACTAAATGTGTAGATCTGGCAATTGTATATTTTCTGAAGATCTTACCCGTGCACCAGTGCCTAATGTAGCTGTCATTACCTCGCCCAAAACACAATGAACAGCATAACCTTCAAGGCCATGTCCCAAATAGGATGCCGCCGTCTTTACTACCTTATTTCCTATATGGACAGTGATATAAACAGGCCTCATTGATAAAGGCATTAAGGAAGACGGATCAACCCTGTCATGATAATTTCAATCTTAAATCGTATGTTTAACTCTGGATTGGAAAATAACTCTTGGGATGTCCTTGAGGGAGTCTGCCAGGGCTCCATTAACTTTTGATACGCACATCAGAGTGGAAATTAGCCAAGGCGCCATTCTCCTACATACACTCAGAAATATGAAGAGGGAGTCTCTTGATGCGATACCTCTTGGTTCCCCTCCTCCTCCACATAATGATCGATTGAGTCTGTTGTTTTCCCTGGGCGCGGTTGGAGGTTGGCCCGGGTTGTCTACTAGCGATGTAACGATAACAACACTGAATCAAAATCTTCGTCTAAAAAAGTGGAATTGGTTGCGGGGAATAATCCACATTCCATTGTATTACGCCGAATCTCTCTCACTCTCGCGCGCGAAGAATAATTGCCGATCGCTTGATGCAAGCCAGATCAGCCATGCCTTTGCTTTTCAAAAATATAGCATCGTAATCCCGCAAGATCCAACTGTCTGTCGCACATTTTTTATCGTGACAGATGCTGCAAGGGCCCGCCAGCCGACCGTATCTGTGACATTTTAATGAAGATTTTTAAGATAGGCCTGCCAGTCGGGTGCCATGATGGCCCGAGCAATTACAACAGATAGAACAACTGTAGCGTTTTATCAAACAAGTAGTAAATTGCCTATGGATATGTTAGGCTTTTTCCCTCCTCGGTCAAAACCCGGCGCTGGAAATCGATTTTAAATCAAGGATCTCCAAATAATAAAAAGGAGCATATAATGTTTGCATAACAGTCGTTAGGAGGTTAATTTATACAGCCTTGACTATCGACTAGAAGATCTCTAATTACGTTTTGAATTACATATATTAACCCCAATGTCATAGATACCGAGTCTGTCAATATTATAGTCGAGTGGATTGGCCTGCAGGCGAATGTATCACTGTTTGTTCTGGAAAATGACACCCAAAAACTATCTTTTAAGATTTTATAGGACGAGTGGTTATTACATATATGGGTCAGATTTTCAGAAAATGTACAATTTACCTTCACTAATCCTCTCAAATAACCCGCATTTAAGACAAAAATGAGCTTCAAAATGCAGTTTAACATAACAGAACTGATACTTTGAATCAATGCGATACCAAATATACTCAGATATACCTGGTATTCTTCATTTTTCTGCCTAACTTAGGAGAATTTCCTAAATATGTAGAGCTGCCAATTGTACATTTTCTGAAAATCTGACTCATATATGCCTCCTTTTAAATACGTCGTATCTTGCCACCCTTAATACACTTACTGCAACGAACTAATAACATAGATTAAAGGCACACCAGTGCAATGCTTCTTAGTATTCTAATCATTCTTCTTGTCTCTTCCTGACACTTACTTGTAAAGAATGCCGAGATTATTCTGCATTGAGATCATGTGCAAACAGAGGAAAAAGGTCACAAGGAATACCTCCCTCCTCCTCCCCCACATCCCCAACAGTGCAGAATATTCCCCGGCCTCGGCTGAACTGGTTAGGAAGCCAGTAGGCCGGACAATGGCTTCATTTGAAGCCACTGATTTCACAATGGCTTCGTGGCGTTCGGCTAAAAATGGAACGGGGTGCTTCTATCAGAGGGCCAGGGCTCTGCTACGCGATCCCCTTCTTATTGGTGAGTGGAGGTTTATGAAGAAATTATGTAAAGCTGGAGGTATTGGCGATTACATTAACTTCTACTCGCTACCTCTAGGAACAGGTTTGTATACACCAATGAAGAGGACTTATAATCCCAATTCCAAAATATCCATCCCATGGTGCTGTAGCTAGCCTTTGAAATAAGGAGCACATATTCTTTTTCCATTTGTGTATTTGTTTACTTATACATTTGACAGTTGAATGTAGCTTGTAAAACAAATACACGGTCTAGGCCCAAACATGAGAGAGTCCCTTCTTATGAAGGTAAAGCCTCTCGCCTCAAACCTCAAAGTGGCATTATAATTCCCTTAAGACCGCAAAATGTCATTATATTCCCATTAAAACGCTGGGGTGCTAGGCCAGGAAACTGATTAGCAAAGTAAACGTACATAGCTTTCTTATCTGATCTGAGGCGTAAACGTAAACATATCCGTATCTCTGATATACAAACATATGCTAAAAGGAAGAAAGGGGTTCTGCAAAACAAGGCGGGAATATGTAAACGTAAAAACGGGAAAACGTAACGTAACATATCAAGCAAAATGGTTCATCTCACAATTTATTTTTTCATACATATCAGTACGTCACAAAAAGCCAAAGAAGCAGGATACGAAATAAAAAGGCGGGTGTACATTTAGGATAGGATCAGTAATTGAAGCTCCAAAAGTGAGAAAATGGTCAATGTGTGTGGCATGGGATTGACATCAACATATTCCAGATTTGCCAGTTAATACAGTAACCTTGTTTTGGTGGTAGGGGTCACCAAGTGCACCCCATCACCTGATTTAGAGGTGGAGATGGACCTTTTTCACGCCTAGATGAACAAAGCAATGTCCTTGACTGATGCCAATTAATATCAACCCACTATCGAGCAGCTAAGATGAAAACCCTTCTCCCTTAGTCATGGCGTCTGACTGGGTAAGACGTGTGTAAGTGAGCGGTGTCGAAGTCGACCACTATATTGACCGAAAAACCTACTATCGTGATTTTATCAAAGGCAAGGACTTACCTATGAATCTACAAATGGCAGTGATCAATGTAAATATGGACATGTTGTGGTTTATACGCCGATTTTCCACAATCTAGTGACCAAGGTGAGCGAAATTAGAGTGATCGAGGACACTATTTTCCCGCCGTGAACTGTTTACACTGTGACGCAGCTATACTCAGCAACTACTACATAGAGCTGTCACCCCTATAAATCTGACACTATCGCCGATCTAAATGAAATAATGAAAAGAGGAGCTGAAGGTTCTTCTGGCATATCTCCTGACGCTAAAAGAGGTGTGAGTGAAAATAGTTTGTACTTTGATGCAAATAACTGGGTTGATTCCCCGTCTGCAAATAAGCCTCCAGCCGTAGCTGATAAAACTGGCATGGCGGAAGCACAAGAAGAAGGTGGGTCGAATGATTCGAATGATTTGGTCACTGGCCATAATGAACTAGTGGCATTTGCCACAAATACCCACAACTTCGTTACGGAATTAGCCTCATCGCATACAGAAGAAATTGAAGCTAGACTAGAGATAAAAGTATTCGCCGATTCCCTGGAATCTAGAGTTAAAGACTTAGAGGCAATCGTCGATAATCTAAGCCATGAGTTAGAATGCCAGAAACTCATAAACCAAGATCTAGACACCAGACTGAGAGCCAAAGGTATGGTCTTCAATGGAATCAGGGAAAAGAGAGGTGAGACACTTGAAAAAACTGTCACTACGATTATAAAGCTAGTGGTACCTGAATTCAAAACTGACGATATTGACGAAGTGTATAGGATTATTACAAAAGGGAAGCACTCTAACAACAGAAGGCCAGAACCAATTGTGTTAGTCTTTAAAGCAATGAAAATGAAGAAGGCGTTTTTGACTACTAAGGGCAAACTTTTTGATACCAGACTTTTTCCCCCCACTACATACCCAGCAAACAAGTTTTGGTCATTCGAAGATGATGTGAGTGCGGAGGTCCGCAGAGATCGTAGCCTTATAAGAATAATAGCAAAAAAGGCGTGCGAGAAGAAAATCGATACTGAAGCCAAAGCTAAGGGGGACAGATTGCAATTTAAAGGAAAACTGCTCAAAGTAAACGAACTAGAATCCATACCTGAGGAGTTGCAACCTGGTAATATTAAAATGCAAAAAGTTGGAGGCGGGTTAGCCTATCAAGGCCCGCACGCTTGGGCGAGTAACTTGTTTGAATGCAAAATACACATGATGAAGCTAAGATTTTTCTCAGCTGAACATGCCTATATGTATATCAAAGCCTTAAAGAACGGCCACTTCCCCACTGCGAGACGCATCCAACGCATGAAAGACCCTTTCTTGATTAAAGACGCGGGATCTAAACTTTCTGTCAATGATGATTGGGACCAGAAAGAAACTAGCTACATGAAGTCTGTTCTTAGGGCAAAGTTTGAACAAAACAAAAAACAAAAAACTTCGTCGACTATTACTAGCAACCGGCGATATTGAACTGATAGAGGCCACGGCCGACCCTAAATGGGGATGTGGTCACTTCTTGGGGGCAGTAGCCCTCAGATGTCATAGCTGGGATAACCATGGGGACAACCTCCATGGCAAACTACTAATGAAGATACGCGAAGAGCTAGCGGAGAAGTACAAGAGTGAGATGAACGAGATCACTCCCATATCACCACCGCCCGCCCCGATTACTCCCTCAAAGTTATCACCGAAATCAAAGGACAAACAACAAACAGGAAGATACTTCAGAAAATCCCCCTCACCTGAGGAAAAGCTGGTGAAGACTAGGGTAGATGCCAAACCAAGTCTGGATAACTCACTGGATGAGAGCTCGTCGAGTGATGAGGGCGAGTCATCCGACATGGAAGTTGATGGTGGATCCACTATGTCGGCAAGTGATATCCGGGACAAACTTGATATCACGAAGTTACCTGCCTTCCTTGATACAAGTACTCCACGTAGTCCACGGAACACTAACATTGGCCGCACAGTTGTACAGAGATTAAATCTCACAACTACTAGTGATAGTTTAAACAAATCCATGCGTGATATTCTTGCAGCAAAAAAGGGTAAGAAAAAAGACAAAAAAGATAAATAAATCCGTACTGCAAATATAACTGACAGTCGCCACTCGAACAATGGGAACATGCCACCACGCTCGAGTTACCTCGTATATATAAAGGATAATATATTTATTGGTAAAGCTAGAAAAACTAATCTGGAAATGCCAATAGAGTAATGACATTTAATCCCTCAGAAACAAAATAATGGGTTAGATTGAATCTGATATGAGATGTACTGTCAATAAGCACTGATATCGCAACTACACGTGTATGTATGTTTACGCTCTCTCTAAGCCACGTGGCAATGTTTATGTTGATGGCCCACGAGGCAATGGTATGATAAACTAGGTCACTCTCCCGCACCAAATATGACATGTTTGTTCGTATCGACTATTACTAGCTCTTTGAAATGTCTGCGCTATTCCATAAAATGTGTAAGAGGTTGATTCAAAAACTATAAGTGATGTATAAATTTACCTGAAGTTTATATAATTACGGTAATATATATCCATATAGCATAGTAGCAACTCACAGGTGGGTAAGCCATTCGCTGCAGAATGGAACCAAAATGGACGTCGGAGCACGCCTGCATTCGGCGCGTAGACCAGAGCAAGGTGAAAATAACCGGTATGTAATGAATTGTACAGTTTATACCGTATTTGACTGTTTGTGACTGTTATACCAAAAGTTGTGAACCACTGTATTTTATATTTAGATAGGTACCCATAGGTATTATGGGCTTATTTGGTCATAAATGTGTTGACGCTCGAGCACGCAAGTCGTCAGATAATTCCGATGCGGGAAATGTACCATGTGTTTTTAGTTATGCCTCTGTCTATTTTTAACGTTCGCACTAAAGTGAAGTATACTGGACTATTCAAGCGTGTAGTTACATGCAATATGAAGTTTTGCCAAGAATATACAATCAATCTCGTAGTGTTTGGAAGAAATGGCATTGGATAACTTGTTGGATATTGGTAAGCTCAAGGGGCTAACGTTGCTGTCCTTAAACATTAGGTCTATGAGGAATAAAACTGCTGAGCTAAATGATACCATCCTATGTGGCAATATAAAGATAGTAGCCCTACAAGAAACATGGTTAGACGGGGCTGATAAGGATGACTATATCTTACACAATAAAAATTATAAAATATACAGGGAGGACAGAACTACCATAGTGAATGGACACGTAAAAAAAGGTGGTGGATTATGCTGCTTAGTTGATAATAACTTCAGCGTCGACTCTGTAATATTTGCGAATCTTAACAGGTGTAATGAACATATAGAAGCACAGATCCTTAGATGCAAACCTGGCAACAGGAAGAAAATCATAATCTGTAACTTATACCGCCCACCGGCTGGAAATAAGAGGATATTTATTGATAGTCTATCTGAAATTTTGTCAGAAATTAAGGCTAATGCCCTTAACTGTGAAATAATTGTATGTGGAGATGCTAATATCAATCTGTTAGAGACAAAAAATGATTCGGCGCTCGAGCTAAGCCATCTGCTAGTCGAGAACTCCTTAGTACAAAAGGTGCAAATGCCGACAAGAGTGTCAAATAATAAGAAATCTATATTGGATATCTTAGCCACGAATCATAAACATTGCTTCAAATCTGGTGTAATTCAGAATAGTCTTTCGGACCATTTTCCCGTTTATCTTAACCTTAAAAAAGCCAAAGGTATATTGGTCAAGGAGAAAAGATATGCTAGAAATTACGATGTATTAGACTGGAATGAATTTGACGCATACTGCAGAGAAGTCAATGATAACTTAGTAATAGATATGAACTCTACCGCTGACCAAATATGGACTGCATTAAAAAGACCCTTGACAGATTATCTAGATGCAAACTGTCCAGTTAGGCCGAAAACTATTGTACATAGGGGTAAGCATCTGTTGAATAGAGAATGCCTAAATGCTATTAGAGTTAGAGATAGTCTCTTTGTCATTGCAAATAGGACAAATCTACCTGTAGATAGAACCAGAGCTGCTCATGCAAGAGCAACAGCTGCTAGGCTGGTAAGAAACGCAAAGAAATCGTACATATATAACACACTGAATGCTTGCAATCACAACAGTAAGAAATTTTGGAATGAGTTAAACGGTCTACTTGGTAAAAAAAATAATAAATTGCCCGAGACGTTCTATCATGAAAATAAAGACATCACTGGGCTTGAAGCGTGTAATACGTTAAATGTTGTTTATCAAAACATGGGTGAAACAAACATTAGGTCTAGTGAGAACTTTATAGATTACATGGCAATTATTGAAGACGAACAGGTAGTATCAACTAGGATAAATATTTCAGAAGACCTAGTCTGTGAATATTTAACATCGGTCGACCTAAACAAAAGCAGTGGCTTTGATTGGGTGAACACTAAAGTTCTTAGATCGTATCTTTGTAAGATGTGCACAAAGTTTACTTGTTTATTGAAATTTTGTGTTAAGAAAAGTGTGGTTCCCAGGGAATGGAAAAAGTATTGTATTAAACCGATCCCTAAATGTAATAATCCCAGGAAATTGTTAGACCTTCGTCCTATTGCGATTGAACCCTTGACTTCGAAGGTTCTTGAATCATTTATATGTACGTCTCTAAGAAATCATATGGATATTAACAAGTTGTTTGCTGCGGAACAGGGGGGGTTTAGAAAACGTTTTTCGACTAATAGGAGTGTTTTCGAATTTACTGAACCAATTCTTAAAGGGATAGATAATGGAAAAATTTCGGTTGCCACTTATTACGATGTGGCCAAAGCGTTTAATTCTGTTGACCATATGATTTTGATGAAAAAAATGGAGTGCTACAAATTCAACCCATGTATTATAAAAATAGTAAAAGAATATCTAACGGATAGGATCCAGTGCACTAAACTTGGGAATCATGTATCGAATGAAGTGCTGATAAATAAAGGGGTACCCCAAGGCAGCTTGGTGGGCCCCTTAATTTTTTTGATATATGTTAATGACCTTCCCAGATGCATTGAGAATGTAAGAGAAAATGTTGAACCTGCCCAGTTGTTTGATATAAATATTACTATCTATGCTGACGATACCGCTGTGACGGTAACCGGCTCAGACGTAAACGAATGTATTGCTGTCTCGCAACTATCTACTAACGCCATCAGCAAATGGATGCAGGATAATAAGCTAAAACTAAACGCTGACAAATGTCAATTACAAATACTGGGCTCGAAACGTAAATTGAAACGAATTAACTCTGATAATGTTGGTAAAAATTATGTCGATGGTAAGGCTATTAAACTAGCTAAGAATGTAAGATACCTAGGATATGTAATCGATCCTTTCTTATGTTTCGACAGCCATTTTATTAAGATGAGATTTGCTATCCAGTCAAAAGTAAATATTTTAGCTAGAGTAAGATCATGCCTTGACAGGAGAATAACATCACTTATTGTGAAAAGTCATGTGTATTCACTGGCTGAATATGGGAATGTCTTCTACAATATGGCTACTGCTAACAATATTAAGAAAATACAAAGCGTTTTAAATAGAGCGGTCCGTTTAGTGTACTATAATGAAGATAAAGATTTTGACGATATGTGTGCAGACCTCAATGTTATAAGTTTCAAAAAAAGGGGAGAAATTGCCATCCTGAATCTTATGTTCAATTTCAAGGACGACCCGGCAAAAGTCCTTGATATGCCCCGTGCTACACGGCAGGCCGAAGGAATTAACTTGGTTCGAACAAATCCGAGGTCGGAGAAATTTTCGAGGTCCCCACACACAAAAGGGCCAAGTGAGTGGAACAAACTAGCTCCACATTTGAAATTGTTGTCATGGCCCAATTTAAAACAGTACTTAAAAGAAGAGATGTGAGTTCAGTAATAATTGTGACTGGAAAGGAGTTGTCTAGTAGATCATACTGGATTAATAGTAAAAATATGAGGCTAGAATGGCTGTTTAATCGGCCAAAAATCGGTGTTGCCAGATGAAAATGTTGTTTTTACACATGGCGAACAAGTATGTCTTTGTTTTACTTGTTTTGAGGCAAAAAATACAAAAAAATTATGTATATAGCTCTAAGTAATCGAAAATTCGTTGTAATATAAATGTAATGTCATATAAGCTCAGAGTTTCGAATAATTGACGTACATGTACTAATTGTTTAAATGGATAATGATTTTTGTACTGATAGTTAAATGTCTTTTTCACTTGGGGATGAGACGTATCACGTTTGTGAATATCTGCCAAATAAAATTTGTTAAAAAAAAAAAAAAAAGCAAGGTCGGGTAAACGCACCCTGTGCCCACACGGCTTCTCCAGTGTGCTCTCTCATCACCCCTCGTCCTCAGCTACATTACTTTGCCTCAGCCTAGTTAATACTTCAACGCAACTTCTTCTATAGGACTTCATCACCTTTTGTATATATGCATTTCTAGTGGCAGAAAATGTACAATTCACCTTCACCAATTCTCTCCAATAACCCACATTTAAGACAGAAATGAGGTTCAAAATGCAGTTTAACATAACAGAACTGATACTTTGAATCAATGTGATACCAAATAAACTCAGATATACCCGGTATTCATAATTTTACAGCCAAATTTAGCAGAATTCCCTAAATGTGTAGAGCTGCCAATTGTACATTTTCTGAAAATCTGACCCGCATGTATCTTTCCATGCTACATGGGTCAAATTTTCAGATAATGCACAATCTACTGTTCTACACATCTATAAACTTCTGCTAAATCAGAGTGAATAATGATAAATAATGACAATATCTGAGTGTATTCTGTATTGTATTCATTCAATAAATCTGTCTGGTTATGTTGAACTGTATTTTGAACCTGATTTTCGTCTTAAATGTGGGTTATTTGAGCGGATTGGTGAAGGTGAATTGTACACTTTCTGAAAATCTGACCCTACATTACTTTGTCTCAGCCTAGTTAATACTTCAACGCAACCTCATCTAGGACTCCATCACCTTTTATATATATGCATTTCCAGTGGCAGTAAACATACCTTTTTTTTCAAAAAGGATTATATTTTTACTGGGTTGACAATTCCCCGAGTGGGGTGGTTCAATAGGGGATTTTCATAGCCAGCATTATGAATGCTGATTCGCATGGAATTATGGGACTAATGGTACAGTCTAAAATCTATAAAAAAAACATGCCATGTTCAGCATGGACTATTTATCAGTGCTCTAATGTCAATATCCATGTGTTATACATGTTTCCATAACACAAGCCTCCATCTTTCCCATCATACATTTGGTTTTCATAGCTCATCTATACAAGCTGTGTTATTGGTGAAAACATTCTTGCAATTTTAGATAAAAATATTGCTAAATATTCGTTTGTCAGATTTGAACTGAATCTATCCCGGCATGCATTGTAACAGACATGCGCAGTGGCACATGCAAACGCCCTATTGACCCAGTTCTATCAAGACATACCGGTATTATCCCCCCCAATTTAAAAAATTCTTTATCCATACATCTTCCAAGTTCATGGTTTGTAGGATGAGAGGATGGGTGTTGTATTTATTTCGGTTGATGCGGCGACCCTTTTGCCCTCGAGTCTCTTCAATGCCTATCTCCACAATAGTTGATGGCTAGCAACCGATTGTCGGCCTTGAAGACAACACTATTGTACTTATACATTAACATTATCACGTTTCAAGCCTTTGACTTGAAACCTTGAACTCTTGAGCAACTATATATACGTCTGACATATTAAACATTATATGTCTCTATTTTTAGATACTTTACTTACTTACTTTGTAATATTTCTTGGTGGGCAATTACCAGTAAAATAACTAAATATATATACTCCATAGGATGGTCTTAGAATGCAAGAATATATTTAATACACTGTCTTGAAATTTGGTACTTGACTGCATACAAGTTAAAGCACCAAACATGAGAAGGTTCCAACAAAGAGATCTTGTGAAAAATATCAATTTTGCAACTTGTGACTCATTTCTCTTGAACACATCACATATACGGGTCAGATTTTCAGAAAATGTACAATTGGCAGTTCTACACACCAAGGAGATTCTCCTAAATTATGCTGAAAAATGAAGAATACCGGGTATATCTGAGTATATTTGGTATCGCATTGATTTAAAGTATCAGTTGTGTTATGTTAAACTGCATTTTGAAGCTGATTTTTGTTTTAAATTTGGATTTTTTGAGAGGATCAGTGAAGACGAATTGTACATATTCTGAAAATCTGACCCATATATATATAATATATATATACATATCATGTACACACATTTGAATAGAAAGAAACTGATTGGGAGAATTCAATGGTTCGCACTAAATTGAACTCATGTTCATGGAAGAAGGCCTTTGTATGTTGTATTCATTGCAGACTGATGAAAATAAAATTACTTGGAATCGGGGGGTACGATTGAATAGACCACAAAGCTCTTTGACTAAAAGTCCAATTGTGATGCCTCTAGCTTAAAGCTTTGGGGTCAGATTTTCAGAAGATGTACAATTCACTTCCACCAATCCTCTCAAATAACCCAAATTTCAGACGAAAATAAAGTTCGAAATACAATTCATCCTAACCAAACAGATTGCTAGAATCAACCCAATACCAAATATACCCCAATTTACCTAGTATTGACCAAATTGCAGCCTTATTTAGCAGAACTTACCAAATGTGTTCAGCTGCCAATTGTACATTTTATGAAAATCTGACCCTATAAAGGCCCTAGTGGGAAGCAGTGCTGGTGGTATTAGCCCCGTGGAAAGCCTGTTCCTGGGGGTCGGCTGCCTGCCCCATTGGGACATTTTTATGCAATTTTCACCACTGGCGTTATAGTCCCAAGATAGCAAGTAAATACGCTGCCGAAAACACACAGGGACAATTGCCTTTCAAGGCTATAAACGGCGGCGTCGAGTTGGGACAGGACGAATGACTGTTTAGTGCCCCATGAATTCATCGTGCAACTTGGTTTTCCGAGTTGTTCTTGCTATTTTTCTGTGTATTTAGTAACTGTCGGCTTTGGGACTTTGAGTGTTTGTATATATACTTGTGGTTGCTTGCTGCTGTGAAATATGGATTCATGTAAATCAGATTTTCAGAAAATGTGTAATTGGCAGCTGTACTCATTTAGTGAATTCTGCTAAATAAGGCTGGAATTTGGTCAATACTAGGTAAATCTGAGTATATTTGACATTGCATTGGTTCTAGCAATCCGTTTGGTCAGGTTGAACTGTATTTTGAATTTTAATTTCGTCTGAAATTTGGGTTATTTGAGAAGATTGGCGAAGTTGAATTGTACATATTCTGAAAATCTGACCCTCGTATAGGCAACTGTTTTCATAAATTTTTGCGATTCAAATATTGGTGACACTAGTGTTCAGTGCCCCCCTTTTCACCACATCTAAATCAATATACATTGATTTCTGATATCACGTGTTCACAGATCTTCTTCTCCAATCATTCCCGTCGGACTAGACAATGACTATAAAATGAAGGGACTGACTTTATCGGAGATGGTTGAGGCTTATTATTATATTGCCTATCACAAACATGGTATTGATGGTGCCAAAGATGCATTTATTAAGATCTAGATCTATAAGAATTTTATATTTAAGCAGCAATAATTTAGTATATGGTTGTATATGGGTCAGATCTTCAGAAAATGTACAATTGCCAGATCTACACATTTAGTAAATTCTGCTAAATTAGACTGAAAAATTGGTTAAAACTAGGTATATCTGAGTATATTGGATATTGTCTTGATTCAAACCATTTGTTATGTTGACTGAATTTTGAAGCTCATTTTTGCCTTAAATTATGGTTA
The DNA here is from genome assembly GCA_942159475.1 of Sthenelais limicola. NCBI lineage: Eukaryota > Metazoa > Annelida > Polychaeta > Phyllodocida > Sigalionidae > Sthenelais > Sthenelais limicola. The sequence goes on from OW804098.1 coordinate 106,656,369, forward strand.
TTTGAGAAGATTGGGGAAGGCGAATTGTACATTTTCTGGCAATTTCACCCATAAATGGATTTCGGTAGGCTGCAAGAGAAGAGAGGCGTAGGACCTCGACTCCAACGTTGACCAGACCGTGTATGGATAACTTCAGTGGATCCAATGGATGAAAGTCAGGTCAGGGCAGGCATTTCCCGTCATATTTCAAGCAAATGTAGCTGATACATAGCCATTTTTCATCCGCCATATTCGCCAGGAGTATCAAAGTACGCATTTCATACTGACAATGCATTTTTACAGCAGGGAAGGCTTTGATTGATTATTGGGGACTATACGCCTGTCTATACGATGTAGTAGTACGACTGCCATTTGTCAGATTGTATAGGGACAGATTTTGCATGTACTATTACTATTCATACATTCGTACATTCGTTATTAATAGTATGGATGTTAAATTTTACGAGAACACACGAAATAACACAAAAACGGACAATGAATTTTTCCAGAAACGAAACCAAAAACCTGACTATGTGCGGAATGAAATCCAGGAAGACCTATGTTCAGTCAAAGAGGGATTAAAATCCATTTTCCTGAAATTGTACAAGTTTGTAACTGTATGTATATAATTATGGAAATAAAACTATTACATACATGTACATACAAGTTGGACACACGAGATCACTACCTGAAATCATGAGTTTCTGACATTTTGAATTTAATTGATAGATACACCAGTACAAGGAGCGTCGATCTTTAGTGGTTATTTCTAAATGGATGAATTCTTCCCTTTGATCACCAATAGGGGATTTGCATGTCTCACTGCGCATGTCTACTGCAGTGCATGCTGGGATGGATTCTGATGAAATCTGACACAATTAGCAATATTTTTATCGAAAATTGCAAGAATGTTTTCACCTACATCATAGCTTTTATAAATGATGTATGAAAACCAAATGCATGATGGGAAAGATTGGGACTTGTGTCATGGAAACATGTATACCACATGCATATTGACATTAGAACATTGATAATTATTCCATGCAGAACATGGCATGTTCTCTGTAGATTTTACATTGTACCATTAGTCCCATAATTCAATGCGAATCAAGATTTAAAATGGTGGCTATGCAACTCCCCTATTCCGCACAGAAACCCTTGCATTAGAAGAGCCACTGGTATAGACATGTAAGTGTAAATACGATTATGTAATACAGTTTAAATTTGATCAATCTCTCCATCTCTCCACTCAGGGGCTTACAAAATGTGATGTTTTTTTCCACAAGATCTCTTTATTGAAATGCTCTGATCTTTAGAGGGTTTAGCACTTATAGTCTTATGAATCCATATAACAAATTTCGGGACATTGTATGAAATATATCCTTGCGTTTTGAAGGCCTTTGTATGGAGTATATTCAGTTACTTTACTGGTAATTACCCATCCAGAAACATTGCAATCTTTTTTTTTCAAAAATAAAAATATCAAACTTAAGATATAGAAATATTAGGTGTCCTAGTGTTTACTATCATTGGAATCAGCTTGATCTCCTCTTTTCAACTATGGTGATATCTCAAAATCCATATTTTGCGACTTATGCCTCATTTTCCTAAAAACGGATAACGAATGATCTTTGTACATTTGAGAAATTGTCTCATTTCTCAGGGGGAAACTTCTTATTGCTTTCATAACGTACTCACATCTGATTTTCCTTCCTTGCTTGACTGCATTCTTTTTACCCATTTCCCTCCACTAGATGGATTTTTCCCTCGTGCTTATCTCCGTCTCAATCCCTTCACATAATCTCTCTGATTTTCACTGCCTTTTTACTTTTTATTCCACCATGCACCTCCTCCTCCACCACCTCCTCCTCCTCCTTCACCATTTTCTTATCCCCCTGGCTACATACTATTTGTTTTTCCAGATAATTCCCGCAAACCTCTCCCACTCTTCCTCCTCCACCATCTCCTCCTTCTCATGCCTCCACGCACTCCTCCTTCTACATCATCAAACCAATGTAATGCCAACCTAGGAGGTATATATGTGTCGGAGAGGCTGTGAAATCCGCCAACAGCTTCCGCCTAGGTGTTCAGAAATAATACAAAAAAAGGCGACTCAGCGGATGGTCTCAAAAGTATCGGAAAGCCAATCTGGAGAAAAAGAGTTAAATGGAAAGCTGAAAAAGAAAAAAGAAAACTTTGTAGACGTCGGGATTCAGCTACGTTTGAAGGTGGTTCCAGGGCAGTGCGTCCGGCTTTAGAGAGGAAATTGCTGCGTCATCGGAATTCGAAGCCTGAAATTGTGAATTCGTTGATTATTGATTTTTCGTACCACACTTGTGAGGGATAATGGATCTCCCTATAGTAAATGCTGCATGTTTTTGTTGTGTGGCATTAAATAATCGGAATTTATATACTTTTTGTCCATATTTTACACTATGAACTAGCTCACAAACCCACGCAAATGCAAATATGCGGACTAAAAACTTTTCATCGGTTCATCATGAGATTCGGATGGTTCTGTATAGAGTACAGATCCATAAGTGCGCAATGGGAATGATTTGAATACTGAGGATATTATGTATACCATATTCCTTACGTTTAGAAAAACTGAAGCATTTTAACAGAAAATACTATGAATATACCTACATGGTATATAGATAGAACCTGATGAGAATGTGGTACAAGGGACACTATTGGCAGTATTGGCAGTCCAAGATGTTAGTTATTTCGTGGCACACAAGCCGATAGGCGAGTGGGTTACGAAAAAAAACCAAACATCGAGGGAATGCAATATTGTCCCGAGTTCCACAATTCGAATTTAGGTTCTATATTTGCTCCCAAGTTGCTATGCTTACCTTATATGGCTATGTTTAGTGGGGACAGGAAGTCATACCACACGCGTTGAGCTGGTGCAAATTACCACACTACTCCCACTTATACAAATAGCATGTGGTACATACAGTACATCAACGTGGAGTAAAACATATTTAATACATGCATACACATATAGGTAAGATTTTCAGAAAATGTACAATTTGCCTTCACCAATCCTCTCAAATAACCCAAATTTCAGATGAAAATAAAGTTCGAAATACAGTTCAACCCAACCAAACAGATTGCTAGAATATACTCAAATTTACCAAGTATTGACCAAATTTCAGCCTTTATTTAGCAGAATTTACCAAATGTGTACAGCTGCCAATTGTACATTTTATGAAAATCTGACCCATATCTTGGCGAGGATAGGAACAATTAAGTGATGTTTCAACATAATAGTGCGAAGCTTTCCCCATCTTTAAATATCAAAATATAAAGAGTTCTCCTAAGCAATACAAGTCCCACGAGGCAGTCAGTGTATCCAGGGGCGTCAGTTCGTATGCGCTGTATCCTTACTCAGCTCGATTCAAGTTCAAATGAGTAATTGAATAGTACGGGGAGCGATGTATGGGCAAGTTCACATGGATTGGTTTAATTCGACATGGTTTAACACGATTTTCTACTTCTGCGTCAACTTTTCTTTCCTACAATTCACTGCGCCCCTAAAATTGAGACAATTAGGTGTAATTTTGTATCGATTCTGGCCGTTCGCGGGCGGCGAAGGCAAATGGCAGAAGGATAGTGGGAACAAATTGTATTATGCGTACCCGATTGGAAATCACAATTGCAAACCATTATGAAACGATGATCATAAAGCTATGGGAACTATTAAACTAGACAAACCACAATCCAAAGACATTTAAATAGATATTAGGAAAGTTTCCTCTGTACTTTAGCAGCTTCCTTCTTCGTGTACACTAAAATTGCACTCGCTGCGTGTTTGTTCACGCTGTCACTTTCTATAAGAAGATAATTCTGCGGGAGAGAGAGAGAGAGAGAGAGAGAGAGAGAGAGAGTCCTTCTTTTACAAAAGATTATGCATTTGAGCAATGAGTGACAAAATCGCGTTTTACCAAGTTCTAGTGCCTTCAGGACTTGTACTTCTTTTGCCGTTCTGAAATTAGGACTGGCGAGTTTTGTGCAGTAGAATGCGAGGCGTCGTTCCTGCCTCGGCAGTTCAAGTAATTATTTGATTGAAATTCCTAATAAAGAAACCAATGAAAAAACTTTTGTAATGGGGACTTTCTGATTCTTCAATTACGCATCTCATAAGCAGAAAATCCTTTGGGTGTGAATGAAGAAAAACATATTAGTTGATTATGATTCTAGGGTGCTTCGCTAATAAGGCAATACTGGCACATTGGCCAACTTGACTTCAACAGTCTAGGCCCAAAGTTGAGAGAGTCCCTTCAAACGAAGGGAAAGCCTCTCGCCTCAAACCACAAAGAGTCATTATAATTCCATTAATATCACGAAATGTCATTATATTTCAATTAAAACGCCTAGTTGTAGGACAAGAAACCGATTAGCGAGGTGGGCTGACATACCATTCGTATCTGATCTGAGGGTTTGGACCTAGAGTGTCAAGTTAATGCAGTCTAGGCCCAAAGATGAGAGAGTCCCTTCAAATGAAGGGAAAGCATCTCGCCTCAAACCACTAAGTGCCATTATAATTCCATTAAGACCGCAAAATGGCATTACATTCCGATTAAAACGCCGAGTCGTAGATCAGGAAACTGATTAGCGAAGTAGGGGTCCAATCAATGACATACCATTCTTATCTGATCTGAGGGTTTGGGCCTAAAGTGAATGATTCATACGTGGAATACAATGCTTGGATTATTTCAAGTGAAAACCATTCAAATTGAACAGCACCCGTTTATAAATGACTTATCCATTCACTTTCCTTCTTTATCAAAGAAATAATTCATCAGCAATTCATCATTGATCATCACCTACCACAAATCTAGAAAATACCTCGCCTAAGATATTTAAATGTCGAATCGCAAATCCGCAGGTATTAGGCTGATGCTGGATATGATAGTGTCCAGCGCACTGAAATCTTTGCACCAAGACCTTAATGCCCCCAGGATTAACCTGCAATAGGAACCCTGATCCCGGGCTTTCTGCTCGCTCTGTAGGTGTATTACTTAAGTTGGAATCGGCATGTAGCGACGACCTCGACGTACCAAGTCGCCTCACAGACTGTTAATTAGGGTGTTTACCAAGATATTAGCTCATCGATTGCTGTATTGATTATCACAGACTTTGAGATAATGAAAGTTCCTCCCCCGGTGTGCATGGCGGTGGTGGTGTTGCCCAAGGCTATTTTTGACTGTGACATTAATTTCTCTGGGTGATATACTGACAGAGGTAACGCGAACAACTGTCAATTCTAGAGAAGAAGCATTTCTCAATGGTTTTTGCTTTATTTCCAGGGTGATGTACAATAGTATATGCTGTTCAGGTAAAAAAAAACAAGGACACGATGGATGTGGGAATTGTGGAGACTGAATAATTATTATTGATTTTCTGGGGAATAGTTACGACCTTGGTGCATGATTGATGAGAATGAATTTGTTTATACTTCCTCAAAAGTCTGGGATTAGCATCGCTATTATTGGTTTAGTGCATATGATAATCTATAAGGGTCAGATTGTCAGCAAATGTACAATTCAACTTCGCCAATCTTCTCAAATCACCCAAACTTCAGACGAAAATAAGTTTAGAATACAGTTCAACCTAACCAAACAGATTGCTAGAATCAATGCAATGCTGAATATACTCGAATTTACCTAGTATTTACCAAATTGCCGCCTAATTTTGCAGAATTTACTAAATGTGTAGAGCTGCCAATTGTACATTTTCTGTAAATCTGACCCATGTGTACCTTGTCGGATCGATACTTATATAGATTATGTAAGACACACGGAAGTACGAAAATCCATCAGATTTCAGGGGATATAAATTATTAATAGGATTATGCAGGAATAATATAATCTCTATTGATCGAACTTGTACCTTTTCCCCATAAACGAGGAGGACAAATCTTAGGACAAATGGGTCAGATTTTCAGAAAATGCACAATGCACAGTTCTGCACATGTCTCAAATTCTCCTAAATTAGAGTGAAAATGATAAATACTGAGTGTATCTGTAGGCCTACTGTTTTCATTCAATAAATCTGTCTGGTTATGTTGAACTCTATTTTGAACCTGATTTTTGTCTGAAATTTGGGTTATTTTAGGGGATTGGTGAAGGCCAATAGGGGATTTGCATGTCTCACTGCGCATGTCTACTGCAGTGCATGCTGGGATGGATTCTGTTAAAATCTGACATACAGATGTTTGGCAACATTTTTATCGAAAATTGCAAGAATGTTTTCGCTAATACCATAGTTTGTATAAATGATCTATGAAAACCAGATGCATGATGGGAAAGATGGGGATTTGTATCATGGAAACATGTAAAACACATTGATAATAAGATTTGAGCTTTGATAAATATTCCATGCTGAACATGACATGTTTCCTATAGATGTTAGAGTGTACCATTAGTCCCATAATTCCATGCGAATCAAGATTCAAAATGGCGGCTATGCAAATCCCCTATTGAACCACCCCACCCAGGGAATTGTCAACCCAGTAAAAATATAATATATTTACTTAGGCCTACCTCCATGTGTTTGAATGGGAATGATAAATAAACACATGTTTAAAGCATTCTACACAATATTTGAGGCAGCCTGTCTTTTGGTTTTACCGGACTTGAATCCGACTGAAGTTCTGAAGAATTGTAAATTAGTTATTTCAAAAATGAAGCTAATATTTTCTGATAACACTTGAAGCGCATTTTAGTTGTTTCGCTCAGTGAAAAGCCAACTTGATTACGATGAATGGGAGAAGGACGGAGTCGCCTCAAATTTGCTGATCAAATTTGTTAGATACATTGAATAGGCGTAAATGCAGTGCCTAGACCCTCCTGCAATAGACGTTAGCAGCAGCGTAGATGGATGTGGGTCAGATTTTCAGAAAATGTACAAATGGCAGCTCTACACATTTAGGAAATTCTCCTAAATTAGGCTGTAAAATGATGAATACCGGGTTTATCTGAGTATATTTGGTGTGGCATTGATTTAAAGTGTCAGTTCTGTTATGTTAAACTGCATTTTGAAGCTCATTTTTGTCCTAAATGTGGCTTATTTGAGAGGATTGGTGAAGGCAAATTGTACATTTTCTGAAAAATCTGACCCTAATATAAATTCACCACTGATTCAAGATGTGTCCACTCTAGGCCCAAACCCTCAGATCAGATAAGAATGGTATGTCATTGATTGGACCCCTACTTCGCTTATCAGTTTCCTGACTTATGACTCAGCGTTTTAATCGGAATATGATGACATTTTGCGGTCTTAATGGAATTCTAATGGCACTTTGCGGTTTGAGGCGAGAGGCTTTCCCTTCGTTTGAAGGGACTCTCTCAACTTTGGGCCTAGACTGGGTCTGAGATAGCCCCTACTACCCAGTAATCCCGCAGTGGGAATCACCACAATGGCCAGGAATGCAGACAAACACAATGAGATAATGTAGTCTCCCTCATTTTCAGTACACTTTTCGACGCCATTTGTTTAAGCACCGGTCCTGAGGAAACATGTCCCTCTTCATCGCCATGCATCGACGACACACCCATTCTCCTTGCTTTTATCAACCAGTGTTTAAACACCCAAGGTCCAAACCCTCAGATCAGATAATAATGGTATGTTAGCCTATACTTCGCTAATCGGTTTCCTGGCCTAGAACTCGGGGTTTTAATGGGAATATAATCATATATTGCGGTCTTAACGGAATAGTAATGTCACTTTGTGGTTTGAGGCGAGAAGCTTTCCCTCCGTTTGAAGGGACTCTCTCAACAACTTTGGGCCTAGACTGTAAATGGTTTCATTGCAACACATAAACCGATGGCATAATAGAAACTCTTTATCTATGGGAAATATGGGAAACATTCTTTTTTTAAAGATTTTATTTAAACTTTGTGGTGATATTGGCATAAATATAAACAAATTGTGGATGTTTATAGACGTTGCAACACTTTGCTTGTTAGGTAGTTTGAGTCTGAGAGGAGAAGAAGGAGGAGGAGGAGGCCGTTATTTCTTTGCCTAGGTTGATCTTCAGCAAGGGTTGCTTGTTTCTCTGGTCCATAATCCTTGCAAAGCGACGATCAATAACCAATTACTATAATGGCGTCGGACGACAGGAGCGTGTCCGACCGCTACTGTACGACCCACCGCCCAGCGCAGCAAGCCTGCAGGAGGGTTAAGATTGTCAGAAAATGCACAATTGGCAGCTGTACACATTTAGTAAATTCTGCTAAATTAGACTGAAAAATGGTCAATACAAGGTAAATTCGAGTATATTCGGCATTGCATTGGTTCTAGCAATCTGTTTGGTTAGGTTGAATTGTGTTTTGAACTTTATTTTTGTCTGAAATTTGGGTTATTTGAGAGAATTGGTGAAGGTGAATTGTACATTTTCTGAAAACTTGACCCTGCAGGAGAAGGGCGATCAAAGAAAGTATTCGTCCTCCTCACTCATACTTCTCCCCCCCCCCCTCCCCTCCTCCCCCCCCCCCCCCCACCTTCAATTCCTATACACAGTTCACTATGGAGAGGAGGAGGAATTCCACCTCCTCCATATTGAAATTTCTTCAGAAGAATTCTTTTCTTTACTTAGTGTCTTTATCATTGCGGCTCGTCCCCAATCCCACTCTCCATCCGAGGTCCAGTCAAATGGGGCCAATGCTGTGTGTGGCACTCTGTTAGGCCCATACATGTTTGTCTATACATGTATACATGTATGGGTCAGATTTTCAGCAAATGTACAAATTCAACTTCGCCAATCTTCTCAAATCACCCAAATTTCAGACGAAAATAAATTCAAAATACAGTTCAACCTAACCAAACAGATTGCTAGAGTCAAATGCAATGCCAAATATACTCGAATTTACCTAGTATTGACCAAATTGCAGCAGAATTTACTAAATGTGTACAGCTGCCAATTGTACATTTTCTAAAAATCTGGCCCATATATGTTCACTATGGGCCTGCAGCGTGGTATGGTCAGAGTGCATACACAAGGCATGCATATATATGTGATGTGTTTCTGTAAAATGAGTCATAAGTCGCGAAATGGATATTTTTCAAAGGGATTCTTTTTATAAGATATCTTTGTTGGAATGTTCTTATTTTTGGGGTACCTAATGTTGCGAGTACCATCAATAGAAGTACAAAATTTCAAGGCTATGTATTAGATGTATCTATGCATTTCTAATGTCATCTTATGAAGTATATTTAGGTACTCCATTATAGTAATTATCAACCCAAAAATATTAATAACTTTTTTTTTCAAAAATAAATATATCAAACTTAAAATAAAGAAACACTATGTAGATGTCTTATTGTTTACTACCATTAGAATCGGCTTGAGGTCATCTTTTCAAACATGATGGAATCTCAAAATCCATTTTTAGCGACGTGTGACTCATTTCCATGCAACACATCATATATATTCAGAGTACGAGGAAAGGTGAATCGTTCATTGATTACCACTGCTACTAAACAACCGAATACTATGTTATTATTTGTCTTGAATTGTATTTTGTATTTCAAGATTTTTATTCAGCAAAGACATTATGAGCAGTACATTTTCCTCAGTCCAGGCTGTCGACAAGATTATGAAAGTTGTAATTGAATGTTGTAACTGGCAAAATTGAGGAAAACGGCATTGAAGAGGGGAAGAAAATAAAGTGAATAGGTAAAAAAAAATAATAGGTGTGTTTCCGATTTATCTGGCTGAAAACTAGGTAGGGGATGGTAACTAAAAAAAATGTTTTTCTTTAGGAAACCACCTCCCAGGAACTGAAAAAAATGTCTATTTCATAGCAATAGTTGTTTCAAACATAGGAGATGTGCTTTTTGACAGTTCCGGGTCAGGAAAACCTGTTTTCCTGCTTTTATAAGCTTTTTTTGTAAAAGAAAATCCAAAAAAAGTAAGATATGTTAAATAAATATATGGTATGGTCAACAAATTTTAGGTAGGGGAAGGGTTTTCTAGATAAGGGGGGGGGGGGGGGTAAATCGAAAACACCTATTTGTTTTGGCCATACCAGTAAGAAGGATGTCACACCGGCATGAAGAACCAAAGAACTTTAGTATCAAACTAGACTCAAATTAGAATATGACTTACTCCCGAGTTGAGGATGATACCGCGAATGATAAGGGTGATAGAGGATGATAAGGCAAGAGCAATGACTTCAGCAGTGTCAAGTTGATAACGACAGAGACATTATTTTATCATTGCCAAAACTTCTGCCGCTTGCAACTACTTGGCAAAAAGCCACAGCACCAGGGTCAGATTTCCAGAAAATGTACAATTAGCAGCTGTACATATTTAGTAATTTCTGCTAAATTCTGCTAAAAAATGATAAGTTTTGGGTATATCTTAATATATTTGGTATCGCATTGATTTAAAGAATCAGTTCTGTTCTGTTAAACAGCATTTTGAAGCATATTTCTGTCTTAAATGTGGGTTATTTGAGAGGATTGCTGAAGGCGAATTGTACATTTTTTGAAAATCTGACCCACCAGCGGGAAGGGATTCTTTTGTGACCATCCAGCTATAAGATCTGGCATCAATTAATGAGCAGTGTTTGTGACAATTCTTATCACGCATTTACCAGACTAAAAGATGATGTTCAAGCGTTTTAAGTCAGCAGCAGCATGAATTATCTTACGAGGAATAAATAAATACATAAATAAAAGCCCATCCTTTCAGCATGAATATAATAAAGATGTTGGATTGAATGGTATAATACGAGAAAAGAAGAGAATCTTTTCAATTTCATAGCCACAGTTCTGGATAGGAGGACCACTACTACTACCATTTTGACGGCTAAGCTCGTGTATAAAGGATTTTTCTCTCTGATATCTCTACCTGCTGCCTGCCTTCTACTCTGGCTTGGCACCTTCTAGCCATAGCCTTTAGGCATGAGCTACTCAATAAAATCTCAATGACCAGCTCAGAGGACTCGCATCGAGCAATCATGGTTAGTGTGCTCCCATCGACCAGTCGCAAGGCGAGTGCGCCAGGCGCTCTTTGTTCAGATTACTTATCAAAGGCAACCAAGATCCTAGCTTTTATTCACCTCAAGTCATTAAAGAAATTACCCATCGAGGGGTATGTAGAAAGCCTTTTAATTTCTAGTCCCGATGGAATGTAATGAGGATCTCAAAGGCATGGCCGCCAAATGCAGGTTTTAGACCGGGGAGCGCTGGGTAGACGCCGATGGTGGATATGGGTCAGACTTTCAGAAAATGTACAATTGGCAGTTCTACACATTAAAGGAATTCTGATAAATTTGGCTGTAAAATGATGAATATTGGGTATATCTGAGTATATTTGGTATCGCATTGATTCAAGGTATCAGTTCTGTTATGTTAAACTGCATTTTGAAGCTCATTTTTGTCTTAAATGTGGGTTATTTGGGGAGGATTGGTGAAGGTGGATTGTACATTTTCTGAAATTCTGACCCATATGGAGTAGATGTCGCGCATTACTGGTAATATGACAAGCCACTACTCCATCAGGATCTGGAGAAAATGGGGAATGGAACTTGAAAGCTTTATTGTCAATATTCATACCCATGGACGTCCATGCTGAGATGCCCCCTAAAAGAGACATAGTCCTCCTCCTCCTACTGCAGTTCTACTCATCAGAACGGAACGGACTGTATGCAATGTATAGAATATTGAATACTTCACCTACTGTGGAATGATTCATCATGCAGTCTAGGCCCAAAGTTGAGAGAGTCCCTTCAAACGAAGGGAAAGTCTCTCGCCTCAAACCGCAAAGTGCCATTATAATTCCATTAAGACCGCAAAATGTCATTATATTCCGATTAAAACGCCGAGTTATAAGTCAGGAAACTGATTAGCGAAGTTGGGGTCCAATCAATGACATACCATTCTTATGTGATCTGAGGTTTTGGGCTTAGAGTGAATGGGTTTTACAGCCTGATAAATTTACAGGGTATGTAGGTCTACTAGAACTTTAAAGTAATCATTTTATTACTATTAAACTATCAATTTCTGACTGTCAATTTACCAAATCGGATTCTTGAGTCAAAAAGGGTAGAGAGTTGATACGTTAATTTGATAAATAAATGTACAGATTACGTATATGAATGGAGGGGAATATGATTAATGTAACGAATGATTGTAAAATCAAACCCCCTGGAGTGAGTGAGTGAGATTGGTTGTTTTACGCCCTTATCAACACATTGAAAGGTTATATCAAGGGCGGGAGAGCTGAGAGGGAGGCAGTTTATGGTCATACCCAGGAAATAGATATAGAGAAGAAGGTAGAGAGAGTCAGAGAAAAATAGACAGAAAGGCACTTTATGGTCATACCCAGGACCAATGAAACCCCGACCCTAGGTAAGAAACAGACTTAAACCCTGTCCAAACACAGCCGATTTGCCCCCCGATTGCCCCCCGATTTAGGTATCCCGATGAATCCTAGGATCTCATTTCAATTCCTGGTTTATGGTTTTGAAATACAATGAACCAGGATTTGAAATGAAACCCTAGGATTCATCGGGAGACCCAAATCGGGGGGCAATCGGGGGGACAAATCGGCTGTGTGTGGGCAGGGTCTTAAAGACAGAGTCCATGGTTTCGTTACTTTCCCATCGCCACCGTCCAGTACCCCGCCAGCAGGTCTCCAGATCCCTCCTGCCCTGATTCGCCCCAGGCATTTCTCATCCGGCAATGACCATTACATGAACCATGTGGCCATCATTTTCTCGCTATTCGCCGTTATCCCCCAATTTAGACAAAGCCAAAGTATGTCACGCTTTCGAGTTGCTCCGATCCCTTGCCCGTCCCACTTTGCCGGCCTTACTGGGATCTGAGTGCTTGGAGATGATTATCCCTTGTTCAAGCGTGGCGCCTCCAGTTCTCGCCATGCTGCTGCAAACGGCACCACCCTCCCGCATTCTGGGCTAGATTTTTAGAAAATGTACAATTCGCCTTCACCAATCCTCTCAAATAACCCACATTTAAGACAAAAATGAGCTTCAAAATGCAGTTGAACATAACTGAACTGATACTTTGAATGAATGCGATACCAAATATACTCAGATATACCCGGTATTCATCATTTTTCAGGCTAATTTAGCAGAATTTCCTAAATGTGTAGAGCTGCCAATTGTACATATTCTGAAAATCTGACCCATCATGATCTAGCCATCTCATGGTCGGCCCTGGAGGAAGCCCTTCTGCTGCCCCCAGGAGGGTCCTCTGCCGAGACCTCAAAGGGCAGACCAGTAGTCCCACCTATCGCTGACCTGGACTTGACCCAGCTGCCCCCACGACATAAAATCAATAGGCGACTCTTCTTACAAGGACAAACCCCCACCCCGAGCCCCTCTCCTCCCCCTCCGCCCGGTCCCTAACCCCTGCATTCTATTTTCCATTTTGCCTCTCACGAAACGGTCGGATTTTGTTTCCTCTGCGATCAGGGAATCATCCCTAGTGAAACTTTGGCGCGTAGTAGAGCGATTTTTCTATTGAAATATTTGTCAGGCACCGTATGCATACATTTGTTAGCCGCATCCTCCCTAGGCAGGTCCTCTATTCCGCAATGAGTTACTCCATAGTAGTACGTAGAAACTGGTTGCGGAGTATATAGGGCCTGCCTAGGGAGGATGGTTAGCGGGGGACTGGGAAGTGTGTGTGTGGGTGGGGGGGGGGGGGGGCTGCGGGGGTCACGCATCAAACAAAAGCCAGGTTCAATTCAATTCAAGAATTTTTTATTGCAGCAGATCTTTTTACAATAAGGTGGTCCAACAATCTAAATAAACAAGTGTCTAGATAGGTCTTCCGTTGAGTGCCTGATTCTTGTTCTTGAGTTTTACTTACGTTACATGGTTACTAAGGTTTTCTAAGACTAATACATAATTTATTAAAGATTTGGATGATCTGAGATGGTTAATGAGATGGTAGACGAGAGATACAGTAGTTTATGGTATATGAAATATTTGAGGTTCTATAAGCCTTAATACGTCCTTTCTTATAGCTGGAAAACACACCCTATACCTGGGCAGCCATGTTAAATTAAACGCACTCCTACAAAACCAGCATTGTCCTAAATTTGGATTTCCCATTCAAAACAAGATACCGGTCAGATTTTTTTAGCAAATGTACAATTCAACTTCGCCAATCTTCTCAAATCATCCAAATTTCAGACGAAAATAAAGTTCAAAATACAGTTCAACCTAACCAAACAGATTGATAGAACCAATGCAATGCCAAATATACTCGAATTTACCTATAGTATTGACCATTTTTCAGCCTAATTTAGCCAAATTTACTAAATGTGTACAGCTTCCAATTGTACATTTTCTGAAAATCTGACCCATGTGCGTGTGGGAGTAAACATTAACCAGGAGAGGCAGAATGAACCTATGTAGGAGGAAAATGCGAAGTGGATTGTAGGACACATTTAAAAACACTGATGCAATGTGAAGATACATTCGCACGCCATACTTCAATACAAATGGATGAATATAATTCGGCTAAAAATGGGGGTAATTCGCCGCCCCAAATTGATTTAAATAGCCGTATTACATCCTCATGATCGAAGACCCCTCTGCTATAATTTCTGGCGTCTTTCGCTTACTTTGCAAGGTATATGATCAATGTGGTTGTGGAGTGGGGGCCCTTTTCTTGTACGGGATAATAGGATCATAGGGTCAGATTTTCAGACAATGTACAATTGGCAGCTCTACACATTTAGGAAATTTTCCTAAATTCAGCTGAGAAATGAAGAATACCTGGTATATCTGAGTATATTTGGTATCGCATTGATTTAGAGTATCAGTTCTGTTATGTTAAAATGCATTTTGAAGCTCATTTTTGTCTTAAATGTGAGCTATTCGAGAGGATTGGTGAAGGCGAATTGTACATTTACTGAAAATCTGACCCAATACATGATGGGATTTGATAGAGAAAAAGGCTTAGGCTGAGTGGGCGTGGACTCTATCCGTCACAATCAATGAGAATTTCCAAGAAGTGACTTGTTTAAGGTATCCATGGTGAAATCACCCATGAAATATTGGCATGGGACTATTTAGGCTCTCCTGCAGCTACTTGGTCGTTTTCACTAAATGGCCATCTCGTTCATCAGGAAGAAAGTAGGAGGAGGAGGGGTATGCAAGGGGGTTGAATGACAGTGGGGTAGAGGGACACTATGCCAAGATTTCAAGTATAGTGAGTGAGTGAGTGAGATTGGTTGCTTTTCGCCCTTATCAACGCATTTAATATGGTTATATCAAAGGCGGGAGAGCTGAGAGGGAGTGAGTGAGTGAGATTGGTTGCTTTACGCCCTTATCAACACATTTAATATGGTTATATCAAGGTCGGGAGAGCTGGGAGGGAGGCAGTTTATGATCATACCCAGGAAATGGGGATAGAGAAGAAGGGAGAGAGAGACAGAGAAACAGAGACAGAAAGGCACTTTATGGTCATACCCAGGAAATAGAGATAGAGAAGAAGGGAGCGAGAGACAGGGAAAAAGAGACAGAAAGGCACTTTATGGTCATACCCAGGACCAAATTTCAAGTATAGCGCCTGTTAATTTGATGGGTCAGATTTTCAGAACATCTACAATTCGCCTTCACCAATCCTCGCAAATAGCCCACATTTAAGACAGAAATGAGCTTCAAAATGCAGTTTAACATAACAGAACTGATACTTTAAATCAATGCGATACCAAATATACTCAGATATACCTGGTATTCTTCCTTTTTCAGCCTAATTTAGGAGAATTTCCTATTTAATGTGTATAGAGCAGCCAATTGTACATTTTCAGAAAATCTGAGCCGGATGCTTCGAAATTCAGAAATGTGCATTCGTTCATGCAAATGAGCTGCAATAACTGCCCTCCAGTCGACCTTGAGGCAAGACAGGCAGGGGTCACGGGGGCCAAGGTCAAAGCCCCGCAAGGATCCTGATGATAATGTCGATGGTGGGGGATGTCGGTGGATGTCGGGGGATGTTGTACAATAACTCATTGGTCAACATTACCAGGATCCCCTGGCCCTATTCACCCCCTGAAATGCCATTCACAATGCTATCTCAATAATACCCTCTCCTCCTCAAACCATTTCTCTCCCACGCCCGGGTTTCTTGCTTGCTTTAAGGTATTATTCAGATCTTCAAAATTACCAAACTACTGAATCGATTGGACATGGAAAGGTGTCAGATTTTCAGCAAATGTACAATTCAATTGCGCCAATCTTCTCAAATCACCCAAATTTCAGACAAAAATAAAGTTCAAAATACAGATCAACCTAACCAAACAGATTGCTAGAGTCAATGCAATGCCGAATATACTCAGATTTACCTACTATTGACCAAACTGCAGCCTAATTTAGCAGAATTTACTAAATGTGTACATCTGAAAATCTGACCCAAGTGTGTATTTGCTCACATTTCGGAATATTTGATGTGGGTTGGGTTTAACTGTAATAAGTGACATTTCCTCTGATATGTTGGTGCATCATTTTATTATTGAATTAATGTCAATTAATTGCACGAATTCATATCATCTTTCATGGACATTTTTAAAGTAACATTTTTTCTCCGTCGACACTTACTGTTAGCAATCACATTGACATTCATGTAAAGCATCTCTCACCCCCTTTTCATCATACTCATCCTGGACGCGCTGGAGGAGGTCGAACCTCCCCCTATTCATTCATGTTCCATTCCTCCTCTTCTTCTTCAGTCCCTAAACCGCTATCTGGGTCAGATTTTCAGAAAATGTACAATTCACCTTCACTAATCCTCTCAAATAACCCACATTTAAGACAGAAATGAGCTTCAAAATGCAGTTTAACATAACAGAACTGATACTTTAAATCAATGCGATACCAAATATACTCGGATATACCTGGTTATCATCATTTGTCAGTCAAAATTAGCAAAATTTTCAAAATGTGTAGAGCTGCCAATTGTACATGTTCTGACAATCCGACCCATCTCTTCCTGTTTAGTCTCCCCGCCCTCTCCTCCCCAGCATAACAACTTCCCAATTTTCATCGTGTCCGAAGTCATCATCATCCTAATGGATCAGGCTAAATTGGCTCCATTGTCTTAGAGAACTATACCACGAAATATCATTACGGGCTTCTTCGTTATTTTCTGAATGATTGATCTGTTTGTAATGATCCCCAATCAATTGTGCGATTAGGACATTCAGGCGGTTGTTATTCCTCAGGCCTTGAGTGCGTTAACGTTAGAGAGTCGCCCTGCATGCGCTGGAACTCTGGCATCACTGGTTATCGTTAGTACAGCAGCAATTCCAGAAACCCCCGTTCTCTGATCTTGAAGCAATCCTATACAGTCTAGGCCCAATGATGACACAGTCCCTTCAAACGAAGGGAAAGCCTCTCACCTCAAACCGCAAAGTGTCATTATAATTCCACTAAGACCGCAAAGTGTCACTATATTCCCATTAAAACACCGACTCCTAGCCCATGAAACTGATTAGCGGAGTAGGCTGACATGCCATTCTTACCTGATCTGAGGGTTTGGACCTACAGTGTATAGTACCTGGCTATACAAATAATATATATTAAACTGGTTGTAACCGGTTATAGGCTACTTGTGACCAGTGTCATGTGACTGGTATTTCTTCTTGTCACCACCAGGGTCTCTTGGTGGCGCTTAACGCGAAAAATATTAGCGACATCGTGCATCATCAGCCCGAAAACCTAGCGACGACCAATAATCCCTCTACATTCCCGTCCCCAGTCTCGTTTGGTACATATTTATCACGTGACACGAGAGCGTGGCCGAGACGCCAGATTGCTTCAGCAGAGAACGTCGCGCTCCGATGGGCATGCGCGAGAGATGACGGAACGGAAGTGCATCTCTGCGTTCAATCGACAGAACGTCGACTGACTTCCTCAATTTAGCCAATCAATAGACGCTTTTGATGTGGTACCATGGGGAAAAGCTTGAAGTGCTGCGAGCAGCCGTGGTCTACCCGTTGAACAAAGCCAAAGTGGAGGAGTTGCGGGTTTTGTTAGGGCCTTTACCCGGTTAGGAAGCCATTTCTCAACCTTGTGTGTCGGGGCTCAGCTATCGGCTATCGCGACCCTCCGACCCAAGCCACAATAGAAAAGAAATCCATGATCCGAGAAATAAAGGAATATTCCTCACTTTTTACTCAAGCCTCATAAGTCCTTGTTTTCCTTATCTCCCGCAGACAATGGAGGTCTTGACCATGATATATTCGCCGACCGAAGCGACATCGTGCGCAATGGGATTGAATGGGTCTGGATTCTGGGTCACTTCGCATTTCATTTGCCCATAAGAGTTATGATAATGTTCTTTGCATCGGTGCAAAGAGAAACTAGCCTATTTGTTTTACAAAAGATGGGTGAGGAAGGAGAACTGCTTTGTCAAGCGTTTGAGGGATCAAGGCATTTTAACGATTGTCTGAATTAAACAGCACACCTCTGATATGTTTATGGGATGGGGTTATTTTAACAATATCAACTAATAACGTCTCCAGGAGCTGATGTCGCAGTCTTAAACCTTGCCCACACACAGCCGATTTGCCCCACGATTGCCCCCCGATTTGGATCTCCCGATGAATCCTAGGATTTAATTTCCAACCCTGGTTTATCTTGTTTCAAAAACATAAACCATGATTTGAAATGAGATCATAGGACTCATCGGGAGACCCAAATCGGGGGAAAATCGGGGGGAAAATCGGCTGTGTGTGGGCAGGGTCTTAACTAACTCAGCGTTTGAAATCTCATTAGTCTTTCTCTCTCTCTCTAATTCGCTTAACATTTAGATGTATAATAAAGTCAAAATGGTCTAAGATTCTTTGAACCCTCTCTTTCACAAATACAACAGCCTCCATAGATCGACTAGAACCAATCGCCTTTTATTTAGATATTTTATTCACTGTCTTTATAAGAGAGCATTTATGCTTTCTGCCCATTAACGGCCCTGATTGAATAGTTCCCTTTTTAGTTTTTAATACTCTAATGACTCGATAAATATCACGCCTTTTATGAAGTATGCTCCACTCTGCCTGGCTTTTCTATTATCGCAACTTCCGGATGACATTTCCTTTAACAGTTGGCGTGAAAGCACGAATCTCCCCGAGGCTGTTTATCAGGAGCGAGTGGCGGGACATGGAGCTCGTTTCGTCGACGCGCTGCAGAATCCTACTTTTGGCCGCGTTTTTGCACGCAACGCCATGTTGTGATTGGCTAACTTTCTTCTCCTGGTCTCCTGCCACTATCATCAGTTTCCAGAGCGAGGCTGTCGGTGCAAGACCGGAAGTGGAGGGAGGACCCTCTCTTCCGGTTTATACATCCTCCTCCCGGCCTCGGTATTAAACCCATGGTCTCTTTTAAAACATGAATTACTAGTTCCTAGACCGGTACAGGGGGATGGATATTTAATGTTAATTCAGTGGGGATTAACATTATCAACCACATTTCCCCCAAATGAATTAATGAGAAAATGTATCAGACGTACTGAGGAAACCAGGTTAAGAACTATATCTTAACCTGCAGTAGTTCATCTTTCCTGGCAATCATTTTAACATATGGGTCAGATTATTTGGGAAAATGTACAATTGATAGCTCTACACATTTAGGAAATTCTGCTAAATTAGGCTGACAAATGATTAAATACCAGGTATATCTGAGTATTATTTGGTATGGCATTGATTTAAAGTATCAGTTTTGTTATATTAAACTGCATTTTGAAGCTCATTTTTGTCTTAAATGTGGATTATTTGAGAGGATTGGTGAAGGCGAATTGTACATTTTCTAAACATCAGACCCATATACAATCAGCGCATACACATTTATAATGGCCATTTATGCCAAGGGTCACTGAAAAAGCTTAATATTTGCCTCTTTATTCTTTATTGTGGCTCACCACAACATTTATTTCGATGTGTTAACCAACATTTAACGTGTTAAGGAATTGCAGCTGGTCGGGTCACCAGTGCCACTCCCAATACCAATCAGTAAGGTCTATTCACCGGCCCCAGGAGGGCTTTTAACTTGCGTGATGCTCTGAAAAGTCATGCATTCCCCCAACAACTTTCCCTGGTTTTAATCTAAAACAAAATTTTACTTTGGTCTCCCGTAATTTCAGTATTTATTTCTTTCGTGTTCAGTTGCACGCACGCTCTTTGTATCCCGGTGGATCGTCTAATGCACGGGGGTATTTGTTTTAACTCATTAGTAAATAAAAATACCTAATTGTATTAGTATTTCCTTTCGTATTCGAACAAATCGCGTTTAAAATAACAGTTTTTTTAAATGTACGACTATGACAAGTATAAAATGAACATTTTATTCATTTTCCATTGATTAAAAGATTACACGACAAAATGAATTCATCTCAGTTATCGGAGAGTTTGTTCAAACCATTCTTGTACATTACAGTCATATTGTAATACATTATAATATCATCAACTGTGATTCGTTTCAGGAAAATGAGTCATAAGTCGCAAAATTGATATTTTTCAAAGTGTTTTTTTCACAAGATCATATTGTTGGAATGTTCTAATCTTTGGGGAGTTCATCACTTATAGCTGTATCAATTGATGTATCAAATTGCAGGATAATCTATGTAATATATCTCTGCGTTTTAAAGGTCATCATATGGAGTATATTTGGTTACTTTACTGTTTATTGACCCCAAGAAATATTGGAAACTTTTTTTTCAAAATTGAATATATCAAACTTTAAATCTAGAAATACTTATTTGATTATTAGACTGTTTACTATCATTGGAATCGGCTTGATCTCATCCTTTCAAAACCTCCCACTATGCTGGAGAGATCTCCCCTTCATTAAAAGCATTCCTGAATGCTAATAAAAGTTTTCTAAATCTAAATCTAAAAATGAATGTTTCCTATGTGGATCCGTAGGCTATACATCACCAAAAAAGATAATCAAGACAAAACAAGTCACTTAAATATATAGATGGAACCTAGCAAGGGGGAAGTCTGTACACTTGTTATTGACCGAGGGAGCGCGGGAAGTTAGAGGGCGTTAGCCCGAGATCTTCTGTGCTCCCGAGGTCACTAACAAGTGTACAGACTTCACCCGAGCTTTGTTCCATATTTATTACACCCCATTAATAAATAAAAAATATAAATGATTAAAAATAAAAGAAGTAATTTACGTTTTGGGCGGACATACTTGTTGTATGCGCCAAGGGTGACATAACTCACATGTTATGCACCACTTTGACCAAGTGTGACATACAATGCTGAAGGTATAGGAAGGGTGATCGTGGTAGTTAAATGTGTAATAACAACCCTGTCTAACTGAGAAACATTTCTAGCACAATAGCAGCGAAACCTCTCACAATGATGATTATCTGTAAACTCTCGCTCATATACTTTTACATTTTATTAGACGACTTTACACATGGCAACGCAGTCAGGTCCAGACGGCCACATTCCTCGATTCCACATTTAGCGATAAGCTTAACCACAAGGCTAAGACTAAGGCTAAAAGTGTTAATGACCCCTAAAACTTAGGGGTCCAAAACTGCCTTCTGAAGCTGACTGGACGTGAAAGTATACATGAATTTCTTTTTGACCTATTTTTTTTCAGCTATATTAATTACAATGCAGCACCCTCACCCCAGGGGTGTTTTTCGTTGTGCCCTGTTGATAGTCTAACATAGGGGCTTCAATAAAAAGTTATACAAAAAGTGTTTCACAGTGGTATTATATAAAAAAATGTGTGAGATTTAAGGAAATCTTTAGAATATTCTCCTAGTTTAATAACCAAAACAAAGAAACCACGTCGTAGATCAGTGATGTTTGCAGTCGTATTCATGACAGAATGAAAGAATGAACATTAAAAAAGATTCTTAACTATATGTAGTACTTACCAAATAAAAAGAAATAAAAAAGATTCTGAATTAAAGAGAATGAGGTCAAGCATTGAGAAGTTGGAGGCTCCTATAAGCAATGTGTCTGTGTGCTTGATTTGAAGTCTTTTTTTATTAAGTAGTTTCTTTTATATTTTTATGAAATTATTTCAGATACTTTTCATTCCTTGACCGTAAAACGTCATATCCATGTATCGGCTAACTGTGTTAGATCGACAAACTAGGACGAAGTACCATTTAGTAACCCATTCTTGGAAGTTTTCCTACTATACAGCTGTTTCGTAATCTACATTCTTGGTATAGGAAATGCCCATGTCCGGGAAGAAGTCTCCATCGGATTATGATATATATATATATAATGACAGGAATTCTATATATGGGTCAGGTTTTCAGAAAATGTACAATTGGCAGCTGTACACATTTAGTAAATTCTGCAAAATTAGGCGGCAATTTGGTCAATACTAGGTAAATTCGAGAATATTCGGCATTGCATTGATTCTAGCAATCTGTTTGGTTAGGTTGGACTGTATTTTGAACTTTATTTTCGTCTGTAATTTGGCTCATTTGAAAAGATTGGCAAAGTTGAATTGTACATTTTCTGAAAATCTGACCCATATAGAGTGATTTCTAAAGGTCTACTTTTGAGCTCCAACACGTTTACACCTAATACATTTGGAGCTAAGAGATCGTTCCGGTTCCGGTCTGCCTTAAGTTATGCGCAGAGGCTAAAATCACCTCGTGATGAACTAATGACATTAATTCAATTGAAGAACATTCTTTTTACAGGTAATCTTATTTTTGGCCCAAACAGCTCCGTCAAATCAGATTTTATCATGCACGTTTGTCCTTTTGACTGCCCATTACTAAAAACCGAACTCCTCTCTGGAATTAATTCCTATTGTCCTGCCGTAGACAAAGAATGTTTAGAAATTCTTTGAAGGCTTTAGTCGTAAATCTTTAAGACGATGGGAGAGAGTTTGAGGGAAGATCATTCAGGTTGCAGGGGTAATAGAATGACCGCTTTTTAGCATGGAGTATTCCCATCGGCAAAGGCTAAAATTTCAAGAGCCCCGTGAAAGGAGTTTGGGAAGATACAAAAACAATCAATCATTGTCTCAAATCAAATGTCTATAGCAAATCGTCCGTGTTTCGATTCTCCCTTCTTCGACAAGAGATTTAAAAGAAGTTGGGCTTAGACTTAAGTGTTTCAAGCATATAATGCTATATATGGGTCAGATTTTTAGAAAATGTACAATTAGCAGCTCTACATTTAGTAGTTTCTGCTAAATTCTGCTAAAAATATGACCAATTTAGGGTAAATCTAAGTATTTTTGGTATCGCATTAATTCAAAGTAACAGTTCTGTTATGTTAAACAGCATTTTGAAGCTCATTTCTGTCTTTAATGTGGGTTATTTGAGAGGATTGATGAAGGCGAATTGTACATTTTCAGAAAATCTGACCCCCATGTTGCCTGGGCCCATGCACCGCCCCTCCCCACCCACACAACTGTAGACATATCTATACCCGGTATCAGTAGAGTCACAGCCAAAAGACATTAATAATATCGGAACTTAGTAAGGAGGTACAAGAAGCCCCAACGCCAATCTGTTCCGACATAAACCTTTCCCGCCGATTTATAGCATCCAGGTTCTCTACCGGGAAAAATACTATGG
This sequence comes from Sthenelais limicola, assembly GCA_942159475.1. NCBI lineage: Eukaryota > Metazoa > Annelida > Polychaeta > Phyllodocida > Sigalionidae > Sthenelais > Sthenelais limicola. The sequence continues at coordinate 106,679,907 of OW804098.1, forward strand.
CTGCGAAAATAGCCTGAATGAGTCCGTTCCAGGGAGGATATGGGTCAGATTTTCAGAAAATGTACAATTCGCCTTCACCAATCCTCTCAAATGACCCACATTTAAGACATAAATGAGCTTCAAAATGCAGTTTAATATAACAGAACTGATACTTTAAATCAATGCGATACCAAATATACTCAGATATACCCGGTATTCCTCATTTTCAGCCTAATTTAGGAGAATTTCCTAACTGTGTAGAGCTGCCAATTGTACATTTTCTGAAAATCTGACCCATATATGGCAATAATACCATTATTATTATATATACCTCGTGGATATGATAACATCGGATTGGGCTTGGATGATGGGAGATCACATTTGAAAACTCCCAAATCTAGTAGACACTGATCAACATGTTTAAAATAAATTTGGAATATTTATTTTTCCCTTTTTATCGCGATATAATGCTTACGGTGCCACTATTTTGAAACTGGAAATGAGGCATAATCGCTATTTTCAGTATTTATCGGATTGTCCAACATGATTTTAATAGGATTGCAAATACAGTTCATAGCATTGACATGGAGTCAACGTTTAAGTTAATTCCATTCCAGTTCTGTTATTATATTGGCACTAGGTCGCCTGAATGTGTTCCTGAATATGTATATCATTTTCATATTTATATGGTAATCTTTGTCTACACAGATTGCCTTGAAAATCGTCTGAATTTGCTTTTAGGCGAAGTGTTAGTCTGCAATTTTTCTGTTAAATGTGAAAATAAAATTCTTTAAAAAAAGAAAAGAAAATATATGGACACAAGTGGGAACTTTAACGAACACAGAAGTTACAAATCTGGAATATTATTTGTTACGTCAAGAAATTCATGACCCACTCTAACAATCCACCCACGTTTAAGCCGAACGGGCTGAAACAAACAAAAGAGGATTAAATTTTTTTTTTGTATTTTCCCACACTAATCGGTTGAGAATGTTGTTTTAAATGTTAAAAAGTACATAAGTGCGGGAAATTCTCAAGGTCCCAACCCTCAGGTCAGATAAGAATGGTATGTCCTTGATTGGACCCCTACTTCACTGATCAGTTTCCTGACCTACCACTCGGCGTTTTAATCGGAATATAATGACATTTTGCGGTCTTAATAGTATTATAATGGCACTTTGCAGTTTGAGGCGAGAGGCTTTCCCTCCATTTGAAGGGACTCTTTCAACTTTGGGCCTAGACTGGGAAAATTTTCAAGGTTTTTGTCACTTGTGAATGAATAAATAGTGATGGCGGGCACGGATGGAGGAGGAGGGAGGCATGGCGGTGGGTACATGGTCGTGAATGGCCTCTCTAAATATGACATGATGTGTAATAGGTACTCCGGGTGCAGAAGAGGAGGGGCCGTTGTGTCCTAGGCATACATTGCCGCCGTGGAGGAACACACTCGGTGGCCGTTACAGTCTGGTTTATGGGGTACTGCCATGTCCAGCTAGCCCACAACACCACATTGAGTAGCCACTGGCCAGTTGACTACCAATGCACCAAGCACTATTTCGCCGCTCATGGGTCAGATTTTTTAGAAAATGCACAATTGGCAGCTCTACATATTTAGTGCTAAATTCTGCTAAAAAATGATAAATTTTTGGTATATCTAAGTATATTTAGTATCGCATTGATTTAAAGCATCAGTTCTGTTATGTTAAACTGCATTTTGAAGATGATTTCTGTACTAAATGTGGGTTATTTGAGAGGATTGGTGAAGGTGAATTGTACATTTTCTGGACATCTGACCCTCATAATAGAACGCATTGATTTGCCCTGGGAAAAAAAGAGATGAGTCGCCCGAGCGTACACGTAGGCTATTTTAAAATGGACAGACTACCAGCCGGAATCCTCAGATTATTGACCGATATCAAGACGTCCGGAGGGCCAAAGATATGAACGCCCTTGGAAAGTTTAGTTGAAATGACTTTTATTCAGCAAGAAATAGTATACAGAGGCATATTATTCTTGGTGTCTGCTGGAATAGCACGATGACACATTTTAGAAATAGATTTGGATTTGGATTTTATTTTTTTTAAATATTTTTATTGGCCACAAACATTTAAAAGTACAATACAATTTCTTATAATCTATGCTATCATGTCCTCTCTTGATTGTATATGGGTCAGATCTTCAGAAAATGTACAATTCGCCTTCACCAATCCTCACAAATAACCCAAATTTAAGACAAAAATAAGGTTCAAAATACAGTTCCACATACCCAGACAGATTTATGGAATGAATACAATACAGAATATACTCAGATATACTCAGTATTTATCATTTTTCACTCTGATTCAGCAGAATTTGAGAGATGAGTAGAACGGTAGATTGTGCATTTCATTCATACAGATTTTTATTTTTAAATGGATTGTTCCAGTCTTCTTTATATGGAACATTGAACTTCCATAGTACCATATTATTGATTATTTTCTCTTAAATGATGCTATATATACGAAACACTGCATATCAATGAATATCATAAATTTTGTGAACTCCATTTTTTGGGAGTGATGTACGTATAGCACCACACACCATGCACTTGAAGTAAGTAATTCAATATGCTTCCCTGTCTCTCCCACCTTCTCTAGGCACACTGTATGACAGAGGGGTATGAAATAACCCGTTTGATGTCCGTGTTATGATATGACCACTTTTCAACTGATGACCGTATGAAGTAGTGCGTATGATGTTGCAATCACGCACGCCTTGACCTAACCTAAGGCAATATGGGATGTGTTTCAGGAAAATGAGTCATAAGTCGCAAAATGGATATTTTTCAAAGTGATTTATTTATAAGATATCTTTGTTGGAATGTTCTAATTTTTGGGGTGCTTAATGCCGCTAGTAACATTAATACGTGTACAAGATTTCGAGGCAATGTATTACATATATCTATGCATTTTTAAGGTCATCTCATGGAGTATATTTAGTTACTTTATTAGTAACTATCCACACAAAAATATTAATAACTTTTTTTTTCAAAAATAAATATATCAAACTTAAAATATAGAAACACTTATTAGATGTCATATTGTTTACTACCATTAGAATCGGATTGATCTCATTTTTTCAAATATGATGACATCTCAAAATACATTTTTTACGACTTGTATTGTATTTAAAGATTTTTATTCAGCAATTTAACATTATCTCACAATTACACTATTCTCAGGCCGCGCTGACGTACTTACAAAAGGTAACAGAATGTTATGATGGTACTAATCATATAACAGAATCATTCTATATACCTTCGATCTTGATACAATTACTCCAAAGTAACATTTGTAAGAGCCTCGCACATTAGGCATTTTTAACAAAAATAAAAAAATAAAAAGAATAATAAAGAATGTCTAAAATCCAACCCCAGCGTTGTGTCCTATTCAAACAATCCAAATGGGTGTGACTCATTTTCCTGCAACACATCACATATGGCTTGCATTCTGCGGGCCCAACCTCGAGCGATTGGTGAACATTCGCCGATGATGCGACACGTCATACTCAGTTTGGCAATCACGTGACAGTCTCGAACAAAATCTCGCCTCCAATGTGGCTATACGAGACGCGAGTAATGGGGAAAGAGTGGCATAATTGTAGTATAACAGGCTTTCATCTCTCTACATTTCCTTGGGAGGAGATAATATACTGTAGTGGACCGCAGCTAAAAAGTGCCTGGTACTAAAAAAGGAGGACCTGTTTACTATGGTTTTGTATAATTAATATTCAACTAGTAGTCTTATAATCAGGTTAATGATACATCAAGGCGACGCAAGAAAACATTCATGTGGTGGACAGGCGTTTTTTTGTAACTATATTTAAATTTACAGCCAAATTTGTAATAAAAAAAGCCCCCCAAAAACAACTTTTAGTGTATTTCTATCTAGGCACAAGTCGACTCCCCCCCCTCCCCCCCCCCCCACACTCTCCCATCTTCTTATCGCCTTCCATGTAAACACATTATTAGTGTTTGGTCCTGTAAACATATTTATTTTCGCGCTGATAAATTTTCGCGCACTAAGTACGTTGACACCTTTTCGCGCGGATTTAAACGCGCAGCAAGGAAGTCTCACACATTGTTCATGCAATAATTATACATTTCGCGCAGGATTTATTTTCACGCACCAAGATCGGAGCGCTAAAATAGCGAAAATAAATACTGCGCGAACATTAATACGTTTACAGTATCTAGTAACATCCAATGGACGGCTCACAACAAGCTGTCTGGTAAATGGGTCAGATTTTCGGAAAATGTACAATTGGCAGCTGTACACATTTAGTAAATTCTGCTAAATAAGGCTGCAACTTGGTCAATACTAGGTAAATGTAAGTATATTCAGCATTGCATCGATTCTAGCAATGTGTTTGGTTAGGTTGAACTGTACTTAGAACTTTATTTTCGTCTGAAATTTGGGTTATTTGAAAGAATTGGTGAAGATGCATTGTACATTTTCTGAAAATCTGACCCAAATGTTAATTAATTTCTCGTAAAAACGTTAAGCAGTGATCCCGGCGGTCCTCAAGTCCCGACTCTTGAGCTTTGCCTAGTGTAATGGGGGGTGTTTAGTTGCGGGTCGGGCAATTAATAAATAAAGACATTCTCATATAAACACGCCGAGCTTCTTGTATTCCCAAAGGAGTTGGCATAATACCCATCCCTTAGAAAGTATGATATCATGTTACAGACCCAACAGTAACCTTTCAGGGCAAGGCACTTCGGCAGTCGGAAGCAAGTTATATGCATGGCTAAATAGGAGACATAAAACAACATAAACAAAGAAAATCTAGCTGGCTTTAAACCAACAGATAAAAAAGCTACACGCAAAGAAGTCCTTATCTATTTATCTTTTATTTTTCTTTATTTTTTCTAATCCACTTACATTATATATTTAACATATCTTCCAAATTTCTGTAATAGCCGGAAGAAATGGTACCTTCGCTCTATCATAAGGCAGTCGACCCTTTTGTCAAACCCTTATTCTCACTCATTTGTACTCCTCTGTACTCATTGAAAATGGCAAATAAAAAACAACTTATCTTATCTTATCTTATCACAAATGTTTATTCATAATAATATCATTTAATGGAAACAAACACAAACATCTTGGGTGGGCACATTAAGATCCTGCCCACACACAGCCGATTTGCCTCCCGATTGCCCCCCGATTTGGGTCTCCTGGTGAATCCTACGATCTCATTTCAAATCCTGGTTCATGTTTTTTAAATAACATAAACCAGGATTGGAAATAAATTCCTAGGACTCATCGTAAGACCCAAATCGTGGGGCAATCGGGAGGCAAATCGGCTGTGTGTGGGCAGGGTTTAACTGTGAGCTGGACATGGCATTGACCCTGAACTTGAGAGTAAACAAGGGAAGAAAGAGCGGATATGTTTTAGTCATATACAGCCTTAAATAAAGAGTTAATATGAGAAAAAGCTGTATTCCGTCCGGAAACAGCAAACACAAAAACACTGAAATAATATCAACGATAAATATATAAATGTATCCTTCTACATCCATAAATCACCGGATCTGGGATCATTATGAGAGGAGATTTTATAATAAACTTATATCATGTTCAGATAAAAATCATACATTATGTTGTTTGGGATAAATCCGATGGAATTTTGCATGAATATGATGGAAGTATTTTTAGATGAGTTTGGATTTCCACGGTAGGAATTGCGCAATTTCCATACTACATGGATATCATTACGTTCAAGAGCATGTCAGCATGCACTGTACATTGATAGATGATTCACACTCCCCACTGGGATGAGCAAACAAGATACCTTTTCGATGGGAAACCATGGAATATTTTGTCATGAATTTTCTGGGAATGTTTAAGTTCATGCCTTGGAGACACGGTAAACCGACATCATTATCAAGTTAATGACTAAATTGAGTCATCATTATCTTATCGGGATACTTATTTAGTTCCATTTAGCACGGAAGTTTTTGGTGGGCAGGTTGCGATTGGTATTTGTAAATTATTGTTACCAGCCTTGAAACCTGGACTTAAAATTAGATTTATTGGGTCGGCATACATTAATAAAAGTAATTCTATCCACTTATATATGTAATCATGTGAATTAAAAAAAACAATCGTTCAATTATTTATTCATTTAAAAAAGCTACGGGCGTATAGGACTATAAATATATATGCAATCGATTCTTAAATATTGTGTGGAATGTTTTTGAGGAACATCATATCAAATCTTGTCTTATACCCTGCCCACACACAGCCGATTTGGCTCCCGATTGCCCCCCGATTTGGGTCTCCCGATGAATCCTATTCCTATGATTTCATTTCCAATCCTGATTTATGTTTTTGAAATAACATAAACCAGGATTGGAAATAAAACCCTAGGATTCACCGGGAGACCTAAATCGCGAGGGGGGGGGGGGGCAATCGTGGGGGGGGGGGGGGGCGAAATCGGCTGGGTGTGTGCTGGGTTTAAGTCCAGGTTACTGGAACGCCACCTCTGACCCATGTGTAATATGTATGCTTATGCATCACACTCGAGTCGCAACACAATTAATTCACCACACCCTATTATGTAAACAATCTTCTCAATCACGAGGGGCCAAAACCATGAAGCCAACATGGCTTCATTGTGTCTGTCCGCCCGTAAAGCATTTCATTACCCGCAGTCCGCCGCCAATTCGCCCGCTGCGATGTGTCATTTTGATATACAACTTCCCCAGACACACAACTCCCACGGGTTGCACCAGCCCTCCTGCAAGTAGTATATGGACTTGACGACTTGTCGATGGCACTCGATACTGCGGCCTTGTCATACAGTAGTACACTCGTAAGCCTGTGCCTTTTGTACATGGGAATTTTATTGGGGGGAGAATTCTGTCAGATCCTTGTCTACTCAGCAAAAATCTCAATCATGAATCATTTTCACCACCGAAACCGAAACTCGCCCATTTGCATACACGAGTGGCTACGTGTTAACCGTCACTCCACTCCACCACTGGGGTCAGATTTTCAGAAAATGGACAATTCGACTTCACCAATCCTCTCAAATAACACACATTTAAGACAAAAATGAGCTTCAAAATGTTGTTTAACATAACAGAACTGATACTTTAAATCAATGCGATACCAATTATACTCAGATATACCCAAAATGTATAAACATTTTTTAGCAGAATTTAGCAGAAATTACCAAATATGTAGAGCTGCCAATTGTACATTTTCTGAAAATCCGACCCCTTGTCTCTAATGTCGAGAAGACACCAATTTGTGATCAGACGAATATCCACCCGCTTGATTTGATTTTAAAATATGTCTATTCAGGAACAGCGATACATTTCAGCGACGAGCGTTGATATGCTCAGTGTTGCCTGGTTGCTTACGGCACAGGGCATTAATTACAAGCTGGTGTAATAACATACTAGTTTGATATAATAAAAAAGAGTGAGATAATAGTACATATTTTAGTACATCTAAATCTGTTTGTCATAGTGGACGATAACTTCTGTGCTTTAGGTGAGGCCTAAGCATATCCCGAATAATTACAATAAAGTTTAAAAACATGTTTAAAAATAAAAAAAAGCCAAATTAATTCGCGTCGTGCTCTTACATACTGACCGTTGGATATTACACGGTAGTTTTCAACAAAAATAAAATTAATCGCTAGTATCGCATTGTATAATGCACGTGCGATGCACATGAACACCACCCAAAGCGACTCTTCTTCTTCTTCTTCTTCTTCTTCTTCCACCAATCCAACTCTTACTCCATGATAAAGAATTCGTTGGCTGATTTCTCTCCTACATTTGCTTCAGCCAATATATTCTAAAGTAAACATGCACGCCAGAAACCATCAATTGGACGTGCACACATAGATCCCCTCAGCCTGCATAACATCTCTCAATATAACAAGTTCCTCCCCCACCAGGAGTGGTGGACACGCCATCGCGTTTGCTCAATAGGATTATACGCCGAGTAAACAAACAGGCGATGGCCAGATCTGTCCATGGTGGCGAGGTTATCCTTTATACAGCCTGAAGTAAGTGAGAAATGCTCACCAAACATCTATATATGGGTCAGATTTGTCAGAAAATGTACAATTGGCAGCTTTAAATTCTGCTAAATTAGACTGAAAAATAATGAATTATCATGGTATATTTGAGTATATTTGGTATCGCATTGATTTAAAGTATCAGTTCTGTTATGTTAAACTGCATTTTGAAGCTCATTTTTGGCTTAAATGCGGGTGGTTTGAGAGGATTGGTGAAGGTGAATTGTACATTTTCTGATAATCTGACCCATTATATGGACCTTTTAGCGTGTTCCTCAGCATTCAGCTACAATGAGAATGCTTCACAGGATTACTTGCGAGCGGAATTGGCCTAAAGTGTATACGCATGTGTTGAGATAACCAGCATGTTTGGGCAGAAAATCATGAATAAATGTTGAAATATTTTAGGTGCAGTGATGGGGTTGAGGCCATGCAGAGGTTGTGTTATACCACACACATCTATAGATCTCTATTTACATCTATGTTTCATAGTAAATTTAACTAAATTATGTTTGGGACACTTATTCAATTCTTTGTATTTAAAGATTTTTATTCAGCGACAAAATCATTTTGTAACAATTACAATATTCTCAGATTTTGCTGTTAAATATTAGGGTCAGATTTTCAGAAATTGTACAATTGGTAGCTCTACACATTTAGGAGGTTCTGCTAAATTTGGCTGTAAAATGATGAATACCCAGTATATCTAAGTATATTTGGTATCGCATTGATTTAAAGTATTAGTTCTGTTATGTTAAACTGCATTTTGAAGCTCATTTTTGTCTTAAATGTGGGTTATTTGAGAGGATTGGTGAAGGCGAATTTTACATTTTCTGAAAATCTGACCCATATAGGCTACCCACAATCAATGTACAAAATATAATCCATATATAGGTTCATTAATTTGGGACACTTATTGTATTCGAGAAATACAATTATATACTTTTTAACGCAGCCTGCAGCAGCTAGCAATAAGATGTGGGTCAGATTTTCAGAAAATGTACAATTCAGCTTCGCCAATCTTCTCAAATAACCCAAATTTCAAACGAAAATAAAGTTCAAAATACAGTTCAACCTAACCCAACAGATTGCTAGAATCAATGTAATGCCAAATATACTGGAATTTACCTAGTATTGACCAAATTGCAGCATAATTTAGCAGTATTTTCTAAATGTGTACAGCTGCCAATTGTACATTTCCTGAAAATCCAACCCACGTATGCGTTGGGTGGAATGAGGTGAATTAGACACTACTACTCCTACTGGTATAGCAAACATTATATCGTGCCAACACATTAGATGCAGCATCCCTGAAGACTGCTGAGAAAGTGTCCCCAGGAATCGTTCGAGGGAAGTGTATTCATCAGGTCTGCAGGATTGGAAATTGGGTAGGGAATTGGGTTGGCAGAAGTATTACCCGTCTTTATTCTTATTCACAATCAGGGTCAGGTGTTTTCTTAGAATGAACCCTCAGTGCGAGGGAAGTAGGGTTCATGAGAGAAGACAGTGTGTCTAAGGGGCCTATTATCAATGTAGGCGTTGGTGGGAATGCAGAGCTCTTTTCGTCAATCCAGGCTTCAAGTGTAGTACATGCTTCAGGGAGTGCAATCGTATTAATGCACATAATCAGGATTCCAAGGAGCTATCCAAGGATATGGAATGGCAGTGAATATGGGGGTCAGACTTTCAGAAAATGTACAATTAGTAGCGGTACATATTTAGTAATTTCTGCTAATTTCTGCTAAAAATATGATACATTTTGGGTATATCTGAGTATATTTGGTATCGCATTTATTTAAAGTATCAGTTCTGTTATGTTAAACAGCATTTTGAAGCTCATTTTTGTCTTAAATGTGTGTTATTTGAGACGATTGGTGAAGGCGAATTGTACATTTTCTACAAATCTGACCCATGGGATAATATAGCGGGTGTGTAATCCTAACGACAGCACACCAGTGCCTTAATCCACTTGCCTTAACACATGGAAGTGTGCTTGGGTTATTAACAATCATGCCTTTACATGTTTTGCTAAGTTTTCGTCAACCCAAAGCCCGAAATCTGGACACTTCTAATAGATTTTACCTACCACTCCTGGATCGCCCTCTGTATTGACATTTGGCGACCGACAACGGAAGTGCCAGAAACCTTCGTCCATGTGAACGCTACGTCATATCCGGTGTATTGATCTGGGCTATTGATTGGCTGTTGGTACTGAGTTTTGTGGAGAATGGCCGTTTGTGGGTGGCTCGTGAGGCTGATTTCCATCGCCACCTAGCGGAGGAAAGGGCACGGAACGCTCTCACTCGGAGATAAACCCCACCTCATCTCCTCTGGTTCATTTCGCCGGAGACGGGTCGCGGCAGTGGTCGACGTTACTGCGATTGGAAAAGGAGGTTCCACTTCTTCCTCCCCATCCTGTCCGAATGTATTTTAGGAAGAAGTCAATGATAAGGAATGAAGGTTAAAGTTGTATTTCCAGTATTCCCTGGTGAATACCGACACTGGGTTAGATAGCAGTAAAAGACACTTTTTCATTTCCCTATCTTTTTCCTTGCGGATAGTGGAGTATCATGATGGATCTCCGAATTCTGTTCTGGTCAACATATTAAAATCATTATATATAATATTTAGGTCCCACGACCAATCTTCTTGTCACGTTAAGGCATCTTTTTTCTTTTTATATTAAACTAAACATATCCATGATGGGTAGATGATATTTTCCCGAGAGGTTTATATATATAAACCTCGTCTACGCCCTTTTGCGCATCTAAGTCAATGCGAATTCCCCTACATGTGGGTCAGACTTTTAGAAATTGTACAATTTGTCTTCACCAATCCTCTCAAGTAACCCACATTTAAGACAAAAATGAGCTTCAAAATGCTGTTTAACATGACAGAACTGATACTTTAAATCAATGCGATACCAAATATACTCAGATATACCCTAAATCTATCCTTTTTTTAGCAAAATTTGGCAGTAATTACTAAATATGCACAGCTGCCAATTGTACATTTTCAGAAAATCTGACCCATGTAGGCTACGTGGTTGATACCTAAGGCAATGCAATATTCAAGGCAAATATCTTAAGAGGCTCTTTGGCCTCTTTGCGAGGTGGTTCCAAAATCAACATAAGAACACTCGCGGACTTCTTCAATAAATCCGGCACCCCTTTTCTATCAGTGCCCTCGTCCAACCCTCCTCCTAATTAAGCATCTTTAGCAGAGGCAAATGTCCAGGAATCAATCCGCGCTACAGCCCTGCCACAGCTGCGGGACTCAGCGTCCCTGGCCGTTCAAATCCGCGCCATAAAGGAGTCCACCCGAGCGGAAGTAACTAGGTTTTCTTCAGAAGTCTCGCCCTGTACGAGAGCGTGCGCGGTATCAGGGACGCGTATGTGTATGTTAGATGTATGGGGGTGAGGTTTTCAGAAAGTGTACAATTCGCCTTCACCAATCCTCTCAGATAATCCACATTTAAGATAAATATGAGCTTCAAAATGCTGTTTAACAAAACAGAACTCATAATTTAAATTAATGCGGTGCCAAATATACTCAGATATACCCTAAATCTATAATCTTTTAAACAGAATCTAGCAGGAATTACTAAATATGTACAGCAACCAATTGTACATTCATGAAAATCTGACCCATGGGTGGGTATAGGAGGAGGAAGAGGAGGAGGAGGAAAGGCATCGAGAGAAAGGGAGAAATGGGGAAAGTGTATCGCTGTAGGAAGAATATATGATATACATATATACGTGCATATATTCAGGTATCGGTTATTAAAGGCGGGAAGAAGACAAAGGAGTATAGAGGAGAAAGGAGAGAGGGAGCCAGAAAGAGAGAGAGAGAGGGGATGGAATTGCCACTGTAGGCGATGTAGCCCATTGTACATACAGCGTGTTGGAATGGGGAAGACGAGAGGAAAAGCGCGAGGAGGACTAGAGGTTGTAGTCTTTGGAGTTGTAGTCTTCTCCCCCTCCGTCTGAGCCTGCATTACCCGCTTCTATGTGAAGGAACGCATCACTGAGCCTAATTGGCAACGCAGACGAAGAGGCGACTCATTCTAGAGCCGGCCTAGGAGAACCTATGAGTCAGATTTGCAGAAATCGTATAATTCGCCTTCACCAATCCTCTCAAATAACCCATATTTAAGACAAAAATGAGCTTCAAAATACAGTTTAACATAACAGAACTGATACTTTGAATCAATGCCATACCAAATATACTCAGATGTACCCGGTATTCATCGTTTTCCAGCCTGATTCGGTAGATTTGACTAAATGTGTAGAGGTACCAATTGTGCATTTTCGGATAATCTTACCCCTATACTTCTGATATCGGCTTTTTTCAGACAGATACTCAGGTTCTACTTGGCCTGCTGGAGGGGGATTGAAGTGGATGAACTACCATCATCTCATTGGATTGCTTGCTCCAGAGAAGAGAAAATCATACACGTTTGAACAAAGAGTTGAGGGAGTTGAATATAATGGATTTTATAAAATTCAAACAACCAATGCACATTTGCATCTAAAGTGATGAACCAGCCTAAGAAATCGCCCGTTCAATTTCCTGTCTGACATGGCGACATGCTGATCTCGTTGATGTTTGCTTAATATAAAGTGCCCCAGAGTAGAAAAATGTGAACGGTATATTTTGATTCTAAATGCGTCCTGTAGGAATTTAATTTCAAGGATCCTTCGGAATAGTTGAAGAGGCATAAGACACTGCTCATCTGAATATCGTTTTTAATATACGCATGGACAAATGCCTATCATGTTGAACAGGGTTTTTGTCTCGAGATCGTAAATTGAATTAATACATTGTGATGCATTCCATGATTAGATATACTCCTATTTTCGAGATCATTAATAAGAGTACTGAAGAAAGACAAAGGTCCATACAAAATTAATAATAAAAAGAAAATGTTGTTAAGATTAGGTGATCTTCCATAGGGAGGAAACGTCAGATTGTGTACTAAATCATTACCCAGCAAACACATAACATTATCATAACATTAATTAAAAGGTGTCACAATGTTGTAAGAAAACATTCTAGAAATAACGTTTCTATGATGTTGTTAGAATATTGTGATAATCAAAGAATATTTTTAAAACATCACCAGAACATCACGATTTTAATATTGAATATATGCAATCACAAAACATTCATATGCTCATAAAATGTTTGACTCAAATGTTAAAGATAAACTTATCTGATGTGTATCTTAACATCTGTAACATTATTTAATATTGCCAAAACATCATAAAAATATATTGATTTCAACTATCAAAAATGATATTATGATGTTGTCATAACATTCTGACTGGCACATATTAACTTTGCTAACGTTATATGATACCCCCAAAACATAATAAAAACATTATTGATGTTCATTATCAAAAATGATATTTTGATGTTGTCATAACATTTCTTAGGTGAATCATGAACTCCAATAACAGTTATACATGATATCATTAAAGCATCATAAAAACATTCCACTAACATTAATGGATGATATTGTTATATCATCATAAAAACATTTTGATTTTCACTAGCAAAAGTAATATTCATGGCGGCGATCAACTTTTAAACATGACTATCTCATGTTTGGACTCAAATATAGAACTATTATTCTCATGGGGAGAGAAATTAGGGTATGTAATGGATAGATTGATGTCTCTAGACCACACAGGAATTGTTTAATAATCTAATCTAAGCAGGATGGAGGCGATGATTGCAGATTTCCAGACATACTTCATTTCACAAAATGTCAGCAAATTGAGATCCTTGAAAGTCGGAGATTCGAAAAATTTCTAATTCCCTTTTTCGGCATTTTTACTCATTTCCCAGACACAGGACCTACAAATTCGTGATCAGCGGCCTTTGGACATCTAAGAAAATCAGTTTTCATCAATTTTGATATTTATTCAGATGGGACAAGCTCGAAAATAAATTATGATGTTAAAAGCTTACAATTCTCACCCATTTACACATGTCAAGGTATGATATGTTAATATATCATTTTTATAATGATTAAATGATGTTTTACACAACTCTTAAATAATGGCCAGATGGCGGCACCTAGAGTCAACCAGTGAAGGGAAAAATCTTGTGAAATGTTTGTGAAAATGGCTACATTAATTGAAATCATTAATTGAACCATCTAAGTTTGCTAATTTAAATACCATTTCACAAGTTAAAATCGAAAAGGAGGGGCAAAATATTTATGGAATATAACTCAAAAAGAGAACTATTTTGGTCTTTTTTGCCCTATATCACTCCATCCATGGCGCAGTGCTTCATTTTATATTCATACGCTGACATGTGATGCAATTTGACCAATCAGGACGCAGAGTCAACCTTCATTTTCCCGCTGAAAGCACGAGGTGAGTCTATTTTGCTGTCTGCTTCCATCACCATAGGTAGGCTTCTAGATATAGGATTAATATGAGTTACACATTATCGATTTAAATAATGCCCTAATATTAAATCATTGTACTTAATGTATGCTTAACATTTGCAGTGAAGGAATAGTGGGATTTCAGTTTGTGAACAAACTGCGTGACAGGCACGCCACGTCCATGAGGGGCCACGAGGCAGTGACAGGCAGTGACACAGAACTGACACTGACAGCTCCGAAACGGTGAGCGATATTTGAATTATTTTTTCACATGTCGACGACCCGTTTTAAAATCGCCATATCATCGTCAATATTAAATATTTTAATAAATCCTTTTAGAATCCTCAAGAACTACATACTGACATCATCGGTATGAAGCAGAATGATTTTATTCCAAGTAGTTTCTGAATAAATCGTGTTTGAATTTGCGTCGTCGGAGCGCGAGCTATGATTTTCGCTCGGCGTGGGCAGAGTGCATGGCCATCTTTCAGAACTCGGCGCTCGCTGGCTATTGCTCACAGCCTCATGACATTAATTTGATCAAACCCGGCAAGATCTCAGCTTTATATAAATGTCTGACTTTTAAATATCAGATTATTTCTTCCCAATATTCTGAGCTGTTCAAAACTTTTGCGTGGAAAATTCCTTGCCGTGGCCAGTGATAGATTTCAGTGATTCACCTAAGGCTTAGCCTAGTTTATTTTGTCACTGACACTGTCAGCAAAGCAAGGCCAGGATTTTGCATGATTTAGAAGAAAGCTTTTAGGCCTGTACGAGCAAAGGGGTCTGTTTCACTTTCAAAATGGCTCTCAATCAACGACTGGAAAATTGTGCTTTTTATTTTATTCATTATATTATAGTAGGTTATTTTACATGTTACAAAAAGTGGTTGGTTCCAGGCATTAGTTGATTATTATATCCCTTCCTTGGTTGATATCCTGAAGTAATTTGTTGGAGCAGATCATTTTGGCTTTTATTTAATGTTTTATTTTGATAAAAACTCTGGAAAATGTATTTGACATCCATATTAGATAGGATTCAGTTTGACTGCAACGATCTGCAAGTTTAATACTTCGAAATTATTATTTTACCATGTTCCATTGATTTCATGATTCTAGACTTAGTCCAAGCATTGTAATAATGTCTTGAGAATATACGGTAGAACTGCCAGGACCCATAAAGCTTTTTCTCTATTAAAAATTGGTAATTGTCCGACCAGAGGTATTGTAACCTTTTTTCTAAAATTAAAATCTCTAGCTCAAAATATAGAAATACTTATTACATGACGTAATGTTTACCATCATTGGAATTGACTTGATTTCATCTTTTCAAATATGATAATATCTCAAATTCCATTTTGTTTAATGACTTGTGACTCGTTTTCCTGTAACACATCAGAAATACAACATGCATTATTCATGTGTATTCATTTTACTTATCTTTCAAATTTTGAAGAGATAAAGGAAACATATGTGTGTCTATAATACTAAACATGAATAAATAGATTCTCTATTCTTTGGTTACTATCAATTATGAGGTATTTTAAATGTTATTCGATACATTAGTTAGCCCCCTGACCCTGCCTCTACCTTGCAACAAAAGATGCTGAAAAATGTCGAGGATATTGTAAGGTCATCCTTTCTTTGTATAAAAACGAGATGGAGCCTTTGTCTTTGTAATAGATGATCAAGTTCTCTTTGTCTGAGAAAAAGAGGGAAGAGTAGCAAAGTGAGGGAGAAAGCCTGGCCTCCCCCCCCCCCCCCACACACACACACATACACACACACTCAGGGGTCGAATATGTACGCATTTTTGGTCCCAATTTCGCAGAGAAAGGGGTCATTTTTCACTCACAAACTCGGATCTTAAAAGCAGATATTAGGGTAGGCTACCAATTTGCAGCTGAACTCAGCGAAATGTTGGAAAAGGGGTATTTCATTTAAAGGTAAAACTGAATAGGTTCAATTATTAAATTGTTAGAGAAAAAATTCAAATTGTTCACTGCCTGCATTGTTACCAGCCAGTCCGCCCAAGGTTTGTAATATTGTGATTTGCAGTACATCTCTAAATGTGTTTTCCAAGAGCACATTAGTACTTCACCTAAATTTAAGACTATTTGTATATATTACTTATTCAATGATTAAGGCATTATGTATTGATATTGTTAGTCAATATATCAACCTATTTATATGCCAAATATGAAGCCTCTGTAATCGATTTAAAGCCAATCTGAAAGGTATAAGCTAGAAAATGTAGTAGTGACATACACCAGAAGCCAACATTCTTCTTACAGAAATCAAAGAAATCAATCATTTCTGGGGGTACCCTCCAAACAGGAAGTTGTGCTTTGTGCAGTACAGTGCAGGGCTTCCGAAAATATGGACCCCCCTACTTTCACACAATCCCTCTCTCCCTCCCCTCTCTCTGAGAATTACTTCTTTTCTGGAAAATAAACGCAAAATATATTTTTACCCAAGTTTACCCTTGCAACGGTTACTTTTTAAAAAATTATAACCATAGTACATGATACATACTATATGTGTAGGAAATTGGGAGGTCATTGGACAATCCGTTTTTTTAGTTACAGAGCAAAACATGCAAAAACATCTGATTTCCCCATAGCCATAGCCTCCCATACCGAAGGCAAAGCTTTAGATGACCACAACATGATCCATACTATATGTGTAGGAAAATGGGGTGGGGGTGGGGGTCATTGGACTTTAATGTTAATAAATAATGTAATGGGTTTTGGATCAAGTGCCTACATTACATTGTCTTGGGGCGGGGGGCTGATTTGAAAAACTGTATCATTCCTAATTTTTTATGTATCAAGATATTTTCGCATGACATGCCCAGACGTATCGTCTCTAATATGTATCAATCTTGTGATCATACTCCTATTTTTTCTACCTTTTCTCCCAATCGTTGCAAGTACATAATAGAAAATTATTTTCACTTTATAATGGGGGGGGGGGGGAGTTTGTGGGAGTTTGTGGAAGAAGAACGTCTGGTCTATCCAATATACAATATATACAGTGCTACACTATAAATACTGTAAACGTATTTATTTTCGCGCAGATAAATTTTCGCGCACTAATTACATAGACACATTTTCGCGCGGATTTGTATTCGCGCAGCAAGGAAGTCTCACACCTTGTTTATGCAATAATTATACCTTTCGCGCAGGATTTATTTTCGCGCACAAAGGTGTGTGCGCGAAAATAGCGAAAATAAATACTGCGCAAACATTAATACGTTTACAGTAAGGATTAAATAATACAAGGGATAACCTAGCACAGTATGTACTGCTTGTACAACAATACTGACCTTATTTAACATATTAAAATGAGGGAGAAGACTTGAAAAAATCCCATGTCTTGGTTGTTTGTACTGACTATATCAATTTAACCATGTGTCCAATCCAACATAAATATACGGGCGTCCTGTCTAACACTTTTACCAACACAACTACATATTTAAAACAGTGTAACTCAACAAACCTTGATTATTCATATTATTGTTAATGTTCTACCTGCAGAGAATTTACATATTGATAACATTTGTGATGTTATCTATAATTTTCAGAGTACTCAGATTACAAAACTGCATGCAAAGAAGGGCAAGTATACATCAGGTATCAAGAGGAAATTGAGGAGGAAAGTGAAGAAGAAGGTGAACATTCAATCAGTTTTTTGTCTATATTTGAACTTGAGTGATAGAATTTACCTCCCCAAATTTTAATAGATGGTGCTATACATCTGTATGGCATGGACCCCACCCCATGACTTTGCAGGTTTATGGAACAAAGTGAACAATGACATTGTTGTAATGGCTTTAAAATCGTTTGATAAGAACTAAAATTTATCATGCATTGGGATATATTCATATAAGATGCTTAGTGAGTGAGTTTATTAACAAGAAAGGGCTGTGATAATTACTTTGGTTGATGTCAATCTGAAGAATATACATGGTTCCTGCAGAAAGTAAAAGTCAGTAATTTTGAGTGAGTGAGTGAGATTTTGAGTTTGGGCTTTTAATGAATTGATTAAGTCGGTATCAGTGAAAAGTCAGTAATTTTCAATTGAGTAAAAAAAAAAGGGGGATTAGAAGACATTGCAATGATAACAAAACTCCCATAATTCAGTTAAAATGCACCCAAAGGCATCATTTATTGAGTATATTTACAAGACGCCCCCCACCCAACCCAACCCTATATGCTATGTTTCTGGTATTTACTGCATCAAATTTTTAGCCATTAAAATATCAGAAACCTTCCGCTCAACAGTCCTAAAAATCTTTATTTTGAGCATTCAAATGTCATCAACTTTCAGTCTCGCTATACTGTGGATACCCTGATACTGATTATTCAACCATCAAGCCTTTATTGACCATCTTATATGATTTTGCTTGATAGATAAAAATGTCAGTAAAAACCATGAGAATTTGTCAGTAAAAGTCAGTAATTTTAATATTGTCTGGACTGCAGGAACATGATATAATATTGTAATTACAGAAATTGCCCTTTTCTAATAATTGTCAGCAAAAAGGACATGTACATTAATCTCATCACTCATGCATTGACAGTTTCAGCACCCACACCGAAATCAACCAACAGTGCTCCTAAAAAAAGATGAAGGTCGTTAGTTTATACTTCTGAAAACCCTGGGAAGGAGGTGAGCATTTTCAGCTAGGTGATTAATTAATCAGGGTGCAACAAATTAAGAAAGCGCAAGACATGCTGGTGTTATAAGCAGTAGGCCTACATTTTTTATCTATACATCTTTAGTACTAGTAGACTTTGGGAGTTAACTTTGTGTACAGTTTACTTCAAATAAGTAACTTGTAACTCCCCTGAATAGTGGATGTTTTCCAGGATGTTACTATTAATTCAGTGTGTGTGTGTGAGGGGGGGGGGGGAGGGGAGTAGGTTACTAGAGCTGTTTAAAATACAGGAATCACCCTAATCACACCTCTCAAATAAATCAAAATATGAGGAATTTAGTCAGTAAGTGTATTAACAAAAGAGGCTTGTACTTTTTAGTTTGGTTGATATAATATCAAAATGAAGAATATAATTATTTGATTACATAGAATACTAATTTCGAAATATTGTCGGTAAAGTGTACATTAACTCCTGTTCACTAAATCAGGGTCGATCCATGGAACATTTTTATGTTAAAATAATTTACAAATGATGTTGAGAGACTTACATATGAGTGAAAGGACAAAGCATAATGTGATATGTGTTAATGATTCAATTTTTATTTTTTTATTGCAGAAAACACCAAAAAGGAACACCCGAAACTCCTAGCAGTATGAATAATGCCATAGGATGTGAACCAGAGACTCAAGCACACACATCATTTAGTGGCACCCTTCATGATATAACACAGAATGCAACGAACTCATCTGTAAATAACCTGCCAGTGTCTAGTCCTGTAACCAACACCAACAAGCCAGACACACCTCCTCCAGTGGAACAAAGCAATACACCACTGCTTGATGGAAACCCCACTCCACCACCACGTCCCGCTTCTGCCAATGCCTCGACCCATGACTTGTGATCTTTCCCAAATAGATGCCAAGCTCCAGGCCACTATTAACCCTACCCATTAAAAAAGCAAGATAGACATGATGGACAAAGGGACCATGACGGTTCCTGAAGAAATCAAAATTGCTGAACACTATTTCATTCCAATTAACACCATGGACCATGATTTATCCACTGACTTTGATCAATTACTCATTAACAGAGGATACCTATATGCTCCTCAATGAGAACAAAATTGAATAATTTTCTCTATTTTGGGCTTAAATAAAACAAATGATAATAAAATAATTTAAAAGAAGAATTTCAATGTTTGCTTCCTTCTCGTCCTTTTATATTTTTGCAATGTTTTAAAAATATGACCGACAACTATTCTGAAAACATCTAAAAACATTCTTAGAATGTAATAATAAATCTAAAAACATTTTTAGAATGTTTAATAACATTACCTCATTATTCTACGACAACAATTCTGAAAACATCTAAAAACGTTCTTAGAATGTTGTAATAATAAATAATGAATTTAGAAACATTTTTAGAATATTTTATAACATTACCAGAAAATATTTTATGATGCTTTGGTGAGCCACCATTATCATATTTTTAAAACATTTACAAAACATCACTATGGTATATAATGTTGTCAAAATGCCATCAAAATGTTTTAAAGATATAATTTGATTACCTTTTTAAAACATTTTAGAAATGTCTTTAGAAAATATCTTATGATGTTTTGGTGAGCCACCATTTTCATATTTTTAAAATATATTTATGAAACATTACTATGGTATTTAATGTTGTCAAAATGTCGTCAAAATGTTTCAATGATATAACTTATTACCTTTTTGAAACATTTTAGAAATGTTTTTAGAATGTTTAATAATATTACCAGAAAATGTTTTATAATGTTTTTATGAGTCAACATTTTCATGTTATTTTAACATTTTCCCAGAACATTTTCAAAAGGTTTACCTGAATATTTACATAATGTTTTTAAAACGTCAATGTGTTAGCTGGGTATACAACCTCACAATGATTTGTTTGATGTACCATTATTTATATGTTTTTGTTAAATAAAGATCCGATGTTGGACAAAATAAATAAATAAAATAAGAGTATACTGATTTATATGTGGGTCAGATTTTCAGAAAATACAATAGAATACAATAGAAAATAATAGAAAGTACAATACGCCTTCACCAATCCTCTCAAATAACCCACATTTAAGACAAGAATAAGCTTCAAAATACAGTTTAACATAACAGAACTGATACTTTAAATCAATGTGATACCAAATATACTCAGATATACTCAGTATTTGTCATTTTTCAGCCTAATTCAGCAGATTTTACTCGATGTATAGAGCTGCCATTTGTACATTTTCTGAAAATCTGACCCATATAGGGACAGAATCGTGATTAAACCAGCTTTGTGGTTGGTTACCTATAGACCTAAGTAGACAGTAGAATCTTATTTCTAATTATTTACATGATTGTGCCACTGTATAAAAAACATATAACATAGGTCCACACTTCATGTTATTGGTCTCCAGCGATAGAATCATCCATTGAAGTGAAAAGCTAATGAGGACTTTTTGGTACCGACATCTAAAAACAAAATTTATTTCCATCAGCATCTACGTTGACTTCCCCTTTGAAATGCTTCCATGATTGCGAAAGCACCCATGTGTGTATCACATATAGCTTCCACCCAGAATCGAAAAAGTAAAATCTCCTTTGAAAAAAATCTCCTTTTGATAAGTGTACATCGTAAGTGCTTCTAAGGGATTCGCTGTTCAACGGTCAGGTGCCGGAAAATCTTCGGTGAAAAAGAGGGACGAAAAAAAAGGGACGCCTGGTACCATCGATGCACCCTCCTGCACAGTCTCACAAAGTCTCTTCCATCTATTTATCCTTCTCCTGCCCACTGCAGTCACTACCACCACCACCACCACCAGGGTCAGATTTCCAGAAAATGTACACTTGGCAGCTCTACACATTTAGTAAATTCTGCTAAATTTGGCTGAGAAATTATGAATACCAGGTATATCTGAGTATATTTGGTATTGCCTTGATTTAAAGTATCAGTTCTGTTATGTTAAACAGCATTTTGAAGCTCATTTCTGTCTTAAATGTGGGTTATTTGAGAGGATTGGTGAAGACGAATTGTTCATTTTCTGAAAGTCTGACCCACCCCCACCATGCACCACCACCTCTCCCACCACCGCCGTTGGTCTCCCTGAGGGAGGGAGGGAGGGAGGAGGAGGAGGAGGAGGAGGAGGAGGAGTTATCATTATATCACTGCACAAGTCACTGCTCATCTGAAGGGCACTAGAGACGGGGAATAAAGATTAACGGCATCTATTGAGGGGAGATCAAGAAAAGGCAAACCTGGAGAATAGTAGACCCTGATATATATCAATGAGTAGTAGCATATAAAAAGCGGCCTCCCCACCGGGCAACGTTGACCGTGGAAAGACTCAGAAAGCGTGTAATGAACTGGTCCCCGCCCCCACAAGGGAAACGGGAAGGGAAACCCATTCTGAATGAAGTGAAAAAGATTGCGGAGAAAACAATTGTCAAAATATGAATGGTTTGTTTTAGGGTGGCTACCTACCGCTGTACACCAGAAAAGAGACACAACCCAAACCACCTCCATTTTTGTTAATTAATTATGGACAACGGTTCAGTTTATTTTTTATTTTATTTTTATTTTTTTTATTACAAATAAGGCCAAACATTTACGAGTTTATGAAGCAATGCTAAAAGAGTATCGTAGCGACCATGAAGGATTTATCTATTCATTCTGAATCCACCAAACAATATAAATCCAAAATCTTATTTCTATCGAAATGAAACACATGACTAAATCACATCTAAATCCTCTTTTCGCTCTTCCCTACTTTTTAAAGCCTGATTCTGACACTGTATTTGGTAAATCTGAATAATGGAGATTTATTCCACTTAACACTAGGTCCTGGCTTTGTTTGCGGCGTTAAGTTCCATACAATAATGGATAGTGCTTGTCCGGCCTGTAATATTTGGCAGTGGAAAAGGTTGGGATTTTGTCCTGCTCACTGGACCCTTACAAACCGACTTTTCGTGTTGTCGCCATAGATACATGGATGCCGCGGAAGCCACGCGTGGCCTCAAGCGAAAGCGAGATGTCCTACAACGCCCCCTGCATTGGTTGAGTGGAAGCTTAAGTTCGGGATGGGTCATTGTTTCCCCAGACTTACTTAAGTGGACATTGTTTCCAAAGAAGCCACCACCATACATGCAGAATGATTTTTTTTTTACTGAGCTGCGATATTCTGATTTGTTTATTTTTAAACAACAAATGATGTCAATAAAAATGAAACCGTTTAACATCACCGTTAAACTGGTCTATGCATGTATATATGCATGCATGCATGTGTTTTAATTTCATTAATTTTTGATATGATGACCCAAGTAGGCTATATCAAAAAAAAAAGAAGATTAAATTATGAGACAAACGTAGTAATATGATATTATCTGTGATATTTACGAACACAATGTGGCAATTTTACCAAGCGCTACTGACAGTCAGTATATGGAAATAGAATGTCAATGACAATATATAGTCAATATGAGTCAATGGAAATATATTTTAGCAAAGTAATAAATAGTGTGTATTTGGGAAATGGAAGAAAAGTGGGAGAGAGATTTGGGGGATGAGTTATCGACCATTAACGTTGCGCGCTGCATAAGAACTCCCTAGCCATGTTCATTGAATGGTTCTGGGTACAAGCTTCGTGTTTTAATATATCGCCTGAAATGGAAAGCGCAGAAATGATCCATGGTCAGTGAGGGAAGGAGAGATAACCTTTGGCCCGGCATAGTCCGAGAGGGCTCCGGATCAGGACAGGCATTTCTCGTCATATCAGACAAAAGGGTTATACCATTATAGCCAGAGAAATAAGCTAAACTATCTATAATGGATCTCTTAGCCCCAGTGAATTAAGGCCCTGTAAAAGCTAGGGCAGAAATGGAGGAAATCGGAGAAACACAATGGTTAAAGACTCGGTATTTTCTAGCTGTGAATCAATTGGATATACGGATATTATAACTATATAAACAGCGGTGGATTTAAGTTAACATTATTCATGTTCCTCTATATATGTGTCAGATTTTCAGAAAATGTACAATTCGCCTTCACCAATCCTCTCAAATAACCCACATTTAAGACAAAAATGAGCGTCAAAATGAAGTTTAACGAAACAGAACTGATACTTTAAATCAATGTGATACCAAATATACTCAGATATACCCGGTATTCATCATTTTACAGCCAAATTTAGCAGAATTTCCTAAATTGATGAAAACTATAGATGATAATAAGTGCGAATGTCCCTTCGTTGAATGCCTAACAATAACAGAAGCACACTTGTTTCAAAAGTTGACTTCAGAGTCCCGCATTCATGTCGTTTAAACAAGAGTTTAATTTTGTTTCTCCAAGTCAAACCGATATAACTCAAATTAATCATATTATACAATGAATAATGTTATAGTTTTCGTGTTGTTATATTAAATAGATAATTATTTTCTTTCCAGCGTTCCCTATAGTATTTTAAGTACTTTACTCCACGGAGTACCTCCCTCCACGAACACTCATGATCAGTCTAGGCCCAAACTTGAGAGAGTCCCTTAAAACGAAGGGAAAGCCTCTCGCCTCAAACCGCAAAGTGCCATTATAATTCCATTAAGACCGCAAAATGTCATTATATTCCCATTAAAACACCGAGTCCTAGGCCAGGAAACCGATAAGCAAAGTAAGCTGACATGCCATTCTTATCTGATCTGAGGGTTTGGACCTAGAGTGTGATCAAATCATTAAGAATTTTCTCATTTTCTCATTTTCTCATTACACAATGTGTCTTCTATATCAGAACCCAGATAACACCACATAAAAAACTATTTCAAGCTTTAGACGTAGGGAGTTATGCAGATTGTGGTGGTCGTTTGGCAGAGTATGATAAATTGCCCTGTTAGCTGTCAGCCATTTCTATTTCTACATACGGCCTCACCACAGTCTATTCTGTGGTTCAAACACTGCAACTTTCCAATTGAAGTGAAGGCCGTTTCCTGAACATTGCCATTTTGACACAACCATCTCTCTAACAGCATAACCTTAAATGTCTGCCACTAGGAGGCACACCTCTTCAATCACGTGACCCGCAGGCGGAATCGGCGTCTGTTTGACAGGGCTTTCTCTGAAATCATTAAATGTATCCTTCGTGTAATTTTTGTCGTCTGCTCCTGCAGAGATATACAAATACGTATATTTTCTATGAGATGATTTACGCCTGTAGTTATGGAGTGGTCGGCAGTGTGAGGTTTTGCCGTAAAAGCCTGATATTTGCGAATGAATTATTAAGGAATAGTTGTAATAATGGGTGTTTACAAATGTGTTTGCTTTTATTCATAATCTTTACGTTTTATATACAGAAATGAACACAATAATCAGTGGTTCGGCACATGATAACGAGACCATAATTAGGATGTATCTGGGTCAGATTTATAGAAAATGTACAATCAGCAGCTCTACAAATTTGGTAACTTCTGCTAAATTAGACTGAGATATTATGACTAATGGGCATGTCAGAGTATCTCTGGCGGCGTTGTGTTGATAAAACATGTCTTTCATTGCGTTAAACCGTATTTTGAACTTCACCTTTCTCTTAAATTAGGGTCATTTGAAAGGATTGGTGAAGGTGAATTGTACATTTTCTGAAATTCTGTCCCACCTATACCATTAGAAATAACATATATTGTGTTAGTATCACATTTTTGCGAATATGGAGACGCTGCTTCCGCGTTCCATACAACTATCTGTAATACTGCAAGTTAATGGTGGAAAGTCTTGAAAAGGTGACGCGGAAAGTATTATTACGGTAGAAACATGTCGTAAGAACACAACTCATAACGACTCATGCCACGGAACATAACTGTATAAAGCAGATGAGAAGTTATTTTGAAATTTCCATACAAAATGTATTCTCATAATCACCACAAAGAATTCTGTTATGAGTAATTATAATTGTAATTATTAACAGCTTTTTCAGTAGAGACAAGACTCCCATCTCCCATGCGTAGCGTATGTACACGTATACGCTCCCATGCGTAGCGTATGTATACATGTACATACGCTATACGCATGGGAGATATCTTACAGTGTGTGCCTACGCAATCCAGTTTCCACTTTAGCTTCAGGGATTCTCTCGTCGCTACTTTGAGTAATTTATGAGTGAGTGAGTGAGATTGGTTGCTTTACGCCCTTATCAACACATTTAATATGGTTATATCAAGGGCGGGAGAGCTGAGAGGGAGGCAGTTTATGATCATACCCAGGAAATAGAGATAGAGAAGAAGGGAGAGAGAGACAAAGAAAAGAGACAGAAAGGCACTTTATGGTCATACCCAGGACCACGAATAATTTATGAGTATTAGGAGGACATTACATTATTTAGGAAACAATCTCACCGCTAATTATTCATACTTACACAATCGCAACAGACTCCGACAACTCAAACTGTTAATTAATCAAAACTACAAATTCACCCAAGGCAAATGAATGAATGAATGAATGTATAACGACGGACGGACAGAATAACAAGTGGAATTTTGGAATCAGACGGATGGAGGTTTTCCTGAGCAACTTGGACACAAAAGTCACGTGACGACATAGCGGAAAGCTTACTGGTGTAGAAAGAAGGATGCAAATGGATGCAATGCGCATGCTCCGTACTCAAATGTAGCCGGCTGACAGACGCTATGATGGATAGGTGGCCGTGTCCGAGTGCAGGCCAGAAAGCACCCACATTCTGGCCCCCGTTTGGTCATCGTTTATGAGTGGGTGTTTGGGATTGGTGTGGGGGGTCAGATTTTCAGAAAATATACAATTGACAGCCCCACACATTAAGGAAATTCTGCTAAATTAGTCTGAAAAATGATGAATACCGGGTATATCTGAGTATATTTGATATCGCGTTGATTTAAAGTATCAGTTCTGTTATGTTAAACTGCATTTTGAAGCTCATTTTTGGCTTAAATGTGGGTTATTTGAGAGGATTGGTGAAGGCGAATTGTACATTTTCGGAAGATCTGACCCTTATGAGTGGGAGTGTGGGATTGGTGTGGGGAAGTTTGTTAGCTGCTGGGTCAATCGTTAAAATGGAGAAGTGGGAGTAGTCTCCCGATAATTGCGACTGCTACAGGGTCAGATTTTCAGAAAATCTACAATTGGCAGCTCTACGCATTTAGGAACTTCTGCTAAATTCTGCTGAAAAATGAAGAATACCCGAGTATATTTGGTACCGCATTGATTGAAAGTATCAGTTCAGTTATGTTAAACAGCATTTTGAAGCTCATTTTTGTCCTAAATTTGAGTTATTTGAGAGGATTGGTGAAGGCAAATTGTACATTTTCTGAATATCTGTCTCTACAGTGCTATACTGCGCATGTGGAGAACCTGGCACGCATCGCTTATATATCAGCGTTAGATTTATCGTTACGCAAGAACTTGTTTTAAAAAGAGAGAAGAGTGATAGGGACAAGTTGTGGAATTGAGTGTTCAAATTGAGACATAATCCAAGAATGGTTGTTAAGTGCGCGAAAGAAGGTGGTTTAATTGTTTGTTGATGAAGAAAATGAAGAATCGGGGCTTGGCTGTATTCCAATAGGGGAATTGCATAGCCGCCAGTTTGAATCTCGATTCGCATGGAATTATGGGAGTAATGGTACAGAATAAAATCTATAGAAAACATGTTATCTTTAGCAAGGAATATTCATCAGTGGTCCAATATCAATATCCGTGTGTTTTAGATGTTTCTATAACACACAACTTCATCTTTCCCATCATGCATTTGGTTTGTATAGATCATTTACACAACCTATGATACTGTTGAAAACATTCATGCAATTGTCCATGAAATAGTTACTAAATATTTGTATGTCAGATTTGAACTGCATCTATCCCAGCATGCACTGTCATAGACATGCGCAGTTAGTCATGCAACTCCCCTATTGCGACATAAGATTAGTGATGCAAAAGTAGCTATATTATGTATAATGTTAAAAAGCACCGTTTGGCGATTGCAGGAATAAGAAACCTTTATGGAAGACCATAAAACCCAGTTCAATCTTTTTGAAAAATAGGTCGAATATTTCAAGAAACCCTTTTAAAGTAAGTTTATAAATTGTATTTACTTTTGGATTCGACACGGTCATGAATCCTATAGATTTAAATAACACCATTTAACAGTTTCTGAATGAACTGACCCCAAAGTTGATAGGCTTTTTACGACATGTCGCAATCGTCTAGACCACGAACCCTCAAACCACATAAATCAGAGCTCATTTTTATTTCCACCACGTAAGCCAATAAATTCGTCATTCATATATGGGTCAGATTTTCAGAAAATGTACAATTGCCAGCTCTACAAATTTGGTAACTTCTGTTAAATTACACAGAAAAATTACAAATAACGGGTATATCAGAGTATCTTTGGCATTGTGCCGATTGAAAATATCTCTTTCATTGTGTTTAACCGCATTTTGAACGTCACTTTTCACTTAAATGTGTGTTATTTGGGAGGATTGGTGAAGGAGAATTGTACATTTTGTGACAAATTGACCCATATCTATAGGGGGTAGGCGAGTAGTTGGAGGTCTGATGGAAAGGCTGTTGCTAGACTGTGTGAATAGCAACATTATTGATGGAGTGAGGCATCACTATTGCGTTTTATACTTGGCTCCGGGTAAAAAATGAGAATGGGCCGTGGATCATCGGCGCCAAGCCAAAACACTCCATGTCATTTATAAGAGAACTGTTAGTTGTAGCTCAACCCTCTTAGTGGAAAAGTGCTATACTTCGCACAAGACAAACTGATTATCATGGGTAATTCCTCTCAAATATGGAATGAATAGGGGGTTTGCATGTCTCACTCACTGCGCATGTCTACAGCAGTGCATGCTGGGATAGATTCAGTTCAAATCTGACAAACAAATATTTGGCAATATTTTCATCGAGAATTTCAAGAATGTTGTCATCAATGTCATAGCTTGTATAAATGATCTATGAAAACCAAATGCATGATGGGAAAGATGGGGCCGTGTGTTATGGAAACCTGTATAACAAATGGATATTGACATTAGAGCATTGATAAATAATCGATGCTGAACATGGTGTCATACTCATAATTCGATGATCAAATGCTTTTAAATGGTTACATAACATTACGCAACATGTTTATTTTAGTAGATTTTAGACTGTACCATTAGTCCCATAATTCCATGCGAATCAAGATTCAAAATGGCGGCTATGCGAATCCCCTAGGTCCAGAATTGACACTAAAACTATGGAAATTCCACGAGGGGAATGGTTGCAACACTTTGGGAATGTATATATACTTATATTCATAACTGTTAATTGGGCTTTGTATTGTTAGTGAACGTATCTTTTTTGTTTCTTATATGGGTCAAGTTTTCAGAAAATGTACAATTCGCCTTCACCAATCCTCTCAAATAAGCCAAATTTAAGAATAAAAACAGGTTCAAAATACAGTTCAACATAACCAGACAGATTTATTGAACGAATACAAAACAGAATACACTCAGATATACTCAGTATTTTTCACTGTAATTTAGCAAAATTTGAGAGATGTGTAGAGCCGTAGATTGTGCATTTTCTGAAAATCTGAACCATATAATTTTTTTTATTCCATTTACAGGCCAAGTCATTATAATATATTTCTTAAACAAACACTCGGTGGATCGATAAATACCCTGGGTATGGAAACGTTTTCTTTTTAGATCGGCTTTGTTTATAGATGTAAAATATAGTTTGCCTCTGTTGATACATACCTGCTGATAGGCAGGCTTAAACGGGTAAGATTTTCGGAAAATGTACAATTGGCAGCTGTACCACATTTAATAAATTCTGCTAAATTAGGCTGAAATTTGGTCAATACTAGGTAAATTCGAGTATATTCGGCATTGCATTGATTCTAGCAATCTGTTTGGTTAGGTTGAACTGTATTTTGAACTGTATTTTCGTCTGAAATTTGGGTTATTCCAGAGGATTGGTGATGGCCAATTGTACATTTTGTGAAAATCTGACCCAAACACAGTTCTCTGAAGGGCTGTAAAAAGTCGTCTGCTTATACCAGCGTCTCTACAATCACTCTGGTGCAGACTTGTCCATCCTCAAGCGTTCCATTCAGAGAATTTAGTTATCTGGAGACGCCGCGACTGTAGGGTTTATTATTGACGCCTTTTGCTTGGGGAGACATTGTTTAATTGTATCCTTTGTTCCCGGTCGTCTTTATTATCAGTACCCGTGGGACAAAAAGACACCCAGAACAAAGACTGTAATTATTCATATATGATACAATTCAGTGTCTGATGATGCCAATGGATGTGTGGATGGATGTATACATACACAGTTGTGGGTATTTTTAATAGTAGTTTTATTTTTATATCCTTTACAAACACTAGAATCTCAGAACCATTGGTACGTGGACCGAGATTAACAATTACATCATCAGGTAAAATCTCTGAGTGATTTTATTCAGCCTGTCTTCTTTTATTATTGATGCTCTGTTGAATCATCAAAGCAAGATAAACTCCAATCAATATCCTATATATAATATTCAATGATTTTGTATATGGGTCTGATTTTCAGAAAATGTACAATTCGCCTCCACCAATCCTCTCAAATAAGCCACATTTAAGACTAAAAATGAGCTTCAGAATGCAGTTTAACATAACAGAACTGATACTTCAAGTCAATGCGATACCAGATATATTCAGATATATACCCGGTATTCATCATTTTTCAGTTTAATTTAGCAGAAGTACCTAAATGTGTGGGGCTGCCAATTGTACATTTTCTGAAAGTCTGACCCATATATCGAGCGTTAAAATGATAGCAAAGTAAATTACAACCCCACATAGTAAATCATGGCACGGAGAAGAACACTCTGAATGAGTGAGCATGCAAATTATTTAAATAAGACGGATTTTCAGAAAATGCACAATCTACATTTCTACACATGTCTCTAATTCTACTAAATTAGGGTGAAAAATGATAAATACTGAGTATATCTGAATGTATTCGGTATTGTATTCATTCTATAAATCTGTCTGGTTATGTTGTACTGTATCATGAACCTGATATTTGTCTGAAATTTTGGTTATTTGAGGCGATTGGTGAAGGGCAATTGTACATTTTCTAGAGGCTTAACCCAAATATCCTGAATAAAAACATGTTTAAAAAATATTGCTGAAAAATCAATACTTAAGCATATCCAGGAAGCATTTATGGGCACTCTAAGAAAAACAATGGGATCATTGACTGAGACAGGACCCTTTTCTATGTAACTGTATAATGATTTGGAAATAAAAACACTTCTATATATTCAATTTGCAGGGTTCATTCTATGTCTCCTTATAAATGTCCTTATGGCAGACAGTCAGTGATGGGTCTTTAAAGGAGCCACATGTCACCGATTATCGCTCACCGATTGCAATTGCATTACACCTACTTATAATCGCCCATTGTCATATAGTTAAATGCACTGGCGTGTGACTTATAATCTCTTCTGTCAGAGCGTTCCAGTAAAGCCTTGGATGGGGGTTGGGTACTATGAGCGCGCAATGGGGTGCCACCAGCCTACTGAGCTATACCGAGACTAAGGTTACTCCATCTGGCTATGTGTTAAGCTTAACCAGGTGGGCTAACTGGTATATCACCTGTGAGTGGGTCGTTTGGGCCACCATCAATAGCACTGGTGACCGGAGTCTGCCTTGAGTAGACCCGGAGACTGCCCTACATACCTTGACTCCAGCTGCGAATTTGATGGTCTTTATCCAAATCTCCTTATATACCAGCTGTCAAGGGTGGCTCTTCAATTAGAGAAAATATTTCAACCCTTCTACAATACATTGGTTTCGGGACTATCATGGTTATTTCAAGCATTGATTTTATGGTTAAACGATTATGTATTACCAAAATAGTTAGTCTCAGATATATTTCTTACGAGGCCATTGTCCCTCTCTCCCTTCTTCTCTATCTCTATTTCCTGGGTAAGATCATAAACTGCCTCCCTCTCAGCTCTCCCGCCCTTGATATAACCATATAAAATGTGATGATAAGGGCGTAAAGCAACCAATCTCACTCACTCCCTCTCAGCTCTCCCGCCCTTGATATAACCATATTAAATGTGTTGATAAGGGCGTAAAGCAACCAATCTCACTCGCTCACTCCCTCTCAGCTCCCCCGCCCTTGATATAACCATATTAAATGTGTTGATAAGGGCGTAAAGCAACCAATCCCACTCTCACTCACTCCATTCGCTAGCGCATCTTTATTAGACTCGTTTCGTTATCAAGTAAGGGGTTAACTTTTGGAACGATCTTCCCTAAATACTTATCATTGGAAGTGGAACGACTTATACAGTCAACCTCGCGAGCCAGGGCAGATTCTACTAATTTCAGGGAGGAACGAATCTGAGAGACATCCTGTGTTCGGAGGATGCTTACAGTGGAACCTCTGTGATAAGACCACCCTTCGGATGTTTGGTCTCATATCGAGGTGGTCTCTTTACAGGGTTCTAAATTTAATAAGAGGGCATAATTCGGGACTGAGAAAACTGGTCTTAATAGAAGGTTACTTCATAATAAAAAAAAGAATAAAAAATATAGAACGAATACTAAAACAGTGCATTGAAACGCCCTTATTAACTATGTTCAAGTATCATCAATAATATATAGAGACATATATGAATAAGATAGTGGTACACTACTGGCAGAGTTAAATATGCAGAACTTTATACCATAGCCCTGCAGGTTGAATCCCAATCCCCTTCTCCAGGCCCATTCATCCCGCGGTTGAAATGCGAAAATATTGCCATGACACCAAATGGGTCAGATATTCAGAAAATGTACAATTGGCAGCTGTACACATTTAGTAAGTTCTGCTAAATTGGGCTGCAATGTGGTCAATACTAGGTAAATCCGAGTATATTCGGCATTACATTGATTCTAGCAATCTGTTTGGTTAGGTTAGAATGTATTTTAAACTTACTTTTCGTCTGAAATTTGGGTTACTTGAGAGGATTGGTGAAGGTGAATTGTACATTTTCTGAAAATCTGACCCAAATAAGGAATCTGTAACGTGGCTAATTTAGAACTCGTCTATCTACACAGCGATCTGTTAAATATTTAGTGGGAGCGATATCCCGCTACCGTGGGGTGATGTATCGAATGTTTCCGTCTAATTTCCGATGGATGTAGCATTTTTATATTGTTTACAGTTGGTTTGCCATGACAACGAGCTGCAACATCCAAGTCTTATATTTTAGTTCTTCCGCTATCAACAAGGCGGTGCATATGAGGGAACACAAGCGTAAATAATGCTTCTTTCTCTCCTTATCGCGTATCCTCCGACCATATTATAATAAGAATTCGCATGGATCAAACCCTCCTGGTGCCCATAAAATAGAGCACTGCGGTAAACCAAGCCTTGGTTAATATCATAACTGTATAGCTTTTGAAATCTAGGTCAATGAAAATTCTTTTCAGAATGTTAGACAGCGACGACAATTAATGTTTCCACAAATGGGTCAGATTTTTAGAAAATACACAATCCACAGTTCTACCCATCTCTCAAATTCTGCTAAATTAGAGTGAAAAAGGATAAATACTGACAATATCTGAGCATATTCTGTATTGTTTTCATTCAATAAATCTGTGTGGTTATGTTGAACTGTATTTTGAACCTGATTTTCGTCTTAAATTTGGGTTATTTGAGAAGAATGGCGAAGTTGAATTGTACATTTTCTGACCCAAATATATTTTATGATACGAAATTAGTATAGATTATTGCTGATAATATGGCAGAGAAACAGTGTTATCTTTGCATAATAATCATATAAACAATCAAGTTGTTTAGGCTCTCCGTTGAAACTCAAGAAACACAAAAGAGCTTCTAGCGTTCAAGGTACATATTCTTGCAAAATTCACAGACAAAACATTAGCAAATCCTGGTCCTGGGTAAGACCATAAAGTGCCTTTCTGACACTTTCTTCTCTGTGTCCTACATGTAATAATTTTCATATGGTATACGCAACGGTAGAGGTATTTTTTAACAATAAATTTGAATTTACATGATGGAACACCGCTAAGTCCAGATCCTGTCTTTCAGCACTCTATGAAACACCTTTTACTTGAGAGTAAACGATCTGTCACCATCAACATTTATGTCAAGTGCAAAGTACCCAATTGCCAGCACGTCTTGTCAT
This sequence comes from Sthenelais limicola, assembly GCA_942159475.1. Lineage (NCBI taxonomy): Eukaryota > Metazoa > Annelida > Polychaeta > Phyllodocida > Sigalionidae > Sthenelais > Sthenelais limicola. Next base: position 106,714,239 of record OW804098.1, read on the forward strand.
CACACAGCCTCCATTAATTTATCAAATGCAGTTAGTTTTTTGTGTGTATGAAACGAAGAAATACCCCGACAACATACATTTCTTTACATTAATTTCCATCTCCAAGTCAAGAAAACACTTCTACGGTCGGGTCTTTCTTCTTATTTTGGTCAATGAAGCGACTTTTTACAATGAGGATATGAGGTGCACAATCTTATGAGTCAGATCTTCAGAAAATGTACAATTCGCCTTCATCAATCCTCTCAAATAATCCATATTTAAGACAGAAATGAGCTTCAAAATGCAGTTGAACATAGCAGAACAGAAACTATAAATCAATGCGATACCAAATATACTCAGATATACCTGGTATTCCTCATTTTTCATAGAAAATGTACAATTCACCTTCACCAATCCTCTCAAATAACCCACGTTTTAGACAAAAATGAGCTTCAGAATGCAGTTTAACATAACAGAACTGATACTTTGAATCAATGCGATACCAGATATACTCAGATACATCATTTTTCAGCCTAATTTAGCAGAATTTCCTAAATTTGTAGAGCTGCCAATTGTACATTTTCCGAAAATCTGACCCTTATCATAAAATATCCAATCCATCATTCCAGCTTTCTTCACAACCATTGCATTCGATTTTCGCGGACTATGGGTGCTTCGATTATTACCCTAAAACTCATTCCTAGTATGTGATGCACTGATTTCAGTTAAAGGATGAGCCTTGGAAAGAGAAATGTTCGTCGATAAAATAAGGGTTGATTCCTCCTTACACCCTCCCAAACCTCAATATTTAATTTGAGCAATTACATTGATCCTTTCATTCTCCGTTTATGACAAAGAATCGATATAATTGCTATGTATCACACCATCCAATTTAGTCTGGAAGGACTGGTTTTGATGTTGGCCCTGACGATAGATATGAGGCACATCCCCGTGTTGTAACATACCTCCGACCACATGCTAATCATTGGAGATTCCCTTCAAGCGACAAGGAACATGTGGCGTTTAGCTGCTTCCAATCGTTGATCCATCCGAGTTAAACACTTAATCCGATTACACCTAACTACCTCTTGAACTTCAATCAAGTATATGTGACAATAGACACTGTGACAGCAGGCATTCATCAACGAATGTGACAGCAAACCAGCGGCGTGGAGTATGTTGCGATGATAGTGAATATGTAAATGCCATCCTAAAGGGCCTAGTCCACTAAGCCGATTCTCATGCGATTCTCACATTTCTTTCATTCTTTTCTAAATATTTCTTTTTATTGGCCTTAAATTTAACATCACTGACCTTTAAGAGTTAGAAAATACGCATGACTAACTAATATAGTTTTCTTCAGTGCAAAAGAGAATTTAGCACATAATCGCATGAGAATCGGCTCAGTGGACGCTCGGTAGACTAGGCTCTTTACTGGACTCTTGTATTTAAAGCTGTGCTCTCAGTTAACATCGTCAAAGTCTGAAGATTTTCTACTTTTTGTTCACTTTCTTTCCAAACCATATACAAGTCATTATACCAACTTTTTAAAGGATTTTGTTCGGTTGTTTTTGCTGCAGCGTTTAAAAAATGTCAGAAATTCTTTCCTGTGTTGGTTTCACTTATTATCGTTCAGTGATGGATATTTTCTCACGGCGCATTCGACTATACATAGATTTCACATGACGTCACCCGACTGGCTGGGGAACCCTACTGGCCGCCATCTCTCGGGTCAAGGCTACCCTTGCCGTCTACGGCGCGGTTATCAAAACAAAGTTGATAAACCTCACAAGAGTAGATACTTGGGTAATACTACACTAAAGGCAGGTTATCTAACCTATTATGAAGGTATTGTTGAGGCAGATTAAAACTGGTAAAGGTTAAAACAGCCAGAAAACGGTATTTTCAAGTATCGCAGCATACATAGGCATCTAACTAGACCCCAGACATGGCGAGGGCCGTGACGTCAGTGAAATCTATGTATATTTTCGTATGAACATCAGCATAATATTGATTAATTCAGTCATATAGGTCCCACAATGTGTGTATTTGGTAAATTTGTACTTCATGTTAAAGCTGCAGTCTAGGCCCAAAGTTGAGAGAGTCCCTTCAAACGAAGGGAAAGCCTCTGGCCTCAAACCGCAAAGTGCCATTATTTTCCATTAAGACCGCAAAATGTCATTATATTCCCATTAAAACGCCGAGTCTTAGGCCAGGAATCTGACTAGCGAAGTAGGCTGACATACCATTCTTATCTGATCTGAGGGGTTGGACCTAGAGTGGCTGCGAATAAGGTGGTGAGAAAACCTCATAAATGAACTTACCAGAACAATCAAGGTGTTTGGCAATTAGGATAATTTATTGTTGTAAAAGGATCACAAAGCAATAAAAGAATATGTCAAATACTAAAAACAAACCTTGGGATAAGTAGATCAATACATCCAGTTCCCAAACCAAACCTCACCCTTTGGTTTCAGTAAATGGGTCAGATTTTCAGAAAATGTACAATTCGCCTTCACCAATCCTCTCAAATAACCCACATTTAAGACAAAAATAAGTTTCAAAATGCGGTTTAACATAAATGAACTGATACTTTAAATCAATGCGATACCAAATATAGTCAGATATACCCGGTATTCATCATTTTCAGCCTATTTTAGGAGAATCTCCTAAAAGTGTAGAACTGCCAATTGTACATTTTCTGTAAATCTGACCCAAATTGTATCGCCTGTTAAGTTGAAATCCCGTTCAATTTCCTGGAGCGGTTAAAGTTGAAGAACACATGACAATCAATTCACTCTTTTCTAACGAGTGGCTAATTTAAATATTCCCCCCATTGAAAGTAGGCTTGAGGCAGAGTGCTGAAAAAACTGACTTGCTTGCTCAAGGCGAATTATTTTTTGTCTTTGTAAGCGGAAGTTCCAAGCTTCACATAGGAAATCTAAAAAAAACATCCCCAGGAAGTGTATGGGAAAAGAGAGACTACATTCCATTGAGATTAAACTTAAGTTTAATCAGAGTTACCGTATATTCACTAAAGATATTAGACTTTATCTATTCTTCTCCGGTAACAGTCGGTGTACATGGGTCAGATTGTCAGAAACTGTACAATTCAACTTCACCAATCTTCTCAAATAACCCACATGTCAGACGAAAATAAAGTTCAAAATACAGTTCAACCTAACCAAACAGATTGCTAGAATCAATGCAACGCTGAATATACTCGAATTTAGCTAGCATTGACCAAATTACAGCAGAATTTACTAAAATGTGTAGAGCTACCAATTGTACATTTTCTGAAGATCTGACCCACATAGGTGTTGGTTGAACAACCCTGTCGTACTCATCAGCGCGACCAAGTCACTCTAAATCCTCCATTATCGCCCCGTTCAATTACCATGGTAACCTAACTAAAACGACGCCTTCAAAGGCAGGAGAGAAAAGAGAAGGGATGATTAGTACACTGCAAGGGCAGGACGAGTCCTTGAACTCCAACCTAGTGATCAACACCATCTCTTTATTTTATAAATGAGGGCCCCAATCGCGAGAAAGCGATCCTTTAAAATAAATTGTCCTATAGTTAAAAGGAGATTCATACCAGGCGAAGTACTATCGAGGTGAAGGCTTTGTGTATCCAGTGAATAGATAGAAGAACTCTTGATTACTTCATATTTGCATTTTCAAATTATGTAGGCTAGCTTTATAGGGGTCAGATTTTCAGAAAGTGTACAATTCGCCTTCACCAATCCTCTCAAATAACCCACATTTAAGACAAAAATGAGCTTCAAAATGCAGTTTAACAAAACAGAACTGATACTTTAAATCACTGCGATCCGAAATATACTCAGATATACCCGCTATTCTTCATTTTTCAGCCTAATTTAGGAGCATTTCCTAAATGTGTAGAGCTGTCAATTGTACATTTTCTGAAAATCTGACCCATATCATACAGCCAATGGTTAGGACGCCAGAACTGATCGAAGGCTGGCATATAACTGCGTTATAACCTTGGTATGAGAGTGACATCTGTAAATATATCCCAGTTGTCAATACGTATCGTACATACACATACAATATGGCTGTATAGTGTATGTATATATATCTGTCACGAATATTACATTAATTTATATGATTTAAATGCTTAAGTTATTTGTAAAGGTATGCTTTCGAACTTTGTATCCCGTGAAAATATCGCCATATTGATAACTGAGTACAAATACAATTTATTTAAAAAATAGAAATGGCCATGGCGAAGTGGCATTTTGTCAAGTGGATTGTCTGGTTAGAACATTTGAATTAAAAGCATTACTCTTTATATTGCTATCCCTGTATGGCCAAGAGAAACTTCAGATACAAAATTCTACGTTATAAATCATGTCCAATCTGTAACAGGGAAGTAAATTATGTATACAGGTGAGGTTTTCAGAAAATGTACAATTCGCCTTCACCAATCCTCTCAAATAATCTACATTTAAGACAAAGATGAGCTTCAAAATGCAGTTTAACATAACAGAACTGGTACTTTAAATCAATGCGATACCAAATACACTCAGATATACCCGGTATTCATCACTTTTCAGCCTAATTTAGCAGAATTTCCTAAATGTGTAGAGAGCTGCTAATAGTATATACATTTTCTAAAAGATCTGACCCATACCTACAAGTGTGTGAATAATGTAAGATCTGGCGGCAGTTTGTACGCCAACAATCAATTTCTAAATAAATCTGGGCGGCGATGAATATGAAAACATGTCTACATGTTTCCTTGTGCCTATATTTATCTGTAGACTATAGATTTGAGGCATTGATAAAAAAACGGAGCAGCAGCGGTAAGCCACCCCTTTGGCAGCAACATAGAAATTGTGGCAAGGATTGCATGATAAACTTAATGATTAACTACCAGTCTTTGACATATGGTAATGCATCATAAAGGCTGTGGTATCAGTATTAAACAAATGGTCTTATTTTCATATAAATGACCACTTACTGTCTGGCATCCGTAGGTGGGTCAGATTTTCAGAAAATGTACAATTCGCCTTCACCAAATAATCCACATTTAAGACAAAAATAAGCTTCAAAATGCTGTTTAACATAACACAACTGATACTTTAAATCAATGCGATACCATTTATACTCAGATATGCCCGGTATTCTTCACCAGCCTAATTCAGCAGAATTGACTAAATGTGTACAGCTGCTAATTGTACATTTTTCTAAAAATCTGACCCAGGTATATTTTAGGTTTGGAACCAAAGCAAATCAATCAGAATTCTGTGTATATATATACGACATCATCTGGACTAAGCACCCCCTTTCCCATTGACCCAGGTCATGATTGTGGTAGTACCGGTGGGTTGGTGGGGTTAATCGTGATTATACAATCATTTATACTAATGGAAGCTTGGAGTAAATTGCATTCTCTACCGCTACATAATGTAAGTAATGTGTCATTAGTATTGAGCTCAATCTATGTCATTATGAAAAGTGGTGACGAAACGTCGGGAGGTGATTTGGTGGAGTGTGTATGCTCATGCAACCAATATGTATAATTGTGCATTAAGGTTTCCTCTCGGAAGCTGCTCTAAATCGACTTATACTCAATCGTTAGGACCAACGATTATGATGAAGACAAAGGGGCCATCGGTAAAGATCTCCAAACGTTCGATGTATGATCTCGGTACAATTACTGCACAGTCTAGGCCCAAAGTTGAGAGAGTTCCTTCAAATGAAGGGAAAGCCTCTCGCTTCAAACATTGCAGAGTCATTATAATTCCATTAAGACCGCAAAATGTGATTATATTTGCGTTAAAACACTGAGTTCTAGGACTGACAAGAAACCGATTAGTGAGGTAGACTGACATACAATTCTTATCTGATCTGAGGGTTTGGACCTAGAGTATGCACGACTCTGGCAAAAAGAATGCTTTCGCGCCCGACGGAAGTAACCGAGGGAAACCAAAACAGCAACGCTTGATGGAGAAGATTGATGAAAAAGGTTAATTCAATGAACCAGATATCAACCTTGGCAAAGGCTTAATGTCGATAACCCTCGAGCGCAACAACTATTTGACAATGCCTCATATTGACCCTGGTAAATAGTAGCAAATAAATTGACTCATCGATTTATTATTGTCATCAATAAGTACACTTTTTATTCGCCGGCATGCATAAATGGCCAACTTAAAGTGCCCAGCTTTAGTGTTCATTAATCCAAATATGTTGAGTAACTATATATAGCCCTAAGCTTTCATCAGTTCTAATTGGATATTGACAGAATCCTCAAGCATAGAGCCATGATTCAGGAGTACTGTTATATTTCGGGCTTTCATTAGCATTGCGGGTGTTACTAGCATGCACAATGGCAATAAAGTGGAATAATTAATAAGGGAAGCACGTGATTGAAATGAATGCCTTTCCACCTAGCTAAGGCGCGCCTATTCTTTTTTTAAATTGATCCTTCTTCTCTCTTAATGTATATGAATAAACATGAAGGTGGAAATGCATGCATGGATATATATCTGAATAGGTAACCCTGTACATTAAAACCCTCAGGTTTTTCGCTACTCCTTAATAATAGATATGGGTCAGATTTTGAGAAAATGTACAATTGGCAGCTGTACACATTTAGTAAATTCTGCTAAATTAAGCTGAAATGTGGTCAATACTAGGTAAATTCGAGTATATTCGGCATTGATTCTAGAAATCTGTTTGGTTAGGTTCAACTGTATTTTGAAGTTTATTTTCGTCTGAAATTTGGGTTATTTGAGAGGATTGGTGATGGCCAATTGTACATTTTCTGGAAATCTGACCCATATATGAACATTTTGCCTTTAACGATACAATTAATTCATTCGGTTTCGACCAAGATCAGGTGGATGCATATCATTGGTTGATTAAAACCCTCGGGTTGTCATAAATTATTCACAATCTCCTATCGGCGTGATAGGAGTCTAGCTTTACTCTAAAGAATAGAAGAATAATTAGGACCTAAGTTACAACGAAGGGTGATACATGTGGGTCAGACTTTCAGAAAATGTACAATTCGCCTTCACCAATCCTCTCAAATAACCCACATTTAAGACAAAAATGAGCTTCAAGATGCAATTTAACATAACAGAACTAATAATTCAAATCAATACGATACCAAATATACTCAGATATACCTAGTATTCATACTTTTTCAGCCTAGTTTAGGAGAATTTCCTAAATGTGTAGAGCTGCCAATTGTATAATTTCTGAAAATCTGACCCAATTATGTCTGCTTTTATATGCATATGAACCATTATTCACGAGTCCCGGTATATGTCGGGCTTTCATTGCTAGCGTTGCCTATATGTTACTATAGCATGCAGACACATTAATATAATTTACATATTTTTTATAAGTTTGTTTGTAAATGTCTTAGATATTCAATGTAATGTTAAATACAATTGAACTTGAATAACATATTTCAAACAAACTTGTAACAATTAAGGTATAGTTGAGAATGTTTTATAAACCTAATTACTCCCGCTCCTCCAACAAAAAAGTGTTCTTGAAAAAAAAGAAGAAAAAAAGTGTTCTTGGGCGAAAGAAAGGATTATACTATCCATCTAAAAAATGAAGAGGTTTAAACATAGGTTTGATCAGACCAAAAATGATTTTGGGGTATCATTTTATCCGTGATGGGATACGAAAAAAAAATCGATGTTGTGCAATCTTGACAATTATGGCAAACTTTTGAGCGATGAAGTCTGACCACGATGTACTCGAAATAATTACAAATAATCACAATAATCACAGGGTTGCAGTTTAGGGTTGAATGGAACATACAATATGGGTATCTTGGAATGGCACATGCACACTGTGCGAGGGCCAATATTGAAAAGGGTAGGATAAGTGGGAGGGTGTGGGCAAATAACTGGGTCAGATTTTCAGAAAATGTACCTTCACCATTCCTCTCAAATAGCCCACATTTAAGACAAAAATGAGCTTCAAAATGCAGTTTAACATAACAGAATTGATACTTTAAATCAATACGTTACCAAATATACTCAGATATACCCGGTATTCATCATTTTACAGCAAAATTTAGCAGAATTTCCTAAATGTGCAGAGCTACCAATTGTACATTTTCTGAAAATCTGACCTAACTGTTCATTAAAGTTTCAAGGTCGATTGCATTCGTCATTACAGTTGCAAGCATTCGTGATATTGAGCGCTGTTTAACGATCAACACAGATACTCAGATAGTATACCAGGTACGACCTGAAACCACGTCCCCTATATGGGTCAGATTTTCAAAAAATGTACAATTGGCAGCTGTAGACGTTTAGTAAATTCTGCTAATTGAGGCTGAAATTTTGGTCAATACTAGGTAGATTCGAGTATATTTGGCATTGCATTGATTCTAGCATTCTGTTTGGTTAGGTTGAACTGTATTTTGAAGCTCATTTTTGTCTTTAATTTGGGTGATTTGAGAGGATTGGTGAAGGCCAATTCTACATATTCTGAAACCACCTCCCCCCCCCACCTATATCAAGCTAAAACAGACGCACACGCAGCAGGACGGGTTATTTATTGACACATGCACGCATTGCATCTCAGACGCGGCGCATTGGATATCATAACAACACTGTTCCACCAGCGTGGTGAATCCATTCTGAACATGCAATATGACAGAATATTGAATGCGCCCGGGGCTAATGATGCATGAGACTGGTTCAGAAGTGATAATCAAAGTTATCATTGCATGGCGTCTGCCCATCTGTGGTGTTGTGATCCCCCTTCTTGTACAAATAAGCAGTTATTATTGTCATCATTCTGTATAGCCAGTATATCGCCAATTAATTCCTTAGATAAAATACACTGATGGGATTATTTGACATCGGAATCAGTCCCTGGAAATGTTCATATTCAGTTGCCCCCCCCCCCCCCAAAAAAAAATAGGTGTGTTTCCGATTTATCTGGCTGAAAGCTAGGTTGGGGGGTGGTAACTTTTTTTTTAAATATCTTTTTTAGGAAACCACCTCCCAGGAACTGAAAAAAACATCTATTTTATAACCATAGTTGTTTTAAACAGGAAAATGTGCTTTTTGACAGTTCCGGGTTTTCCTGCTTTTATTAGTTTTTTTGTGTAAAAAATCAGATATGGTCAATTTTTTTAGGTGAGGGAAGGTTTTTCTAGGTAGGGGGCGGAGATGGGGGGTAAATCGGAAACACACCTATTTTTGTTGGGCCTTGGTCATAGATTATCTGACTTTGCAATGCCTATTTTTACAAGGCGTCCGCTTTAGTAGTCGCTTTCTGGTTCTCAGACCTTTTTGCTGAGACATGACAATTATTTTGGGAACAGTTCAGCTAGAAAATCATCCTTTGTGACTTTTACACGTTTGCACAAATCACTTCAATCTTCTATCCCATTACTTTAGGCACCGTTGGTGTTACTCCATGCAAGAAAGTTATACTTTCCCTAGAAAATTTCAGAACTACTCTGTTGTGAGGATTAACTAGGTGATGCTTATAATTACTTATGGGTCAGATTTTCAGAAAATGTACAATTGGCCGCTCTACACATTTAGGAAATTCTCCTAAATTAGGCTGAAAAATGATGAATACCGGGTATATCTGAGTATATTTGGTATCGCGTTGATTTAAATTATCAATTTTGTTATGTTAAACTGCATTTTGAAGCTCATTTTTGTCTTAAATGTGGATTATTTGAGAGGATTGTTGAAGGCGAATTGTACATTTTCTGAAAATCTGACCCATATATATATAGGATATATTTCTATCTCTGCATTTAATTTACACATACACGATTTCTAAAGGCGAAACCATGTCACACGACCTCCACTAATTCGCTCGATACAATGTAATAAATACTGGGGGGAATATAGTGCGAAATACCCAGCGTCGGGCTCACTTTTTCCCCTCACCCCCATCACCATAAATAATGGTTTTGAATTGAGTTCATTAATGACTCATCCCCGCCGCGGTAGTTGAATGTTAATTATGATATAGCTTGATTTAATCAGCGGTAATTTACAACGCAATGCTCGTGCTTCTATATATGTTATAGGAGAAAAAGTGCATTTTGTGATTACGGTTTGTGCAAGTATAGCAATTAAATCTGATCAACTTGATACAATAGTGAATAGGAAGAGAGTTTATGCAGATGAAGCGATGGGGTGTGTCATCTACTCGTAGATATACCTCGTTCTAACGGTCAGATTTTCGGAAAATGTACTATTATGAGATCTACACATTTAGTAAATTCTGCTAAATTAGAGCGGAAAATGATGAATACCGCGGGTATATCTGAGTATATTTGGTATCGCATTGATTTAAAGTATCAGTTCTGTTATGTTAAACTGCATTTTGAAGCGCATTTTTATCTTAAATTTGGGTTATTTGGGAGGATTGGCGAAGGTGAATTGTACATTTTCTGGAGATCTGACCCATATGTTAACATTGGAACATCTAGTTTTCAGCGGCGCCCAAACGATTTCCTTTTATTCAATACTGTCCATTATGAGAGTACAACAAGGGTAACATCACGATAAGTTGAAAGTTTGATCGATGTAGTGCATGAATACGCATTAACACTCTAGGTCCAAACCCTCAGATCAGATACTAATGGTACACTCTAGGTCCAAACCCTCAGATCAGATAAGAATGGTATGTCAGCCTACTTTGCTAATCTGTTTCCTGGTATAGGACTCGGCGTTTTGATGGGAATATAATGACATTTTGCGGTCTGGCACTTTGCGCTTTGAGGCGAGAGGCTTTCCCTTCGTTTGAAGGGACTCTCTCATCTTTGGGCCTAGAGTGAGTTTTTGTCTTGAATGTGGATTATTTGGGACGATTGGTGAAGGCGAATTGTATATTTTCTGAAAATCTGACCCACATACATTTTGCCATCAATGCGTAAGGTTTGATTCCATTGTACTAAATGCTGACGGTGAGAAATATTTTCTAATGAGAATTCGTCCAGCTGTTTTGCCTTTGGGCTCAACAGAACCTCAATCTGTCCGTTTTATTGTTGTAAATCCCAGAAGAAGGATTTGTGTCCTCTGTTTTTTCCCATTAATATGCTAATAAAATACTTTATCCTGCTGCGCACATATATGTGCGCAGCAGGATAAAGTATTTTTATTTCTGGGAACATATGAACATGTATTCATAGATATAATTACAATTAATGCATGATACACCACAAGCAAATTAATTAGAATATTAGAAACTGGTTATCTTCAATTGATGAGTTTCATATGTGATTTAGGAAAATAAGTCGCAAAAAATGTATTTTGAGATATCATTATATTTGAAAAGATCACATAGAGCCGATTCCAATGATAGTAAACATCCTAATAGTCTAATACGTATTTCTATATTTTACGTTTGATATTTTTGTTTTTGAGAAAAAACTTTGCACTATTTCTTGGGGGCAAAAACCAATAAAGTAATTTAAATGTACTCTATAAGATGCATGGATATATTTAATACACTGTCTTGACATTTGGGACATGTATTTATGCTATGGACAGCGTTAAGCTGAAAACATTCCCACAAAGACATCTTGTGAATAAACCACTTGGTTGAAAAATAACAATTTTGCGACTTGTGACTCATTTTCCTGAAACGCGTCACATATGGGTCAAGTTGTCAGAAAAATGTACAATTCACCTTAAGGGCCTACCTCAAATAACCCAAATTTTCGACGAAAATTAAGTTCAAAATACAGTTCAACCTAACCAAACAGATTGCTAGAATCAATGCAATGCCGAATATTCCCGAATTTACCTAATATTGACTAAATTGCAGCCTAATTTTGCAGAATTTACTAAATGTGTACAGCTGCTAATTGTACATTTTCTGAAAATCTGACTCATATAAGTCCGAACACAGAAACATGGGTTTGATTTTCGCTACAAATCGATGTCCTTTCACATTCATACAGAATCTGTTCGTCGTCCCAAGCCTAGATGTCGAAACAGAACAGAGTTTTAGATCAATAAATGATTCCTTTGGCCCATACCAATAAAGCCGACCCCACACGGCACACACCAAGAAATTATTATAATCAACCAAGTCGTTAGTTGAACGACCCCTAAACAATCGGTCACTTCTAGGCAAACTATTCCTCGGATTTGCTCGCTAATTTTTGCCCGGTGGCGATCTATAAGTAGTTAAACCTATTATTTTCGTGACAAATGCACAGTTACTGCCATGGAAATGTCATTTGCATATCAAATATATTCGGCGAATAACCATGTAAGTAGACTTGATTTCGGCAATAATATAAATGGGGAGTGGTATTTACATGCGGAAATATAATTATCCCGACGGTTTAACCACGATAATTACCTCCACCATAATTCTGCCATATTCTACACTGTGTTTTGTAAAACGGTCATGCCGATCTTAGGACCGAAATGACAGCTGGTTAGTAGGCATCCCCGAATTAAAAATTAATATGTTAAGTACATTCCATTAACCGTTATATATGCAATTATTTGTTGTAAGAATGACACATGGTCCCATATAAAGCTGTGAATCATTTGATGGACATACATTCAAGTGGTGCAATTAAATTGTATGCTCGATTACAATTACATATAGTACATATATATGGGTCAGATTTTCAGAAACTGTACAATTGGCAGCTCTACACATTTAGGAAAGTCTGCTAAATTAGACTGAAAAATGATGAATACCGGGTATATCTGAGTATATTTGGTATCGCATGGATTTCAAGTACCAGTTCTGTTATATTAAACAGCATTCTGAAGCTCATTTCTGTCTTAAATGTGGGATTATTTGAGAAGATTGGTGAAGGCGAATTGTACATTTTCTGAAATCTGACCCAAGTATATATAGGCCTACACATAGGTAACATATATATGTTACCTAAACTCGATACTCATTGAAGCAAATACTTATCAGTTTAAGGTTGCGAAATCTATCTAACCTTGGGAGCAGAAAGGGTTAGTCTAGGAATAAATGCCTCGCACAGATTTCAAATCACATATTTACACTGGGGGAACGGAGCAGATCGATTTACATTGATTTCTAATGACCCATCTGCCCAAGGGTATTCAATTTGAATTCACTAAAAACGAGCAATAAGGCTGTGGCCTAGAACAGATTTGGCAACTATCAAATCCTGGCAAGGACTTCATTTCTCTCCTTCCGCCCCTTCCTCCTCCTCTTTCCCCTCCTCCTCCTTCTCCTTGCCCACCCCTCTCTCTCCCATTCGGGCGATTATTTAGCAAGAGCGGTCGGAGCTTACAGTGTTAAGCGAATCCTTTTAGGGAATGGTAATCAATAGTCGATAATCAGCAACTTGGCTGCGGCAGAGATTGTTCTGTCCAAGGTGTAATACGATAACCATTGCGGCAGTGCCGCGCCGGTTGCCGCGCACCGAGTCGCGCGCGCGATCAGTATGCTGTGTGATGCGTTGCAGACTTGGCCACAAATAGACCCCTGCCCCTTGTCGTGTTTAAATATATGATAGAAATCGATCCTGTACTGATCCACTGGGTAATTAGACTCCACATAAAACGCGTAACCAGCGCTAAAATATTCATCAGACCTTAAACGGCCCCGTGGGAATGAGATGGAGTGCTTGGGTGGAGGGTGTCGGCCCTAGGATAGCAAGATGTCTAAACGTGTAACTTCAATAGAGGATGGTGATTATTCTTTACAGTCCTAACTGCCTCAGAGGAATCAGCTCCAAGCCCCACTTACCCAGCCATTCTCCTGCTTCTGTTCTTTTTATTGTTACCTGCGGCGCTTTTCTGAATCGTTTTTATGTTTTCCTTTCCAGAGGACAAATCTCTTCTGCCAGTCTGGTAAACCAAAGCTCTTAGGCATGATGGAGACCGTTGTCTTTTAGACCCCAGACCTAAAAAGGCATCCCATCCGTTGTTTAGTTGCCCCTACATATCACGGTCTCATCCCTCTGCCATCTCAGGGCTAACATTAATGTATAGACCCCAGCAGCCCTCTCCTCCTCCTCCTCCTCCTCCTCCTCCTCTTCCTCCTCCTGCCCCCATCACACCTCCTCTCCCTAGTATGGGTCAGATCTTCAGAAAATGTACAATTCGCCTTCACCAATCCACTAAAATGATTGAAATTTAGGACAAAAATTAGCTTCAAAATGCAGTTTAGCATAACAGAACTGATACTTTAAATCAATGCGATCCCAAATATACTCAGATATACCCGGTATTTATCATTTTTCAGCCTAATTTAGCAGAATTTCCTAAATGTGTAGAGCTGCCAATTGTACAGTTTCTGACAATCTGACCCATATACCCCGTTCTCCATCCACCCCTCCACCCCCGACTCTGGGAGAGAGAAATAGATGACTGGTAGGAATGATAAAGAGGGCCTGAGTCCCAGTTTTCCCGCCAAAAGCTTCCATCCATCTTGTCTAGTCTTAGGCGTTATCGCGAAATGTCTGCTGAGCAGAACCGAAAATAAAAAAAATACGACGGCGCTTGGCCGCTACCGCGTCTTCTGAGTCCGATATGTGCGATGGCAGCGAACTGGCAGTAGAGGCATTTGCCTAAAATGGATTTGGCAGTAGTACAGACTTGCGGGTAACTTATCAGTGGGTTGGTGCCAGGCAAGGGCATCGTGGGGGCATGATATACACTCATGCATCAAATGAGTATCTCAGGCCAGACCATGATGCAGTTAAATCAATGATTGTTATTAGATTAGTGGCCTAATTTGTCCTTCTCCACCAGTCCCGTTTCTCGTCGTAATATGGCAATCTGTGTAATGTATTGCCACCTATATGCACTGACTGCAAATTTACAATAACCGTTGGCTTCTTAGATACATGTATGAAGCCCAAATCGTGGTTGCCTGCCTCAATACATATAGATTCCACTGACGTCACGGCCGTCGCCATTGCTGGGGGCTCGTTAGATGTCTATGTAGGCTGCGATACTTGAAAATACCGTTTTCTGGCTGTTTTAACCGTTATCAGTTGTAATGTGCCTAAGCAAACCCTTCTTGATAGGTTAGATTATCTTCCTTTTGGTGTAGTATTACTCAAGTAACCACTATTGTGAGGTTTATCAGCTTTGTTTTGATAACCATGCCGTAGGCACAAGGGTAGCACTGACCCCCATAATGGCGGCCAGTAGGGTTCCACAGCCACCCGGGTGACGTCATGTGAAATCTATGTATAGGAATAGTTTTTGCACCATTCCCGCTCCACCTCCCCTCCCCCTTCTGCTCCCCCTCCTGCTCCCCCTCCTGCTCCCCCTCCTGCTCCCCCTCCTGCTCCCCCTCCTGCTCCCCCTCCTGCTCCCCCTCCTGCTCCCCCTCCTGCTCCCCCTCCCCTCCCCCTCCCCCTCCCCTCCCGCTCCCCTCCCCCTCCCCGTCCTCCCCCTCCCCCTTTCCCTCCCCTCCCCCTCCCCTCCTCCTCCCCCTCCCTCCTCCCTCCCCTTCCCTCCTTTATAAGGGAGTAGATGGCAGATATATAGCCTCTTGTGCCCAACTATACTTCACCCATAGAGAGAACTCACATATAGATACTCCAATCAGACAGTTATGATAAAATGTTTTCGCTTTTTTCAGAATGTGGCAATCATACTGAAGTTTTAACTCATGAGTCTATATTTATTATTTCAGGAGAAACATCTTCCCTGTCAGCATTATCTGATATGACATGACATATGAGTGAAGTTCTGAAGAACCTATGCCGCCTTTGACTGATATTTTAGATGCAGTCGCTCTCTTGGGAGAATAATATTTTGCTCTCCCCTAGTGAGCCTATTGCTATCATCCCTTCTCTAAAGCAACTGCATCTGTACTAATCTGTCAAGATAAACAATTTTTTAAACTTACTTTTTAAAAATAACAATCAATCTTTTACCTTGGAGGAAAACAAATTTCCATTTCATTTCCAACCTGTCAATTACTTTTAAAATGATATATTCCAAAGCGATTTGGCACGGTGGAATTTGGTTCATCGACTACAAACGACCTGCCATGACTCGACAACCGATGTTGTAGAGATTGGGTATGATAGACACAAGTGATGTTTTCCATTATGAGAAACATGTTAATTATTCATTATACATTACATGTTTCCCTATGTGATTACGTATGTTATTACGTTTATAAATGTCAATGAGTATAAAATGATATATCCTCGTGGTTCAAATTATGTAAATCACATACAATTATATTTCATTGTGACTCGAATGTACAGTATATTCATGTAATTTGGTTGTGTTATTCGTAATATTTTAGCATATGTAATTTCACTTTTCATTTCTAGGGCCGGATGGAATATATATATATATATATATATATAAAATTTTTATTCATGAAGTAATACAATTACAGCGTGAACAGGTAAACAATTCTCCATGGTAGGTCTTCCATTGCCTCCGAAAGAAAAACATAATAATCTGTGGGTACAATTTACTTATTAATATCAAGCTGGACAGGAGTAATTCATTATTCTCATAGATCAAGTAGTCTTAGAATTTCATGAAGATCTATTAGTAGAATAGTAGAATGTTCTATTCTTGTATTCTGACGCCAAACCTAAATAAAAATTATATAATAATAATGTAGCCTGCGATAAACATTAGAGCAAAGTATTTGGTAAACAAACATATTTATGTTTTCATGCCAGTCAATCCCGATGCCACCACCAACTCGCATGGTTCATAGCACATCATTAAAAAATACACTCTAGGTCCAAAACAGTTCAACATAACCAGGCAGATTTATGGAATGAATACAATGCAGAATACACTTAGATAAAGTCATTTTTGTAAATCATTCTTCACTCTAATATAGCAGAATTTGAGAGATATGTTGAACTTATAATTTGTGCATTTTCTGGAAATCTGACCCTTATAGGAAGGCAAAGTTTGTGGTTATACTGGTAAGGAAATACTTATTAGAGGGGAAAAGAGATTGGTGACTATTGTTTCCATTGGCTTCTCCACTCTAGGTCCAAACCCTCAGATCAGATAAAAATGGTATGTCAGCCTACTTCGCCAATTGGTTTCCTGGCCTGGGCCTCGGCGTTTTAATAGGATTATAATGACATTTTGCGGTTGTAATGGAATTATAATGGCACTTTGTGGTTTGAGGCGAGAGGCTTTCCCTTCGTTTGAAGGGACTCTCTCATGTTTGGGCCTAGACTGAATAGCATGCTAGTCGCCATCATTGGAATATGTGTTTAATTTCAACTTGCGTGAGTCGGACACGATTGATTCGCACCCATGGGTGCCGCTTGCTGTGCCAGGGTGGAGGACGAGTGTTTGGGGGGAATACATGGGTCAGATTTTCAGAAAATATACAATTGGCAGCTGTACACATTTAGCTAAATCTCCTAAATTAGGCTGCAAAAAGGGAAGAATACCTGGTATATTTGAGTATATTTGGTATCGCATTGATTTAAAGTATCACTTCTGTTATGTTAAACTGCATTTTGAAGCTCATTTCTGTCTTAAATGTGGGTTATTTGAGAGGATTGGTGAAGGCGAATTGTACATTTTCTGAAGATCTGATCGACCCACATTCCTGCTAATTCCATCAGTCTCCCTCTAGCAAGCGAGGTCGTGAAACTGAGATAGAATATCGGTCTCACTTGGGCTCGAGGTTACCCTGCGTGTGCGTGCAGCGAAGGAACGCAGTGATTGGAACTAGGGTAGTCGATATTAAAAGAGAGTGGGTCAGTGGAAATAGGGACAGGCAAATGATAATGGTGCCATTCCTACCGATGTGATCGTATGATCTGGAATATATATTATCTGGAGGATATTTGTATTAGGTCTATGTATGTTTTTGTTTTCCTGCTGCTAATAACGAGCAGTTGAAGTTTTTTTGGCATAGTAATGTAAAATCAAAATTATTCTTTCTTGGTAGGAACTAGTCAGGAACCCGTTGGAAGACCTGGAAGTCACCTTTCAGATACGGGGCTCCTTTTTGTACACCTTTCTTGTATAAATAAAAAATGCTTTGAATTGAATTGCTAATAATACATCGACCAATCTTCATTTTATAAGCTTTTATATATGGGTAGACGTATTTATAAACCATAATAGAGATCTGTCTATGTTCTGAGTGGATGGATTATAGACATCAAAGGTGGACTAATATACTATTATGCGGTCGACACTGCATTTGTTTTTCTGGTCTGCGTCTTCCCCCAGAGCTTCCCCTTTCTCCCGGCTCTAAGCATCTTTTCCTTCCTTAGTTGCCTTGTTTGGGATCCACTTATGGCCCTTCTTCCAGGAACCTACCTAATCGCCGCTGCCATGGAAACCAATCACGACCATAGCCTCGTTTGGGTGAATCCAGGTGATTCCCAGTTACCTTGGCAACATGGGCACATGACCTCTGAACGGTCATGTGACCGACAATGCTGGTCTCGCGGTAGTCACGCGACCAAAGTGGGAATATCGCCTTTGGAGCCCCGGAGAAAGCAATCACAATCAGTTCACTTTCTTCCATTTCATCGTTTCTGCGCCATGGTAGTGGTGACAATGCGTTCTTGCTGAACATTCTCATCATCGAAGGACATCAGTTAGTACAATGTTTTAGATCCTGTCACGAAATGTTGAAATTACAATCATTATTTCTTCTGTAATATTGGGTCACAATCTAATCAATCGAGCCCGTAAAAACCGTAAAAAACCGAACAGCTATTAAAATTCCCAATATGTGAATCCTTTATCGGAGCTATTATTCATGGTGGACCTTAAATTCATATGTAACCATGTTGAATAAAACCTTTTTAAAAACAAAAACAAAAAAAATTCATGTGATTGTAATAATTTACTTTACTATGAGGATTATTAATGTTCTATATTTTCACCCATGTAGTGGTCTTCGTTCATTCTAAAAGAACTCATTAATACAGCCTTAATTGCCTCTTTTAAAATCTGAACAGAAGTAGTTTTTGTACATTTTAGATTTTATTTCTACAAAGCCAACATGTCTATAAAAATAAACTGTTCAAAAGCGAATCCCCACACAGCAGACACTAGAATCAATGCAAAATATGGCAGCACTGCGTCTGGTTAGTTTTCCAGGCTTGTTTTGATGCAGTTCACAGTCAAATCCCGTCCCGAGCGTCTGTCATGGTAAAAAGAAAAAAAGGGGGAGAAAATCGATCAATTTTTGAAAAATAAGGTTTTACAAATTCCACATTTATCTCTGGATATAGAGTGGTGGAAGCAATCTGAGGTGACTTGGGTGCTGGTAATGGCTTTTAAAGGCAGGGTGGGCCGAGGCAGGCTCGGAATTGTTCCTAAGTAGGCCCTGTAATGATAAACTGATTTTGGTCGCAAACAGGCTTACACTGATCGATTTAGGTGATTCGGAGGGAGTGGCTCTCCCACGAGCAAACGCGATTTTCCTAGTTTTTGCACCCGCGTCTTTGTACATTCACTCCTCCTCCTCCTCCTCCTCCTCCTCCTCCTCTCACCCTACCTCCTCCTCCTCTATGACATCCAACTCATATCGCAGTTTCACAAATTTGATGGGAGTTATTCGTATATAGAATTATAATCGCTCTGGCCCCGAGCCTGGGAGTGTTTTTAGTCGAGGGAAATACATTTTAGCCACCGCTTGTGCCCTCGTCTCTGTGCGCAATATCAGTAAATCTATCCACTCGAGTTACGCCGTGAATGTGTTGTGTTCCAATGGGGAAGCCACTCGGCCAAGCTCCTGGGGAAGCCACAAGAATCTGAGGCTCCTGCCCATCGGGCTCAAGACGTGTCTTTCAAGGATTGAGGCCTTTAAGCTAGGGGGATTTTGGGGTTTATTCCCGGGGCTCCGATAGGAAACCATTGTTGTTTAGAAAGGGAGGAGGCTCCCTCATTGATTCAAAGAATTAAAGATGGGTAGGTAGTGATTTAGGCGTCTGTAATCTCCAATGACGTCAGGACTGCGTCCACGACATTAATCACGACGTTGGAAGACTACAGTCATCAATAACGTATATATATGTACAGCACTTTAATATCGCAGAACTTTAACTACATTTAATAGGAAAAAACAGAAAAAAATTGATGATTTAAGATGGGCAAATCATGAAAGGAAATGGATGTTTTGTAGATAATCGCAGGTCAGGGGTTGGTGACCGTGGTTTGTCCACCTTAACACGTGCCTTGCCATTATAAGGGCCTGCTGCTGCAAGTCGTTACCCAGTGTCATCATTTTCGATCGCATTTTCATGTATTGGAATTGTCAAGTAGGAGAAACGAAACGGAACCATTCTACCTTCTCCTGGTCACGAGTGGTGGCACCACCAGGCCGTTCATTACCTCGCCTCGTATTACGACGTACGACGCCGTGGCGACGACGCTACTCCAAAGAATAGCCAGAACGCGCTGATGACGTACCAAGCTGAAAGCCATGGCAACCAAATTGGAAGATGCTCGTCTGGGTTTGGATGGCGGACTTGTGTCCGAGTCTCCTAACGGCTTTAATGGTCCCTAATGCCGCGCAATCTTGGCGACCTGCGTCTGATCTTAGCAGACGACATTTACAGACCAACACAATACCACTGGGAATGTACGCATGCTTACTAGTTGGCAGTGGCGGGAAATAAACGACCTCTTCAAGTATGCCCTGTATGCTAGAATCGCCAGCGTGCCTCCTGTGAGTTTCACTCCTCCTTGGGCACCATATGAAGGACGGTAACAAGCAGAATTCAAAGAACATGCCCCCACAACCTTACTCATGCTCGTTTTCCTTCTCGCTCACTCACTCACTCCCTCACCAGGGTCAGATTTGTCTGAAAGTGTACAATTGGCAGCTGTATATATTTAGTAAAATCTGCTAAATAAGGCTGATATTTGCTCAATACTAGGTAAATTCGAGTATATTTGGTATGGCATTGATTCTAGCAATCTGTTTGGTTAGGTTGAACTGTATTTTGAACTTTATTTTCGTCTGAAATTTGGGCTATTTCAGAGAATTGGTGAAGGTGAATTGTACATTTTCTGGCAACTTCACCCAACCAAGTCTTTCACACTGAAGGGTTGGTGGACCTCAGAGTTAAAGTTACTCCGAGGCTGGACTATCAATATGGGTGAAATTTTCAGAAAATGCACAATTCACCTTCACCAATCCTTTCAAATAACCCAAATTTAAGTGAAATGTGACGTTCAAAATGCAATTTAACACAAAGAAAAAGACACTTCTAATCAAGACAACGCCAGAGATACTTTGATATACCCATCATTTACAATATTTCTGTCTAATTTAACAGAAGTTACCAAAATTTGTAGAGCTGCCGATTGTGGATTTTCTGAAAACGGACCCATTATATCTTCCTGCTCTACTCCTCCTGCAGGAAGAAGAAGCGTCGTCCTCTGGTAAAAAGTGGGTGGAAAAGGCTTTACAGTGTTGATATCTGGAGTTCATTAAAGACAGGCTCATGGCTTGGCAGGCACGCTACATGCACACCTTTCACACCTGATTAGGCACCAGCTCCAGGTGTGGCAGGCTCAGGTGAATGGGTTCAAGCCCCGTTTTTTACGCATGAATGTGCCCGAAATGATGGCCAATCCATCAGTACCTCTGTCACACATGATCAAACATTCTCAAGGGTAGAGGATGCCTGGCAACAAGCCACCATGATACTTGAGGCATTAGGACATGATGTGAGGCATGCCCCATGATAATGGGTAAGATTTTCTGAAAATGTACAATTGGCGGCTGTACACATTTAGGAAATTCTGCTAAATTAAGCTGAAATTTGGTCAATACTGGGTAAATTCGAGTATATTCGGCATTGCATTGATTCTAGCAATCTGTTTGGTTAGGTTGAACTGTATTTTGAACTTTATTTCGTCTGAAATTTGGGTTATTTGAGAGGATTGATGATGGCCAATTGTACATTTTCTGAAAATCTGACCCATATGCCCAGAATGATGCATGCCCGAAGCAAAAAACCAAAAACGAGGAATTCCATCATTCTTTTTTTAATTTAAATCTGCATAAAAGACTATTTTGATATGATGATGTTCAATGTAAAATTCTAATAATAACCTACTTCCTGAGCACTGATTAATTGCCTTAACTTTGATAGATTTCCCGAATATGACATTCTGTGATTGGTTTTAATGTAACTATTTTCCTGTCCAAATCTAACCCCATCTCCAGAATGACTAATCACGCATTAACTATTGTAAATAGCCATCGGCATAACTTCCATTAGGAACCAAAGCAGGGGTCCATTGAGGACCATTACGAAAATAGAGGATTCAGAGTGCTCTGTTTTGATGGTTCTCTCCTTCAGACTTGGCATGATATTGTGTCTTTCAGTGGCCACATCCCATATGTTGCTACAAAATATGCATGTGGGTCAGATTTCCAGAAACTGTACAATTGGCAGCTCTACACATTTAGGAAATTCTCCTAAATTAGGCTGAATTTCCTGAAAAATGATTTATACCGGGTATATCTGAGTATATTTGGTATCGCATTGATTTAAAGTATCAGTTGCAGATGTTAAGCTGCATTTTGAAGCTCATTTCTGTCTTAAATGTGTGTTATTTGAGAGGATTGGTCAAGGCGAATTGTACATTTTTCTAAAAATCTGACCCACATGTTCCTTCCATTAACACATTACGAGGACTTTTAAAAGTCAAGGAAACTGAATAGAATCTAAAGGGAAATATTTAGGCACATATTATATATAAGTGTTTTTATTTCCAAATTGCAATACAATTACATAGAAACTCTCTTTCTTTGTGAACATAGTTCTTCCAAGAGCGCATAATGTCCAATGTAAGGTTCTAATGAACCATGATTCTTGAAAATACATCAAAACAGATCTCTATGTTTCAAACTCGTTGCATATATAATATTATACTAAAACGCACTCAGTGCATTCAGAACAAATATTTTGCTCCATCAAAATAATGAAGGTGTAGAGTTGTTGTTCCCTGCGCTGATCCTAATAGACGATCAGCATTTAATGGTTTCCTTCCATACCCCGCATCCTAATTCTTTGGCGCAGACAGTGCTTTATGGGTCAGATTTTCGGAAAATGTACAATTGGTAGCTGTACACATTTAGCAAACTCTGCTAAATTAGGCTGCAATTTGGTCAATACTAGGTAAATTCGAGTATATTCGGCATTGCATTGATTCTACCAATCCGTTTGTTAGGTTAAACTGCATTTTAAACTTCATTTTCGTCTGAAATTTGGGTTATTTGAGAGAATTGTTGAAGGTGAATTGTACATTTTCTGGCTTTGCCCCCTTATATGAAAGACATCCAATTGAAATGTTCTCATACATTTTATCCACTGCGCTGTGGCTCTTCTTCCCCCACATTCCATGCCTATCGCACGATCGTGAAATAGTCGTATAAGTTTCAGCTGATTTAATTCTGATTTTCCTGTCGCAATTATAGTCGCCATCAGGATTGCCTCTTGCCCTAGTCACGTATTGTCCTAAGCCCCATGTTTCTCGCCAGGCTTCCATCTCTGGGCTTGATTTCACACTATGCGGGTCCATTGTTACCAGTAGCACAAGGATTAATTGTGGAAGGATTTGATTTTGCAATTTTTCGTTTCAAGACAACGCACATTCAACAAACGACGTCACTGCAGGGTAAATTCCACCAAGGCACGCACAGGACCAACATTGGTGGGATCCTAGCCGGGAATGGATCTGTACAGATGCGGAGAATGCGGAGAAACACAAACCGAATATGTAAGCTGCAGGTGATTAACATTAAAAGATCATTTTGCATTTAAGAATGTTATTGTAACTGATCCTGGGTTATAGCTGATAGGAAACGCATATGATGGGATATTAGAAACTATATGTGGTGTACTGACAAACATTTAGACCAATAGCTAATGGAAGCCAGTAGATATTGGTTAATATTAAAGTGTATTGGGACTTACCTAGTTCGGTTCTTATACCTAATAGCACTCTGTTCGGTTTGTAATCGATCGAGATGTTGGGTCAAATCGCACTACACCCCCCAAAAAAAGATTTAAATACAGAGTAGATATTCGGCTCAAATAGCATATGGTTGCTATTTGACTTTTCAAATAGCACCCCTGAATAGCACCCCTGAAATCACATATGTATGTAATAATAGCTATAATGGCCAATGCGATGCATGAACTGGCTCTCCTACAATTTATACTATATTTTCCTGGTACTGTGGGATGCTACTAGCTTAAAGAATAGTCCTATTGAACGCGAACCAGAATCCAATGAATTAAGAGGCCATTCACAATTGCTCCTGGCAAGTCATGTGGAATCTAAAATGTCTACTTTTTATGGCGATACAGAAGAAATACAAGGTAAATATACATGATATATATTCTGGGCACAAATGATTGCGATTGGCATGGTATCTGAAATATCTTTATTGGAAGTTCTATGTATATATAGATAAGAACTGGCATTGTGATGACGTTGCCTCCTCCTTGTATTTCCATGACGACATTCCCAACATTTCGACCTATGGTCAAGTTTGACATCTCAAGCCTCTTTTCCAATAGATCCCAGGCCTGGAAACCTCTAGGGGCCACATGATTCAGGACCGGAAGTCCCGAGTGACTCCGAGTGTGGCCGAGCGTAGCCGAGTACGCAGGGCCCTGTGGGTGGGACGTCGCGTGTGTAGACTACATAAGCAGTATCGTCTGTATTTTTTAGTCTCCTTTCCCTCCTGAACTGATCGCAACTTTACACAACCCATGCACTTGCGCATGCGTCCCGAGCAGCACTTCCGGGAGCAGGACAACCCCTTTGTGACACCTAAGTTGGGTTGCAAGGAATAGGGGGTTTGTATGTGCCACTGCACATGTCTGTTACAATGCGTCCTGGGATAGATTCTGATGAAAGCTGACATACAAATAGTTGGCAACATTTTTATCGACAATTGCAATACTGTTTTCAATGCTGTTTTCACCAATATCCTAGCTATTGAATGAAACGTATCACTTTGTGAAATTTCGATGAATAAAAACCAGTTTAAAAAAAAAATATGAATGATCAATGAAAACCAAATGCATGATGGGAACTTGTGTTATGGAAACATGTAAAACACGTGGATATTGACATTAGAGCAATGATAAATACTCCATGCTGAACATTGCATGTTTTCTATAGATTTTACACTGTACAATTAGTCCCATAATCCCACGCGAATAAATATTCAAAATGGCGGCTATGCAACTCCCCTATTCTAAAAGAAGGTCATGTCCAGTATCCCCAGACACTTCACCGTGTCACGACATACATGAGCCACCAAATTACCCAATGTCAGAAAGTATATTCCATGGAGATAATGGTAAATCAAAACAAATGGAACAGTTTCACATCTATCGATTTAAAATCGCTGATATAGTGAAATAAAGAGGTCATATGGTATCGTCCCGGTTAAAGAGTTTGTGTATGCAACACAAAAGGATGTCGAGTGAACTGATTCATTTTTTTTCTGACAGTTTGCGTTTGTTTTTAATGTATCGATCTCTGATAGCACTTATCTTACAGTGATCTCATCAATATACAAAAAGTTGACCGGCTGTCCTGTTGAAAGCTATAGCGTCAAATTTTCAGAAACTGTACAACTGGCAGCTCTACACGTTTAGGAAATTCTGCTAAATTCTGCTGGAAAATGATAAATACCGGGTATACCTGAGTATATTTGGTATCACATTGATTTATAGTATCAGTTCTGTTATGTTGAACTGCATTTTGCAGCTCATTTTTGTCCTAAATTTGAGTCATTTGAGAGGATTGGTGAAGGCGAATTGTACATTTTCTGAAAATCTGACCCTATAGCTTCCTTTTCAGTAATAGAAACAACTATCACTGGTTACCTTTTTGCCTCTGTACTGATATCATCATATATAACGATCATCAATCATCTTGATTGGACATGAAATATGACTTGCAGTCGCCTGTGCAATCAGTAAAACATTAGGAGAAAATAGCCCGTTGCCAAAGCATTAAAGACTCGGACCAAATCTCCTAGCAATGCGCAGATGGCCTGACATCTTATTTGGCGATATCCGGCGTCGATCAGAAATGTCATTGGCGCGCTTTTTAGCTTTGTTAACATGCACAACGCATGACCTTGGTGTCGCCCCCGTGCGGCCACTTCTAACATGACCACGTGACCACATGGCGTCTCCGAATGGCATTATTGTACTATTGTAGCAGTTTGTCGCGTCGCCTCCAATCAGATTTCGCTGATAGCAGACGGCAATCGAGATGATTCGTGCCGTAAGCTAGATTCAGTAAAACACGAAAGATCTGTTGTTATGGGAATGAGACTGAGACGGAATGAGTGAGCGGTTGCGATGAATGTAATTGAATTATGTTTGTGGCACGTCTGGGTTATCAGATTGCTTCCAGATTCTAAGTAAAGATATACTTTGCCTAGCATGTCTTTACAAGGGAAATGAAATTAGAAATCAAATACGCTGGTTTATTCTCTCGGCTATTCCTAGACATGATGACTGGCCAGAACTAAGGCTTAATGTCGTATAGATTTCTGCGTATCTTACTCCTATTTACTTTAGTTACGATCCCGACTTGGAAGCAGTTCTTAAAAGAGAACTTATTAATATAAGACAAGAAATCTTAACACAAATATGTTACTGTTTCTGCGATTCCATTTTGTGAAGATGAATTGTACATTTTATGAAAATCTGACCCTTATATCAATATATCTTTAGATCATTAATCCCCTGGAGAGATGTCGTCTGCCTTCAGGAACGCGCACTTCACCATAAGGTCCAAGCTCCTCCGAGCAATCACGTGATAGTTCACGTCCAATAAGATCGCTGTATTCTCAACAGCACCGCCACTGGCGGAAGTCCTCGTCTACAAGTACAGCGATCCCAAATCCTCGCCGATCATCGTGGATGACGTGACACGAACGAGAGTAGCGTGTCTGGAAAAGATGGCTGCCGCAAAATCCAAACGAGCAGGAAGAAAACAATGGGTGCAATGCAACGTTGTATTCAGAGATAAGAGCGGGAACAAAGATGGAAGAACCTCGCCACACCGAAAACACCTCAGGCTTACATTCATTATCAGTGGTACAAGTTGGTCTACGATGACCCACACAAATCTTATCAGTTATCTAACAAACAAGGCACGAACATCCCAAAGGCCCTCCATCTTTCAGATGTGAAGTTTCCAGGAAGAATGGAACCGATGGCTGCATTGTGAAAGAAGAAGATTTTGGGGGATATTCAGTGCTGTTCACGTTGCGTTATGAGGAGGGGGAAGTTCGGAGGGGAAGTACCCAGAAAAAGTAACTTCAGAAGAAGTGTTATACAGGCATGATGACATTAATCAATGTCTTTCAACCAGAAATTAGTGCAGGCAAAATGTAGTAGCCTCCTTTGCATGCAGAACGACGTGTTTGTGTGTATATATTTAGTTTAGGGAGATTTTTCATTGTCAATAATAATGAACCGTAATTGGCGTAACAGAGCCTACGTGACAAAACTATTAATACTACTACCATCAATGATAACTGGGTCAGATTTTCAGAAAATGTACAATTGGTAGCTCTACACATTTAGTAAATTCTGCTAAATTAGGCTGCAATTTGGTCAATACTAGGTAAATTCGAGTATATTTGGCATTGCATTGATTCTAGCAATCTGTTTGGTTAGATTGAACTGTGTTTTGAACTTTATTTTTGTCTGAAATTTGGGTAATTTGAGAAGATTGGTGAAAGGGAATTGTACATTTTCTGAAAATCTTACCCAACTACGGTTACCCTAATTTGGTACTGAATCCAAATGCGCTAGTCGCATCTTCTTAAATTCTTACTATGCTTCTATGCAAGAAATGGTAACCAGCTCCACGCTGATCCATGACTGATGATTTCGCTGCTACCGAACTAATACATATGTAAGATATATAAGTATGCGATGGAATATATACTGTAGGCGATCTGCAATGCCTTCTCCAACCAATAATGATGTGTCACCGTAAGGATAGATATACCACTTGTCCTTCCAGGGCGGATGTATCTGTCTGGTATACAAGCACCGCATTTCTCTCTATTATCGCCCATAATTAATGGCTAGGAATATTGTACAATTCCCCCTCGTCTTTGAGATTGGCACTGCCTCGAGTCTGGTATATTGGCGATTCGAGATCTGGAGAATGTGGTAAGGATCCACTCTCTCGTTTTGTCTCGCCAGGGCCGTGAACTTGCGTGTTCATCATAGCGGTAATTCTGGAAGTGTCTCTTCCTCCTTCTAAAATAAAACCAAGGTCTGGAGACAGTCTCGCTGAGGAGATTCTTGAACCAAAATAACAACCAGATAGATTCGCCGTTCCGCCACCACAAGTGTTGTGATTATTCCATGGGGAATTGTAGTTTAGAAAACCCAATAGGCTTTCCATTCGCCTTCGCGCACTTTTATCTGTTCCGGTGCTGTTGGGAGTCTTTCATGTATAGTTTGAAAACCATCCCGACGCCTTCTTCGCCTTCTTCTCCTCCTTTAGAAGAGCTACATCTGCATTGACAAAGTCAATATGGAGCCTGTATGCAAATAATCTCATTGACAATATTTTCTCTGTATGTCACGTCATATTTGCCTTAAACCTCACGCAAAAACCAGATCAAAACTAACGTCATTATCTTCTTTATTTTCCTCTATTTTTATCGCTATACTTGCCCTCGAGTCCTCGCTAAAATCCCAGGAACTCGGTCTCGCCTCTCTCCCTGATCACCGACTTAATCGACTGGGCGCTACTCTAGGGCGACGGGTGCTCGGGCGGAGGCAGAAATGATCCTATTCTCGATATGACCCAAGGCCTACAGAGCAAGAGTCTTTCTGGTGACATTCTTGTCGATCCATTCTGCCGCCTTGTATAAGTGGACTCCAAGAAGGGGATGGCGTTGGAGAAAGGTATGAGCCTTGGCTCGGGGTAGTAACACCCATGTGCAGCCCCTGGAGAAAACTATAACCAAGAGCCCGGCATTTAAGTTCATCTTGTCCGGTTTTGAGACATTTTTTTGACAGAAAGATTTCATCCAACATGATGGGGCGACTCCGCTGGAGAGAAAACGGTGCCGACAAATTTTGTTGTTGCCCACTAACAACGGTTCATTTCATGTTTGCTATGAAGACGTAAATGGAGGAGTGTCAGATGTGTTGCCACATTCTCTGGAAACTGTTGTTTCTGTATGGATATTTGTTGCAACAAATTAGTGGGCAACAACGAAATTTGTCGGCGCTGTTTTTCTCTCTAGCGGAGTCGCCCTATAACGCTAAGTTTGTTCGTTTATCTATTATTTCAGAAAGCTCACAATTTACATTATTATTCTCTGCTTATGATTATAAGGGAATTAGCGCTGAGTAGATAGAAGGTGAACATTGGAGACTAGTTCATGTTCAGAACTCCGATCTTGTTCAAATGGTATAATATATTCGAGGCAGATGAATTGGATTCGTATTGATCAAGCACAATGAACTGGTCATTGTATCTAAGCAGATTCTTCCACTCAAGGTGGGATTGGTAGGCCCATGGTTGGACATATGGGTCAGATTTTCAGAAAATGTACAATTGGCAGCTGTACACAATTAGGAAATTAGGCTAAATTAGGCTAAAAATTGATCAATACTAGGTAAATTCGGGTATATTTGGCATTGGATTGATTCTAGCAATCTGTTTGGTTAGGTTGAACTGTATTTTGAACTTTATTTTCGTCTGAAATTTGGGTCCTTTGAGAGGATCAGCAAAGGTGAATTGTACATTTTCTGAAAACTTGACCCATATAGTCTTTTTTACTCCCCAAAAGGGCCACGGCACCAAAACGTAATGACCCTTCTTGAGGAGGAGAATAAGTAACACAGAAAAGCGTCTAATATTAATACTCTGATTTTAATGAAGCACAAGGCGAGATGTTGGTATATTTACAGTGTCATACATAAGGGTGTTTGAACTTGACACATGATGACATTGGTAATGGTATAACAAGGAAATACAGTAAATACACGGTAATGGCATACAGGTCCATCTAGTGTTAAACAGTAGCTGTATAGGGTAGTTGTATAGAGCTTTCAATACAAGTAGTATATGGAGAGTGTTTAGTGTTACTTCATGGCACTACATATGGAAAATAATAGAAAGTACCAGAGATCTACAAGTTCAAATTAGCAAATAATAGCATCAATATTAGACAACTATTAGACAACATTCCAAAATACAGCAATTTAGAAAACCGTTATATCATCATTTCTCAACTCAATACATAGCATACAATCGTACAAAATATAACAGAAAATTGACAAAAAATATTTCCTCAGTCTGTTAGATTAATCAGTGTCATCAACGAAAAAGCATATTATCATCTCTCTATTTGGTCTTCCACACAATCGCCTAGCCCTTATGAGGGTTGTTACATAAAATAGGGACCGAGTTATTTAGCGTACATAAAAGAGCTATGGAGTATGACTATCATTAGACTCAGAGTAAATTAAATATAATCAAACGTGACATTTTTTAAACAATAAATTTTACTCTTACGATTCAAAGGAAGGTTTTGTCCTATATTACAAGATAACATTTATAAAGTTATAATGAATATTGTATTGATAATACAGGCTGATGATGAAACAAAAATAAAGCTGGCATTTTTTAAACAATAAATTTTACGATTACGATTTCAAGATTTTTTCCACCTATATTACAAGATAACATTTTGTATTAATAATACAGGCCGATGATGAAACAAAAATAAAGCTGGCAGTTCTTAAACATTAAATTTTACGATTACGATTCCAAGAAAGGTTTTTTCCTATATAAGGCCTTGCCCACACACAGCCGATTTGCCTCCCGATTGCCTCCCGATTTGGGTCTCCTGATGAATCCTATGATCTCATTTCAAATCTTGGTTTATATTTTTGAAATAACATAAACCAGGATTGGAAATGAAATCCTCGATTCATCGGAAGACACAAATCGGGGGTCAATCGGGAGGCAAATCGGCTGTGTGTGGGCAGGGTTTTACAAGATAACATTGATAAAGTTATAGTGAATATTATATCAATAATAAAGGCTGATGATGAAACAAAAATAAAGCTGGCAATTCAACCAGTACCTTGAACAATAAATCTTACGATTCACAGAAAGGTTTTGTGCTACATTACAAGATAACATTGCTAAAGTTATAGTGAATATTGTATTAATAATACAGGCTGATGATGAAACAAAAATAAAGCTGGTAATTCAACCAGTACCTTGAACAATACATTTTACGATTACGATTCAAAGAAAGGTTTTATCTTGTATTACAAGATTGCTAAAGTTATAGTGAATATTATATTGATGAAACAAAAATAAAGCTGGCAGTTCAGCATGCAGTACCTTGTACTAGACTTGCCTCCTCCTGCAGCAGGCTGACTAGGTGATCTCCCACACTGACAGCACAGGGGGAAACACAGGCTCGTGGTTTGGACTGCGATCAAACCCGGCTCTCAGCCTCACTAAAATGAAGCCAATTTGTAACAATCGTAACTGGATCTGACTTCAAGCCACACAACTCGTCATTTCACACTCGCCAATTTGATAAATAAACAATTCCACAGAAATGATCAAGGGTTTTAAAATGTAAAAACGCATTCGGAGTTTGTGTAATTAATATTTTGCAAACAAATCATGTCGAATGATAACAACTGTGTTTATTTTTGTGACAAATAGGAAGGCGATTCGTTAAATATGAGTTTTGAGTGGATTATTGATTTAATCTTCATTAAATTCCATTTAAAATGTATACTGATACTATTAACAAATATCACTCAAGATTTATCCCTGACAGATGGGTAAATTTATACTGATTTACAGTATATGGGTAAAGTTTTCAGAAAATGTACAATTCACATTTGCCAATCCTCTCAAATAACCCGAATTTCAGAGAGAAATAAAGTTTAAAATACAGTTCAACCTAACCAAACAGAATGATAGAAACAATGCAATGCTGAATATACTCAAATTTACCTAGTATTGACCAAATTGCAGCCTAATTTAGCAGAATTTACTAAATGTGTACAGGTGACAATTGTACATATTCTGAAAATCTCACCCATATAGAGACTTATAACGATTAATTGAAGGTTGCTTCATATCATCCATATCATCCATGACATATAGACGTTTTAGGCCTCGCCAAATAGATGTTCAGTTCCATGTGATCAAGGTCAAACCTATGTCATTATGCATATCGACCACAATTTGTCCAAATATGTCAACCTTGGATCATTATGATTACGCCACCATTATGTCACATAATCATGATCTCATTGGTCCAATTTAGTGGGCAAGCGACCAGGGATTACAGGACTAGAAGTATAGGGAGAGTAAGAACAGGCCATGGTTCAAATGCATGCATCAGTATATAGTAGGCTATATTCGACTTATGCATCAGTATGGTAGGCTATATTCGACTTATGCATCAGTATGGTAGGCTATATTTGACTTATGCATCAGTATAGTAGGCTATATTCGACTTATGCATCAGTATAGTAGGCTATATTCGACTTATGCATCAGTATGGTAGGCTATATTTGACTTATGCATCAGTATAGTAGGCTATATTCGACTATGCATCCGTATAGTAGGCTATATTCAACTTATGCATCAGTATAGTAGGCTATATTCGACTTATGCATCAGTATTGTAGGCTATATTTGACTTATGCATCAGTATAGTAGGCTATATTCGACTTATGCATCAGTATAGTAGGCTATATTTGACTTATGCATCAGTATAGTAGGCTATATTTGACTGCATCAGTATAGTAGGCTATATTTGACTTATGCATCAGTATAGTAGGCTGTATTCGACGTATGCATCAGTATATAGTAGGCTATATTCGACTTATGCATCAGTATACAGTAGGCTATATTCGACTTATGCATCAGTATAGTAGGCTATATTTGACTTATGCATCAGTATAGTAGGCTATATTTGACTTATGCATCAGTATATTAGGCTATATTTGACTTATGCATCAGTATAGTAGGCTATATTTGACTTATGCATCAGTATTGTAGGCTATATTCGACTTATGCATCAGTATAGTAGGCTATATTCGACTTATGCATCAGTATTGTAGGCTATATTCGACTTATGCATCAGTATAGTAGGCTATATTTGACTGCATCAGTATAGTAGGCTATATTTGACTTATGCAACAGTATGGTAGGCTATATTCGACTTATGCATCAGTATAGTAGGCTATATTCGACTTATGCATCAGTATATTAGGCTATATTCGACTTATGCATCAGTATAGTAGGCTATATTTGACTTATGCATCAGTATAGTAGGCTATATTTGACTTATGCATCAGTATAGTAGGCTATATTTGACTTATGCATCAGTATAGTAGGCTATATTTGACTTATGCATCAGTATAGTAGGCTATATTTGACTTATGCATCAGTATAGTGGGCTATATTTGACTTATGCATCAGTATAGTAGGCTATATTTGACTTATGCATCAGTATAGTAGGCTATATTTGACTTATGCATCCGTATAGTAGGCTATATTCGACTTATGCATCAGTATAGTAGGCTATATTCGACTTATGCATCAGTATAGTAAGCTATATTTGACTGCATCAGTATGGTAGGCTATATTTGACTTTGCAACAGTATGGTAGGCTATATTTGACTTATGCATCAGTATAGTAGGCTATATTTGACTTATGCATCAGTATAGTGGGCTATATTCGACTTATGCATCAGTATAGTAGGCTATATTTGACTTATGCATCAGTATAGTAGGCTATATTTGACTTATGCATCAGTATGGTAGGCTATATTTGACTTATGCATGCAGTAAAGAACATTTGAAAATAGGCCTGCTAGTTCTTGGCAACATTTGGAAAGCCAATAATAGCTTCGTATATATATGTTGTGGCATACTGCACTACAAGAACAAGAGTCATTTTCCTCTTGCAGTTAGACCTAATCTTTGGTCACCGAAATCATCCACTTTTAAAACATAGCGATTTATTCAGATTATGGGTCAGATTTTCAGAAAATGTACAATTGGCAGCTGTACGCATTTAGTAAATTCTGCTAAATAAGGCTGCAATTTGGTCAATACTAGGTAAATTCGAGTATATTCGGCATTGCATTGATTCTAGCAATCTGTTTGGTCAGGTTGAACTGAGTTTTGAGCTTTATTTTCGTCTGAAATTTGGGTTATTTGAGAGGATTGGTGAAGGTGAATTGTACATTGTCTGAAAATCTGACCCTTATACACACTGCTAATGTCTCGTTTCTCTATAAGTTATCGTGACCACCACTGGTTATATTAAAACAGAAACCTTGCAATCGAAGGTCATATGAAGGATGAAAACAAATCACCGATCGGGCGCCATGTAAATGCTTATTTTATCACAAGGTTCGTTAGTATTTTTGACATTCTCCGTCAGGTGTCGTGGTTTCGATCAAAGGCACTGTCCTTGGAAAAGCCATGGATTATGGAAATATCCCAGCAGAAATAATCGAAGATCTGTGTGCCAAGACCTGAAACTGGCGGCATTCCTGCATAGGGAAGTCACGAAACCAACGAGAAGGTGGAGGAGGTGGGTCAGATTTTCAGAAAATGTACAATTGGCAGCTGTACACATTTAGCAAATTCTGCTAAATAAGGCTGCAATTTGGCCAATACTAGGTAAATTCGAGTATATTCGGCATTGCATTGATTCTAGCAATCTGTTTGGTTAGGTTGAACTGCATTTTGAAGCTCATTTGTGTCTTAAATGTGGGTTATTTGAGAGGATTGTTGAAGGCGAATTGTACATTTTCTGAAAACTTGACCCAGGTAGGACATGAAGGGTTACGGGTGTGGGTAGACAGACCAGTGCCTCCTCCTCCTCCTCCTCCTCCTCCTCCTCGTCTCAAATTCAATATCTCCTACCATAACCATGTTCCAACACAGCCATTGATTATTTATACGGACAGGAAACGAGGGGAGCGCTTACATAAAATCAGATCTCGAGCCTTGCCTAATGAACACCACTTGGTACTGTGGGGGTGTTTAATTAGACCAATTCTCTAGCACGGTTGTTCCGCCTCCTTCTCTTCCCTACATGGATTCTTTTCGGCCGTCAGCTCCGATAAACGGTGAAAAACCCAGTTGTCGATTTGACTGGTAGCACCAGGCAGGTAGGTATACGTCCCTGATTACAGGAGATACGTCTGGCGCATTGTATTAAACGAATTTTGAGATGGTCGCGAAGAATTCGAGCAAATGGTTCTTAAAGTGTCTTTCTGTCTCTTTTTCCCTGTCTCTCTCTCCCTTCTTCTCTATCTCTTATTTCCTGGGTATGATCATAAACTGCCTTCCTCTCAGCTCTCCCGCCCTTGATATAACCATCTTAAATGTGTTGATAAGGGTGTAAAGCAACCAATCTCACTCACTCACTCACTCACTCGAATTCGAGCAAGCAGAGTACCTTCAACCTTGTCATTTTCCCGACGACGACGTCATCGCGTCACGGGACACAGACGCATGGCCAGATCACTAGATGGCTGATATTTATAGTTTCACCTTCTCCGTAAGGCTGTGACAAAATGCCCCCCCCCCCTGCTTAATAATATTATTAGTTCTTTATTGCGACAACCTTCTGTTAAGGTCAATCCACACCGCCAAGGTCAGCCGGCCGACTATAGTTTAACTGTCTTCCTTGACGCATGTACATGGGTCAGATTTTCAGAAAATGTACAATTCAACTTCGACAATCTTCCCAAATAACCCAAATTTCAGACGAAAATAAACTTCAAAATACAGTTCAACCTAACCCAACAGATTGCTGGAATCAATGCAATGCTGAATATACTCGAATTTACCTAGTATTGGCCAAATTGTAGCCTAATTTAGCAGAATTTACTGAATGTGTAGAGCTGCCAATTGTACATTTTCTGAAAATCTAACCCACTATGCACATACACCACGTCGTCTTATTTTGTGCATAGACCTATAGTATAAGAATGGACATCAAAGCAGTTGTTTACCGACTGCATACAATTCCTTACTTCTCTATTCTTTACATTTGCCACGACTTATTTACAGCGTGTTCGGCGTGACTGGTTAACGGGAGTAAACCAATATATGTGACGTAATGTCCGTCTGGCAGAGGTCACTGACCACTGCTATGATACACACACATGTATATGGGTCAGATTTGTAGAAAATGTACAATTCGCCTTCACCAATCCACTCAAATAATCCACATTCAAGACAAAAATGAGCTTCAAAATGCAGTTTAACATAACAAAACTGATACTTTGAATCAATGCGATACCAAATATACTCAAATACACCAAAAATTTATCATTTTTCTTAGCAGAATTTAGCAGAAATTACTAAATATGTAGAGCTGTCAATTGTACATTTTCCGAATATCTGACCCATATACATCATTCTGGCTAGGATTACGGTTATATTATATTGAAGGCTTGTATTCTGCCTGGTCTTACTTTTTCACCTAATTTCTGTGACTACGACCAAACAGTCAAAATTACACCACATTCCATTCCATCAAAGGGAAAAACTTCAATTCCATTAGCCTTTCGAGGGCCTTTCCAATTTTCCTCTCCTAAAATCAATTCAATGAAAGTATGGCAGCACACGGCGTTTTACAATGGATTAAAGAGTATTGACATCGTCAAATCCTTTCTCACCAGAACCAGGGCCTGTTATTTCTCACTCTTGCCAATTGTTTCATTCGGTTTCATGCTTTAGAGAACTACCATAGGGGTCAGATTTTCAGAAAATGTACAATTCAACTTCGCCAATCTTCTCAAATAACCCAAATTTCAGACGAAAATAAACTTCAAAATACAGTTCAACCTAGCCCAACAGACTGCTAGAATCAATGCAATGCTGAATATACTTGAATTTACCTTGTATTGATCAAATTGTAGCCTAATTTAGCAGAATTTACTGAATGTGTAGAGCAGCCAATTGTTCATTTTCTGGAAATCTGACCCATAGGCCGTTAAGAGCAGATAAGGACATGATATGGGATGGTCTGTGTGTTCAATCGGAGAAGAAAGAAAGCATGCAATTTGTGATCATATTTGTACAGAGAAAATACGATGGGACAACTAATGTTCATAAGAACCTATTTGATTTATGCATGACTTTGTAGGTTTCGGGAAAATTATGACATCTTATTGCAAGTTTGGTGTGAAGTGAACATAAATAAAATTCTTTAAAAAATATATATAAATGGCAGAAGCATTTCTGTTAAAATTTATTCGGTTTGAGAAAGAGTAATTTAGAATATTGTATTAATTCTAGTTAATTATGTTTTGTCAATTGGCAATGAATTAAGGTAAAATATGATAGTATTATATCATCTACACGCTACAACCTGTCAGGATCACTACACTCTATACGCGTCCTGTAGGCAGTAAACATTAAAGCCCGCTATGGTTAACCCTATGGAAAGCCGCTGCCTACAAGACGCGTATAGAGTGTACTGGGATAATATAGCCTTGGGATGCTAGCACTTCTCTTTGTACCAACCCAAGGGCGATTGACTTTCAAGCAATGCCAAAAAGCTGGTTCTGGTCTTGAATAACACTCTTCTAGCTTCAAAGCATTGTCGATTAGGAGACAATTTCTGACAAAGCGATATAGAGATCCTCCAAAATAGTCCATACTTTTTATGTGATGGATACCTTCGGGGCTGTTATATTATTATGCATTTCTTTCAGCCGTTATATTCCATTGATTATATTCTTCCCTACAAGTGAGAGGTATGTTCGGTTAAGGGTGGTCTCCACTGGCTGCGGTAAGCTCTGCGGTAAGCCTTGCGATGGTGCTGTGATGGTGAGAAGTGGCGAGGACCTGCCTAAATGGCCAGTTATCCATGTAGGCAGGACCTCGTCATTCCTCTCCACCTACAGAACCAGCACAAACCATCGCAAGGCTTACTGCAGAACTTACCGCAGAGCTTACTGCAGCCAGTGGAGACACCCCTTTACTCTGGTACTCAATAATTTACCACTGCTCCTACACTTTATTGATAAAGCCTTATAGAAGTATTGATACAATATAAAGAGAGAATTTATTAGGTGAAAGGTTGATGGGCTATTTTGGTTTCGGGTTCATTTCCATCGTGTAGATAATAAATTATCAATAAATTGGTTCTTTAACGATTTACAACTTCCATTCCCCACTTCATGCTCTTAGGTTGGATGGGATTTGCTTATATGTGTGGAGGATAACCAAAACCATTGCTCAAAAAATGATTAAAGCATGAAATTTGGCATGTGTATACCTTTCAATGTGTTTAAAAAGACTAGATCAGTAGACATTGAAAATATTCAAAATGGCGGTTGAAATTCAAGATCGCTGCCAATTTGTTATGGTTTGTTCAGATGATTCTGAAAAAACAAATGCCTTGACATCTTAGGTTATATGAAACCAATAATTATGTTGAAATCATATTGCAGGTACTAAAGTGATTATAAGTTTATCATCCCGATCCCTGTAGAATGAAAATCGAGAAAATGTACAATATATTTGATATACCCTACCGTGCGCTCTTTTTAGGATCGATTCACAGAAGCCTATCCATTCTCACAGTGTATGTCTTAACGTGCATTTCTAAAATCTTGCTTTGGTATTCTAAAACATGCAAAGGTTATTATATTCATTAGATTGTAAAAGCCTAGTTTGGTCTCGAATCTTACAGGGCCTTGTCCACTAAGCCGACTCTCAAGCGATTCTCACGAAACTTGGTGGAAAAGGGTCCTATGCGGCGCAAAATCGCATGAGAATCGTCTGAGTGGAGCAGGGCCCCACGGGAGGATCCGACAATGAAACCCTACACATAGCAATAATGACATGTTTAATTTAGAAAGGAAACTATTTCTCTACGACTAAAGCGGCGATATGCGATAACCACTTAAATATAGACAGGGAATATCAATGTAATTGGATCCCAATAAGTACCTTGCAGACGATTCGCTTTATTAATGCATGGTACCACTTCTTCGTTTCTCCCATATCGATGAGCAAGGGACGGCATACACTCGAGAGATATGTTCCTTACTTATACATGGGTCAGATTTCCAGAAAATGTACAATTGGCAGCTGTACATGTTCAGTAAATTCTGCTAAATTAGGCTGCAATTTGGTTCATTCTAGGTAAATTCGGGTATATTCGGCATTGCATTGATTCTAGCAATCTGTTTGGTTAGGTTGAACTGTATTTTGAACTTTATTTTCGTATAAAATTAGGGTTATTTGAAAAGATTAGCAAAGTTGAATTGTACATTTTCCGAAAATCTGACCCATAATGTAATGTATAGATCTACGAGTTACATAATATGATGTGATGTGTGTTTGCTCCGCTAATTCTAATTCCATTTTGCCAACATTCGCACCACAACAGGTAAGGATAAAAGGTATAGGCGATAGAAACTAGATCAACATTTAGCTTCCAATTTTCCCTGCGGGCCTCGAGTAGGTGGGTCAGATTTTCAGCAAATGTACAATTCAACTTCGCCAATCTTCTCAAATCACCCAAATTTCAGACGAAGTTCAAAATACAGTCCAACCTAACCAAACAGATTGCTAGAGTCAATGCAAATGCCAATGTCAAATATACTCGAATTTACCTAGCATTGACCAAATTGCAGCTTAATTTAGCAGAATTTACTAAATGTGTAGAGCTGCCAGTTGTACGTTTTCTGAAAATCTGACTGCGGTGTTGCTACAAACAAGCCATTCCAAGAGCAAACGCTACAGCATTGTCAAGGACGGGTCAATATTGTCCATCTACCTGAATGCCTGAATGCTTGTTTGTTAAACCTATAACTTCCTCCTGTTTATACCATCCGGAACAGGTTGACACCAATAATCGGACTCCAGGTTTGACGCCTCTTAGTGTAAGTGGGTCACATTGTCAGAAAATGTACAATTGGCAGCTGCACACATTTAGTAAATTGTGCTAAATTAGGCTGCAATCTGGTCAATGCTAGGTAAATTCGAGTATATTCGGCATTGCATTGATTCTAGCAATCGGTTTGGTTAGGTATGACCCCCTTGCTAAGCTATTTTTCCTTGCTTAGATAGGAACTTCCTACAGTATATGGGTCAGATTTTCAGAAAATGTACAATTCAACTTCGTCAATCTTCTAAAAAAAACCCAAATTTTAGACGAAAATAAAGATCAAAATACAGTTCAACCTTACCAAACGGATTGCTAGAATCAATGCAATGCCAAATATACTCAAATTTATCTAGTATTGACCAAATTTCAGCTTAATTTAGCAGAATTTACTAAATGTGTAGAGCTGCTAATTGTACATTTTCTGAAAATCTGACCCATATATGGATGAAAAATACCTTGTACATGTAGCCTATAGCAAATTCCGGCCCCAAACGGTTCTCCCTCAGTGGCATATCAAGCCCGGGAAAAATATGTTAAGGAAAGTATGGATTTCTTATGCAACGGGCCCCAGCTGAAATAAAAGGGAGAGTCTTTGGCAGGGGGTTTGGATGGATAGACGGGTCAAATCTTCAGAAAACGCACAATTGATCTTCACCAATCTTCACCAAATAACAAGATGTAGATAGAGAAATACGAAAAGCGAAATGCTAAGTGAAAATTGCAAATTGCAAATAATAATTCTCTAATGAAAGTTTATATAAAGTTTATATATAGACTTGGACTCATGACAGAGTTCGAAATAGAATTCTAGAAATTCTGATAATCTAATTAAATCTTTATTATGGTCTGTAAACCCATATTCAGTACATACAATCATCTCAAATAACCCAAATTTAAGAGGAAAATCAGGTTCAAAATACAGTTCAACATAACCAGTCAGATTTATTGAATGAAAACAATACAGAATATACTCAGATAAACTCAGTATTTATCAATTTCCCCTCTACTTTAGCAGAATTTGATAGATGTGTAGAGCTGTAGATTGTACATTTTCTGAAAATCTGACCCAGACACAGTTTCCTGTTAAAGATCCAATAACCAACGCTTGTTAATTGATAATCAAATGTTTGGCATTCGGGAAGCGTAGTCAGTAATTATTTCACCCTTGAAGCATTTCGTGTAAAGGGCATATGGGTCAGATTTTTAGATAATGTACAACTGGCAGCTTTACACATTTAGTAAATTCTGCTAAATTCTGCTGCGATTTGGTCAATTCTAGGTAAATTCGAGTATATTTGGCATTGCATTGACTCTAGCAATCTGTTTGGTTAGGTTGAGCTGTATTTTGAACTTTATTTTCGTCTGAAATTTGGGTGATTTGAGAAGATTGGCGAAGTTGAATTGTACATTTGCTGAAAATCTGACCCATTTGACTCTAGTGTAAAAAAAATCTCGTCGTAGACGGTAATATATGCTCGTGTCAGCACAAACCGCAAGTTTGATCATCCCCCAGATAGATTGAACATGTCGAGTTAATACTTAATGGCGATGTTGTCAGGAATTAATTATCACAAGCCAATCTGCGTCCAAGTATATCACACTTTTGTCAGTCTGAGGCACGGCCAAGATCAAGGGACCGTCTTATGTAAAAAGAAAATCCGTTACGTAAAAGGTCATTAAGGGCGTTGCCAATGAATAGGTTAATGAAAAGCGTAATTAAGCCTATCCAAAACAATATTTAATTTCCGAAAAGTACACATTTGCCCGATCAGGACAGATATTGAAATCAATCAATGGGTAGCTAGGGCATATATGGATCAGATTTTCGGAAAATGTCCAGTTGGCAGCTGTACACATTTGGGAAATTCTGCTCAATTAAGCTAAAAAATGATGAATACCGCGGGTATATCTGAGTTTATTTGGTATCGCATTGATTTAAAGTATCAGTCATTATGTTAAACTGCCTTTAGAAGCTCATTTCTGTCTTAAATGTGGGATATTTGAGAGGACTGGTGAAGGCGAATTGTACATTTTCTGAAAATCTGACCCATATAGCTTAATTTGTTTTCTGGTTCAAATTAACGTTGCCAATGCGCGTGTACAGCTTATTTGAACCCAAGCCATGTTTCTTTCATACGAGCTGAAATCACGTCATCCCACCATAAATGTCTTCACTTCCAACGGCCTTTCTCCCCCAGAATGTTAAACATCGATGGTAGGCGGAGGAGACTGCGACTCAAGGAAGCCAAGTCACGGTTTGCCATTCTCAGTGCATGGGAAGCCAGTTACTCTTTAAGGCCCATTCACATTACAACGGCCGATTGGTGTACGGCCGCCGCACGGCAAAAAACACAATGTTAAAGTATTACAGCCGGCAAGAATCAGCCGGCTGGTCGTGGTAATGTGAATGGGCCTTTAGGCAACCCACAATTACCTCAATTGTCATTGCAATAAATTGTGATTATAAGATAAGATGATATAATTCTTTATTTGTCACAGGATGGTAGTACCTGCTTATTAAGTATTTGTGATAGATGATTTATGGGAAGAATCCGCTTGGTTGTTTTGGTTCTTGGTAGCCTGAGGTTGTATGAGTCAGATTTTCAGAAAATGTACAATTCGTCTTCACTGATCGTCTCAAATAGCCCACGTTTAAGACAGAAATGAGCTTCAAAATGGTGTTTAACATAACAGAATTGATACTTTAAATCAATGCGATACCATATATATCCAGATGTACCCACAATTTATAACTTTCTTAGCAGAATTTAGCACAAATTACTAAATATGTAGAGCTGCCAATTGTACATTTTCTGAAAATCTGACAAACCATTGTCTTCACACTTACAGGTATATTTCTAATAATATTATAGGAAATAAAACGCAAATCTATCTTCGACTTTGTACGTCTCTGTCTCGAGCTTGAAATTGAACTTGGCATTTGCATATGTCAGAATTTTGGATCTTTTTAGTTTGGGGGACTATTTCTGCGATCCTCAACATGACTTATGGTCGTGAGTTTTATATAGATTTAAAGCGGGTGAAAAAATGGAAACGAATAAATATAGGCAAAATTCCTTTTACTGGGCTGAATATGATATAAGTAAAAGTGCCCAGTAAAAGGAATTTTGCATATATTTTAAATATAATTTATATATCATATAAATGACACTTGTCAACCGCCGAATTGAAACTTGTAAGAATCGGTTTCTAGTGGGTTCCACAAGCCCAAGAAAATGCCTCCTCCACACTGCAGCTATCGTGAATGAAGCAAATGGGTCAGGTTTTCAAAAAATGTACAATTCGCCTTCAACAATCCTCTCAAATAACCCACATTTAAGACAAAAATGAGCTTCAAAATGCAGTTTAACATAACAGAACTAATACTTTAAATCAATGTGATCCTAAATATACTTAGATATACCCGGTATTCATCATTTTTCAGCAGAATTTAGCAAAATTTCCTAAATTTCTAGAGCTGCCAATTGTACATTTTCCGAAAATCTTATCCATTTATGGCGCTCTAGAAGTCTACCAGGCTCTACTACTGTCGTTCTTCCTTGGAATGAATGATAACGTTTCCTCAAGCAGACAAATCATTATACTATCCAAGTCTGATGGGATAATTATGGCTCTAGGCCTCAGTTATGGATTCTAAATGGGCAGCCTCAAGATTATTCTTATGAGCGACGTGTCCTGCTTCACGTAAGGGATGCTTGAGTGATCTGATGAAATTGCTGAAGGCTTTATACCAAGGCGTCCAAGGAGGGAAACTCTCTTTAAAAACTAAACTCTTGTTTCAAGAAGAAACGTGTCCATTGTATTCGTAGTCAATTTTAGGCATGCTTCGAGAATAAATGATCGTATTGTATTAGGACGGAATACCAAATGGCAACTGGCAATACAGTCAATATGGGTCAGATCTTCAGAAAATGTACGATTTGCCTTCACTAATCCTCTCAAATAACCCATATTTAAGGCAGAAATGAACTTCAAAATGCAGTTTAACATAACAAAACTGATACTTTAAATCAATGCGATACCGAATATACTCATATATACCCGGTATTCATCATTTTCCAGCCTAATTTAGCAAAATTTCCTAAATTTGTAGAGCTGCCAATTGTACATTTTCCATATTTTCCATATCGTTACGCGTTCTATAGCAGCTAGGGATTAACCCTGATAAACTGGCAGTAAATAGCAATAAAATACATTAAATAAAATCAAAAGAGAAACTACTTATCTCGGATCTTACATTATTTGGGAAATGGTCCAGCACATAAACAATACAGATATAATTAAAATAAGTTGCACTCTAGGTCCAAACCCTCAGATCTGATAAGAATGGTATGTTGGCCTACTTCGCTAATCGGTTTCATGGACTAGGACTCGGCGTTTTGATGGAAATATAATGACATTTTGCGGTCTTGATGGAATTATAATGGCACTTTGCGGTGAGTGAGTGAGTGACATTGGTTGCTCTATGCCCTTATCAACACATTTAAGAGG
The DNA here is from genome assembly GCA_942159475.1 of Sthenelais limicola. NCBI lineage: Eukaryota > Metazoa > Annelida > Polychaeta > Phyllodocida > Sigalionidae > Sthenelais > Sthenelais limicola. The sequence goes on from OW804098.1 coordinate 106,758,644, forward strand.
GTTATATCAAGGGCGGGAGAGCTGAGAAGGAGGCAGTTTATGATCATACCCAGGAAATTGAGATAGAGAAGAAGGGAGAGAGAGACAGAAAGGCACTTTATGGTCGTACCCAGGACCACTGACACTTTGCGGTTTGAGGCGAGAGACTTTCCAGTCTAGGCCCAAACTTGAGAGAGTCCCTTCAAACGAAGGCAAAGCCTATCGCCTCAAACCACAAAGTGACATTATAATTCCATTAAGACCACAACATTTCATTATATTCCCATTAAAACGCCGAGTTCTAGGACAAGAAACTGATTAGCGAGGTAGGCTGACATACCATTCTTATCTGATCTGAGGGTTTGGACCTACAGTGTTTCCCTTCGTTTGAAGGGATTCTCTCAACTTTGGGCCTAGACTGGTTGGTATATAATATAAGCAATCACGGTCGCCAGAAAGAAACGTCTAAATCAGTGAAGCTATGATGTTATTATAATCCATATAGCCAATTCAAATATTCTCGTCTCGGCGGGTTGAAAAATATCTCTTTGATCAAATTGATCTGTCTTGTTGTAGCTATTCCTGAGTCAGATTAATGATGAACCCTTATTCCCCGCCGCTGCTTTTGTCCTCCCAGGGTGCTTGTTCATTGCTCGACGTTCTGCAGGATTAATCTTCCGCCATGCCAGGGGCATTTTTGAGTTAAACTTGTGCGCCTAACAATCACCCATAACTGCGATCGCAATCGCTCCATTATTAATAGAGCGACGTTTTAATCGCTTCCCGGGTCATGTAAAGGGTTGGCCAGCCATTGTGGCTGCAGACATGGAGGTCGATACGCATGGCTTGACTTTGTGTGTAGCCACGAGGAAACACTCGTATAGGCCCTATTAATATTACCCCCTTTCGGAAATAGAGGTTACCCCTCCTCTTATATTCCCCATCTCCAATGCCATATGTTAGCCCTGTATTACGTCATAATCAGGGCCTCGATTTGATGTACTATACCACAGGGAAGCTGATACATCATTGTTTCTATCTCGTGCGCTCACGGAGGTCGCGGGATCGGGAGCGAGATGACAGCGGAGTTTGAGCTGGCGTCGCCATGGGAACTATGTCTGTCTGCAACTTTATGCTCATTATTTTTTCAGAAACTTTTTTCTATTCAGAGGGCTCGATAGAGAAAATGCATTATTCATCACTGATGCTCTGGGCTAGATCTACAGCACCCTGGCCATTTTACGTTGAACAATCTGAATTCTTTGGCAGTTTGCACTAAAATAAAGCACACTTTGTCTGACAAGTATCCTCTTCCTTCTGATGGTCTCGCGCTCATTAAAAACTTAGCACGGTTCATATTGTTTCGGTGCCAAATAGCCGCTGTCAAAATAACTCAGATTACACTGCAAGATGAAATTAATTGGAAGGAAAAATTGGTCTTGGTTTTCACATCAGCAATAGGCAGCATTTTTCAAAAATGTAATTCTAGGGACAGAAATCCACTAGATTACTCTGGAAGTTTCTTTCCATCGGATTGCTGACATATAGTAACCCTATCTTGGAGTGTGGTATTTGTATACATATCGGGCTTTGGTATATTACTTACTGGGGAGTATACAGTCTAGGCCCAAAGTTGAGAGAGTCCCTTCAAATGAAGGCAAAGCCTCTGGCCTCAAACCGCAAAGTGCCATTATGATTCCACTATGACCGCAAAATGTCATTATATTCCCATTAAAACGCCGAGTTATAGGCGAGAAAACCGATTAGCGAAGTAGGCTGACATACTATTCTTATCGGATCTGAGGGTTTGGACCTAGAGTGTATACTCAACACTTTTATAAACGCAACCGAAAAGATTAGGATGTTATTTTTCTGTTGTTCCATGGTCAGTACATTCAGCGCAAGCACAGGTTCTCTCACGTATATGCTTTTAATACGAAACCTTCTACAATACAATTATACAATTGCTTTCGATCCCATTGACATCATTGGTAGTCGATGGTGTACTCATGTGCGAACCCAGGCTAGATAATCAGATACAATCAAGTCAATGATTCCCTATGTTTGTGCAGCCCCGATAATTCCACTCAGTGAGTGAGTGAACTGTTTTGGGTGTTTAAATACAGTATCCAGTATAAAGGGCCTAGGCCACGAAGCCGATTCTCACAGAATTTAGTGCAATAGAGTCCTCTACGGCGCACAATCGCATGAGAATCGGCTAAGACCCTGCCCACACACAGCCGATTTGGCTCCCGATTGCCTCCCCGATTTTGGTCTCCCAATTAATCCTATGACTTCATTTCAAAACCTGCTTTATGATTTTGAAATAACATAAACCAGGATTAGAAATGAAATCCTAGGATTCGTCGGGTGACCGAAAACGGGGAGCAATCGGGGGGAAAATCGGCTGTGTGTGGGCAGGGTTTAAGTGGACAAGGCACTTAAGATAAGGAATTGTGTGCCTTTTATATAGAATATATCTATGCTATCTAAGATATTCACGGAAGCCCTAATGTCTAAAAATGGATTGAAGGCAATCTTTATTTAAATGTTCTGTGACATTTAATCTTGATCTGAACGTGAATCGCCATTCCTCCATTGCTCAGTCTGGGGAATACTGGGGTAGTATCCAAGGCCAAGTTAGCCAGCATCTAGATCTTGTAATTTGTGATTGATTTGGCTTCGTGCACTAACCCTACGTAGGCCGAAAGTACTGCTGCTGTTTCTTCCAAGGACGGATTTAGACTAAAACCCTCAGGATTTCCACAGTCTGTCTCTGTTTTTGAACTATTTGGGTGAAGTTGCCAGAAAATGTACAATTCAGCTTCACCAATTCTCTGAAATAACCCACATTTCAGATGAAAATAAAGTTTCAAATACAGTTCAACCTAACCAAACAGATTGCTAGAATCAATGCAATGCTGAATATACTCGAATTTACCTAGTATTGGCCAAATTGCAGCCTAATTTAGCAGAATTTACTAAATGTGTACAGCCACCAATTGTACATTTTCTGAAAATCTGACCCATTTGTATTTTAATTCACATTTTAGTATCGTAGAATGACGATTATTTTCAAGCAGTTGGAGAAAAACTATGGGTTTAACCATAAGTGCCTTTCAAAAGGAACGTAAATGTATTTATGCTGTGTATAGACTGGAGGCGATTGTTTTTGCGATAGTTCTAATTCGATGAGATATTTGTTTCATATATCCAAGACTTTATGAAACTATATGCAGTCAGGGTTTTATATGAAGATCTTCTGACTACTTTTCTCATGATTAATGTTTTTTTATTTAATAAATTTTATTGGGTCCATTTTCATACAATGATAGTTTCGTGGATTAGCAAGGTCAAATTATTAACAAAACATACACGTGGGTTTACAGGGGTCGCAGAACTGCTCTTGTACATGGGTCAGATTTTCAGAAAATGTTCAATTCGCCTTCACCAATCCTCTCAAATAACCCACATTTAAGACAAAAATGAGCTTTAAAATGCAGTTTAACATAACAGAGCTGATGCTTTAAATCAATGCGATCCCAAATATACTCAAATATACCCGATATTCATCATTTTTCAGCCAACTTCAGCAGAATTTCCTAAATGTGTAGAGCTGCCAATTGTACATTTTCTGAAAATCTGACCCACATATAATTAGGGGGTATTCCATGGGTCAATAACCGATCTAAAAAATCCGTTTCTAGACGTATAAAAACAACTGTATAACAAAGGAAGCCGCTTTTACCAAGAGTTCTTCTCAAGATGCAGATTATTTCCTTGGCCTAAGGAAAGGACGAGATCTCGCGTGCAGTGGTGGCAACACAAAAAGTCTGACAATATACGGTTTCATTATACTACATTCAGGCCTTAATTCATTCCCTTTATTATATCAGCATATACATGCTTCCCATTCAATTGACTTTCTATATGGCCACCATTAAGGCCTTTGTTCTACGTGACATTCAATGCAAAACATCAATAGAAAATGATTATGAGAAAATGACGTTTACTTATTCAATGAACGAGTTTTTTTTACCCTAAGTTCCCAACAGCAGCAACGCCTCCGAGCCGTGCACGGTCGATGCCCTTCCATTTTTATTTAATTTTCCCCTTTACATCACCCCCCCCACCCCCACCCCTCCATACAAACGGTTAATAATATGGGTTAATAATATTTTCTCATGGATCTAAACAATACCCCATTGGGGCTTTTGTGATTGGTATTGCCTCCCTGGCATTTAGAGGAGTTTTCACACTCGTTAGGCACCATTCACCTCGCCATTAAACATTTAAGATCCAATGATTTGGCTCCGACAGGGATTAGCCACACGCTACATTGGCCGCCTTTATAGATTTTTATACACCGGCTTCTCCGCGTCCTTGATCAAGGCTTCTGATGGTGGGGGAAAGTTTGGCATGGAATGAGTTGAACTGCTGTTTACCTCTCAGGGTGTACTACTAAACGCCTTATTTCGCTTTAGGGTGAGATTTTTTGAAAATGTACAATTGGCAGCTGTACACATTAAGGAAATTTTGCTAAATTAGGCTGGAAAATGATGAATACTGGGTATATCTGAGTATATTTGGTATTGCTTTGATTTAAAGTATCAGTTCTGTTATGTTAAACTGCATTTTGAAGCTCATTTTTGTCTTAAATGTGGGTTATTTGAGAGGATTGGTGAAGGCGAATTGTACATTTTCTGAAAACCTGACCCTTTAGTCGAGTGTGTGTGTGTGTGTGGGGGGGGGGGGTGTAAGATTAGGATGGATAGCACTCACATTTAATACAATAATTCTTTCCTCTCGGATTTTCTAATAGAGCTTCTGGTTTTATGCTTTGTTTTTTAAAGGACGTCCAATTAAATGACGTAGCACATGGGCCAGATTTTCAGAAAAATATACAATTCGCCTTCGTCAATCCTCTCAAATAACCCACATTTCAGATGAAAATAAATTTAAAATACATTTCAACCTAACCGAACAGATTGCTAGAATCAACGCAATGCCGAATATACTCGGATTTACCTAGTATTGACCAAATTGCAGCCTAATTTAGCAGAACTTACTAAATGTGTACAGCTGACGATTGTACATTTTCTGAAAATCTGACCCACATTCAAATGAATTGTGTAACTGCGCCAATAATTGAGAAAAAGGGAGAGAAACATTCGCGAAAATCCAGACGCATCGTAGTATTTTCATGGACCTATAATTATATCAAGGGATGGGGGCATCCCATCCATCGATCATCTACAATGTTTAAAACCATACCAGATACAAGTCTGGACTCATTCAAATTTGGAAATTGAGAAAGAAACACAAAACTAATTTTACACACGGATTCTGGAGCTAGTTTAATACAATACAAAAGAGCCATTTAATAGTTTCGTAACCTGTAAATTTAAAACTTAGAACTGGCGATGGCTCGTTAAATTAGACGCTTGCCTGCATGACTACGAAACTATAAACTGATGTAAAATTTAAGTACTGTTTAAATAATGATTTTCCAATCAGATAGCGGGCAAAGTTCTCATTGCTTGGAAGAAAGGAACCTACTAGTTGGAGGTGCTTTATCAACAGAAGACTGGTTGGTTGAAGACATTCAGTACAGATCGTGTAAAAAGATGAATCATTCACTGCTGTCAGTTTTTCCTCCAATGGGAATTGTACAATGTCAGTTTTTAGCACCCATTTGCCTCCTTGTGAATGTGAGAGGTAATGTATAAATGTCCTTTTTCCAGTAATGAATCGTTGACGTTTTTATCCATGAATTCTAAGCGATGGCAGAGGAGGAGACAGAAATATAAGAGGAAAGGCATGGCGTTAACTTGAATTGGAAGAGGCAACGGACGGAAGAATTTCCAATTATAAAGAATAAAGGGGGAGATGAGTGATGTCAAATGGTGTCCAGGAATTTGTACTCGAACCAGTCAGGATTCTTCCATTGTTATTTTTAGCAGCATGACGTACGCGTAATAGGCATACATATATATTATTAGAATGATTGGTTTGTCAACTTCTTAGTATAGCCTACGATCAGAGGAAGACCCTGCCCACACACAGCCGATTTGTTCCCTTATTGCACCCCGATTTGTGTCTCCCAATGAATCCTATGACTTCATTTCAAATCCTGGTTTGTGTTTTTGAAATAACATAAACCAGCATTTGAAATGAAATCCTAGGATTTATCGGAAGACCAAAATCGTTGGGCAATCGGGAGACAAATCGGCTGTGTGTCGAGAGACCTAAATCGGGTGGAAATCGGGTGGAAATCGGCTGTGTATGGGCAGGGTTTAACCTGCACATTTGTACTCACTGTACATCCATTGGGTAACATCCTTTGTCTACATCATATTGAGGTCCATACTTGAAACTACCAGCCATAACAAGCCATGCAATTAGTATTTAGGATCAAAATCTCTTAAAAACAAATATTGATAGCCTCCAAGAAATATCTATCTAAAATTAATCGACAATGCATACCAGGAGAATTTATGTTTTCCAGGGAAATGCCCTTATTTTTCACCACACCCTCTTATGACATCTTATAACAGAGGCAATCAAGGGAGTGCTTAATATGAGCGATAGACCTGCCACCTAGGTGTCAGGAGCCCAACAATAAAACAGTGAATTGATCTGAGAATCGGTGTTATCAATTTAGCGTCTGCGAGAAAGTAACGCGTTCTACCATTTCTTTTCCTATGTGTTTGCTACCTTTTTCCCCATTGGGGAACATGTAGACACCTTCTTCCAAATATTCGGATCCTGCAGGATCATTTTCTTCTACCAGCAGAGCTTTTGGTATCACAAACGCTGCTGCACCGTGCAAGGACAATAGAGACCATTCCGTGACCTAAATCATTAATCCTATTCGATCAGACACTGCATGGAATTTTGTGTGAAAATTTAAGTTTAAGTAAGCTTAACAGAGTACAAATGTATGTCTTTTGGCACATTATATGGGACAGATCTTCAGAAAATTCGCCTTCACCAATCCTCTCAAATAACCCACATTTAAGACAGAAATGAGCTTCAAAATGCTGATTAACATGACACAACTGATACTTTAAATCAATGCGATATCAAATATACTCAGATATACCCCAAATTTATCATTTTTTTTAGCAGAATTTAGCAGAAATTGCTAAATATGTAGAGCTGCCAATTGTACATTTTCTGAAAATCTGACCCATATGGGGACTTCACATCATCCAATCGGTCCAGTTAGAACAGGGGGAGGAGGAGGATTGGGGAGGGTCCGGGAGGGAGGGGAAAATTCACCAGGAATCCTTCAAATGTCATGTGGCTGTCCGCTTGGTGCCCTTGAAATGCTGTTTTCCTTGCAGACTTTTCTGAAGATTGTGTTTTCAAGCCGTGTTGGTCTGCACTTGATTAGATCCTCGGATGGCTACGACAAGAGGGGCAGCCCTGTCCGCTCCGAATCTCTTCCACTGCCCTGCCCCTTATCAATGCCGCGAGTGCTTTTCCTCTAAATAGCAATCGTTTCCCAAGGATCTCAAGTCACGAAGCTCATGTTTTTCTCTGGCAGGTGCTATTGATTGGACGTCCAAATCAGACGGCAGAGAACAACAAGGGGGAAGTGGGCCAATGTCACTATAGGAGCCATGGGTATTAGGGTCATTTTCAGAAAATGCACAATTCGTCTTCACCATTTCTATCAAATAACGCAAATTTAAGACAAAAATGATGTAGTTCAACATAACCAAACAGATGGCTAGAATCAATGCAATGCCAAATATACTCGAATTTACCTAGTATTGACCCGATTTCACCTTAATTTAGCTTAATTTACTAAATGTGTACAGCTGCTAATTGTACATCTTCTGAAAATCTGACCCATTAGGAGGAGAAGAAGGGGGACACAGGGAGAGTCGGGTGGGTATCTGCCAAGAGGACGGACAGACAGGGTACTTCTCTTACCTCGACACAATAAAATTCCTATTCCTACTCCCCTCCCCTCCCCCCTATCTCAGTTACATTTCATTTGTCATATCTGTGTTCGTATCCTCCCCTTGTGGTGTAGCGCCGAGGCTTCTTCCCTTTCCTTCGGATATACTTATGGGTCAGACTTTCAGAAAATGTACAATTCAACTTCGCCAATCCTCTCAAATAACCCAAATTCCAGACGAAAATAACGTTCAAAATACAGTTTAACCTAACCAAACTGATTGCTAGAATCAATGCAATGCCAAATATACTCGAATTTACCTAGTATTGGCCAAATTGCAGCCTAATTTAGCAGAATTTACTAAATGTGCACAGCTGTCAATTGTACATTTTCTGAAAATCTGTCCCTTATACATATAACATAGAAATGTTCTGAAGAAATAATCGATTCATTCTGCATCTCGGCATGTTCATTAGAAAAAATAATATCTCCCATTTCTTACAAATGCTAGGCGTTATTCCAAGTGACAGAATCAGGTTTCAAAGTGGGTTCTGTAAAGAAAGGAACGCCCTGTGGGCTGTGTGGGGAAAAAACTAATGCCCCTCGGTCGTATGGGGCTACTTCAATATGTCCATGCAACCTCCAGAGAAAAATACTGAGATCATTATAACACGGTCGATACCGTATGAAGTAAAACCCCCATCAGACTGAGGTCCCTTCCATGCCATCAAGTAGTACTCAGTTAAAATATCCCACTCCCAGTGTATAACGCAGTTAAATTATCCCACTCCCAGTGTATAACCGTTAAAATATCCCACTCCCAGTGAATAACGAAAGCAATATCAGTTAAAATATCCCACTCCCAGTGTATAACGCAGTTAAAATATCCCACTCCCAGTGTATAACGCAGTTAAAATATCCCACTCCCAGTGTATAACGCAGTTAAAATATCCCACTCCCAGTGTATAACGTAGTTAAAATATCCCACTCCCAGTGTATAACGCAGTTAAAATATCCCACTCTCAGTGTATAACGACGAAAGCAATATATTTGCACACATGCCACCACCGGTATAACCTTCTTACAAGTGCACCGTATATTGTCAGTCAAGGTAAAAGTAGAATCAATCAATAAAGCTTTGCCAGGGGTGCTCAACAATCATATTATTGCTGCAAAGCCTTGTTACATATAGGCTACCTGAGTAGGAGGCTGTGGTGGGATGTAGTCCTGCCCCCCGAGAGTGTTCATGGGTCAGATTTTTTTAGAAAATGTACAACTGGCAGCTGTATACATTTGGTAAATTCTGCTAAATTCTGCGGCAATTTGTGATCCGTTTTAGGAAAATGAGTCACAAGTCGCAAAAAATGGATTTTGAGATATCATCATATTTGAAAAGAGGAGATCAAGCTGATTCCAATGATAGTAAACATCAAGGACATTTAAGAAATATTTCTATATCTTATGTTTTTACAAAAATAGTTTGCAATGTTTCTGGATGGGTAATTATCAGTAAAGTAACTAAATATACTCCATACAAATGCCTTCAAAACGCAAGGATATATTCAATACAATGTCCCGAAATTTATTACATGGATTTATATCACTATAAGTGCTAAACCCTCTAAATATCAGAACATTTTGATAAAGGGATCTTGTGAAAAAACACTATGAAAAATATCAATTTTGCGACTTATGACTCATTTTCCTAAAACACATCACATTTGGTCAATACTAGGTAAATTCGGGTATATTCGGCATTGTATTGATTCTAGCAACCTGTTTGGTTAGGTTGAACTGAGTTTTGAACTTTATTTTCGTTTGAAATCTAGGTTATTTGAGGAGTTTGATGTAAGTGAATTGTACATTTTCTGGTGACTTCCCCCCTCATACACCATATACATGTATGACCGAATGTGCACAGACTGGAATGGAATCGAGTACCATGACATATTCTTTCCGTGTAAACCCGAAATTTGTTTTTCCCTGCCGCAGCAAGTCAAACCCTGAGAGGCATTTATAATCGAAATCGATATTTAATGTGGATACAATAGTAACTAAAACAGGAATACCAGACAATAGTTACCACACATTCGGCTGGATTGGATTATCTAGGCTGATTCCACATACGAATCAATGATTTCCAATTCTGAACGCAATAATCCAAGGATGCTTTTGGTACAATGGTACCGATAAATTAGGTCAGACATATTGATTCAGCGGCTTTGTCGGGGAAACCCTTCTCAGATATAGGATCGTCTCTATAAGGCCTACCTCACCGACGGCAAAACTATCTGGATCCGAGCGGATAATGTGGACAGGGGCAATGGCACTGAGCATAGGTCAGTCTGCAGCAAAATCAATGGCGTCAAATGATGGCCATCAGGCAGAAAATCCCGCTGACCCCAGAATCCTGCCACCTATAATCATGATTAGGCCTTGCTTGTGGAGGATTCCGTTTGAGGGTGTGTGTGTGTGGGTAGAGGTGCATGGTCTGTCCCACCTAGAAAAAGGGGAAACTCGTGTCAACATTGCCTTTTTATTTTTTTTAAATCATCATTCCATAAAAAGGAGTCATTGATGATATAAAGTAGTCGACGAACACCAGTCCCATGATGAGTTTCCTTGAAGTTTTAATCACTCTAGGTCCAAACCCTGAGATCACATAAGTATGGTATGTCATTGATTGGACACCTACTTCGCTTATCAGTTTCCTGACTTTTGACTCGGCGTTTTAATCGGAATATAATGACATTTTGCGGTCTTAATGGAATTATAATGGCACTTTGCGGTTTGAGGCGAGAGGCTTTCCCTTCGTTTGAAGGGACTCTCTCAACTTTGGGCCTAGACTGTAATTCTTGGCCGATGTTGCTTGGGTTCATTGCGAGTGTAGAAGAGTTGGCTGCTATGTATTACAATTTGTCTTGAATCTCATGGGTCAGATCTTCAGAAAATGTACAATCGGCAGCTCTACACATTTGATAACTTCCCACTAAATTGGAGTGAAATTTGGCCAATGCTGGGTAAATTCGAGTATATTCGGCATTGCATTGATTCTAGCAATCTGTTTGGTTAGATTAATCTGTATTTTGAAAGTCATTTTTTGTCTAAAATTTGCGTTATTTGATAGGATTGGTGAAGACGAATTGTACATTTTCTGGTGATTTCACCCTCATAGTCTTGATTATCATACACTGGCTGCATTCATTGGATAATCTGAATATATATACTGACAGCCCATGGGCCAATGTGTTTAAATGATAACGACAAGCTGATTGATATATGAACATTGGACGATGCAAGACATGCCTTATAATGTGTTTATGAATTGACAACGATATTGATAGTATTGATATAATATCATAACCATCTATGGTCCAATTAGGAATTATATTCTGTAGATCGAAACAAAAATACCCTCTAGGTCTATATTCAAGCTAACAGTATCCATTGCTATTTGAAAAACAATGATCAATGTATGGCCGATTTTGTCCTTGGCTTTACAAAGCCTTGCCAATAGCTGATGCACTCTTTAATGGTTCGGGTTTTCCAACTCACAATGTTTCAATATATGGTGGAAAGCAATTAAGCTCAGATCATGTGATCTCAATATTTTTCATTAGTTCAAAAAAGGAAAGTTAATTAACCCCACATTAATTGCGTCACCCACGCAATTTCCCCCTTTTCTCCTGACGTCCTGAATTGAAGATGAAATCACTCAGCAAGTGGGTCAGACTTTCAGAAAATGTACAGTTCGCCTTCACCAACCAGTATTATCATGTGTCTTATTACCTATTGAACGTGTTAATTAGTTTTGCTAGTTAATTTGTTTAACCTGTTAAAAAATGTAGAATGCAGCAGCAGGTAGAAGGCCACAAATGTTCTCGTGTTACCTGATCTCCACTGTTTTACCGTGAATCATGTCTTGAGATGCTGAATAAATATAATCTTTAAAAAATATCCTCTCAAACGGCCCACATTTAAGACAGAAATGAGCTTCAAAATGCAGTTTAACATAACGGAACTGATTCTTTAAATCAATGCGATACCAAATATAATACTGCGATATACCCCAAATTTATCATTTTTTTTAGCAGAAATTAGCTGAATTTAATAAATATGTAGAGCTGCCAATTGTTTATTTTCTGAAAATCTGACCCACTTATTAAGATCAATTAATGGTACATTTCTAAATGAAATTCTTAAGTACACTGAGGGCGATCATACGACTGAAATTCCGGCAGATCAGCCATATCTATAGTTGATTGAGTAGAACAACACACCAACGCACGAATTAATGTATTATAGGGTGGTCTCCACTGGCTGCATGTCATCGATAATGTCCTACCACCACCTCTGATGATGTTTGTCAATTTTGTATTGAGATTTATCTTTTTAATATGGAAATCTATGCACTGTGTGGTCCAGGACATTTAGGTCAATAATTCTAGTGGATCAGGACCTCTTTGAAACAATATCTAAAATTCCCTCTCACCATTTCGATCTCTCCTTGTTCAATTAGTCATTCCGTTATAGCCATTTGTATAATGTATTTGTGTGTTACCAACGATAATTCTGTGCCCGTTTATAAGAATATAATAAATAGATTAAACAAGTGGAATAAATAGTATGTATCTACTATATTATATGCATGATTCACCGCTTGGCAATGAATGACACATAATGCATGCATTTATTACGATTTGAGTCGTACCTACCAGCAGCCACAGTGTGAATGCTCATGTTGGGAAATATTCAGCTGGTGTAAATGATACTCAGCAGGCACTGGCAGGGCTTATTCCCCGTCCAATGTAACTTCATATCCATGAAATGACAATCAGGTCTGGGACTAGTGACAAAAGGATAATCCTGTTCGGATTACCATAATAATCAGACGCGGAATCTGCCAGATATCCACGTCGGAATGGGCTCTGGCTGAAAGACCAGGGTGCTATCTCCCCAAACCGATATTCATTGCGAAATTTAAATACAGGGACACACAGGTTTATGTTAGATGAAACCTAGTAGATATTTTTTATAGTCAAGAATAAGAAATCATCTGCGCCGCGTATTTATACATATGTGAACATGTTATGTGGATTAATATATCGCTTGTGTTGAGTGATAATAATTATGTCTTCAGATCTGTCTGTATATTTTTCCGTCTTGTAATATTCAAGGATTCTTTTATTAATGATCTTACATAATACAAGTTATTCGACGTCTGGATAAACAGATAACTGATTAACCAGGGTATCTGTTTATCCAGACGTCGAATAACGTATAATACGAATAACGAATACGAATAAGGTAGGCCCCAGGCCTTTGTAAGTATGGTATGTTTTCTAGAGGTAAAACTACTGTTAAGTTGTTCCTAGATTAGGCTATTGGGTCAGATTTTCAGAAAATGTCCAATTCTCCTTCACCAATCCTCTCAAATAACGCAAATTTAAGACGGAAATCAGGTTCCAAATACAGTTCAACATAACCAGACAGATTTATGGAATGAATACAATACATAATACACTAAGATATACTCAGTATTTATCATTTTTCACTCTAATTTAGTATACGGGGGAGCAACTACGATGGGACTTGGTTCCATCCTCTCAATGTTTAATATATGCAATGGATGCCAACATCTCTGGGTGATAAGTAATGTGATATCTTTAAGCAGACCTGATATTTCTCTCCGTGAAAATTGCATTGGGTGGAGTGAAGTGAAAAGCAGACGAGATTTCTACCTCGGAGCGCGCGCGCAGGAAGAAGACAGTCGCAATTAATTCTGGGAACTGGAGAAGAAGCGCCTCTTTTACGCGTTCGGTGAGCGGAAGTAATGAAATTCCGATAATTTGGCACATTTAATTTTCGAATGTGATTTCTCTTGGTACAAATGGGGTTTTTGTTTGTGAATATACGCTTCTTGGGGAATGGGGGGGATAGAACTGTGCTGCGAACGCCGGTTCTGTAGGGGAAAGTCTAATTCAATTTGTAAGGTTATCGGCATGTAAGGCGACAGACTATGAAGACATGGGAGTCCAATAGGGGCCTGCTCATCCGAGGCAAGCGACGCCAATCGGCGTTCGGGGTACTATTATCTTATGTCACACATTCACAGCGAATCGGGATAATAATATTTGCAAGTGAATTGTGGCATGCAAAAGAATCCCAGTCGGTCGGTCGAACAGTGTCTGTCCCACAGGCACCACCACCACAGCGCGGCGACAGAACCTCCTCCTCCTCCTCTCTGCTGCAAGAGGGGGTCAGATTTTCAGAAAATGTACAATTCAACTTCAACAATCCTCTCAAATAACCCACATTTCAGACGAAAATAAAGTTCAAAATACAGTTCAACCTAACCAAACACATAGCTAGGATCAATGCAATGCCGAATATACCCGAATTTACCTTGTATTGACCAAATTTGTCTTATTTAGCAGAATTTATTGAATGTGTACGGCTGCCAATTGTACATTTTCTGACAAATCTGACCCACGAACAGCAGCATTGCATTGCATTGAACGAAGAAGATGATGTTAAAAAATAATAATAAAAGGCGCGTGGAGCTGTTCTGACATCCTTGTCACAGTCCGCCACAGCCAAACCCAATTGTACCATTGGAAATGATTTTCTAAAATTAACACAATCATACGCTCGAGTCTTTGTACTTTCATAAAGATCGTATTGTGCTCGGGAGAAACGATGGGCCTGAGGAGAGGTGCTCCGAGCAAGGAACGACTTCACTCTGGGAGTTAATGGAAGCTCCTTGTCCAAGGCCTGGCACTTCAAATCAGAGAAAAGCGTAGGACTATGTGAGAAGCGATTGTACACATGTCTTGCAGTAGACATTACAGCCTCTCACAGTATAAAGGACTGGTAGGAACTGATAACAAGTCCTTCAACGCGCTAGTTAGCTTAATCACATGCGTTGAAAGCGGAAATATGGATCTATGTTTTGAGTTTGGCCCTGATTATAAGGGCCTTATTTGTGATGTGTTTCAGGAAAATGAGTCATAAGTCGCAAAAAATAGATTTTGAGATACCACTATATTCGAAAAGATGAGATCAAACCGATTCCAATGATAGTAAACAGTAATAATCTAATAAGTATTTCTAGATTTTAAGTTTGATATTTTCGTTTTTGAACAAAGAAGTTAACAATATTTCTGGGGTCAATAAATAATAAAGTAACTAAATGCTGTCCATATGGGGACCTTTATAACGGTAGAATATACTGCATAGATTGTCCTGAAATTTGATACATCGATTGATATAGCTATAAGTGATAAACCCTCTAAAGATTAGAACATTCCAAAAATGTGATCTTGTGAAAAAACACTTTGAAAAATATCAATTTTGCGACTTATGACTCATTTTCCTGAAACACATCACATTTGTGATTGGTGACTCTGCTATCCATTGGATATATTCTATAGTTTCAGTTATTTTCACATCGCATTGCTTTGTTACTTGTGAAAATATTATAGAACTGAATTCATAGATGGTCACTATACGTTCATACTTAGGTCTAATCAATTTGGGGGTATAAGATATTCAGTTACAAATAGAGACCTTAAACTGAATTAAAAACTCAAATACTTACACAAAGGCCCTCAAAGTAAGCAAAATAAACACCTGTTATAAATGTTAATTTTTTACTTTGACTAAGATCGAGTAAACAAGTCATTCCTACTTAAATATTATAAATTTTTTACACCTGTATTATCAGTTGTCTTTTCTTCCAGGAAATACGACAAACTTAGCATTGTAGAAGCCCAGAAGGCAGGTTAAAGAAAATAAAGATTTTTAAAAAACAAAAGAAAAGATATTCAGTTCATCCGTTATACCATCATAGCTTTGTAGGGTAATTCAAAACTGCTCAAATGTTCCTATATATAGACCCATGCAGTCATACGCCAAATAAAGGTAGACCTTCGAAGTTCATACTTTGAAACATGCAATCCCCTGATTAAACAAAAAAGAATACGCTTGGCTTGACAAAAATAGAAATAAAATAAGAAATAATATCTCCTATGGATGTATTGGGCCTAACACGTCCGCTAACAATAGTAAATGTCAGAACATTAAGTAAATACGGTGAAAAATATCACTGTAATATTTAAAAAGAAACTAGTTCTTGTCTAAGAATATATTAAATATACTTTTTGAATTAGAATTGGTCAGTAGGTAATTACTGAAACCTTTTGATTGATTATTTGTATGTAGGATACTACTATGTAACTTTTATTGGTATAAGTAGTATACATAGATAATAATTAATATGATATTGTACCTTAAACTGAGAATAGCCTGACTACATGTGACGGGAAAAAAAGGAAATAAACAAATCAAATCAATCAAATTCCATAGAATTTTGCAATATTTATATTAGCAAAACAAAGATAAAGAATGCACCCCTCAATATCTTTTTTTTAATCTATTTTATTAAGCAATATTACAAAATGACAATACCGCATTATTATTATATTATTATATATAATTGAAGACAAGAGTATTAGAGTATTTATACCACAAAGCTAAGGATTGCTAACCTAAACAGTCTAGGTCCAAACCCTCAGATCAGATAAGTATGGTATGTCAGTGATTAGACGCCTACTTCGTTAATCGGTTTCCTGGCCTAGGACTCGGCGTTCTAATGGGCATATATAATGACATTTTGCGGTCTTAATGGATATATAATTGCACTTTGAGGTTTGAGGTTTGAGGTTTGAGGCGAGAGGCTTTCCCTCCGTTTGAAGGGACTCTCTCCACTCTGGGCCTACACACTAAATGCAGTTACTCACCAAACAGTAGGTATCATGCAGATGACTGGAATGTTATACACACACAGCACAAGTAGGGGTCCACCGAAGAACATTTAATGGTGTCGCAACTTGTGAGTGTGAGAGTACCACTATTGATAGTCAGTTAATTTGATCTGGCTTCCTCATGTTGGGATAGTGGCTTCTAACATGGCTTCCTAATTCATGGCCAAACATGCAGTGCGTGTTCGACAAAGACTCTCCCATCCAGCATCTACAGTTCAGCTGGCGGAATTAATAGCACCAATAACCTAATTATTAGATTAATTAGGGCTCAATTTAAAGGTGTTGTCCACGGCTTGCGTGCAGGCGGAGTCTTCTTAAAAAGGTCAAATTGAACACCAAAGCCCTGAGTGCAGCGTTTCTATCCCGATGCTATGTTGTTATAGGGTAGGTTCACAGTTGTTGTTGTTGTTGTTTTATGGCCACCCGCTTTTTTATACTGCCTCATTCCATTTCACATGTTTGGTTCGTCAGTGTTCTGTTTATGGCTCAGATTTTCAGAAAATGGACAATTGGCAGCTGTACATATTTAGGAACTTCTGCTAAATTAGACTGAAATATGATGAATACCGGGTATATCTGAGTATAATTTTGGTATCGCATTGACTTGAAGTATCAGTTCCCTTATGTTAAACTGCATTTTGAAGCTCATTTTTGTCTTAAATGTGGGCTATTTGAGAGGATTGGTAAAGGCGAATTGTACACTTTCTGAAAATCTGACCCATAAATGGCATTGTCTTCACCACAACTATCAACACCAATTATTTCTGCTAGGGACATCCTAATATTATTAATTGTCTATTACATGGGATGGTATAAAATTGATACAATACCCAATAAGACACTGAGAGATAAAGTTTTGTTGCTGTTTATTTATTCACGACTATACATGTTTCGGAGATGGGTTGTCTCCTTCCTCAGTGTCTATTACATGGTCAATTAAATTTGGTCATACATTAGGCACATTCTGGGTCAAGATAAAAGACATGTCTTTATCAGTTTTTACAATAACCATCTGCTGAATAGGTGCAATCTGAGGAATCAATATCCCAAATGTAAATACCAAGTGCAAGCTGAAAATACCGGTATTTCAAATGTTTTTAGGAAAATTGAGTCATAAGTCGCAAAAAATGGATTTTGAGATATCACCATATTTGAAAAAAAGGAGATCAAACTGATTCCAATGGTAGTAAACACTAGGACACCTAATAAGTATTTCTACATCTTAAGTTTGATATTTTTATTTTTGAAAAAAAAAGTGTTTAATGTTTCTGGATGCGTAATTACCAGTAAAGTAACTAAATATACTCCATACGAAGGCCTTCAAAACGCAAGGATAAATCGAATACAATGTCCCGAAATTTAGTACATGGATTCATATGACTATAGTTGCCAAGCCCTCTAAGAATCAGAACATTTCAATAAAGAGGTCTTGTGAAAAAAACACTTTGAAAAATAACAATTTTGCGACTTGTGACTCATTTTCCTGGAACACATCACAAATGTAGGCCAGTGAGTGACCTAGATTATTGGAAATGTCTACTTTATTCAAGTACCAAATGGATGTCAGGGTGATGTTAAGAGAATGAGAAACATGTGTAGCAGCAGAGAGTTAATTGATTATGAATCATTTCCACACTCCCCTCCCCTGCCGGCCCCTCATCTTTTTCCATTTCCTCCTCGCAGACAAACCAGAACAATTTGTCAAACTTTGAGTCCATTCTTTCGTTTTATATCAATGCAATTTGATTGATGATTTCAGGCTATTTATTGTTGTGATTTATATGTACTTTGAAGCACAACAGAACAGTTATGTTTCGTCTCCTTCTTCAATCTTTGGATACAGAATCCTTTCGGTTTCTATCTTCTAGCATTCGTTGCGAATATGGGTCAGATTTTTAGAAAATGCACAATTTACAATTCTGCACATCTTTCAAATTCTGCTAAATTAGAGTGGCAAATGATAAATACTGAGTATATCTGAGTGTATTCTGTATTGTATTCATTCAATAAATCTGTCTGGTTATCTCAAACTGTATTTTAAACCTGATTTTCGTCTTAAATGTGGGTTATTTGAGTGGATTGTTGAAGGCGAATTGTACATTTTCTGAAAATCTGACCCATATAATGCTGAGTAATCAAAGGAAACGGTATAAAATTATACCTCTTAAGTCGGGTTACACAACACGCTCGTTCTTTCATAACTTGGGAATTCGATCCCTCTCAGGCCACTTCGGCATACAAGTACCCTTTAGTCCCGCCTGTGAGTCTTTCCCCCCAGAAGAGAAATCCTTTCGACATTCCTTCCATTTCCAGGTTAGAGGCATTTCTCAACTTACGCCTCGATTCTTGGATTCCAGCAGCTGGATCTACTAGGAAATGGGAGGTGAGTAGGAGAGGTGACATTGGAGAAGGGGGGAAGCCCTACAACATTGGATCCCGCTTGAACGGTCCGCCTGTTCTTATCTAGCTGGGCGCCCCGACCTGCCTCACATCTGTCCCGCCACGTGTACCTCCAAGTCCTCGCCGTCCCGGGACGATCGTAGACTGCTTCCGGGCCTTTCCCACACCATCTCCTGCAGGGGCATGCATGGGCTTGGTCTCTTGGTCTCAGAGGAGGCAAACCCACTGGGCCCTCTTGTTGTAGGGAGGGGACTTAGTCAAGAGATATTGAAGGGCAATTTCAAAAATGCAATTTCGTTTTCAAACTCTTGATCAAGGCCCAAGATCTGTGGAGTAGTGGTCGTCGTCGGAAGATAAGATAATGTCGAAGTAATTTAAAGGGAGGGTGAGAGCTCTTTGGAGTCAAACTCAAAAGAACTTCTTTTTAACATATGGCTACATGTTAGTTAATGTTAAAAGTTTCATATGTAGCAATGGGGGGAAGATGGTACACTACACTTAGCCTTTTCATATTTAAGCTATCATCATTGCTAAAATTTTATTGAAAGATTGAAACTTTATTGTTGTGAAACAAGACCAACAACATAAATATTGGGTGGTAATATTAGAAATATTGGGTGGTAATATTAGAAATATTGGGTGGTAATATTAGAAAACTTGGGTGGCAATATTAGAAATATTGCGTGGGAATATTAGAAATTTTGGGTGGTAATATTAGAAATCTTGGGTGGCAATATTAGAAATATTGCGTGGTAATATTAGAAATATTGGGTTAGTGAGATTGGTTGCTTTACACCCTTATCAACACATTTAATATGGTTATATCAAGGGTGGGAGAGCTGAGAGGGAGGCAGTTTATGATCTTATCCAGGAAATAGAGATAGAGAAGAAGGGAGAGAGAGACAGAGAAAAAGAGACAGAAAGGCACTTTATGGTCTTACCCAGCAAATAGAGATAGAGAAGAAGGGAGAGAGAGACAGAGAAAAAGAGACAGAAAGGCACTTTATGGTGGTAATATTAGAAATCTCGGGTGGTAATATTAGAAATTTTGGGTGGTAATATAAGGTGGTAATATTAGAAATCTTGGGTGGTAATATTAGGAATATAGACCCTGTAGACCCTGTAAACATTGCCTGGATTTGTTTTTAATGAGGCTTGAATGCTGGAGCGGTAGCAATCAGTAGAAAAGCTTTCAGCCATGCAGGGATCTATCTCCCCTTCATCTTCCCCTACTGACAGAACCTCCAGCAGCTGACAGCCTTCCTTCCTTGCAACTCAACAAGGTTCTGAAAGAGGAACTGAGAGCCGTGGGAAAGTACGGTTGATGGAGTTGTTTGGAGCAGCTCAGGCTATTCACTCCCAGGCCTAGAAACCGCTAGCTCCTCCTCGCCAACGCACGAAAACTCACACCTATTGAACGCCGCCGCGCCTTACCTGGGCCTCTTCACCTGATGGGTCAGATTTTCAGAAAATGTACAATTAGCAGCTGTACACATTTAGTAAATTCTGCTAAATTAGGCTGCAATTTGGTCAATACTAAGGTAAATTCGAGTATATTTGGCATTGCATTGATTCTAGCAATCTGTTTGGTTATGTTGAACTGTATTTCGAGCTTTATTTTCGTCTGAAATTTGGGTTATTTGAGAAGATTGGTGAAGGTGAATTGTACATTTTCTGAAAATCGGACCCTGATGTTGCACTCTAAATAGGAGAACATCCAGTCCTAGGTTCTTGCCCACTAAAAGGTCTCTCCTGTCAGAATGGATTTAACCGCTGCTTCTTCGATGCTTTGACTCCAGTTCGCGGTTGTTTTTATTTTAAATTTTTGTTCAGACAATGTGACTACAATGTGAGTTAACACAAGATTGGTTATTGTTGAGACATTTTGGCTGCTTTTGATTTACTAAGGTTGGTGGCACCAGATAGTCGCTGTGCTGGGAGAGAAAGAAAGAGAGAGAGAGAGAGAGAGAGAGAGAGAGAATGACTGAGACCTTTGGGGCCTCATCGTTAGTTAGATGGGAATCTCAAAATAGGTGAACTCTGATAAATGAGAAAAAGGTGCATCAAGAAGCCGCTGTGTTTAAAAATACAACTGGTGGAATTCTTCCATACTCGTTTATCTTTGGGTAAAATGTTATTCGTCAAAGGCCATGGGAAAAACACAAAGAGATTAAAATGACAAATCTATTTCAGTGCCTATCCAACTCTAAAAAGTCAATCGAAATGGTTGGTACGTGGAATCGGGGGTCAGTGGGAGAAGTTTATGTGTTTTGGCTCCAAATCTATGAATCCAATTGGACTATAATTTACCTATGACCAATTTGCACCCAATTTGGATCAGAAGCATATCACTTGGCACGCATCGATTCCATCTGCCTCCCCCGGGGCAATATGGGGGCCCATCTCAAGAGTATCATCATGCTATAATTTAACTGTTTTGCTTTTAGATGAGGCCCAGGTGACGGAGTCATTGGGGGAAGAGAACTCTCAAGATCGCCAGTTCTCGCAAGGGTTTACTTTGGGCCGAGATTTCTCGTGACTTGGCCAACATCACTTCCGGAAATGTCAACCGGAAGAAAGCTTTCCCAGATGGAGCAATGCTCGACCAATCAGAATGGGCGCAGGCCGACAGTGCGGAATCGGTATACTCAGTATACGGTATAGTGAATAGAAGGTCATCTCCCCCCTGGCACGCTGCGAGACGCTGACCTCTCCTCCACGGCTTGACCTCTTCTCCCAGGTGGAGGGTAGCAGCTGGGGGTAGATCATTTACCCTAAAATGCCTCCTGTTCATACGCTTCATAAGGAACGTAGTACTATATCAGTGGCTGCCAACAGAGGTTGAATACGTTTGCCTAGTGCTGACAAATATACACACGGGTCAGATTGTCAGATAATGTACAATTCGCCTTCACCAAACCTCTCAAATAACTCACATTTAAGACAAAAAATGAGCTTCAAAATGCGGTTTAACATAACAAAACTGATACTTTAAATCAATGCGATACCAAATGTACTCAGATATACCCGGGGTATTCATCATTTTTCAGCCTAATTTAGCAGAAATTACTAAATGTGTAGAGCTGCCAATTGTACATTTTCAGAAAATCTGACTCATATTTAATATACACACAACTAAACGCTCGCTTATGGCATGGTTTAAATTGCTTCGGTCAGAAAGTATTACACAGGTTTTAAATGAGATGCTGACATGTGGGTATGTTGCGAGAAATATAGGGTTCGTGCATGTGGAGATTCTCTGTCAACAAATACACATTCACATATGAACATTATCTATCAACAAAGAGGGTTCCAATCGATATACCAGCAACCCAAGCCATTATTTTGAACCTATACCTATACATAGCTTCAGGCGATGGAAATATTAGTTTTAAGAATTAATTTCTATACGTGTGCCTTGCCATATGGGAATAATAGCTGCAACTCGATAGATCCTATGAAGATCACACAGGCCTTGTCAAAACAAAATTAATTGAGTTTTCCATAAGTAAGCGTACATGGGTCAGATTTGGAGAATATGTACAATTGGCAGCTGTACACATTTAGTAAATTCTGCTAAATTAGGCTGCAATTTGGTCAATACTAGGTAAATTCGAGTATATTCGGCATTGCATTGATTCTAGCAATCTGTTCGGTGAGGTTGAACTATATTTTGAACCTTATTTTCGTCTGAAATTTGGGTTATTTGAGAGGATTGCGAAGTTGAATTGTACATTTTCTGAAAATCTGACCCACATATGGCTAAGTAATGGTTCACATGTTATCGATCCTTTTAGGTGAGTAGAATCAGAAGTAATTACATTAGTATAAAAGATCCTATGATAGACTTGGGCGGAATGCGTGTCATAACAGGTTGTTACACATCAGAGGACAATCGTATTCTTTGCATGTTTGTGTCACAATTTCTTTGATGTTGATCCTTTCTATAGTCAAGGTAAAGTAAACAGAAGCAGCCATTTTCTTTGATGTGTACCTATATTCCACACAGGAGGAGGAATATAATGCAAGAACCTATACCATATTCTGGTCTGCAATAAGGTCATATGGGTCAGATTTTTAGAAAATGTACAATTCGCCTTCACTAATCCTCTCCAATAATCCATATTTAAGACAAAAATGAGCTTCAAAATGCAGTTTAACATAACAGAACTGATTCGTTAAATCAATGCGATACCAAATATACTCAGATATACCCGGTACTCTTCATTTTTCAAATAATTTAGAAGAATTTCCTAAATGTGTAGAGCTGCCAATTGTACATTTTCTGAAAATCTGACCCATATGTGTTTTCACATTGGAAGGTTAGAATGTTCTCATGAAGGCAAACGTTGGCATGTTCTAAGTTCATTCTCTCAAGGTAAATGTCTGTACACAGTCTTTACCCGAACAAGATGGTATTAGGCCCTGGGTGAGAGGTTTAAACATCGGGAGAAACATATATGGGTCATATTTTCTGAAAATGTACAATTCGCCTTCATTATTTCTCTCAAATAACCCATATTAAAGACAGAAATGAGATTCAAAATACAGTTTAACATAGCAAAACAGATACTATAAACCAATGCGACACTGAATATACCCAGATATACCCAGTATTCTTCATTTTTCAGCCTAATTTAGCCTAATTTCTTAAATGTGTAGAGCTGACAATTGTACATTTTCTAAAAATCTGACCCATATAAGGGTTTAACCCTACATAGTAATCATTAAAAGTATTCTTGGAAATAAATATCGAGTCAGCCATCTTGCAATAATTATCTATCTTCCTTCCTATTGGCGATTGGTCCTGGGGATGACCATTAAGTGCCTTTCTGTCTCTTTTTCTCTGTCTCTCTCTCCCTTCTTCTCTATTTCTATTTCCTGGGTATGATCATAAACTGCCTCCCTCTCAGCTCTCCCGCCCTTGATAAAACCATATTAATGTGTTGATAAGGGCGTAAGGGCAACCAATCTCACTCACTCCTATTGGCGACATATTATATTTATAATACATATTGGTAGTTAAAGGTCAAACGCGCTTTTGGTAGTTTCATTTCTGTTCCCTTCCCGGTTTCTATTATCTTGTATCAATAGAGGCTAGTTGTTGACACAATCTGAAGTTTGACCAGGCTCTCTACTAGCAAAACGAACATGTTTATCACTTTTAAAAGTGACTAGCAATATGACCTGTAAGTTGTATACGGGTGAAATCGCCAGAAGCTGTACAATTCACCCTCCGCAAACCTCTCAAACAACCCAAATTTAAGACAAAAATATGGTTCAAAACTCAGTTCAACATAACCAAACAGATTGTTTGAATCAAGGCAATCTCAAATATATTCAGATATACTTAGTATTGACCATTTTTATTGTCTAATTTAGCAGAATTTGCTAAATGTGTACAGCTGCCAATTGTACATTTTCTGAAAATCTGACCCATATATAGTCCAATATCAGCTTCTTATATTAACAGCCTGAAAAGAGGAGCAACATAGAGCTGTTAATAAATCTGAACACTCATACACAAAAAGAAGTAGTACCTTACCAAGTAGTGTATTTTAGTACCAGTAGTGTGACGGTGTTTTATATGGTGAACTTAATAATGATTCAATGGTTAATTTCGAGCAATATCCTGTAGATGTCGTTACCAGAGTGTCGTATTCATCGCATAAAAAACATTCTTGATAATAAGGAAGTGATAAGAGACCGGGAAATTAGTGGGATATTAGAAAGCCAGCCTTCAACAAGAGACAGAAGTATTCCTGCTGGTCATCCATTCACGTGTAGCTGACATTTTTACTCATGCACTGGCCAAAATAAATGTCTAAAGGCAACCTTACGGGAGATCCTTTGCAAAAAGGATATGACACAATTCCAGTCCTAATATAATAGTTTTCCAAAATTAATGTGCTATCTTAGACTCAGATCATTTATCCACTACATGCCAGCTTATTGTGTGTATCCGAAGGAAAACTCGGTCAAATAATTTATGTATTGGAACCCCAATAAACAAAACCAACCCTTAAATGCCCCACGTCCTGCTTTTTCCTTGTTTTGGATTGAATTCACTCATTTCGAATCTAATTTATGTATTCTTTAATCTGTTTTCTGATACACTTTAACCAATATATATGAACATGTATACTGCCTATAAAATGTTTAATTTATGTATGCTTATGGCAACCGAACATTATTATAGTGATACAAATGATGTCACTGTTGCTTAAGTTCATAAGTTTGCAGCATTTAGTTGTGTTCTGGATCCCCAATTAATTGAATAAATTGGCAAACTCTTCTCGGAGACAAGTTCTGATAGAGTCACCTCACTTCAAACATTTTGACAAAGAATGCTTTCCAATTCTTTGTCCCACCACATTGGTGACGCATACTTTTAATTCTTGCCATTCCACTGAATCCACTGTACAGCGGCGGGGAAATAGATAATTACTTCCATGATTGCCTTGCAACACAATAGACTCGCAATATAAAACAGCAGCCAATCGGTCATTACAGAGTAAACAACTGCTTTAATGATAACGCGATGACTTCGGTATAATGGCCAAAGAAAAATCCGAGCACTCTCATAAATTAGACCCATTATTACAGATTTGAGTTTTTATCAAATACTTGTGACTAGAGATGAGATTCGGGTCCTCCTGAAAACCTCGCAACAGAAGCTTGAGAATAAATGGAGCTTGCGCCTCAAATGATCTCCAATTACTAGCGCTGAGGGTGGAGTAGGGGCTAGCGCGGTCACGAGATCCATCAAACAGCCTAACTACTCTCATCTCGCGAGAGCTTGTGAGAGCGGGGCGGCCCCGGTACCTGAAGGACCATATTATAGCGCCCTCTATGCTCCCACGTTGGGCGATAATTGGGGGCTTTCTGGTGGTCATCTGTGTCACGTGCCTTTGGGCCTCCTCCATGATAACATTCCCCCCTCCAAGAAGGAGAAGCTGGATTTTGATGGTTTGACATTTGAGTGAGCGCTAGAAGGGTTATGCCAAGCTTCAAGGTTTATCTCAAGGTAGAAGTTAAACTTTACATTCTTAAAATCGATTAAACCAATGTTTACCATATTTTGCAATCTGACTGGCCTAAACAGGCACAGTTAGGATATATAGATACCAGTTTTTATATCCTTATACATCAGTTATAGCCTATAAAGATACGTCAGGTATGTTTGCAACCAGTTTATAAATAAACTGTGAGTAAATAGTTATGTGCTTGTCAGTATATCAGAGCGCTTTCTTACTTTTTGAAATCATGTCCGTCTTCTAAAGACGCCAGCCATGGCTTCACTTCAAAATGACTTCGTCAGAGCCTCGGCCTCAGTCCACCAGGTCGACTGCGGGGTCTTCCGCTGACCTTGACCTAGTCAGAGGTTAGCCATACCAAGGTCTCATGGGAAGTCCTTCCGTCAGAGCAGAGGTGCTTATCAAAGAACATACACTCTATTTGAGATCTACTTGGAGCGGTTCGCCGTAGGGTTACCACTGGTTCGCTTTGATGTTTACTCTAAGTAGGTCTCAAACAGAGTGTAGAAAGCAGCAGAAGCGGGTCTGATAGCCTGGGGGTTGAAAAGGAGGCTGGCTCAAATCAGGCAATCTTTATTGAATGTATTCATCCGTTGCCTTTCCTGACCCAACTTTCTTCTACCCATAAAGATCCTTTGGCTCTGATAATGATATATTGAAGGATATTTATCCCATGATGGCCGAGTTAAGAGGCCAGGTAAAATGCATCCTTATTTCACTTTGATTTGCGTCCAGCCATTAAAATATGAGCTTCCGCTGTCATTGCGTTTCTTAGCCGCTTCAGGTTTTTCCTCCATTAATCCTTTGTTTTGGTGATTAATACGCCTACTTTCCGACAAAATGGAACGCCCTCCGGTAGTAAATTAGTTTTGCCGGTGTCCTACATTCAGGCCGACCCCGGACGACGAGAGATAAACAACAGTACATGCTGAATCTACCATCTCACATCAAAGGCGTTTGTGTACAAATCGCAAGCCAGCAAGTATTCCCAAGAAACAAATGTTGCGACGTTCGCTTGCCTGATGCGCTCTTTTCGCGCCGTGAGGTCACTCCAGGTCATGTGACGGTCGTCCGGGGTGAAAGCGCCACCATCCGTCATCCATGGAAGCCAAAGGATCCAGCCGCACGGAACCGGGAGGGAGTGAGCGATAATACAAGGCCGGGAGGGACTGAGCGATAATGCAGGGCGATAAGGAAGAAAGTGAAGATGTGACCAACTCCACATGGAACCAATTGGACTCGTTCTTCTCTTCCATGGGTGGTGTTCCTTTTCCCAGTATCCTTGAGCGTTGATTGGAGTTGTCGTGACGAAAAGTGCCGATTCAAAAATGTGATAAACGTATAGAAATATGCTCTAATTGGATGCTTCACATTCAGTGCATTTGACGTCGCTCTGTATGAGTGAGATTTTCAGAAAAAGTACAATTGGCAGCTGTACACATTTAGCAAATTCTGCCAAATTAAACAGTAAAAATGGTCAATACTAAGTATATCTGAATATATTTGAGATTGCCTTGATTCAAACAATCTGTTTGGTTATGTTGAACTGAGTTCTGAACCATATTTTTGTCTTAAATTTGGGTTATTTGAGAGGATTGGTGAAGGTGAATTGTACATTTTCTGGCGATTTCACCCACATAGTCTTATATCACGACTTAAGATAATACCTGTATATAACAATAGATAAACGCAGCAGTTGTTTAGTGATCGAAGATTAGAGAGATGAGTTACATTTGCAGAACTTTGTGTTTTATCATTGTCAGATGCATGGTTAGGAAGTTATATATGGGTCAGATTTTCAGAAAATGTACAATTGGCAGATGTACACATTCAGTAAATTCTGCTAAATTAGGCTGCATTTTGGTCAATACTAGGTAAATTCGAGTGCATTCGGCGTTGCATTGATTCTACCAATCTGTTTGGTTAGGTTGAACTATATTTTGAATTCTAAATTCGTCTAAAATTTGGGTTATTTGAGAAGATTGGCGAAGTTGAATTGTACAGTTTCTGAAAATCCGACCCAAATACGTTCTAGAAGGATCCACCCAAGGTGGAATACGCCAGCATGCAGCTCTTACTGAATACACAGCTACTTCAACTCATGCCGTTGGAAGAATGGGGGCGCCACCGCATAAGGGGATCGAATCTCTGCATGGGCACTCCATCCTCCACATTCCAACACACTAAATGAACGAGCTGAGTCATTTCCTTGTAAATGTATCCCTATGAGGTGTATTATTGTGATATTTCACCATTGCATTCACTGCAAAGCGGAAGAATTAGTGTATATGCATTCACTCTAAATGTAAACAAGTTAATGAATAATAAAAAAAACAGTTGTTTTCTTAATTATGGACTCGATAAAATTGATTTACTCAAAGGTACTTTAGTATCTTTCTTTACACCTTAATCGAGGTATCTAAAATCCAGTTTGTTGTGGATGGTGAAATGAACTGCCGCTGAGTATAGGGTAGGTTCTACTGCCGAGGATGTTGCTTATCTAGATACTCGTGCTAAGTTATAAAACGTCAAGGCCGTAGAAATACTTAGAATATGTTATACATTGCTCTTGGGAATTACGATTCGGTCTAGTCTAATAGTCCAGATTGGAGAAGTGCCGGACTGGAGCAAATATCATTGAAACTGAATAGTCTAGGCCCAAAGTAGAGAGAGTCCCTTCAAACGAAGGAAAAGCCTCTCGCCTCAAACCGCAAAGAGTCATTATAATTCCATTAAGACCGCAAAATATCATCATATTCCCATTAAAACGCCGAGTTCTAGGACAAGAAATCGATTAGCGAAGTAGGCTGACATACCATCCTTATCTGATCTGAGGGGTTGGACCTAGAGGTCTTTTTCCCACAAACAAGTTCAAAATAGGAGCTCAATAAAGTAATTCAAACATCAGGATAAAAGGAATATTACAGTCCTTCATTTGAAGCATCTTCCAGGGCAGCAAGGAAGTCAAAGAAACAAAAACATAAAAGTTCTGGGTACAAACCCATTCAGATTAGAGGTGCTTAAACATGGAGGTGAGAATGATGAAGAGGTCTCCATTCCCCTTCCACTTAGCTTCCACACACCAAGCCAGTCCCCTGACAGCCTCATAAATGGTTTCACAACGACTTGGCAAAGCTGGATGAAATATAATAATCATGACATTTCAAATCATGAGAGAGACAAGTCCGACCATATGGTTGTTCGGTTATGCCGTTTAGAGTATTAATACAAGGGGGCTTCGGTTTCCATGGAAACAAAAATTTAAGGATTGTGGAAGGGTAGGAACTACAGTGGCGTTGGTTTTATAGTTTAAAATGCGCTCTCCGTATGGCTTTTATTTTGTCTGGATTTTTGGCCCCTCATGCCACGCCTTTTATTCGCTGCGCACCTATTTCGGTGCGGAACTATGGCGGCGTCCGCTTTGAGTGGCTTCATTTTGGTTAATGTGACGTAAACGATATCGTGAACAAAAATGGTGGCGGGGG
The DNA here is from genome assembly GCA_942159475.1 of Sthenelais limicola. NCBI lineage: Eukaryota > Metazoa > Annelida > Polychaeta > Phyllodocida > Sigalionidae > Sthenelais > Sthenelais limicola. The sequence continues at coordinate 106,788,282 of OW804098.1, forward strand.
CCTTTGGCGTACATCATGGCATTTTGTTGGCCGATACTTGGACCGAGTAGCGCGCACCAAGCTGTCATTAGAACTATATGAGCAGGGGAAATGCTTTGTCATTAGCGCAAAATGATCGCAGAAGCAGGAGTGAACCGCGATCGCATGCTCCACACTCTGCTATCTGAGGGTGAAGTTGCCAGGAAATGTACAATTCACATTCACCAATCTACTCAAATAACCCAAATTTCAGACGAATATAAAGTTCAAAATACAGTTCAACCTAACCAAACAGATTTGCTCGAATCAATGCAATGCCGAATATACTCGAATTTTTTCTAATATTGACCAAATTGCAGCTTAATTTAGCAGAATTGATTAAATGTGTACAGCTGCCAATTGTACATTTTTTGAAAATCTGACCCTAGAGAATCAGCGCTGCATTCACTTCACAGCAGCAAGGATTTACTCGCCTATAAAACCCTCCACCAATAAAACATTTGTGAATCAGGGAAGAATCCATGCTCCCCACTCGGCATCGTTTTATTTGGTTTTATCATCAAGGTCCTCCTCCCTATGTAGGTGTAGTATACTTTAGGGTTACATGGAGCCAATGGGCGAATGCGTCGTCGTCGGGCGACAGGCAATTTCCATGTATCAAGGAAGATATTAATTATGCATAACTGTAGATCATATCGCGGCTTAAGCGATCATTAAACGGCGATAAAAACGCTGCAGATTGGTGCTAGAGAATGTAGCCACTTATGTGTGACATTGTCTTTATAAGAATGCTTAGTCACACCTCGTTACATGTCCTCATGCCCCTGACATTCGGTATGATACTAAAATACAAAGCAACAACATCATGTACACAGCCAGGGAAGGCACATTGTAGAGACAGTCTAGGCCCAAAGTTGAGAGAGTGCCTTCAAATGAAGGGAAAGCCTCTGGCCTCAAACCGCAAAGTGCCATTACAATTACATTAAGAGAGCCAAATGTCATTATATTCACACAGTACTTTCCAATGTGTGCCAATTCAGTCTAGGCCCAAAGTTGAGAGAGTCCCTTCAAATGAAGGGAAAGCCTCTGGCCTCAAACCGCAAAGTGCCATTATTATTCCATTAAGACAGCCAAATGTCATTATATTCAGACAGTACTTTCTAATGTGTGCCAATTCTGTCTAGGCCCAAAGTTGAGAGAGTCCCTTCAAATGAAGGGAAAGCCTCTGGCCTCAAACCGCAAAGTGCCATTATGATTCGACTATGGCCGCAAAATGTCATTATATTCCCATAAAAACGCCGAGTCCTAGGCGAGAAAATAGATTAGCGAAGTAGGCTGACATACCATTCTTATCTGATCTGAGGGTTTGGACCTAGAGTGGAGAAGCCAATGGAAACAATAGTCACCAATCTCTTTTACCCTCTAATAAGTATTTCCTTGCGAGTATAACCACAAACATTGCCTTACGTTCCTATATTGAAGGGTCGCATTTCCAGAAAATGCACAATCTAAAGTTCAACATATCTCTCAAATTCTGCTATATTAGAGTTAAAAATGATAAAAAATGACAATATGAGTGTATTCTGTATTGTATTCATTCAATAAATCTGTCTGGTTATGTTGAACTGTATTTTGAACCTGATTTTCTTCTTAAATTTTGGTTATTTGAGGGGATTGGTGAAGGCCAATTGTACATTTTCTGAAGACTTTGCCTATAATTATACATAAGACTTAAGCACACATGACTCAAGAAGAAGCTTACAATACGTAAGGCAAACATAGGTGCATGTTTAACCTTCATTTCTTAACCTACTCAGCCGGCTTATGAGGTGGCCCATGAAGGCATGTCTTTGATTGTTGAACGAGCAAATATTAGTGTGTTTCAACCATAGGAAAGGGTAGTTAACATTTATTGTAATGTGGTATTTGTGTCACGGAGAAGAAGGGGTATTATAGGGAGGTTCAGCAACCACAACGCACCAACACAACACTAACGCATCCACTAACATATTAGGGACATTTAGCAACCACAACGCTAACACTAACGCTAACGTATCTTTTATGAGGGGTACGTCATCAGTAGGTGTGCTGTTGTTAGCGTGCCTACCTGAGATACGGACGTCAATTACGCTAAGAGGCGGGTCAATACGTTCCCAACGTATGTCCATTTCACGCTAAAATAATGGACAATTATCATTTCATTTTTATGTACAAATGAGCGGGAGGTGTTTTTCTTTGTATACAGGTGTAACACACTACTCACATTCATGAAATTGTGTGTTTTTTTGCCCTCTGAAAACACCTCTCTACCACTAAAACTGATAGAATTCTGCCATTACATACGGCCCACCCTATCGTGAGAAACTAGCGTTTACATTAGCGTTAGCGTTAGCGTTAGCGTTAGCGTTAGCGTTAGCGTTAGCGTTAGCGTTGCTAAATGTCCCTAATGTTACCGTCGTGGGAATATCACGAGAGGCCTGCATTGCAGATGACCTCAGCCTAGCTCTCTCAAGATATCCCTACAACGGTGAGTAATGTACAAATAGATGCGTTAGCGTTGGTGCGTTGTGGTTGCTGAATCTCCCTATTGGCATAGGACCACTGGAACGACTCCTTAATATTTTTTGTTTCATTACCTACCGTCAGTTGACTCTGCGCTTGGGTGTTTGTACTTATAAAAGCCAAACTATCAATCAATCCTGCCCGAAAGAGATGTAACTTAATCATAGATTCGACTCAGTCTAGGCCCAAAGATGAGAGAGTCCCTTCAAACGAAGTGAAAGCCTCTCGCCTCAAACCGCAAAGTGCCATTATAATTCCATTAAGACGTCAACATGTCATTATATTCCCATTAAAACGCCTAGTCCTAGGCAGTGATACCGATTAGCGAAGTAGGCTGACATACCATTCTTTTCTGATCTGAGGGTTTGGACCTAGAGTGGACTGCAGTAGTGCCCCATCGATATTCATGCATTCCTTATCCGACATAATATGCCCATAGACCCTCAACAAAGTAGATCAAGTCGGAAATTACAATAAAATAAAGGTTGTAGACATTGTTTCTTTACAGCTTTTTAAGCGCTTTTCAATGAGAAGACATGCAATAAACTGTAAGGTTCCATTCATATAAACCGCATAATCCGGATCAACACACCTAGGGCATACAATCCCTATAATATATCACCATTGGTATCAATATTTGTGTGAGCTGCAGTTACGTAACATTGCCAACGCTTTTATTTTAGGAGAACAACAACACGGTCGAGGGTTTTAGTAAGATCAAACAAAGCAACCCTTGGCAATGAGAACAACAATACAATTAAGCGAATTATATAATCATAGTATATGTATACAGGGGGGAATGAAAGATGCAATGAACATATATATCTTTGGCGTATAATCACCGGTCTTATATATACGGGCCAGATTTTTAGAAAATGTACAATTGGCAGCTCTACAAATTTAGGAAATTTTGCTAAATTAGGCTGGAAAATAATCAATACCGGGTATATCTGAGTATATTTGGTATCGCATTGATTTAAAGTATCAGTTCTGTTAAAGTGCATTTTGAAACTCATTTTTGTCTATAATGTGTGTTATTTGAGAGGATTGCGAATTGTACATTTTCTGAAAATCTGACCCAAATATAACTGCAGCAACCAATACCACTCAACTTATTCATCTGCCTGGTATAAGTACATGTACCTCCTGGGTTTTAAATCTACTCCAGGGCTGAATCCAGAGGATGTGTCGGTGGGAGTGAAGAGGTATCACCTAAAGCGCCTGACATTCAATCCCCTCGGGTCCGATCATTTCGGGTAGTTCCTGACGGTGGGATTGGTGACGCTAGTTTAGTGTAATGACAGTTGATGCATCACGAAGCTAAGTTACCATATGAACCTACCTGCTTAATTTCATCCAAATAGAAACACTTGGCAGGCTTCTGCAGAATATTATGAGATTAATCTCTGGTCGTTATTGGGAGCTATGAACCAACAAAGCTGGTTGGATAGTCTGGATGTAATTCAGTCTGGTTCAGAAGGCAGTTTTGGACCCCTAAGTTTCAGGAGTCATTAACACTTTTAGCGTTAGTCTTAGCCTTGTGATTAAGCTTATCGCTGGATGTGGAATCGAGGAATGTGGCCGTCTGGACCTGACTGAATTATGTTTTTGATGAAATGGTCAGAAAATGTACAATTCTCCTTCCTCAATCCTCTCAAATAACCCTAAATTTAAGACAAAAATGAGCTTAAACAAGAATTTGGCTGTGACCAAGGAGAAAACGGTTTCCCCGACTTATTTCACAATAATTCCACGCGGGAAAATGGCTATTGTGCGTTGTCCAGGACTCTAGTTGTCATGGCGCGTTACCAACGTTGTAAAAATTAGAAGACATCACTACGTATATTATTGCGTCGTCGCCGGCATCGGCATCGATAGGCCTATACTTTCCCTATAAAATTCCCTAAGTTCCACCACTATTATCTTCCTTATTTGAATACAGATGTTGATAAAACTAAATGCATAGGGGTAGAAAAGCATGCTCTTTCAGAATTTCAACATATTGGCAATGTATTTCGAATAGAAACAGCGTTTTTTAGTACTTCGCGGGAGCGTAATTTCCCCGCGATGTGCCTGCCACAACCCAATAGGGTCAGGTTGTCAGAAAATGAACAATTGTCAGCTCTACACATCTAGTAAATCTTGCTAATTTACTATGAAAAATGACAAATACTAGCTATATCTGAGTATATTTGATGTAACAATAATTGGACGAATCTGCTTGGTTATGTTAAACTGCATTTTGAACCTGATTTCTTTCTCAAATCTGAGAGGAATTGTGCAGGCAGGTGGAGTGAATCCCATAGGTCTTCCCACTTGTCAAGCAGCAGGGGAAAGGCCAAAAATGATTGTTTAATGGTAATCGTTCAGTTTCCCTCATATCTTCCTTATTTAGAAACAAATGTTGATAAAATTAAATATATAGGGGTAGAAAAGCATGCTCTTTCGGAATTTCAACATCTTGGCAATGTATTTCGAACAGAAATAGCGATTTTTATCAATTTGCGGGAGCGTAAAATCACCGCGATGTGTACGCAAGTGCGTCGGAAATTCAGGTGGGAACAGGCGGAGTCAGGTTTTCTTTATAAGGGGGCGACGCGGACGCCCAAAGAACAGGCGGCAACAACTGGAACCTATATAAGGTTTCCCAGTACAAGCGCCTTCGGCGCTCGTACCGCCTTCGGCGGGGGAAACCTTAAAAAAATTCAGTTCAACATAACCAAACACATGGTTTGAATCAAGGCAATATTAAATATACCCAGATATACCTAGTTTCCAATCTAATTTAGCAAAATTTACTAAATGTGTAGATCTGGCAATTCCATTTGGAACGTTTGTACGACAGACAAGATAATTATATATCGAATCTCAATTCATTCTTCACTATGTCGATGTGAAGGTTCACGTTAAATGTTAATGTTTAAAATGGAATTATCTCATAATGAACTGGTTAGTGGAAATGACCCTCAAAATCTGATTGTCCATCCGACCTAAATCCAATTACAAATACGTCTATATGTACAGTCCTGACGCCATGCATGCAGGTGTGGGCCTGTCGTGTATTTATATACGTGTGTCAAGGGTCTATTTGACTTCTTCGCCCCTTCTTATCAACACAATAACACAGTCAAAATAATACAATATTCGGCCAGTGTAATAGCTACCGGCGTCAAAATATGTACACTCTACAGTTCTGCACATCTCTCAAATTCTGCTAAATTAGAGTGAAAAATGATAAATACTAGGTATATCTGAGTATATTCTGTATTGTTTTCATTCAATATATGTGTCTGGTGATGTTGAACTTTATTTTGAACCTGATTTTCGTCTTAATTTTGGGTTAATTGAGAGGATTGTGGTAGACCAATCATACATTTTATGAAGATTTGACCCACCGGTGTCGTTTCAATAACCGAACCTCGCAATTAAACAAGACTAGACAGACTAGGCCCAAAGTTTAGAGAGTCCCTTCAAACGGAGGGAAAGCCTCTCCCCTCAAACCGCAAAGTGCCATTATAATTCCATTATGACCGCAGCATGTCATTATATTCCCATTAAAACGCCGAGTGCTGGGCCATGAAACCGATTAGCGAAGTAGGCGTCTAATCACTGACATACCATTCTTATCTGATCTGAGGGTCTGGACCTAGAGTGTAGAGAGGAACGCCACCCGCCCCCTGGTTTGTTTATGTTATGAACAGGGAATCTTCCGTCATGATCAATCCATAATGCTAGTACTGTCTATTAATATTGATTGAAAAGGCCTTGAACATCTTCCCCTCGAAATGTTGAGCACCAATATTTATTCAGTATACACTAACACCATGACAGTTCGGACATTTGTTCGGAGCTGGTATATCAACTATTCTATAATTATGAATTAGTATTTGGGTCAGATTTTCAGAAAATGTACAATTCCCCTTCACAAATCCTCTCAAATATCCCAAATTTCAGACGAAAATAAAGCTCAAAACTCAGTTCAACCTGACCAAACAGATTTCTAGAATCAATGCAATGCCGAATATACCCGAATTTACCTAGTATTGACCAAATTGCAGCCTAATTTAGCAGAATTTACTAAGTGCATACAGCTGCCAATTGTACATTTTCTGAAAATCTGACCCATTTACATACATTATCCGAAGCAAAGGATGGAGGGCGGAGGATTGCCAACGCTAAGTGGCCGGCAAGCTCGTATTCACACACTATGATACAGTATAACTATGTTTGATCGGCCAATTTTCTCCAGCAATGTTTCCCTGGCCGTTGATGACCTCACTGCTGACACCTTGCGACCGATAGATGAGTAAAAGAGACACGGGTCTAATTGGATATTGGTCAAACCTAGTTACAAATGGTTCCCTGAGCGGGAGGCTTTCATTATGAATAATTATCTCACGCCGGAGAGGGCGTAATGCCTCGCACAGAACTCATTTTGAATAAGCATATTTTTTGTCATAAATGTTCAAAGTAATATTGATATTTGCTTTAATGCTCGTGGTATAAAAGGGAATGATATCGTCGAGCAAGTTTGGTATTAAAGGAATTGGGTCTGTTCCGATTCGACTGGTCACTCATATAGATTCTTAATACATTTAGTATTTTGGTTAATATTCCACAAGTTCTCGTTCAAATGTACTGCGGTTTTTTCTATGGCTCGGGCAATGACACGCACTCGTTCATCCCTTAGGTTTCGATCGCTTTTGATAATTTATATGGGTCAGATTTTCAGAAAATGTACAATTCGCCTTCACCAATCCTCTCAAATAACCCAAATTTAAGATAAAAATGCGCTTAAGAATACAGTTTAACATAACAGAACTGATACTTTAAATCAATGCCATACCAAATATACTCAGATATACCCGGTATTCTTCATTTTCCGCTCTAATTTAGCAGAATTTACTAAATGTGTGGAGCTCATAATTGTACATTTTCCAAAAATCTGACCCATATTCGTTGCGAAATGTGGGTAATTGTCTGTGTAAATCACATATATTCGCCCAGTTACGAATGACACTTCATTTGCTAAGAGTATATCTGTACTGACTACGGCCTATCATTACATCTCTAAAAATATGACTTTTAATCATGGAAATGGTTGAGTCCAATACAAAATGGCCGTAGGGGATTTAATTTAGAAATGGGGTTCGTGTTGTTACCTTGATTTTTAATTACATGATTACTTTAAGGTGAGAGAAAGCATAATCACCGCAGTCATGAACACGTCCTGGACAAGACAAAGTACTAACAATGCTGAGGCAACAACTCTATAACCAGTTCCACGAGTAGAAACCACACAATTATTTAGCATGTGGGTCAGATTTTCGAAAAATGTACAATTGGCAGCTCTACACATTTAGGAAATTCTGTTAAATTAGGCTAAAAAATGATGAATACCGGGTATATCTAAGTACATTTTGTATCGCATTGATTTAAACTATCAGTTTTGTTATGTTAAACTGCATTTTGAAGTTCATTTTTGTCTTAAATGTGGGTTATTTGAGAGGATTGGTGAAGGCAAATTGTACATTTTCTGGAGATATAAGTGTGGAATTCTTATTGATATCCACATTTAACTGGCCAAATTAGTTGACATACCTCATTTAATTATGACCTACCAGTCAACTGGAACTACTTCCTTTTCCACATTATTAAGGACATATATTATTTGTTCCCTATATTTTACTGTTAATGCGAAATAATTATGCATATATAGGTACACCAAGAATAACCATGTTCCCCCCCCCCCCGTATAGATGGAATAACCATGTTTTGAATTGATGCGAGACAATGGGAAAATAGATATTGAACGTATAATAGTCAAGACATTGATCACTTTCTCGGCGTAGCTGCGAATGGTCCCTGGTTTGTCCTTCTGATAATCCCCAAATGCCTATTCAATTAAAATATTCTTTATTGTCAGATCTTTATAAACAAAACAATGGTTGGTCATATCTGGCGTGCCAGCTCTTCCAATGAATGCCTCAATTACATTACTTTTTTTGGCGAGAATATTTAGAATAACAATAGAAATACAACAAGGAAGCTATCACATCATCACTCAATGAAGATAAGTGATACAGACAATAGGATAAGATAACAGATCACCGTGCTGAGAAGCAGCCATGTTGACAACAACATTATCAGAAGGTCATTGCCCTTAAGTGACAATACCTTAATACAGTGATACCTTAACATAATAACGATTTGATTTGATGGCTCATAGACAATTTTTTTTTAATCAATTTTATTGGGTCCATTTTCATACAATGATAGTTTCGTGGAATCCCTGGAAAAGTCACATCAAGAGAACTAGATTATTAGACAATGAGTGTCAATTTTGATTACCTTTTTTTAACATCGACTATGAAATAATTATAATAATGATAGGGTACATGTTAACATGAAATGAATATACATAGTAAACACATCGATTTTTTTGGGTTTTTCTCCTCAATACAAGGAACAGGTCCACCACTCGACAGGTAAAATATTCATTGTTACAGTTAGACAAAGGCCTTGAATATTTCTAGTCCTTGCCATTTGCTTGACATCATTTTAGGATGTCTACTCCCAATAAAATTTGACTAAGCGTGTTTCCCTTTTAGAATGAAAATACCGGCAACTTCTAGATGAACTCTAAATAAAGTATCTGACCACATAGACTTCTCTATATCACAAGGGAAAAAATGCTTAGGAATCAAGCTCACTACTCCATTCCTAATTTCCCGGGAAACCCTTGCTTCATTCCAGGGCTATTAAGGCGAGCCAGATGCCTGCCCCGACCATGCGACCTAATTAACTCGACAGCCCGGGATGGTTCAGAGCTTCGATAAGCAATTGGGGAATCGGTCTGCCGGCACTCGCTAAATGGGTCAGGTTTTCAGAAAATGTACAATTGGCAGCTGTACACATGTAGTAAATTCTGCTAAATTAGGCTGCAATTTGGTCAATGCTGGGTAAATACTAGTATATTCAGCATTGCATTGATTCTAGCAATCTGTTTGGTTAGGTTGAACTGTATTTTGAACTTTATTTTCGTCTGAAATTTGGGTTATTTGAGAGAATTGGTGAAGGTGAATTGTACATTTTCTGAAGATCTGACCCATATGAAGGGGGTCACCAATATTCACAGACACCGTGTTCTTGGGAACAATTCTCTCCCAAACCATCGCTTCTGGGATTCCAATAGAATGGTGTCGACGTCTCTTGAAATGAGTGCTAGACTTGAATAGTTTGTTTCTAATTTACCATTTTATTGTGGAGAGTAGAGTATTTGGACAAAGAAACACTAGAAGCACTATTAAAAGGGTCTAGTCCACTAAGCCGATTCTCATGCGATTTTGCGCCGTAGAAGACTCGTTGGCACTAAATTATGTGATAATCGCATGAGAATCGGCTCAGTGGACTATAGGCCCTTACCATTGGTGTTTGGATCTACCCATGTATGATATTAGCACCTTAAAGTGTATTACTCAATATTGACTCATGGAGTAGGTAAGCTTTTGCCTTTCTCTGGGGAGGTGCCCCCCCCCCTTATCACTACCACCACATCATATTAATCTCACATTTAGGAACTTCTGCTAAATTAGGCTGAGAAATGATAAATACTGGGTATGTCTGAATATATTTGGTATCGCATTTATTTAAAGTATCAGTTCTGTTATACTATATTATACAAATACTATGAACTATGAACTTATAAATGTGTTTAAACTTTCTGGCCCACCTGGAAGACCTGTTCACAGAGGGTGCCAACCATATTTTTTATGATGATGTTTTACAGAAATAAAAACGGTTATATATATATGCAAAAATGAGCTTCAAAATGCAGTTTGACATGTCAAACTGCATTTTGAAGCTCATTTTTGTCTTAAATGTGGATTATTTGAGAGGATTGGTGAAGGCGAATTGTACATTTTCTGAAAATCTGACCCATATATTCGTTGATAAACTACTTCAGTCTGAGATAGGGTCAACAAATATTCACCAATCCTTGCACGGACGTGGAGGTGGGGCGATTGCATCTTGTATATTAATGAAGTATAGTCGTTAGTCTAATCCACTGTGATTAGCCTTTATTCATCCATGGTAGAATCGTGTTTGGAATAACCTGATATTCAAGGAAACCCTTATTTGACCATAGACTTATAGGTGTATACTATATAATAATTATGCAGGTATTTCTCGGTGTAATATCCTAGTATTGCTCACTAGAAAAAAGATGTCACACTTTGGGGGTAATACCCTGCCCACACACAGCCGATTTGCTCCCCGATTGCCCCCAATTTTGGTCTCCCAATGAATCCTATGACTCAATTCAAATCCTGGTTTATCTTTTTGAAATGACATAAACTAGGATTGGATATGAAACCCTAGGATTCATCGGGAGACCAAAATCGGGGGGTGGCAATCGGGAGACCAAAATCGGCTGTGTGTGGGCAGGGTTTAATAAAGCTAGTTTCGAATATATTGAATACTCGGACAATTGTGTCCACCACCCCATCAATGGGTGAAGTAAAGTAGGGACTAATTAGATATATAAGTCGAGCCAAACTAATGCTTTTCTCGAAAACCTTACTGCTTTCATTTAGCTTAAGTCCCACAAGCCGGGGAGAGGGAAAATTAAGTGCCCATCAGTAGTATATAAATGTGTACTTTGTCTGAGGTAACGAGCCCAGGGGAAGCCCTTGATTGAGAGGAATGGAATCACAACCCGAATTCTCTTCATTAAGGAGTTGCCGTCACAAATTAATGACAAGAGAACAGGTTCAAAAGCGGTTGCACGCCCGGCGTTGATGAATGATGTATGGAAACCCAAGAAGGAAATCGCTGGGTTGCTAGATACATTGAATCTCCATGAGAACATGGATGCTCCACCTTTATCACACGGAAACCCTGAACTACTCACGCATTAACTACAATTTACTGGAATAAACCTTTTTTTATTTGAAAAAGGTCATAGGTTTTTGAATGTTGTGAATAAACAATATATACATATATAGCTGGCAGCAATTGAAAAATATCATACACTAAAGTGGAGTTAATGTAAAGGCTATAAATTTGAAGCAACTAGTTATAAATACATCCGAAGTAAAAATATTTACATTTGAAAAGTAAAGTGCAGCGAAGCGATCTCCAAGCCATTCATGTTCTGTCACATAGAATCACATGCCGGCATTACTTATGGCTCCACTAAAACAAATATAACATACAAATGGCGGCGAAGGGTAGGTAGTATTTCCCGTGTAAAATGTTGGCTGATAAAAAACCAGAGCAGACGATATTTGTACGAATGTCGAATGAGTGTAATTTAGGCGCGAATCCCCAAGGAGTCTCAATGCGGGTTTGCTGGTAGAGGTTGCGTGGTGGATGTCAACTTAATATACAACCTCTTATCAGCATGGGGCCACCTTCCTAGGATCCATCATGCTCCCCATCACCGGATGCCGTCCCATCATGCCTCAGTGGTTCATTACTCGGCGTCGCTAGGCGGCGCCACTAATGACCTCCAGACGAATTCCTTCTTCTGTTTTCTCGCCGCTGCCAGTATAAATGGTTTCAAAATGGCGGTATTTTCCTCCTCTCAGCTTCGCTATTGTATCAGTTATATTGATATGGACTAACATTTGGTGGAATTCGATCAAAGTAGTGGCAAGAATCAGGTCTCTCAGAATGTCCTCCTCCCAAAGGATAAATCTGGCTTTTAATTAGGACACACCATGAATGTTGAAGCTGAATAATAAACGTTTCATAAGCCTACATTCTTATTCCAATTTAAGTTTCATAGATACCAACATAATGCATGATGTCTGGTTGTATTTTTCCCTAGCAAACCAAAGTTTGGGGAATAATAGTACGACTAGTACTGCACATATTCAACATTACGTATATATGGGTCAGATTTTCAGATAATTTACAATTCACCTTCACCAATTCTCTGAAATAACCCACGTTTCATACGAAAATAAAGTTCAAAATACAGTTCAACCCAACAGAACAGATTACTAGAATCAATGCAATGTTGAATATACACGAATTTACCCAGTATTTGCCAGATTGCAGTCTAATTTAGTAGAATTTACTAAATGTGTACAGCTGCCAATTGTACATTTTCAGAAATTCTGACCCATATATATAGGCTGTGATATGGCTTATTCAAGCCACCATTGAAATTGAAGTAATATACATTTACTCGATTCACCAATAGTAAATTGCATCTCATTTATAATATCCTCAAGTGCCTCCCATCAACTAATTTACCCTGAATTCATAAAGGTGTAGGTAGTTTAGCGCCATCATTTCCAAGGATATGCCTGGTCCTGGGTATGACCCTAAAGTGCCTTTCCGTCACTTTTTCTCTGTCTCTCTCTCCCTTCTTCTCTATCTCTATTTCCTTGTTATATGATCATAAACTGCCTCCCTCTCAGCTCTCCCGCCCTTGATATAACCATATTAAATGTGTTGATAAGGGCGTAAAGCAACCAATCTCACTCACTCACAATATGCAAGTCAGTTCTCGCACAATGCGCATCAATTGGCTACACAGTTCTGTGCAGTGGGAGACACATTAGGCGTAACCTCCATATATATGTCATCTGCAGGTAGTAATGGCTTTAATTTACATGTAAACATAATACTTACATCTATTTTTAGATTGAGCGGGGAATTTAACATTCTGACATACACCAATCTCCACGCATTTCATGATGTACTGTAAACGTATTTATTTTCGCGCAGATAAATTTCCGCGCACTTGGACACCTTTTTGCGCGGATCTAAATTCGCGCATCACAGAAGTATCACACCTTATTTATGCAATAATTATACCTTTCGCGCAGGATTTTTTTTTCACGTATAAAGGTGGGTGCGTTTAAAATAGCGAAAATAAATCCTGCGCGAACATTAATACATTTACAGTATATTTATGAACCATTTATGAATTTAATCTGATGTTTCTGATCTGGCAATAGCGGAGATTAGAACATATTTAAATGGCGCCCTGTTGTTTGCGACTGTATTTCTGACAGAGTACACGGGCTCACCATTTGAGGCATTCGCCATTTTCTGACAAGGCGCACCTCCTATCCTTCAAGAATTATCAGTTAGCGTGTTACGAAGGCAAACTGCAATGGCTGCCTAATAGAATCCGGTAAGTTTACATCTGTGCCTAAATCCTGTCAGGCTCGTCATAGGGCCCCAGGACATCGGCATCTCATAGCAAGTTTGTGGGATGATGTCTAATCAAGAGGGGCTATAATACTGCAAGAAAGCGGGTATATGGGACAGATTTTTAGAAAATGTACAATTGCACGACAGCTGTACACATTGAGTAAATTCTGCTAAATTACGCTGCAATTTGGTCAATACTAGGTTAATTCGAGTATATTCGGCATTGCATTGGTTCTAGCAATCTGTTTGGTTAGGTTGGACTGTATTTTGAACTGTATTTTCGTCTGGAATTGTGGTTATTTAAGAGGATTGTTGAAGGTGACTTGTACATTTTCTGAAAATCTGACCCATAGGCCACTGTATAGCAATAAGAATGTGTGTTTGTTAGTCAAAATAAATTCAGTTCAATCACTCCACTTCATTACTGTGAAATCTGGTTTCACAAAGATCAGTGTGCGTACTCTTCAAAACAAGGACTGTCACATTGCTTTCGAATGAAGCTTCTCGAATAATGATAATATGGGTCAGATTTTCAGAAAATGTATAATTGGCAGCACTACACATTTAGTAAATTCTGCTAAATTAGGCTGAAAAATGAAGGTATATCTGAGTATATTTGGTGTCGCATTGATTTAAAGTATCAATTCTGTTATGTTAAACTGCATTTTGAAGCTCATTTTTGTCTAAAATGTGAGTTATTTGAGAGGATTGGTGAAGGCGAATTGTACATTTTCTAAAAATCTGACCCATATGACATTCCCAATGCCACAGACATTATATATATATAATGATGCATCAACATTGAGTGAAACAGCTTTCCATTGCTTCCGATCCCCCCTCGGAATTCAGCTGTACACTTCGCCCCTGCCTTCAACTTAGTTTTGAAATAACAGATCCGCCTCTGGCAGACCAGAAGGCTGTGTCTTATTTCTATGGCACTTTGAATGACAACATCATTAAGAAGGTGGCCACGGTGAGAGGCCTATCATATCTGGGGGGTATCATCTGCACCTAATCTGTATGCATAGCTACATGCTGTACACCCAGCTATTATAATAGGAATGTCCGCTGATCGGCATTCGCCAGGGGTATATTACAGTCACTTGAGTCATTTTAACACTCGTGCTGACTAAGCTATGAGACTTTGTTAATGCTTGGTCGGATTAATAAAATATAAGGGATACATGGTGTAATTGGTTGATCCCGTCTTATCATATAATTGCCGCTTTGAATGAGTTTCTTTCTGCATAAAATATCCCACGATAATTACGGGAACGAGTTAGTACGTCGGGTTCTTTTTAGGGCCTATAATCTTTACATGTCATATCCGAATTGTCCTTAGTTCAATCCCTTTCTTTAATGTATGGGTCCGAAAATATTATTTTATGTACCGGCAAAGTGATTTGATGAAAAAAAAATGCTCGGGAGGTATTAATGGGTTTAAATGGTATTAAAAGGGCCTGATTGAAAATGTTGGCTTACAATTGAGGATATGTTGTAAATGGGTCAGATTTTCAGAAAATGTACAATTGGCAGCTCTACACATTTAGTAAATTCTCCTAAATTAGGCTAAAAAATTAAGAATACCGGGTATATCTGAGTACATTTTGTATCGCATTGATTTAAAGTATCAGTTTTGTTATGTTAAACTGCATTTTGAAACTCATTTTTGTCTCATATGTGGGTTATTTGAGAGGATTGGTGAAGGCGAATTGTACATTTTCTGGAGATCTGACCCAAATAGCCTGTTCATGGACTCGCTGGTGTTCTTTTATTCCATAATGTTTATCGTGTGGGCATATCTACTCCTTTGAATAATTGCCTCCAGGTAGAACATTTCATCCCTAGTATTACAACGTATTAAAAGGGTATTAGGTTCATGGGACATAAAGTATGATAGATGGTAAAATGTTAATCCCTTTTCATTTAGCCCTCACCATCCACTCAAATCCCCTTTGATCGCGTTCTGCGAATAAATAGAACAAATATATGACGTTGGAAATGATAAGAGAGATAAACAAGAAATAGGAGAAGTTCCATGTGTCGTCGCTACAAATCACTTTATCCCTGGCCAGAAACTCCATGGGTTTACCCCGCCAGTCGCCGCTTGACGGAGCTGTGGGTGGCTCATGCATATACTTCCCTGAGGACCTAAAGGTATGGAGGCTGCACCAATGTTAGTGACCAGCTGTATAAATGGGGGCCGGAAGTACGTATTTCACCAAAATGCTCCATTTTGTTCTCAAAAGTGCTCCACAGAATCTCCACAGTGAAGGTTATACAACCCTTTGAAGAACCGAATGCTGATATCAAAACAAGTCATTTATGAGGGTTTAATTGATAATCCCCAGGGGGCGTGCTATAAAGTGAAGTACGGGTCAGATTTTCAGAAAATGTACAATTGGCAGCTGTACATATTTTGTAAATTCTGCAGAGGTAGGCTGCAATTTTGTCAGTACTATATGTAAATTCGAGTATATTCAGCATTGCATTGATTCTAGCAATCTGTTTGGTTAGGTTGAACTGTATTTTGAACTTTATTTATGTCTGTAATTTGGGTTATTTGAGAAGATTGGCGTATACGTATACGACCATCTTTCTAAATGGGGTGAAGTACGTGTCCTCTGCACTACAGGGATCATGTGAAAAAATAATCAGTGGTTCCTTTAGAAATAGGTGTACTCGTTCTTATACCATTATACCTTTGTTTGGATGAAAATTCTTATACTGCATGAAATTGGTCCATAACTGCAAGGAGTATTGCGACAGCGCCTCTACAGGGACTGAATGTTACTGCAAAGACATGCAGATAGGGGTCAGATTTTTTTTTAGAAAATGTACAATTGGCAGCTCTACACATTTAGGAAATTCTGTTAAATTAGGCTGAAAAATGAGGAATACCGGGTATATCTGAGTATATTTGGTATCGCATTGATTTAAAGTATCAGTTTTGCTATGTTAAACTGCATTCCTGTCTTAAATGTGGGTTATTGGAGAGGATTGGCAATGTTGAATTGTAGATTTTCTGAAAATCTGAGCCGTATACGTATACACCCAATCGATTGGCCTATATAACCCCAAAACACACAATTTTGGAATATAGAAATTATTCCCTCCAAGGAATTGCCTCATTGTTGTAGATCATTACAGAAAGTGGTGACAATCTTCTTCATTAAATATATACAAACCTTTCTTAAATGATATCAGAAAGGCTACGATAACCCGATAAAAAAGGGGCTTAAGAAGAGCGTCGATAGTATACCCTGGTGTCCCTACATAAAACCGATCATGTAAAATCATCATCATCGTACTGGTATCATTTTTTTTACCACTATATGGAATAATAAAAGTATACCATTGTGTGTCATTTGTGGATCTCTCCACCAGAAAATCATAAGGCTGGGTCTTGGAGATTTCCATGAGGGTCAGATTTTCAGAAAATATACAATTCATCTCCACCAATCCTCTCAAAATACCCAAATTTCAGACACAAATAAAGTTCAAAATGCAGTTCAACCTAGCCAAACGGATTGCTAGAATCAATGCAATCCCACATATACCCGAATATACCTAGTATTGACTTAATTACAGCTTAATTTAGCAGAAATGACTAAACGTGTACAAATGCCAATTGTATATTTTCTGAAAATCTGACCCATCATGAACGCGGCAAGGGAGCGCCCATGGATTGTTTCCACAGCCATTCCTTTGCAAACATAACACAATAAAAAGTACTTTGAATACGCCGTGCCCTCAGATATGAACTTCTTATCTCTTATACGCTTTCTTGATCACACAAGTATCTGACTGCGAGATAATTTGATTAATTTTATGATCGTCAATTAACATCAGTCTTTGGTGATAACGCATTATCTCTTCAGTTCCTTCAACACAGCTTTGCGAAAGTGCTCATTGAGGAAACCAAACATTGAAGAAAAATATATTTAAGATCTTCTTTAAGGAATGGTAGCCATTGCTTTATTAGGCGTCATTGTCTGGAGTTGGCTAATGTTGAATTTGGTGCAATATTTTTTTCTTGGCAAGTACTGATGTTTATTATCAATTTTTCTGATACACTACTATGTGGGTCAGATTTTCAGAAAATGTACAATTCGCAGCTGAACACATTTAGTGAATTCTGCAAAATTAGGCTGCAATTTGGTCAATTCTAGATTAATTCGAGTATATTCGGCATTGCATTGATACTAGCAATCTGTTTGGTGAGGGTGAACTGTATTATGAACTTTATTTTCGTCTGAAATTTGGGTTATTTGAGAAGATTTGCGAAGTTAAATTGTACATTTTCTGAAAACCTGACCCATGTAATACCCAACGGTTGATTGTAAGAGCACGACGCGATACTTATGTTTTTAGAAGTGCTTTAAACTTGATTTACTTTCACTGCCTAGGCCTCACCTGCAGTACTGAATAATGTTTCCTTGTTACATAGTTGTCTCAAACTGACTGTTATTCGTATGTCCTATGTTAAATGTTGTCATTATATATATATATAATACTTTTATTCAGAATACATTTACATTTGCAATACTATGTTCGGTATACAGATTACAATAAAATTCAGGAAGCTGGTTAGGACATCTGCATATGCAGTTCTTCCAACGACCTCCCGTAAATCATTGCCATTAATTGATATTTTATTTTATTTTATTTTCTTACCCTCTTTGACTCTATTATATAATTTGCTACCTCTATAATGTCATTCAGCGAAGTATGCATTAACAAACCTAAAAACGTAAAGATTTATTGTAATATCAGGCAATTCTGAGAATAGCATCAGCGATGTAATGTCTTTGTTTCTGAATAAAAGTGTTTTCAAATCAAATCAAATCTTTAATGGGTGTTGTGTGTGTGATTTGATTTGAAAAATATTTTATTCAGGTCGAAGACATTTTTATACATATACTACAAATATTCTCAGAATAGCCTGATTGTATCCTATACATTTAAAGCAAATAATCAAATAGTTAATCAGATATTTAAGTAAATTGACATAATATCCGCCCAGGGATTGTTGAGTGTAGTCTAATATAGTTATACATACAGCTAAAACAATATTACAATCCATTCAGACGACATACATTAGAAGTATATGTGTTTATAGTTTAGACATATTTAAAATATTCCCCTCCACCACCAGCGCCGTGCTCTCACACGCTGACCATTATTAGGGAGTTTTAGCAAGTCTAACCTATACGTAAACGTAAACGTATCCGTATCGCTAATATACAAACATATGTTAAAAGGAAGAAAGAGGTTCAGCAAAACATGGCGGGGAAAAACGTAACGTAACATATCAAGTAGAATATTTCATCTCACAATTTTTTTTTTATACATAAAAATACGACCAAAGTCACAAAAAAGATACGGATACGGTTACGTAATTGAGATACGTTTGCTTGCACAACCTCCCTATTATGTCTTTCTGTGTTATATGATGATATATGGGTCAGATTTTCAGAAAATGTACAATTCGTCTTCACCAATCCTCTCAAATAACCCACATTTAAGACAAAAATGAGCTTCAAAATGCAGTTTAACCTAACGGAACTGATACTTTAAATCAATGCGATACTATGATAGTACCACACGAGTAGGTGGTCTTGCATAAAGGATCACATTGACCCAAGACGTTTCTTTTCGCATGGCACACGAGCCGATAGGCGAGTGTGTTATATCTAAAAGAATTGTCGAGGGTCAATGTGATCCTTTATGCAAGACCACCTATGAGATGCGGTACCATTTTCACTCCACGGTGCTATTAAATTAATTATAAATTAGAACACAAAATCCTTTATTTACTTACAAAGTGACAGCCATGCTTCTCTCACTGATGCCGGCGACGACGCAATAGTGTACATCGTAACGTCGCGACGTTAGTAACGCTAGACAGAGTCATTGACAACGCATTTTCCCCCGTGGAAGGGAGCCAATCAAATGAGTATTTTGTGTTTATCATTAGGCCCCGCCCATGTGGTACAAAACAATGTACCACACGGTATGTACCACACGCCTCTACATACAAATGTTATGTGATACACAATTCACCGTGGAGTAAAAAATATACTCAGATATACCCAAAATTTATCATTTTTTTTTAGCAAAATTTAGCATAAATTACTAACTATGTAGAGCTGCCAATTGTACATTTTCTGAAAATCTGACCATTATTTTGCCTCTGTCTCTCCGCACCCCAGGTCACTATCTGTGAGTGGTTCCTTTACCACTACTGCCGCCTCCCCGATACTAGTTATCCCTGTTTGTCAAGGGAGCATGATGCGTGAAGGGCACACCGTGAGTTCCTGATCCTCCGGCAAAAACAGGATTTCATGGATGTCAGATAGAATTAATCAAGAAATCTGAGAATCAGAATAGGATTGAGCTAGGTGACACACGAGGGCTATAATCCTTGTGCTCTGGCAATGGGATCCCCGCGAGTTAATTAGGTCGCCTTCTGAGGTGGCTTTATTACTCTTGAATTGCAATTATGGGATCAGTCTCTGAGCCAGTTAACGGTCCCAAAAGTAGGGGACGGTTTGTGTAGAGGGCCGACTCGGCGGCTAGTGGTACCATAAACTGGGCTTTAAACTGATCATAACTCGCTCAGTGTTGGGGTCCCAAAGCTCGGCCATGACACAAATTCCGCAGTCTTCCCGATGAAGATGTCTTTTTAAAATGAAACGCTGCTGATCACTGTTATGATTATCCAAGCCAGAGACCGAGTCGTCCAGCCCCCGCCCCCCCCCCCCCGGGTCGCCCCCCCCCTCCCCCCGCCCCCTAATACCTGAATGTTATGGATTGATGTCTGGGCATAAGTGGGTCAGATTTGTAGAAAATGTACAATTCATTTTCAACAATCCTCTCAAATAACCCTAATTTCAGACTGGGTCCTGGGTATGACCATAAACTGCCTTTCTGTCTCTTTTTCTCTGTCTCTCTCTCCCTTCTTCTCTGTCTCTATTACCTGCGCGGTATGATCATAAACTGCCTCCCTCTCAGCTCTCCCGCCCTTGATATAACACTTCTATGTGTTGATAAGGGCGTAAAGCAACCAATCTCACTCACTCACCTAATTTCAGACGAAAATAAAGCTAAAGATACAGTTCAAGCTAACTAAACAGATTGCTAGAATCAATGCAATGCTGAATATACTCGAATTTACCAAGTATTGACCAAATTTCAGTGTAATTTAGAAAGAAGAATTTACTAAATGTGTACAGCTGCCAATTGTATATTTTCTGAAAATCTGACCCAAATATCAGTACTTGTCAGAAAAAAATATTCCACCAAATTCAACATTAAACATTAGCCAACTCCAGCAAGGGAATCATACTTACAATTGGGGCAAGCTTAAATTGTTTTAAGGCCCAATGTTGGTATGTATATGTTTTATATATGCATTCAGGGTAAAAACGAATTTGATACATTCCAGATCACAAATCAACCAGGAAAATATGATGCCTCCTGCGTAATGGCGGTAAGCTGTCTCTAAGAAATGGTGTTCAATTGAGTAATTCTAAGGAAGAATCGAGAGATAATGAATCCCAATATAGCAGATCTTGACAAAACCGAAAAAGTACCTAACAATATTAAAGACGATAATTATTATCACATATGGGTCAGATTTCCAAAAATGTACAATTGGCAGCTGTACACATTCAGTAAATTCTGCTAAATTAGGCTGCAATTTGGTCAATCCTATAGGTAAATTCGAGTATATTCGGCATTGCATTGATACTAGCAATCTGTTTGGTTAGATTGAAGTGTACTTTAAACTTTATTTTCGTCTGATATTTGGCTTATTTGAGTAGATTGGCGAAGTTAAATTGTACATTTTCTGAAAATCTGACCCATATATATATATACATACATCCGTATATGAACAGCATCTATATCCATTGCTTCTGATAGCACAAGAACCTCACTGATTGAACAAATGGAGACGAACAAAACACTGCGATCATTTCAATGATAGAACGCAAACATGCTTGGGGCTATTGGGGCAGGCGAAGCTTTCAAGACAGAGGATCGGTAACGTGGGCTTTCAACAAACTCTTTTGATAGTAACATTCTTTGACAAAGATAAATTAACTATCTGATGAAGGCCTACTTGTACGCTTTGTATGCAATTAGCTACGCAAATCAGCGAAGGGGTTTTATTGCCATTGTTCCTTTGATGTTATTATAGTGGGGTAGAATATGTTTTTTGGGGACAAGGATTGCATTCGGTGGTGGTATAGCACTGAGGATATTGAAAAGAATAGTATTTTATGGGCTGTGTATAGGTGAGTGACACCGATGCACCAAGAAAGGAAGTGGATCAGATTTTCAGAAAATGTACAATTGGCAGCTCTACTCATTTAGGAAATTCTCCTAAATTAGGCTGAAAAATGAAGAATATATACCGGGTATATCCGAGTATATTTGGTATCGCGGTGCTTTAAAGTATCAGTTCTGTTATGTTAAACCGCATTTTGAAGCTCATTTTTTGTCTTAAATGTGGGTTATTTGAGAGGATTGGTCAAGGCGAATTCCTTGTACATTTTCTTTAAATCTGACCCAAGTACGCTCCTTGAATATTGATCAACATAATTTGTATCATGTGATAAACTGGTTTATTCCGGTTTATTCCTGAATAAAAACTAATGCCTGGGCTCCAATTCTATGCCATGAGTTGGATGCCGAGTAGGAGACAATTTACATGACCACTCCTAGTAGTGACAAATATATTGGTGATATAAACAAATGCCTATATATTCTATACGCCTCAAAAGACGAGTTGAATTCTGAAATCTTTTGAGTCATATCAATGTTCCAATGTTATTTTAACTGAACCGTATTGGCATATTGCAAACGAGTGTATCGGTCGCGATGCAGAACTGTTATTTGAGATTATTTTGAAACGATTTCCTTCTACTTTCCAGGAATTATTTACGCTTGCTTTTTATTCATCTGTACAAATCTCAACGGCCTTATAACTCGTATTATTTGATAAAGTAGATGGACTGCCCGAGGACAGAACTGGCTTAGATCGTATTCGTGCGTAGGAATACAAGACAGACGGGCCTTCTTTCTGCAACTCTCAGATAAAAAACCGATTCGGGGTCCTTTGGGACAATGAAAATTGATTCCCACGGAAAGGGGAGGTTAGCCAAGTGTAATGGAGCTTTGGGTGGTGGGTTAGGCGGCTGAGTACGACCAGGGTCCTTGGAGAGACGGGCGCGCGGGTACGTCTGGGACGCTGTTTGCACAGCAGATAAACGCTCTGACACAAGCCCGCGTCATATCATGACGTCGTACGTACATGGGTCAGATTTTCAGAAAATGCACAATTATGAGGTCTACACATTGAGGAAATTCTGCTAAATTTGGCTGGAAAATGATGAATACCGGGTATATCTGAGTGTATTTGGTATCGCATTGATTTAAAGTATCGGTTTCGTTATGTTAAACTGCATTTCGAAGCGCATTTTTATCTTAAATGTGGGCTATTTAGGAGGATTGGCGAAGACAAATTGTACATTTTCTGGAGATCTGACCCACGTAGAACCAACCCAACCTCCAGCAGCAGCAGGCGCAAGGCAGGCCCGCAGCACACATGAAAAAGCCAGCCTGATTGGTGCAATTGCCAACCAATGGAACGCGTTTCTTGTCGTCGGTGCGGGGCTGCGGCTGTACTGTCTCAGCTGCGCGACTCTGGCAGGGTGTTAAATGGACACATGTCGACCTGCACAAAGATTTTGACACGTGTGATGGCCGACTGCAGCCAGGACAGCGTTTTGACATTGTCCTCTTGTCATTTGTCATGTGCTATTAACGTCAAAAGCTGACGCCCAATGTCCTTGGAGACGTTATCCGTCTCGTGACCAAGGAACCATTCCCCCACATCCAGCTCCTCATCAGCAGGGAATCAGTTCTCCTCATGCCGGATCGACACTCCAACAAATCTAATCCTGTATGGGTGGAATCGCCAGAATTCACCTTCAGCAATCCTCTCAAATAACCCAAATTTAAGACAAAAATATGGTTCAAAACTCAGTTCAATATAACCAAACACATTGTTTGAATCAAGGCAATCTCAAATATATTCAGATATACTTGGTATTGACCATTTTTACTGTCTAATTTAGCAGAATTTTGCTAAATGTGTACAGCTGCCAATTGTACATTTTCTGAAAATCTCACCCATATATTCGAGTGAATGTTGACTAATCCGATTATCACACTGGGGGGCTAAAATGAAGCAAGTTACAGGCCAACCAACAATACCCAAAGTAAGCTATTTGAGAATGAGGGATGTAAAACAATTATGAACGATATACACCCTGGTAAATCACTTGAGTTGCTCATATATAGAGGCTATGGTCTCGGTAGTATGACGAGAGGTGTGGAGAATATGCTTTACTTTGCAATCCTGACAAGTGGGTCAGATTTTCAGAAAATGTACAATTCAACTTCACCAATCCTCTCAAATAACCCAAATTTCAGACGAAAATAAAGTTCAAAATACAGTTCAACCTAACCTAACAGATTACTAGATCCAATAGAGGAAATTGTGCTAAATTTGGCTGGAAAAATGACGAATACCGGGTATAGCTGAGTATATTTGGGATCGCATTGATTTAAAGTATCAGTTCTGTTATGTTAAACTGTATTTTGAAGCTCATTTTGTTATATGTTTATATATTTAAGAAATTAAAATATCCCCGATAAAACCTATGGGGGAAATAGTTGTTCCTCTGTGTCGTATTGCATTGTTTCCCTGTGAATGATGTTAATGTCCTCGGCACTTTGCGAACAAAGCTCGTTGTTTCATCCTGACTGATGTATGACCTTCAATAAAGATGAATGGTAGCACACGAGGTGTAAATGCATTCCCATATCTTCAATTCGACACTGTCACGCCCTCTTGTAGATTTTAGCTGAACCGCGCCTGAGTTGACAGGGAGGATTTTAAGAGCAAGAGGCTGTGTCTCCTAATGCACCCCCCCTCCCCTTCCCTAACATTTCCTATCTCTCTCTATTCTCATCTACCCTCCTTCTAATATCTCCTAGGGTCCTTGGTATCACCATAAAGTGCCTTTCTGTCTCTTTTCCCTGTCTCTCTCTCCCTTCTTCTCTATCTCTATTTCCTGGGTAAGGTTATAAACTGCCTCCCTCTCAGCTCTCCCGTCCTTGATATAACCATATTAAATGTGTTGATAAGGGCGTAAGGCAACCAATCTCACTCACTCACTCTAAGGATTTGCAAGTCAGTTCTGGCACAATGCGCATCAATTGGCTACCCAATTCTGTGCAGTGGGAGACAAATTAGGCGGTAACCTCCATATATGTCATCTCCTCTTTCTTTCACCGTCCTGTCCTTTTCCATCTTCACTCTCTATTCCTTCTCTCTCCTCACTCTTCTGCACATTCCTCTCTCACTCCCCTCTTTCTCTTTCTATATGGGTCAGATGCACAATCGGCAGCTCTACAAATTTGCTAACTTCTGTTAAATTAGACAGAAAAATTATGAATAATGGGTACATATAGAAATATCTCTTTCATTGTGTTAAACTGCATTTTGAACGTCACTTTTCACTTACATTTGGGTTATTTGAAAGGATTGGTGAAGGTGAATTGTACATTTTCTAAAAAAGTTCACCCATATGTCTTGCAGCCATCATATTAAGTGCATAAAGATACCAGTGACATGATACAATACCAGATCACACCACTGTAATAATGGACATATATGGGTCAGATTTTGAGAAAATGTACAATTGGCAGTTGCACACATTTAGTAAATTCTGCTAAATTAGGCTGCAATTTGGTCAATACTAGGTAAATTTGAGTATATTCGGCATTGCATTGATTCCAGCAATCTGTTTGGTTAGGTTGAACTGTATTTTGAACTTAATTTTTGTCTGCAATGTGGCTTATTTTTTTTATTTTTTTTTATTTCATTTTGAGAGGATTGGTGAAGGTGAATTATACATTTTCTGAAAACTTGACCCAAATGCATGTCTGAATGTGCACACGCCGAGGGAGGAACCCTAAAACACTGGACAAAACGTTTCAAACAAGCAAAGTTACCAGCGGCTTACCTAGCATCAAAGTATTTAAATATTGAGCTTATCAAGGGGGCTAACTACAGAACTTCAAAGATAGATGATTGCTATGAAACTCGAAGTTGACTATTAAGGGTGGTCTCCACTGGCTGCGGTAAGCTCTGCGGTAAGCCTTGCGATGGTGTTGTGCTGGTTCTATAGGTGGAGAGGAGTGACGAGGTCCTCCCTATATGGTTCACTGGCCACCTCGCCACTCCTCTCCACCTACAAAACCATCACAACAACATCGCAAGGCTTACCGCAGAGCTTAGCGCAGAGCTTACTGCAGCCAGTGGAGACACCCCTTACCCACTGCAGAATACGAACGACTCCATGAATGCGAATATGATATACTAAGAATAAATTACAAAACCTCATTTATACACAGACAAATACCGTAATTAATAACAACTAAATACTTTCTCTTCAACACCTCAACTATATTCCCTCTTTTTGTACCCAATACTTGGAGGTAAAGCCTGCTGACGGATGAAAAGTGAAAGATAATAATTTCGGTTAGAAATACTCCAAAATCAAGAAAACCAATTTGCCAGTTGTTCATTGTCCCAGAACACTCTTTCAAGCAGGAGGCAAGATGGAGGAACAGAAAGGATCTCCCGAAATTAGGCTGGAAGGACACAATACAAAAAAGCAAATGACGCCTATTGTGAACCTGCTTCACTTGCCTTTGACTCATCAAAAGCTGAAACTCTTTGAGAACGCGATTTTAATCGAGTTCCACTCATAGCAATCGAGTTCCAAAATTATCTCAATTTACCAGGAGCACTGATTGGGCCAGCCCATGCCTCTATGCCTTATCAGTTGATAATAAAGGGATGGGGCGCCGTGACTCGGTCCATGAACGTTATCAGTGCAGACAACTTGCAATATGACAGGATTAATCCACCCACCACCATTGCTAGGTAGATAAGAATGAGGAATTATGTGAAGTATCATGTTATTATAACTGGTACTTAAAAAGTACCTATCTCTGATAATCCTCGACCAAGCCGCGAGGATTTATGTATATATGTGCCAGCCTTGGGGCAGATAAATACAACATCAATTAACCGTGTTGAAATTAGTTATTTTACCTTTTGCTTGGTTTAGTGATCACTGAAGTTTTGCCCTTCCAGCAAGTGCGCGGAGGTTATGGTTTATTTGTGCTGGGATTCTGGCGCCGAAAATGGTTCCAATCATCCAGGATGAAAGTCTGATAAAAAGAAATTAATGCACTGCATTTTGGACATCATTTGAAATGATCGAAATATGCTTGTAGAACCATGGTAACATCCCAAAGAGCAATTTTCTATATTCCCGACTCATTGCGTTGATATTTACACTCTATAGAATTTTGCAATATTTATATTAGCAAAACAAAGATAAAGAATAGTCTAGGTCCAAACCCTCAGATCAGATAAGAATGGTATGTCA
Organism: Sthenelais limicola; assembly: GCA_942159475.1. Taxonomy (NCBI): domain Eukaryota; kingdom Metazoa; phylum Annelida; class Polychaeta; order Phyllodocida; family Sigalionidae; genus Sthenelais; species Sthenelais limicola. The sequence goes on from OW804098.1 coordinate 106,815,539, forward strand.
GTGATTGGACACCTACTTCTCTAATCGGGGATCTGGCCTAGGACTAGGTGTTCTAATGGGAATATAATGACATCTAGCGGTCTTAATGGAATTATAATGGCACTTTGCGGTTTGAGGCGAGAGGCTTAATTTCCCTTCGTTTGAAGGGGCTCTCTTATCCTTGGGCCTAGACTGTTTATTATTCAGCGGCGTTATTCATTGACTTTAATGAGTATACTATATATAATATACGGTACATATCATGTATGGAAATGACGGCACCGTTGAAAATGAAAGGACAGATTGAACAAAACCATACATATATGCCTCCTGGCGTATTCAGAAACTTTCTGAACTGTGTAATTTAAATGTTACATATACATATAAGTGTATTAGCGATAATAGTTATATCTAAAGTGATACCGAAATAAATATTCTAAGCGCATCCTTCCATATAATATTATTGTTATTGGGAAATGGGTCTGCCAGCACTATAAGGTGCATCATGAGGACTAACTATAATATCGACCCGATACGCCCACATATATATATTAGGACGATGTTTTAAAAGTTTAACATTTCCCTACATTCACCATGTAGGAATTCGGATATAGAATTTGATATAGAATAAGTGGATTGTGGTGCGAGCGGCGGTGAAAAGCTATTCCAGACCCAAGAACTTAGTAGGGAAAAATCAATATAAAACTGATGGCAGTGTCTTGTCCATGTTCTCCATCATTCCCTTCAACCACCCATCTATAACCGGCAACCACTCCTCCTCCAGGGTCAGATGTTCAGAAAATGTACAATTGGCAGCTCTACACATTTCGGAAATTTTACTAATTTTGACTGGAAAATGATGATGACCAGGCATATCTGAGTATATTTGGTATCGCATTGATTTAAAGTATCAGTTCTGTTATGTTAAACAGCATTTTGGAGCTCATTTCTGTCTTAAATGTGGGTTATTTGAGAGGATTGGTGAAGGTGAATTGTACATTTTCTGCAAATCTGACCCATAACCGGCAAGCACTCCTCCTTTTCCAGCCCCACACCACCGACCCATGCCTGTTATATCATGATAGTTTTTTAAAGCATTTTTGTCGCTGACCACCTCATTATTCCCTCTACTGGTGACCCCGCTCACTGGCCGTTGTCATATATTAGAATTAACCTCTGTCAGCAGAGGAGAACGTCTTGTTGATGCGCTCAAGTATAGGTCCATCCACATTGTCAGGTCTGTTCTTGTATCTTGTGAACTGCTCTTTTTGTTTGCCTTAATATTGATTATGATCATTAATGTACGATATAACAACTGTAGAACTTAGCACTGTATGTGTATATATATAAAGGGCCTTGTCCACTAAGCCGATTTTCATCATGCGATTCTCATAGAATTTAGTGGAAAAGAGTCCTCCTCTGCGACGCAAAATCGCATGAGAATCGGCTTGGTGGACTAGGCCCTTAATACATAAATGCATATATGCGGTGAGGTGTGGGTGCATCAAATCCAACGTGTCAAATTTATTTTATATGCCATGATCCCCCCTCGAGGAATAATAGCTTGGAAACATATAGGTTGATGCACAGCTCTTACAAATTCTGCCTATATTAAGCGTGTTTAAACCGTAGCCCCCCTCGTTGGCAAGGGCATGTAGATTTAGGAGAAGTCGGTATGGTCGAGCTAACTAAAGATGCCCCATGTAGGGCGATGATAAGAGTGGGGCCTGATTTAGATTTGTGGGGGCGCTGTTAAGGAGGGGCGGAGTTGGCTGCTAACTCTAGCCATTATCAAGAGAATGGTTTCACTCTGTCGTCCCCTGGGCCCTGTTGTATAAGCTAAGGAATAATTTTTTTTGTGGGAATTCCTACGTTTTTTTCCTTTACTTCGTTGGGAAATTCCTACGCTAAAAAGCATTGAAAGTATAGGCTATTCCTTCCCTGCACCATTCCTTCCCAGCTGCTAAGCAAGGAAAACTGAGGGAATTCCTTCAGTCCTATACAATTTCAATATGTTTCTCTGGGAATTTTCCTATGACTTTTCCTTCCCACCAAGCAGATGTAATCATGTAGGAATTTACTACAATATTTCCCTCCTTGGACCACTCAATATCCCCTGCCCACTTCAAACAACAGTCTTCAAGGTACATGGTAAATGGGGGGACATGCCTTGTTCTCACTAGTAATCAACACTCTTGAGGCACAAACAATTGAGACAAACTAGGTCAAGGACAAATTTTGATTGGTAACTAATGAAACTCTCAGGTTGGTGGTTCAATCCCCAACCAGTGCTGTTTGTTTTTTCCCAGACAGGCTCCCCTCTCAGGTCCATGGTTCGAATCCCAGCTTGGGAGGCTTCTTTTTTCTATTCAAATTATGTTAATAATCAACAGAAAAATCATCTAACAGCAGATACTTTGTACTATAATAATAGCAGATATGACTAGTAAAATCATATTTTTGCAGTCAATAAATCCTAAGGAATTCTTGAGGGAACACCTAAAAGGTGTTCCTTAGTTTTCCAGTCTTTTCATGTTTAACTCAGAGGAAAGAATGAGGGAAATTACTTCGGTAGGAAAACTTCTGGGGGAAATTCCTACATAGGGAACAACTACAAGTATCAATGTAGGAAATTCCCACAGCTAAATGGGTCAGTTTCTAGGTCATGCCTGTGGATCTAGATTCTAATCCATTCTGGATAATCTGCATCAGATTTGAAGGTATAAGAATCAAAGTATCTAATATTTTACCCACTTTACTGCTTCAAATTGAAGGAAATGTGTTATATTAATCTTTAAACCCAAGAAATGAGTGAATCCTATGCATCCTATTTACCTTCTACTTTGCTGACCCACACCTCTACAGCAAGGAATATTCCTACGAGCTGGGAATTTTCTGTAGGAATGAATGTAGTGAGGGAAAAATTCCTACAGAAAAAATTCCTTGCTTAGCTTATACAACAGGGCCCTGATGCTGTAGGGATGCATGCTCACTGACAGAAACACACCTTGAAGGGCTTGTAAGGCATCACAATATCAAGTGTATTTAATTCAACATACACAGTCTAGTCCCAAAGTTGAGAGAGTCCCTTCAAACGAAGGGAAAGCTTCTCGCCTCAAACCGCAAAGTGCCATTATAATTCCATTAAGACCGCAAAATGTCATTATATTCCCATCAAAACGCCGAGTTTTATAGACCAGGGGACTGATTAGCAAAGTAGGCTGACATACCATTCTTGTGTGATCTGAGAAAAGAAAGAAAGAAAAAAGAGAGAAAGATAGGTCACAATGGCTCCCCCTGGTAATGATGAATATACATTCATCGCCATATATTTTAAGGAAACACATATGATCCGTTTTAGGAAAATGAGTCATAAGTCGGAAAATATTGATTTTGAGATATCACCATATTTGAAAGGGGGGGGGGGGGTCAAACTGATTCCAATGAATGTAAACACTAGGATGTTTAATACGTATTTCTATATATTAAGTTTGAAAAAAGTCCCGACATTTGTTACTTGGATTTATATGACTATGAGTGCTAAACCCTCTAAAAATCGGAAGATTTCAATAAAGAGATCTTGTAAAAAAACACTTTGAAATATATCAATTTTGCGACTTATGGCTCATTTTCTTAAAACACATATATGCATGACAAATGGGCGGTATTTTCAACAATACCAAACATTCGCGTTGGCATTCCAATATAATATTTTAAGGGGAAAGGCAAGGAGAGGGGTGCTTCTTCTTATCAACTAGATGACTAGGGAAAGGGAAAGGAAGAAAAAGACACACACACATATTCCTTCTAGATATGTGGCTAGTCCGCTGTAATAGTAGAGAAGGAAGACACAGAAGAAGGGATGGCCTTGAACCACCAATAAAGGGGGTTTATTTCACCATAGAAACATACATATAAAATGCAATAAAAGAAAAAAATTTCCAATACACGTGTGGCTGAATTGAATGGGAGGAAGAGAATGGCGTGTTTACCTTGTGGAAGGTAGGAGGGCATTGTGACGTGGCGTTCTGTGATTGGATAATGGGACAGGTGTCGTGGGGGGCGTGGTTCCCAGGAAGCGTAACATAGCTACCGTTGCCAATATACTCGGTGATGGTCACCTGCACATATGGAGCATCACATCATATCACTAGAATTAGGCATTTATCTTTTGTATAAGTTAATGTTGCTCAATTAGAAATTTTATCAGTTTCCCATTCATTATAATGTAGAGAAAGTACATTTACATATATATGTGTATATAATAGAAAGATTTGTTCTGGAATAATACTAGAGACAATAGGGGAGTTGCATGTGCCACTGCGCATGTCTGTTACAGTGCATCCTGGGATGGATTCTGTTGAAATCTGACATACAAATATTTGACAATATTTTATCGAAAACTTCAAGAATGTTTTCATAAATATCATAGCTGGTATAAATGATCTACGAAAACCAAATGCATGATGGGAAAGATGGAGGTTTGTGTTATTAAAACATGTATTGACATTAGAACATTGATAAATATTCCATGCTGAACATGGCATGATTTCTATCGATTTTATACTGTACCATTAGTCCATAACTCCATGCGAATCAAGATTCAAAATGGTGGCTATGCAAATCCCCTATTGAAGATTTGGATAAAGTGGGTTGCTCCAAACATTCTTTGTGAAACTTGGGAGCTCCAATAATGTTCTCTACCAAGTCTCATAAAACATGAACTCAAACTGCATTGGGTTGCTGCAAGACTTGCACGTAGTGTCTTATCTCAACAAGGTTATTACTGGTCATTACTCTTCGGCGAAACTGAACAAAAGTCAAAACAGCGATCTTTATTTGACTGGAAGGGTCTGTTAATATAATAAATTGATGAAAATATTTCATATGGAGTATCAAACACTGACTTGGGATAATATGGGTAAGATTTTCAGAAAATGTACAATTGGCAGCTCTTTAAATTTGGTAACTTCTGCTAAATTAGGCTAAAAAATGAAGAATACCGGGTATATCTGAGTATATTTGGTATCGCATTGATTCAAAGTATCAGTTCTGTTATCTTATAGCGGAACTCCACTATAGGTAAAAAAACGGCGCCAACAGGCAAAATTCGTCGCCGACATGACTAAAAATTCGGAAAATTAGACATGACTAAAAATTCTAGTGGAAGAGGGGGTAAAATAGGTTGTCGGCAACACATTTATTTGTTGCCAACAATTGCAAAATATCTAATTTCATTAGATATTTCGTCGCAAAAAATTCGTCGCAGCCGTTTTTTTGCCGTTTTTCCCATAGTGGAGTTCCTGCATTAAACTGCATTTTGAAGCTGATTGTTGTCTTAAATGTGGGTTATTTGAGAGGATTGGTGAAGGCGAATTGTACATTTTCTAAAAATCTGGCCTATATACAAAATGTCTTATAATACTATTTTCAAGACACGGCTTACTACATTGCCATTTCTACCAGGACGCAAACAATACTGTATAGTTTTGACATGGGGATTTTTTTTAATAATTTTTTTTTGAACCATTTTCATACAATGATAATCTCATGAGAATCCAAGCAAAATCATACCGAAACAAGAAGATTGGGAATAATTTTTGTCGTTTTTAACATATAGTATTTAACACCGAATAGATACTTTTAACCGTGGAACATGATAGTGGTACAGATTTACATACAGTTAAATATATACATGATAAACACTTCGATTTTTTAAAGTTTTTTCCCCTCAAACTAGAACAGTTCGCTACTCGACTGATAAAATACACGTCGTACATAAGAAATTATATACAAATAACATACAAAATGTCTTAAATACACTATTTTCAAGACACGGCTTACTTACAACATACCCATTTCTACTGCAGGACACAAACAATACTGTATAGTTTTCATAAATGATGTTCAGTCCCTGACAACCGTACGAGCTGCTCTTTGGAATACTTCATCTCCTGAGTGGCTCAAGGCTATTTGTCTGGCTCGGGGAGTAGGAGGAGGAGGAGGAGGTGCCAGGAAGGGACAGCCTTGCCCCATGCACTGGAAACATGGACATATATCCCCTCGGGAATGGCCCTGTGTCACAAGCAGATTCTTTCATAGATACCTGTCAGGTCACGGGAACCTAGCCTTCCAATGTAGGCCATCATGGCTATAAGGGTCGATATAAGAATGATGGATAGCACTGCGATATGATTAAGATAGTATAGTTGATGGGATTAGGGGTTGCGCTTGAGTTGTATATGAAAAGTATGTATAAGAAATGTTTCGATATTGAGTTTACATAAGTGTTTACTAGTGAGGGTTTTTTTACCGAAAATGTGATGTGTTTTTTAAGGAAAATGAGTCACAAGAATAATGGATAGCACTGCGATATGATTAAGATAGTATAGTTGATGGGATTAACGGGTTGCGCTTGTATTGTATATGAAAAGTATGTATAAGAAATGTTTCGATATTGAGTTTACATAAGTGTTTACTAGTGAGTTTTTTCCCCCGAAAATGTGATGTGTTTTTTAAGGAAAATGAGTCACAAGAATAATATGGATAGGACTGCGATATGATTAAGATAGTATAGTTGATGGGATTAACGGGTTGCGCTTGTATTGTATATGAAAAGTATGTATAAGAATATTGAGTTTACATAAGTGTTTACTAGTGAGGTTTTTTTTTACCGAAAATGTGATGTTTTTTTAAGGAAAATGAGTCACAAGCGCGACAAAAATGGATTTTGGAATATCAACATATTTGAAAAGATGAGATTAAGACGACTCCGATGATAGTAAACATCAAGGACGTCTAAGAAGTGTTTCTATATTTTATGTTTGATATTCTTATGCTTGAAAAAAAAAGTTGGCAATATTTTCTGGGTGGACAATTACCAGTATAAAAGTAGCTAAATATACTCCTTAGTATGACCTTGAAAACGCAAGGATATATTCAAACCACAGTTTTGAAATTTGGTACATTCATTTATGCTACTAACATCACTTAACCTCCAAGAATGAGAATATTCCAACGAAGAGATCGATCTTATAAATACATCACTTTGAAAAATATCATTGCGACTTGTGACTCATTTTCCTGCAACACATCAGAAATATGCCTGCAACGCTGACTAAGTGATTGGCCGACTCTGATTTTGACTCTAGGTCCTTAAGTGTACCGAGTTTGGCTAGAACTAAACCTTGAAACAAAGTCCTCTATATTGCCCCTACAGTCAAGTCTTATTTGGGTCAGATCTTCAGAAAATGTACTATTCACCTTCACCAATCCTCTCAAATAACCCACATTTAAGAAAAACACAGTTTAACACAGTTTAACATAACAGAACTGATACTTTAGACAATGCGACACCAAATGTACTCAGATATACCCGGTATTCATCATTTTTCAGCCTAATTTAGCAGAATTTCCTAAATGTGTGGTGCTGCCAATTGTACATTTTCTGAAATCTCACCCATTTATCGGTTCGTATTTGAAGATTTGTGTTTTGTATATTATCCATGTACTCGCTGGTTTTAAATTTCACTCACCAGATAGTCATGGCCGATTGTTGATTGTGGGACGACATGAACCAGCGTCGCAAAAGGAGCGAAAAATCGATGTCTTCATATCTACGTGTTTGGTGCGCAATAATACTTCCCCGGAAATTGTATTTTCTAAAAAAAAAAAGAATTACCCATTTCTCTTTGTACACAGCGTATGATCCTGACCAAGGGGCGTTTTAGGGTGGTGTATATATGGGTCAGATTTTCTGAAAATGTACAATTGGCAGCTCTACACATTTAGTAAATTCTGCAAAATTAGGCTGCAATTTGGTCAATACTAGGTAAATTCGAGTATATTTGGCATTGCATTGATTCTAACAATCAGTTTGGTTAGGTTGAACTGGTCTTTGAACTTTATTTTCGTCTGAAATTTGGGTTGTGTGAGAAGATTGGCGAAGTTAAATTGTACATTTTCTGAAAATCTGACCCATATATATATATATGTTCCCATATTACCATGCTCCATCTGGCATCGATTTACATTTCATATATCTGGTACAAACCGGTTCCTTTCATTTTACCCTTTCTGAATCCAGCCCTATTTCTATTGATCTCCAGAGATAGAAATAAGAATCGTTTTGAAAAGTGAAAGCATCAATGAAGAGCAACCGATGATTAGGGCTTATTTCTTCGCTCCTCTCCTAATTAAAATGGAAAGCCAAGGAGGGGGCCTCATCGATACTTTTGATAGCTTCCCAATATCTTAGCCTTATAGGCGTTAAAATATATATTGAAATCGATAAAGGGATTAAGGAGTTTGAATAGCCATTGCCACTTCTTGAGGCGTGTTCGGGAGAGAAGATTAATGTAATGATATTAATCGTAAACCATGAAGCATGTTGTAAACGACTTTTTGTGGAAGGCAACAAATGTTGCTTTTTTTTTTACTTCGTTGCACTAAATCTACATTCTAGCCAATAGCTTTTTTTATCATAATTATAAAAAAATACAAATATAATTATTATAAACATTATTGTTTGCTATGTATACTGTAAACGTATTAATGTTTGAGCAGTATTTATTTTCGCTATTTTAGCGCACCCACCTTTGTGCGCGAAAATAAATCCTCTGAGAAAGGTATAATTATCGCATAAACAATGTGTGAGACTTCCTTGCTGCGCGAATTTAAATCCGCGCGAAAAGGTGCCAAAGCACTTAGTGCGCGAAAATTTATCTGCGCAAAAATAAATACGTTTACAGTATTATAAACAATATTGTTTGTTATGTATAATACGATTAAATGTCTGATGAGGATGTCATATATTTGATGGCAGTAGATTTTTATATCATGTGAAAATACCATTGAATAACAAATAACTTGGGGTGCCCCAATCCTGTAGACGCTCAGCATGAGTGAACATGATTGTCATTAGACAAGATACGGGCGGAAATTAAAACATTGAACCAATCGAGGATGGAGGAGTTCCTACCGAGAAATTATATTCACTACCTTATTCCAGGTGAATTAAAAAAGCTGACACAAAGTCTTATCTCTGGACGGGGGGTCTTGATCTCTTTTATTATGTCGATTCGGAAAGAAGAAGGACGAAAAAACTCCTCTAGTGGGATTGTCAATCGATCCATCCGTGAAATGACTGCCGTTGTAGGATTTGAACGATTTCTGATTTGATTCTAGGAGTCTATGCAGATTACTGACCACAAATCTGATACAAGAACACGACTGAAAGTCCTTCGGGAAAGATCGAGAACGACTAGGGCTCCCCGAACCAGCGGCCGAATGCAATAACGTGGTTGTGTGGACGCCCCACTTGGGGTCGGGCCCTGATATTGATTTTGTGAAACCATTTAGTCTAATGCAATCGGCATCAGCGCCCCCTAACCTAATCTACTGACCTCTGGTGGTGCCAATCGGGACTAACTGCAATGATGACGGTAGTTCTGTAGCAGACGACTTTTGCCGGTTTGGGCGGGAGTCTGGAGTCGCGGTTGACCCTGCAGGCTGAGATTGTTTAAAGATGTACAAATCACCTTCACCCATCCTCTCAAATTACTCACATTTAAGACAAAAATGAGCTTCATAATGCAGTTTAACATAACAAAAGTGATACTTTGAATCAGTGGGATACCAAATATACTCAGATATACCCGGTATTCGTCATTTTTCAGCCTAATTTAGCAGAATTTCCTAAATGTGTAGAGCTGCCAATTGTACATTTTCTGCAAATCTGACCCTTGTGCTTCTCGCTAGCGTTATGATCTCCCCCACACCGGTCTCTATCTTGTTTATGACCATAATCCCATACACAAACTGCGCGGCCTGGATCGGACAATGTGTATGGGAGAATAAAAACAGACATTAGATATGAGCGTTCATTGGTGAAGCCTTCTGTGGGGCAGTTATAGATGTTGGTTTGGGGCCATACATTTGCAAAATAGAACAAGGAAACACATAAGATTAGATATAAAAATGACAAGCAGGGAATGTCTTACTTTTCTCGTACCTCGCACTGCATTGATCTTATCCCACTTTAGTGGTTCGGCGTCTCCCCGGTCGGTAGCGCTGTCCCCATTAGATGGAATGATACATATAGTAGAGCAGATTAGGGAAAAAATTGTGGGTTTAATGATTAAAGCATGAAACTTCTCACAGTGGTACATAAGAACTATAAGAACATTTTAGAACATAGGGCCATCGCGATTTTGCCCCCTAACGACTATGGCAGCCATTTTCCAAAATGGCCACCTTTTGAAGCAGATTCCTGTCTCCCACTGCAAAAATATCACTGCTAGAACAATTTTAACCTTACCTATCCCCCCTATATTGAACCCAAGGAATCCACCCATCACATTGGTTTGTTGCTAGGGCAACCGGTTGCTTAGCAATAGCCATTCTAATTGTTTATTTGCCTGGCAACATGTGTTTAAGTGGATTCTAGCTTGATTTCAACCATACCTACCCCCCCTATATTGAACCCAAGGAATCCACCCATCACATTGGTTCATTGCTAGGGCAACCGGTTGCTTAGAAACAGCCATTCTAATTGTTTATTTGCCTGGCAACATGTGTTTAAGTGGATTCTAGCTTAATTTCAACCATACCTACCCCCGCTATATTGAACCCAAGGAATTCACCCATCTCATTGTTTCATTGCTAGGTGAACATGTTGCTTAGCAACAGCCATTCTAATTGTTTATTTGCCTAGCAACATGTGTTTAAGTGGATTCTAGCTTGATTTCAACCATACCTACCCCCACTAAAATGGACCCAAGGATTTTGTTGCTGTTATTAACTTGTTACTAGGGCAACAGGTTGCTTAGCATCTTGAGTTTATTTGCCTAGCTACAGTTTGTTACCTGGATCATAGGTCAGTTTCAAATATACCTACCCCCACCAAAATGGACTTAGGGATTTTGATGTTGTCCTTTGGTCTAAATTCCTTGTGCACCTAGCCCCAAAAGAGTCAACATTGTAAGTATTGGAGCCTTGATTGGAGGCACTAGATCAAGTTACCTCAAAATCTAACTGATCAACAACTCGTCACTCCATCCACTAAGCCTGCAGCAATGGGTTTTTATGATTATAAATACCTTTTTTCACAAACACCCTTAAAGTGATTGCTAACATGAAGGATATAAATTTTACAAATTTAAACATTGAAAATAAGATCATTCTAAAGAAATATGGGGGAACAATTAGCTCTCTAGGAATAATATATTATATCAAGATTAGACTGACCATAAGTAATTCATTATGACTGTATCTGTACTGGAGCCTTAGGTTGAAATGATGAGGTATGGAAAAGCGGATGTGAGGCACTAGAACAAGTTACCCCAAGATCAAACTGTTCAGTGTCTCCAGATGGCCAAGAGCAGTGTATTTTACACAAATACCCTTAGGGATTAGTCAGTTTTTGCTTTTAGAGTTATGAACTAGTGCATAAAGATACATCAATACATCAGGGTATTTCATCAATTTCTCAAGAGTCATTTCATAAGAGAGGCGTATCTATTATATTATATTGATTATCTGTTAAACATACTTGTTGTATTCTAAACAGTTGGTTACGGCATGGGAACTTTTTATCAACATTAAATATTTAAATGTTTGATAAGGTTACGCAGAGCAGAGCAGTTTTTTAAAAAATACACTTCTTCACATGAAATCAATCACATTCCATTTTCATACAAGAATACTGTAGATGATCCTATCTGTCTGTTTCATAACAGTGCAGTTTACAATACAGATATGTTTGTATGACATCAATTATTCGCATCAGTCCTCACATTCACCTGCATAATTGCACAGTGCTGTACAGGGCAAGGCAGCCTTTTGGTATTTACACTGTCCCTTGCAGCCACTTTTACAGCCACAACAAATTAGTTCACGGCACATTTGAGAGGCTTGAGGGAGAGTGGTCCACCCAACCTCCCAGCCACCTCCATTCTCTCTTTTCCATCCCAAGTCAGCGGGGGAAGGGAGTTCAGGGCTTCTCAACATTGACTGTGACCAGCAGTGCCCAGCCTGATATGCAGCCCTCTTTGTGTGTTGGATCAGGGCAGCTTGAGTTGGTGGAAGTGCATCAATTGCCCTTCCCTTTTCAAGAGCTGCTTTTGTGCTTTGTTCATAGATGTCTCTTTGCTTGTGCGGTCGTAAAGCAAAATTACAAATCTCTCCAAAGTTTCAAGAAATTTCCCTCTGCCAGAAAATGATGACACAGTATCACAACCTGTGATGGCATGGAACATTGGCAAGGCCTTACAATGCTCAGGGCCGAGAACCTTGGCTATCTTGTGTGCTGGCAGATATCGTAACCCTTTACCAATGCCGAACGCAACCCACAATTCAGGTATGTTGAGGCGTTGAGCTGCTGTGACTGCAAGGACTACAACATCCATGTCCACTGTTCTCATTAAAACTTTGGTATGCCCACATGTAATGGCATTTTTAAGGTGCAAGAAGATCCTAGTATCTGCTTCCTCATGGGAGCATGGAGCAAGACTAGAAAATTCTCCTGAGTGGTTGCTTATGACTTCACTATGAAGAATTTTGATGACTTGTTTGCCAGGGTGGGTATTGATTGATGCAATAGTTGTGGCCAGATATGAGAAGAACTCCCTTTCCGCGCTTATTGCTTGTCTCACTCTTCAGGCTTTCTGATGAATACTCATCCCATATGACATCCACTCTGCTGACCTGCTGTAGATAGGTTGTGACATAAGGAGTGAAAACGTGGTGGGCATAGTCTGAGAAGTGCTTTGCAGCACCAGTTTGCAGCATATTAACAGCAGCTGCTCCATCAATGATGGTGACATCGACTGTGGGATTCTTGTTTCTGGTATTCCCACTTGTGATAACCGTTTCCTCTAGGCACCTGACCAAGTCTGACTTGGTGCCACTTCTAAGCTTGCCCATTTGTGACAATGAAGGAGGATAGGCCTGATTTTCATGTCTGAAAAATTCATCCAGATCCACATTCCGTGTCGGTGATGAAATATACAGTCTGGAGAAAAGGGAACAGTGACTCTTCAGGGATGCAACCTGCTTCTGCGATTTGGATTTTTCCCTAACGGGATAGAGATTGCTTCTCTTGATAGGCTCTGTTATTTTCTTTGACTGGTTGACAAGGCACTCAGGTACAAAAGTGTCATATTGCTCTTGTCCCATTTGTTCCATCTGATGTAAAGATGACACAAAATCAGCATCAACAATGTCTCTAGTGTCCAGGACAAGGAGATCTGTGCTATTTTCAAGAAATGGATTTCCTATCTCTTCCATGGTGCTGCACAGGGCTTTAACATCACTTGCACATTTTTCCTGTGTATGCATTCTCTTCATGATGCCGGAAATCAGTCCCTTTGTTCTCCTTTGTCAAAACTTCAAATTCATCTATCAGCCGTGCCATCTCAGGCCCAGATACCATCCAGCGATGTAGAGCTGCAGGGTTTTCAGTGAGACCGACAGCCCCACCATAACCTTTGACTAAGGAATTGTTCTGTTCATGAGTATGGTTGACAGCTATTGCAGAAAACTGATGGGTTGTCTTCTGTACAGTGAAGTTTCCATTTAAAAACTGTTCATACACCATGGGATGGCTTCCTTGTGAAGCAACCATGTCTTGCAAATGTATTGACTCCAATCTGGCATAGTTAGTGTGTCCAACGGCGAAGAACCAAGGCACAAGTTTGGTTTGCCTGTCTTATTGATCGTATAAATATCAATATCTGTAGCTCCAAATGAAAAATGGTATACCAGAACAGAAAGTGTGCAGCCGCTGCTATTTTGTCCTCATACCAGTCTTCTATCTCCATCAGGTTATCTCCCTCATACTCCACACAATATTCACCATATTCTGTTGTAGAATATACAGACTGCTTGCTGTAACCTGGTGGGCGCGGCGGTTATGGGTAATATGTCCAGCTTTGGGGAATGAATCTGCAGTTCCAGGGCTGGCAACTCCAGATTTTACTAGAGTCCCTGTCCATCCACTGCCTTCAAGAAGATCACCAAGTGTCTTGAGTGCAGCCAATTCGATGTGTAAACCACCCATCATGATGATAAAATGCTCCTCACCATGGCTGTCAGGACAATTTCATTGTATTTGTTTTGCTAGGGTATACAATGGCTGGTCAACTGCAATCACTGGTGTCTATCCAGGGTTCAGTCCCTGCACTGCTTTCTTTATCATATCCATGGAATGTCGTATCATGGCTCCAGTTCCAGTACCATGGAATGAGGACTGTGAGGTGGTGGAACTAGGGTTTTATACCACGATCGGGGGTCATACACGCTGCAAATGAGTGGATACATGCTAATGTGTTTTGTCAAATGGATCCACACGGGAAAATATGACCCTTTTTGCTGCCTAAATCTAAGAAGCATTCTTATTGGTTGACGTTCTGCTCGCTCATGACGTCACGCCTTTTCGTGACGTCATATGCCGCCTGTGCCGTCGTTGATTAGCCAATCAGTGATACGCTTGTCTAGCGCTTTGGTATAAAAAAATCAATATGGCGGATCATTGGAGTGAAGCGGGGTAAATACGGCTACTTGCGATATCCCTGGCCGAAAAAAACGAGTAGTCAATGTAGTCGTAATAGTAAATGTTGTCCACTGCAGCTGTGGTAAACAGTCCGCCCTTGAGTTTAGGGGGCAAACAGTATTCTCGTCATTGTAGTAAGTGCAAACATTGCTACCCAGTTCTGTAGATATTTCTAAAACCCTGTCATATGAGATAAAAAGTCCTAGCTGATAAAGAGTGTCTACAAGGCAACGCTTACGGGTCTTTGCATGTAACATCACCCAAAGATAGATGGGTAGTGGTTGTTCCAACCTAGTAATATAGATTTGAACTAGGTTTGATAGTTTGAAAACGGGTGCAACATGAATATCAGCTTTAACCTCTTCAATGTAGGATATAAGTCCTGCCAGTGCAAGGGCGTGGTTCATGATATCTGTACTAGGCTCTTCAGGAGGTTTGGTGGTATGTGCTCTATTATACAGCGTAAGTCAGGCATTGGGCATGGTACATAGCATCCAGGGAAGGAAGATCCCCAGCACTGAGCTTTGCAATTAATGCATCATCTTTTGTTTTGGAGGCAGCCCACCTCACCCTGCCATCAATATCAAAAGTTGATGCTCTGTGTAGCCTTCAGCAGCTGTGTCATAGAAGAAAAATACATTAGGAGTATTTGGGGTTTCCTTGCTCTTCCTTGGGTCCATTTTAGGGGTGGGTATGGTTGAAATTAAGCTAGAATCCACTTAAACACATGGTGCTAGGCAAATAAACAATTAAAATGGCTGTTGCTAAGCAACCGGTTGCCCTAGCAACAAACCATTGAGATGGGTGGATTCCTTGGGTTCAATATAGCGGGGGTAGGTATGGTTGAAATTGAGCTAGAATCCACTTAAATACATGTTGCTAGGCAAATAAACAATTAGAATGGCTGTTTCTAAGCAACATGTTGACCTAGCAACAAACCAATGAGATGGGTGGATTCCTTGGGTTCAATATAGGGGGGGTAGGTATGGTTGAAATCAAGCTAGAATCCACTTAAACACATGTTGCCAGGCAAATAAACAATTAGAATGGCTGTTGCTAAGCAACCGGTTGCCCTAGCAACAAACCAATGTGATAGGTGGATTCCTTGGGTTCAATATAGGGGGGGTAGGTAAGGTTAAAATTGTTCTAGCAGTGATTTTTTTGCAGTGGGAGACAGGAATCCATTACAAAAGGCGGCCATTTTGGAAAATGGCTGCCATAGTCGTTAGGGGGCAAAATCGCGATGGCCCTATGTTCTAAAATGTTCTAAAGGTCCTCATGTACCACTGTGAGAAGTTACATGCTTTAATCATTAAACCCACAATTCATCCAATTTTAGGCTCTAATCTGCTCTACTAATATAATTTGAGTTGGATTATCTGTTTCACACTAGGGATGTCAGCCAGCGTGAGGAGGCATCATGTTCCCTTTCTGAACTCGACTTATTGTCTAAAACTGATCAATTCACTCTTAAACAACAATTGATTTCATTTAGAATTCATTTCTAAACAACGACGATTGATTTCATTTAGAATTCTGACCCCCCTTCCATCGCAATCTGAAGATCATATAATTTGAATATAAATTAATTCAAATTATTACATTCAATTTAGCCCCCATTCTACTGATTAAATTAACTTTGATGGGCTTTGGAACCAGCCATTCCAGCAAGATAATGTGCACTTAAGACTAATGCAATAATGCTAAATGTGCAGCACAAATCAAATAAAGTATTTGCCAGCATCTGACGACGATCTATAGATTGTTTCCAGTCGTCACAGATTTGCAACACAGACATGTGGACCTGGTTTTTTCATCCATCCACTCTTTTACATATGGGTCAGATTTTCAGAAAATGTACAATTCAACTTCGCCAATCCTTTCAAATAACCCACATTTAAGACAAAAATGAGCTTCAAAATGCAGTTTAACATAACAGAAATCTGAAAATCTGACCCATATACTTCTGGTGTGCAGACATATTTCGTATAGCAGTTGGGTCAGATTTTCAGAAAATGTACAATTGGCAGCTAGCTGTACACATTTAGTAAATTCTGCAAAATTAGGCTGCAATTTGGCCAATACTAGGTAAATTCAAGTATATTCAGCATTGCATTGATACAAGCAATCTGTTTCGTTAGGTTGAACTGTATTTTGAACTTTATTTTCGTCTGAAATTTGGGTTATTTGAGAAAATTGGCGAAGTTAAATTGTACATTTTCTGAAAATCTGACCCCGTTACAGAAGACTTTGAAAAGTGCTTGCCATGCACCAACTTCAACGCCTGCCATCAGTAAAAATTGGTGTCCAGTCTGTCAAACGGAAAAGAACCCAAAAGGAGTGTTAGAGTTTAGGGGCTTTAGTCTGACCTTTAGCGTTCACTCCCACTGCCTCTATTTAGCCCTTCCACCAGTGCGACCAGGTTATGGAAATTTCATGTTCCCTTTTTTTAGCCAGCGCTTCATACAATGGCCTGACCAACTCCCCCTCCGATTGACTTCTAACCAAATTACATTCAATAGTCACGGACTTTGTTATCTAGCAAAGTTACGAGTCAATCATAATGATTTTCCCCGAGTTTTCCTTCCTTCTCTGGGACCAATAGTTGCCTTAAAAGCTCTGAAGGCAAAGGGACTCTGAGCGGCGGTGATTTTCTACAGACATGACCAAGGCATCCGGAGTAATAACTCCTTGTGCCAGTCAGCGGGGGGAGGGGGGATATCTCGGTTAATGTCAAAGTCAAAAATCACCATGCAGATTGGGGCGGGCGCCGTGTTACAAGTTTATAGAAGCTATTGATGTGGTAGCAGAGGGGTCAGATTTTCAGAAAATGTACAATTGGCAGCTGTACACATTTAGTAAGTTCTGCTAAATTAGGCTGCAATTTGGCCAATACTAGGTAAATTCGAGTATATTCGGCATTGCATTGATTCTAGCAGTCTGTTTGGTTATGTTAAACTACATTTTGAAGCTCATTTTCGTCTGAAATTTGGGTTATTTGAGAGGATTGGTGAAGGTGAATTGTACATTTTCTGAAAATCTGACCCAGAGACCGCTGCATTGGACAGGGGGACAGGAGTTGGTCCCAAAATGCCGGGCCCAAATGACGGTGGGTGAAGGAGGCTTGTAGAAGTCGGAGACATGACATGGAGGAGGCTTGACATCACTGGGCTGTCCACAACTGGCACAATCTATTGACATCATCAGACATTGGTCTCTTGGTCAGCCTGATGGGGCAATAACATAGCTGGAAAGTACTCGTGGCTCCTCTGGTATTGGGCCCGCTTGGTCTCGGCCCAATGCTTGTTTGAATAGGCCTGAATCCATATTAAAGATCCAGACGTGATGTTTATTTCGTAGTCAAGGCCGAGTTGATTGTAATGATTCTCTCCTCGTCCTCCTCGTCCTCCTCGTCCTCCTCGTCCTCCTCCTCAGATCAGACCTGAGGGTGACCAATCCACTATGTTTCGTGTCCCATTGATTTGCCCACATAGGTTTAGATTTAGTGTCCGCCGCCGCCACTGACCGAGCAAATTCTGGTAAATGGGTCAGATTTTCAGAAAATGTACAATTGGCAGCTCTAGAACGCCACAGACTTGTATTGTGTTACCTGTTCTCGACTGTATCGTGCATATTTGTCTTGAAAAACTGGATAAATAAAATCATTAAAAAAAAATCTGAAAATGTGACCCATATATCATCATATAACCATTAGTATTTCTAGGAAGTCAAGCTCAATTCGGCCGGGGATTGAAAGTAAAAGAGAGGGAATTGAAAGAGGCAGAAATCCTCCCATTAGCTGGAGTGACCCTCTTCTACAGCATTTAACCGAATGAATAAAAAGTTTTTCAATTCAATTCAATTCAATTCAAAAAGTCTAAAGTAGTACTCCACATTTCAAACAGTACCCTGAGCTTTAATGCTAGTTACAGACTGCGTTTGCACACCAACGTGACATTTTCACTATCAGATAATATCCACAGTAATCAATTGTGGATTTGCGACATAGGAAACCGTCGAAAGGCTTTTTACTTATTGTATGTCATTGTATTGTATGTTATTGTATTACATGTAGGAGATATTTTTGAAATACTTTTAAAAAGAACAAAATAGTATGGTATAGTCTACAATGTTATATTGGGAACTGAGCCTTGGACTTATCAACCAATGTAATATTGTACTTAATATTTGTATTTTAATCTGACAGACAAAACTGCATCGCGATATCTAGTTAACCAATAACAGGTGTTAAGAATATAGGATCCCCCAGGAAGACCTCCAACTGGAGAGGCTGGTGTCCTATTCTGAAATGATGTAAATGCTTGATTCAGAATAAAAATACGATATATATATATATATAATATATTTACAGGGCTCTGACTTTCGGGATGGCTTACATATATCTCAGGTAAAGTTACCTTGGTATTGGTTTTCCCAAATCTTTTTTTCAAGGAAGTGATTTTGAAGCGATTCCAATGCTATTCCATTAGGATCATCATACATGCTTCGACCCACTTATGGTGGCCGAATTACGGCAGCTCGGCTATTACGACATTAGAGAGCTGATGCAATGACCAGGGGGACTGGGGGGGGGGGGGGGGCAAGGGGTGTCTGGGGAAGGGACAAAAAGGGAAAGTAGAGGTAGGTCGGGCAGGGACATTGATAAGGAAAAGACTAAAGTGGGGAGCTGAACCATAAAGGTGGGAGGGAAAAACAGTAGGAGAAGGGATGGAGAAGTTGAATAGAAACTGTATTTAAAAAGAATTACTACCCGTTTTAAACTGGGGGCATCTGGTATAATTTAATTGGGAATAGTATAGCGAAGATGACATGGCATGGCCTCGGGATTATGTGGGTCAGATTTTCAGAAAATGTACAATTGGCAGCTCCACACATTTAGTAAATTCTGCTAAATTAGGCTGAGAAATGATGAATACCGGGTATATCTGAGTATATTTGGTATCACATTAATTTAAAGTATCAGTTCTATTTTGTTAAACTGTATTTTGAAGCTCATTTTTGTCTTAAATGTGGGTTATTTGAGAGGATTGGTGAAGGCGAATTGTACATTTTCTGAAAATCTGACCCATATGTAAAAGCATACAACTGTCCTTGGGAGTGTGTAATTAATAGCGTATAAACGCTCCTGTATTCCCATGAGAACTCCCCGGAAATTGAAATCTATCTGGGTCTAAATTATAGCATCATTAATACAGTATAGGGATACATATTGTGTCCATACATACAATACGTTAGACACTCATATAGATGCTTATACATGCATATCTTGGTTCATTGAATCTGTTCTAGTGGGCCTGTGGTTGTATTTGCCATTTCTGAGCAAGGAGAACATGTCTCATCGCTTGTTCTACATCGTTTGTTGATAGTACGAATTGAGTATTTAAACAAATACAATTTTATGTCACACAGTTCTATAGATCTACATTGGGAACCGCTTTTCATTCTGAAATCCTTTTATCGGGTATTTCTTTTTGTGTTGTTGCTTTGTTTATGTTACCATGTAGTCAATTAAGCGTTATAGATTCATGAAATTGGGTCAGATTTTCAGAAAATGTACAATCAGCAGCTCTTCAAATTTGGTAACTTCTGCTAAATGAGACTGAGAAATTATGAATAATGGGTATATCAGAGTATCTCTGGCGGCGTTGTGTTGATAAAACATGTCTCTTTCATTGCGTTAAACCGTATTTTGAACGTCACCTTTCTCTTATATCAAATTAGGCTCATTTGAAAGGATTGGAGAAGGTGATTGGAGAAATTCTGACCATGCATATTCTCATGATCAATTGATCCATAATTAACGCGCAATCATACATGTACCTGCCATTAATACATTATATATTTGCCATATACCCCATACGGTAACTATTTTTGGAAGAGAAGAATATAAAAATACAACAACTTATACAGCTTTTTCAGCTATAAATAAAAGACAGCCATTACATATTGTCGATATTTTGCTTTGTAATGTACCCTAGCATATACATAGACTTCACATGACGTCACCCGGGTGGCTGTGGAACCCTACTGGCTGCCATTACAGGGGTCAGCGCTTTCCTTGTGCCTACGGCGTGGTTATCAAAACAAAGCTGATAAACCTCAAAATAGTGGATACTTGACTACTACTATACTAATGAAAGACAACCTAACCTATCAAGAAGGGTATTTTATGCACACTAAAACTGGTAAAGGTTAAAACAGCTAGAAAACAGTATTTTCAAGTATTGCCGCATACATATAGTCATCTAATGAGCCCCCAGCAATGGCGACGGCCATGACGTCAGTGGAATCTATGTATTCTGCTTAGACATTCTTAAATTCGTTTGGAAATGTATTTTCTTCATGTGAATAGATTGTTTTTATATTTTGTTGTTGTTTTTAATCACATTTTTTATTCAATTTCCCGCCAACGAGGCCTCTCCAATGCTAAAACATGTGTATCAAAAACATTTTCTTGAACCGAGCAAATTGTGGTTTCATTTTCTCTATATTTTGATTATTTTTCCGAACCCTTTGGATACCTTTTATACTTTTTTTTGTGATTTTCTTATTTTTCCTCTTCGTCTCTCTGCACACACCTCAAGATAACATAACAAATACGGCCTTTCGGTTCTGGCTCGTTTACTCAACATTACACAAAACTTTCGAAATCATTCAAGAGTTTGTACCATTCATTACATTTCTTTCTTACATTTCTTTCCCTCCTGAGTTTGACACAATCATGTTATATTTTTTGATTCTCAGGTTGATTCTTGTTTCATTAATAAAATCCTCAAACACGATGTTATTATTATAGTACATTTTTTGCCTGTAAATGTAGAACTTTGCAGCAATTATCATCCAGTTAATGAAGTTTTTGTGTCTACTCTTGCCGCTATAACCCAACAAAATATATGATCTGCTTCATTGTTCTGCCAAATATGGATCCATATGTTCGATGAGAACTTAAAGTAAGTTCCATACAGTTTAACTAGATATCATGATTCATATAACTCAGGTTAAGGGGTTCCTTATCACTGACCATTTCTCAGGCACTGTACATAATTAAAGGACACAACCTTTTAATGGAAATGATTAGGTGTATAGATTTCTCATTTGTAACTCTATCCCACCCACCGATAAAGACCCAATATAAATGGGTCAGATTTTCAGAAAATGTACAATTTGCTTTCACCAATCCTCTCAAATAACCCACATTTAAGACAAAAATGAGCTTCAAAATGCATTTTAACATAGCAAAACAGATACCATAAATCAATGCGATACCAATTATACTCAGATATTCCCGGTATTTTTAATTTTTCAGCCTAATCTAGGAGAATTTCCTAAATGTGTAGAGCTGCCAATTGTACATTTTCTGAAAATCTGACCCAAATGCCTAAAAGTTCTTGGGGAGCTGACAAATAGTTAAAATCAATTATTGTCGTGTGGAAGGTCTCATAAAAAGGCCAGTGGTAAATGATGGCCAATGGTCTATTCCTTCATAATGACTGATAAGGATATTATGTCGCAGTCGACAAGGGCAGGAGAGACGAAAAACAACCTTGTGGGTCAGATTTTCAGAAAATGTACAATTCGGCTTCACCAATCTTCTCAAATAAGCTAAATTTCAGACGAAAATAAAGCTCAAGATACGGTTCAACCTAACCAAACAGATTTCTAGAATCAATGCAATGCCGAATATACTCGAATTTACCTAGTATTGACCAAATTGCAGCCAAATTTACTAAATGTGTACAGCTACCAATTATACATTTTCTGAAACTCTGACCCCTTTA
Organism: Sthenelais limicola; assembly: GCA_942159475.1. Taxonomy (NCBI): domain Eukaryota; kingdom Metazoa; phylum Annelida; class Polychaeta; order Phyllodocida; family Sigalionidae; genus Sthenelais; species Sthenelais limicola. The sequence continues at coordinate 106,837,868 of OW804098.1, forward strand.
ACCATTCTGAACAAACGGCCATCATCATCATCCATCCATCCATCTACTCACCCCACCACCAATATCCCCTACAGTTAATGTTCAACCAGCAAGTTTTCGGCCTTTGTTATTTTAATCTCCGAGGCTTATTAACTCCCGAGGGGCTGGCCCTCCCCAGGCCGGCTGACCTTGGTCCCATTCCTTGGCTATCTCCTCCAGGGTCTGGGCCAGTGGATGTGCGTCCGTCGGGCGTCCACGACTGGTGTCACCCTCACAGCCTTATCTATGCCTTCCCAGCTGTACTGCCTGGACAGGGGCCAGCTCTGAAGCCCGCCAACTAATTAGACTATGTGTAATGTTTCTTAAGGCGCTCCTTTGCTATAATGGGTCAGATTTTCAGAAAATGTACAATTGGCAGCTGTACACATTTAGCAAATTCTGCTAAATTAAGCTGAAATTTGGTCAATACTAGGTAAATTCGGGTATATTTGGTGTCGCGTTGATTCTAGCAATCTGTTTGGTTAGGTTGAACTGTATTTTGAACTTTATTTTCGTCTGAAATTAGGGTTATTTGAGAGGATTGGTGAAGATGAATTGTACATTTTCTGAAAATCTGACCCATAAGGTGATTGAAAGTGGTGGTGGTGTTGCTGCTAAGGAATGGCTCGGGTGTATTCAAGTAGGCTTGAAAAGATGCCCCTGGGTGCATCATTTTAAACTATTCCAACGCGACATGGCCGATTAGAGCGGAATGATCCATCAGAAAGGGGCCTTGGCTGGCACTATATTAAAAAAAGTAGATCTGTCTTTTGGGGGGAAACTGTTGGATTTCCTATTTCCTTCCTCTCTGCAGGAGTAGTAGATTTGTAATAAAAGGTTGGCCTCGAGTTTCGAGGAAATGTGACAGGAATAATCTGTCTAGGCCCAAACTTGAGGCTTTACCTTCAAATGAAGGTAAAGCCTCTCGTCTCAAACCGCAAAGAGTCATTATAATTCCGTTAAGACCGCAAAATGTCATTATATTCCCATTAAAACGCCCATTCCTAGGCAAGAAAACCGATTAGCAAAGTAGGCGTCCAATCACTGACATACCATTCTTATCTTTAAGGCACTCTTTGGAAGAACTGATCACAAGGGCCTGTCCTTGCGATCAGACATCGAACGACCTGATTTTGTAGTAACATCGACAAATAAAAGAATCCCTGAATTGAATTGAATTGAATCTGATCTGAAGGTTTGGACCTAGAGTGTAATTGCGACCTAAACACGAATTCACCAGTCGTCCTTTAATATAAAATACACGGAGATAACAATAATTAAGTATACATTTATATAATATTCGTTTAAAATGTAAATCACAAATATATTCCCCCATTTCCTGAGACTCCAAAATCTGCCAAGAAGTATCGTATATTTAAACGTATGCAGCTACCCCGGCTCTGAGGGGCTATCTGCCAACCTTTAAAATTGAAGCGCTATGAAAGTATTTTTTATTGATTAAGTCTTGTGTCGTCCTTGTCCCTGAGTGGGTCTGCGTCATACTGTAAACCTATTAATGTTTGCGCAGTATTTATTTTCGCTATTTTAGCGCACCCACTTTTGTGCGCGAAAATAAATCCTGCGTGAAAGGTATAATTATTGCATAAACAATGTGTGAGACTTCCTTGCTGCGCGAATTTAAATCCGCGCAAAAAGGTGTCAAAGTAGTTTGAAAATTTATCTGCGCGAAAATAAATCAGTTTACAGTATTTAAACCTCCTCCAAGCCATATAATTAAAGAAGTAAACAAGGGGCGAGGCGAGCAATTGATGATGCACTATGTCCCCCCGATACACCACATTTATAAAACACTCCATCCCCAATGCCAACCTCTGCTACGATCCATCTCCATTGATAAGCACAATTCCCATGGACTGCTGATGGGTCCTCACAGTGGTCTTCAATATCTCCCACCAAACTTTTATTCTGCAATGGAAAATTTCAAAATACGATCCCTTGGAGATCAGAAAGCCATCGGAATGTCTCATTTTAGGTTATTGTCTTTAAATTTAACTCAAAATGTCGAAGTTGGTATGTATATATGTATTGAATACAGATATTCATCTTCATCCGAGGGGTGCTTTATCATCCAGTATATATAGGAAATCTTCGAGTCCAACCAACAATTGGGCTCCTACTACTATCCCGGATCTCTAATCCATCGATCTTCTATGCTATCATTCGCCCTCCAGTCGAAGCAAGTCTCTTGACATATATCCCTCACTCAATCTCTCCAGGCCATCATTTTTGTTGGACTCTATCGTGGAATTTGTCTTGGCAAAGTCCTCTGAGAACTCATCTGAACAAGATTTGTATATTGCTCACACTTATGGGTCAGATTTATAGAAAATGTACAATTCATCCTCTCAAATATCCCTAATTTCAGACGAAAATAAAGTTCAAAATACAGTTCAACCTAACCAAACAGGTTACTAGAATCAATGCAATGCCGAGCATACTTGAATTTACCTAGTATTGACCAAATTGCAGCCTTATTTAGCAGAATTCACTAAATATGTACAGCTGCCAATTGTACATTTTCTGAAAACTTGACCCACATAGCGCTGGTTGAAATGCTGTGCAAGCTTCGCAGACGCTGAGACAATTTCAGGTATGCTTCCACCAATTCAGTGTATAATGGACGTCAGACCGAATCGCAACTTCATGTGATTTCCCTGAACAGTTTTTCTGACTTGTTGGGAAAGGTTATATTCAAATTAGGAGCTTCGCTAGTTTGGCTTTTTGGTATACTGTAAACGTATTTATTTTCGCGCAAATAAATTTTCGCGCATTAAGAACTTTGACACCTTTTCGCGCTGATTTAAATTCGCGCAGCAAGGAAGTCTCACACCTTGTTTATGCAATAATTATACCTTTCGCACAGGATTTATTTTCACGCACAAAGATGCGCGAAAATAGCGAAATAAATACTGCACGAACATTAATGGGATAGGTTTTCAGAAAATGTACAAAAGGTAGCTGTACATATTTTGTAAATTCTGCAAAATTAGGCTGCAATTTGGTCAATACTAGGTAAATTCGAGTATATTCGGCATTGCATTGATTCTAGCAATCTGTTTGGTTAGGTTGAACTGCATTTTAAACTTTATTTTCGCCTGAAATTTGGGTTATTTGAGAAGATTGGCGAAGTTGAATTGTACATTTTCTGAAAACCTCACCCTAATACGTTTACAGTAGTTGAAATTTGTATCAAGGGTTATGTTCTTAACTGTGAAGGGTATAAGAGGACTTTTTTGGTTCCAGTTTAAGTGGCTTTTAAAACAAATCAAAATCGACTGTATGAACTCTATACATTTGGATAGACTAGGAAATTGCTGCTATTTCTGTTTTTTTTTTGTTTTTTTTAAAAATAAAAGTCTTTATTGCACACAATTACAGGAAATCCTGGTAGTCTCATGTAGTTAAATAGCTTTATATTCTTTATAACATTTAAACTTTAACATTTTCAACATGCCCATAATTTAAAAGGGCTTAATAGAGACATTATGGTACAGTTATTATATACAAGTAAGGGGTTTCCTTAATTTTGTTTGGTACATTTTTGCATGTCTTATGTCTTTTGCATTATCTTTTCGTGCTGCATAATATAATGGTAATTGTAGTAAAATAAATAATGAATAAAAGGAGACGAATGCGCTCCATTGAAATGAAACATACTGCTCATCACAATATTTCACATCATTATTCCAAGTTCGGTGGCGCTTTCGTCCAGTCAAGATCAATCCACGATAAGATGATCTGTACATGAGTCAGATTTTCAGAAAATGTACAATTGGCAGCTCTGCACATTTAGTAAATTCTGCTAAATTAGGCTGAAAAATGAGGAATACCGGGTATATCTGAGTATATTTGGTATCGCATTGATTCAAAGTATCATTTTCTGTTATGTTAAACTGCATTTTGAAGCTCATTTTCATCTTAAATTTGGATTATTTGAGAGAATTGGCGAAGTTAAATTGTCCATTTTCTGAAAGTCTGACCCCCATGTTGATTGTAGCGCAGGCCGCACAGGTGCAGTGCATGTTGATGACATGGACGCAATGCTGGCATTATTACGTAAGAGGCGGGGAAATCTATCTGTTGTTCAAGCTGCCTTTCACGTGCGTTACCCGTTCTGACACGACCCTTCCTGTCATACTATACTGAAACAACTGCCTATCGCAGATAACGCTTGGATTTGAGATTGTCTAAATAAACACTTATCTGTGTAACTTGGAGTGCATCTGCAGCATGATCACTAGCGTGAGCTTGGCTTCAATCGCGGTTATTGGAAATGCTGTAAATGGGAATGTTTTTCAAGTCAACTCTTCCATCCACTCATTGGCATCCAAGGCGATGGTATCTGTGGATTTAAATTGAGTACACGTGCATCTATGCTGAGTTAATCTACTCGGAACCGCTGTTGAAATTAAGGCTGGAGTCTGTGTAGTAGTCTGCTCATATTAAATTTCTGAGGATATAATCCTGGGTATTGCATTGCAAAACAGACGTAAATTAGATAATTTCTGGTGTCTTATAGTGTCCCTAGACATTTTCAATTGCAATCGGAATTTAGTATCACCAGGCAAAAGTTTATTTCGAAGACGAGAGTGTTTCAGAGCGAAACCTATTGCAGGGACTGAATTTTAAACTAAACATTCCTCTTGTGGGTCAGATTTTCAGAAAATGTACGATTCGCCTTCACCAATCCTCTCAAATAACCCAAATTTAAGACTTAATCAGCTTCAAAATGCAGTTTAACATAACGGAACTGATACTTTAAATCACAAATGCGATACCAAATATACTCAGTATTCATCATTTCTCAGCCTAATTTAGCAGAATTTACTAAATGTGTAGAGATGCCCATTGTACATTTTCTGAAAATTCGACCCTTGTAAATGTTCGACATGATCACACCATAATTACCTCAGAACACTTCACAGTTTACAAAATAATCTCGGATTGATGAAACAAGATAGAAGAAGGAACAAGTTCGGGTCTAAATCATGCATTCACCGTTTCATTTAAAACATCATCCATATATTACTTTCATTACAGGAGAGTTCCCTTGCTCTGGGGATTCCTGACAGAGCCACGTAGAACCACGCAAAGCCACGCGTCCAACGAGGTTTTGTTGGACGAGCAAAGCTAGGCCTGCGCTATGATTCCTCCATCGATTTCCTCGGCTTTCATCTTGATCGACATCTTTATTCATGTGCCTCTTTTCCTTCACCTAATCAGTATCCGGACAACTTTAATATTCACCCCGGAGATTCTGAGGTGTCTATCAAAAGGTCCGAGGGATTGGCCGCGGCGTTTGAAGATTCAAAAGCGTTTCGAAGGCGCAGAGGTCCCTGGTTACAGTCGCAATCTTGATAATACAGCTATTTTTTTTTCTTTCACCGAAAGTTCATTCCCTATGTGATGTTCTAGGGTATTTTAAATTATTTCTTTAGAGAAGGCCAGCTAAGAAGAATTCTGTCTGTCGGAGATCTTGTCGATTTGATGATGGTATCACGTCGTGTCAATAGTCTGTTTTTTAAATTTGACGAATGTGGTATCGAGACTAGTTGTGCATACCCTTATGAATTCCCATACCCAGGCGCAATTATCTAAGCCGTCCTTGAAATAGCTCTATATGGGTCAGACTTTAGGAAAATGTACAATTATGAGATCTACACATTTAGTAAATTCTGCTAAATTAGAGCGGAAAATGAAGAATACCAGTAATAGCACTTGGAAAGACGTCTCTGTGTCCCTGTAAATGCGGGGAGCACGATCAATCTAATCTTCGTTTGGGTCAGATTTTTTAGAAAATGTACACTTTGCAGCTCTACACATTTATGAAATTCTCCTAAATTAGGCTGAAAAATAATGACTACTGGGTATATCTGAGTATATATTCGGTATCGCATTGATTTAAAGTATCAGTTTCGTTATGTTAAACTGCATTTTGAAGCTCATTTTTGTCGTAAAAGTGCGTTATTTGGGAGGATTGGCGAAGGCGAATTGTACATTTTCTGAAAATCTGACCCGTATATAAAAACAACACAGTGAGCTAAATCAATGATAAGCAACTCTTGAAGCAAGGTTTATCGACTACATAATTTTACCTTTTCAAAAAGGATTTGACTCAGAGGGGACATCGGGCTCCTTGTGACATTTAGGAGAAAACATGGCTTTCTTTCTTTCTTTCTTCAGAGATGAACCAGCGCTTTGCCGCATCTCCCAACCCCCCGCCCCCTCCCCCATCAAAAACTCCAGTGTCCTCCAGGTCGTCAAATTTTCTCCATGGTTCTGGATCATGGCACAATGTGATTAGTCCCAGTCGCTTCGATCAGAGAGACTTCTCATCACTAAATCCATCAGTCCATCATTTCGCTTTGATCAAACCTACAGCTACCAAAGCTATTGGCCGCCGTCTGCTTGTTCTGTGAAGAAGATTTATTTGATAAATAGCTGCTCCGCCCTTTAAAATGCCATTCGCCCTGATTCAAACCCTTGTAGCGCAAGCTGTAGAAAATCAGGGGAGACGCTGCATTCAGGGGGTCAGATTTTCAGAAAATGTACAATTCGCCTTCACCAATCCTCTCAAATAACCCACATTTAATACAGAAATGAGCTTCAAAATGCTGTTTAACATAACAGAATTGATTCTTTAAATCAATGCGATACCAAATATACTCAGATATACCGAAAATTTAGCATGTTTTAGCAGAATTTAGCAGAAATTACTAAATATGTAGAGCTGCCAATTGTACATTTTCTGAAAATCTGACCCATGGCGCACGCACCACACACAAAAAGATGAGCTATAATTAAGGCGTGGAGAATGTACGTAGCGTAATAGACTCGATCGCTTTTTATCTTAATACATTTATAAATATATATGTATAATCTTCCAGGAGTGAATTTTTTAGGAGATTATAATCTGAGAGAAAAATCAACTCATTTGCTTCCATTATGTCCAAGGGTTAGATGAAAGTGCTCTTATGCATGGGTCAGATTTTCAGAAAATGTACAATTGGCAACTCTACACATTTAGACTAGGAAATTCTGCTATTAAATTAGGCTGAAAAATGATAAAAAAAAACTGGGAATATCTGAGTATATGTGGTCTCGCGCTGATTTATAGTATCTGTTTTGCCCTGTTAAACAGCATTTCGAAGCTCATTTCTGCCTCAAATATGTGTTATTTGAGAGGTTTGGTGAAGGCGAATTGTACATTTTCTGAAAATCCGACCCATATCCAGATTTTATCGGATGAGAATCTGTGGGTCCGGGGGCGCGAGAGGGAACTGTCCTTTTTCATTCAACATTAAAGGCAAGACCATTAATAAAGGACAAGGAAATCTTTTCCGCTGAGCTCGTGAAGAGTACCATGCTTGAATGGAAGCCATCTTTGAGACACGGGGGTGGAGGCCGCCATTATGAATGGAGAATCGATTCGTGCGGCCCTGTACAACCAAGCGTCGCCAGTTCAAGGCAACGAAAATATCCTCAAGCCTGTACTAAAGACATTTACGCAGGTGACGTTGTTAATGGCCTTGGCAGAAAGGGCACAACTTCCCCTACTATATAGCACCTGAGATGTATACATGGATGGAGGCGGTGGCAAAAACTATGTACTTTGGGGAATGATCAGTAAAATACTATTGATTTCTCGCCGCGGCCACTAAAATGAATCTGAAAAACAGGTTCTCTCAGGGACGGGCCTAAAAGACATCCGTCTTCCTGTCATGTGATCCATAACTGTCATGGTCTAGCCAATCAGCGTGATGGAAAAATGCCACATGACATGGGAAACCGATCTCACTCATTGTCAGTATCCTCACACAATTTTCCTCAATACATCGACAGCTCAATCTCTTAACATTTACCAGGCGGCATTTTTTGCAAAGTCGCGCGACAGCGAAAAATAATCATGCGATTTGTAACTGTCGAATTTGTCGCTGGGTTATATTGGTTTATGAGGAAGTAAAGCAAATGGGGGGTTGGTTATTGGTTATATACGCATCGCAATAGACATGGAAGAACTTTGTAGATATAATATATATAATATATATCCGAGACCTTTTGGTGTTAGCCAATTAATTGTATTGAGCAGGCGCTTCCTCGCCCCGTCTCTCCGAGGATAATGATTCAATTGATCTTGGTTATATCAGACGCTAGAGATCAGAGGTTACCATGGATATTTTATCTCTGTGCGTGAGAAGTTGTTTGGCGCCATTTTGGGCCGCTCATTTGCATACAGACCGGGGGACATTGGGCAAAGGTCCGGCCTTGCAGGGAGAACGCCGAGAGAACGCCTAGTTTTAATCCTTGTCTTGGCTAAGATGAAGAATCGGTGTCGTGATCCCAGGATGCAACCTGATCAGATACAGGCAACCAATAGGCGTAGCGTCTCATTAAGCGACTGGCCAATCAGCGCGCAGCTTACCAGTCACGTGGCGCTCAGGGGACACCGTCCAACAAGTCGTCTGCTACTGATAACCATGGGGATACAAAGTTTTCCTCCGGCCCATAACTGTAAAGATCTAGTAAGATTATTCATACTCTTTGCCCCCCAATGGTGTGATTGGATCCTTGAAGAAAAAGTTAACAAGTTGACTTCAGAGCACCGCAGTGAACTGGGATGTGTGGGAAGTAAATTGCAAATAACCAGAGATGGGAGATGGCGCGCTCTTCCGGAAATAGTTATATTAGCGATGCCTACGATAGCTCTGTCAAGTCAATCCAATAGCAAAAAGAAAATAGACACAATCCCTTACCCAAGCATCTTATCAAGTGTTGCGCTACTAATTGGAAGCCAGCTTTCATTCCGAGTTGTGTTGGGAAAGTTAAAAAGAAAATATCGGAAAACCATTTGGCCTTCCTGATCTAGTCCGGAAACTTTTTAAAACAGTGTAGGATTCACGCGACCTTGGTATTTCTACCGATTCTACCCCCCAAAAAAAACGAGCATCAGATTTTAAGAAGTACCAATTGGAGCAAGGCACCATAATTGGGTCAGATTTTGAGAAAATGTACAATTCGCCTTCACCAATTCTCTCAAATAACCCACATTTAAGACAACAATTAGGCTTAAAATGCAATTTAACATAACAGAACTGATACTTTAAATCAATGTGGTACCACATATACACAGATATACCCGGCATTCTCTATTTTTCAGCCTAATTTAGGAGAATTTCTTAAATGTGTAGAGCTGCCAATTGTACATTTTCTGAAAATCTGACCCAATTACTGGGGCTGTGCGTCCTTGGTTCAATCAAGCCTAATCATATTTTAATAAAAGAAGAGCGATTGTATCAAACGCCTTAATTGTTGTTGGAAGAACCTCTTAAACTATTCATAAATTCAATATGATCGCCGTTCCTTTTGTCATTCTTCCATGCCGTCTTGCCTTCCGATATTTTACCTGAATTATAGTCAATCTCTGTCTTCCTTCAGCCGATATTGGCTTCCATTTTTTGTCCTATCAGAATGATTAATTTTCTGTGCAAGTCGGACGAATTGCCTGACCGGTTTCGTATCGATAGCTTTTCTGGCTTGCCCAATAAAACTTCTTAAGACTACATCAGGCTTGATGATTAAAAATCGACCCGGAATGAAAGCCCTTCGATCGGCCTTGCTTCTCTTCTTCATGGGTGATCAACATATTTTCTCTTGGCATTGCCTTGGTCAAGGCAGCAGAGTTTTCCCCCTCAAATCCCCCGTCATGGCGGGTTGGCCAGAACTACGCATTGGGTAAAAAGTCATCTGGGTTTCTGAGGTTTTCTGGATTTGCAGAAGTTTAAGATGGATGAAAGGAGACAGGATGAAAGAAACATGCATCGAAAGACATTTCAGAATGATCTTTTTTTTTTCTTTTTTTTTTAAAAAAACCGCCGCTGTCTCAATGGATGTGTATTGGAAGTTACATTTCTTCCTCGCGGACAATCAAGAATTACTCATATTTTTATGCTAAGACCCTGCCCACACACAGCCGATTTACCTCCCGATTGCCCCACGATTTGGGTCTCCTGATGAATCCAATGACCTCATTTCAAGTCCTGCTTTATGTTTTTGAAATAGCATGAACCTGGATTGGAAATGAAATACTGGGATTCATCGGGAGACCCAAATCGGGGGGCAATCGGGGGGCAATCGGGGGGCAAATCGGCTGTGTGTGGGCAGGGTTTAAGTCGAATAGGAGTATTGGGATCCATAATACAGGATTTATAATACATATTGCAAAATTACATTGGACTTGGGTATGCTAAACAAGTTGAGTGTGTTGTACAAGTTCAAATAGATGAAGGTTATGGTCTGGCCCTTGTCTCTTCTTGTTATTGAAATGCTTAACATACCTGAGGACAGAAGCTATTTAAATAATAAAAGGATTCAGTGCACAATCGATTCAAATGTCTTTGATATTTATAGGGGAATGCGCATACCTATAGCATACGAGAATCAATACACCTTGAGGCAAAAGGTGGCTACATTTGTACTAAATCAGCAATTTTACCTTTTATTGGACGCCGATGGGGAACATATATGGGTCAGATTTTGGGAAAATGTACAATTGGCAGCTCTACACATTTAGGAAATTGTGCTAAATTCTGCTGAAAAATTATGAATACCGGGTATATCTGAGTACATTTGGTATCGGATTGATTTAAATTATCAGTTTTGTTATGTTAAACTGCATTTTGAAGCTCATTTTTGTCTTAAATGTGGGTTATTTGAGAGGATTGATGAAGGCGAATTGTACATTTTCTGAAAATCTGACCTTTATAGGGAAGAGAATGCATGGTTCATTCCTACACATGCTATTCTCAACTTGTAGGGAAATTCCCTGCTTTAATATTGTGGGTCTGCAAGGTAGAAGGTAAAAGTATTTCTCACAGTTTGAAGTGCCAAACTGCATGCATACAATTTATAAACGTTCAATACAATGTCCTGAAATGGTTAGAATTAGATGACTTAGAAAGCAGCCGAGAATGTTCGCTTAATCTTTAAAAAAGAAAAGATAAGATAGTGATTTATATTTATAGATAATCGATTGCACTCCCATTAGAAACTGATGTTAGTACACTCAAAATGGTTGTATAAAGTATCCAGACCCAGGTATGATTCTGAAGTAGTTCCGATTTTTGTGTGAAAATAGTGAAGTGGTTGGCGACATCAGGTAGACTACATTATGTGGGTCAGATTTTCAGAGAATGCACAATGTACAGTTCTACACATCTATCAAATTCTGCTAAATTAGAGTGAAAATTGATAAATACTAGGGATATCTGAGTGTATTCTGTATTGTATTCATTCAATAAATCTGTTTGGTGATGTTGAACAGTATTTTGAACCTGATTTTTGTCTTAAATTTGGGTTATTTGAGAGAATTGTTGAAGGTGAATCGTACATTTTCTGAAAATCTGACCGATAAATAGTTTCATTTTTCCCTATACTTATGTCAGGCCCAGGTCAAGGTAGAAGAACCTTGATTTGGAGACAGTTATCTTAGCAAAGCTGATTTGTATCCTTTTGTGATGAGTTATATATGGATCAGATTTTCAGAAAATGTACAATTGGCAGTTCTACAAATTTAGGAAATTTTGCTAAATTAGGCTGAAAAATGATGAATACCGGGTACATCTGAGTATATTTGGTGTCGCATTGATTTATAGTGTCTGTTTTGCTATGTTAAACTGCATTTTGAAGCTCATTTCTGTCTTACATATATGGGCTATTTGAGAGGATTAGTGAAGGCGAATTGTACATTTTCTGAAGATCTGACCCATATATATCTTTATATCGCTGCAGGTATGCACGTCCACAAACGTGAGCAAGGGTTCGTTTACGCATAAACACCTCATTATCAAAAGAAAGGTGGATTGGATCAAGTACTATTTGTTTGAGATATGGCCTTGATATAAGGCTGACTTCTGGGACACACAGTATCTATTGGTACTGATGTAATTAAATTCTATGAAAATCGATTTTAGTACGTGACGTGACGAGATATACATACTGTGTAAAATATATGAAGGGTATATATGGGTCAGATTTTCAGAAAATGTACAATTCAACTTCGCCCATCTTCTCAAATAACCCAAATTTCAGACGGAAATCAAGTTCAAAATACAGTTCAAACTTATCAAACAGATTGCTAGAATCAATGCAATGTTGGATATACTCGAATTTACCTAGCATTGACCAAATTACAGCCTTATTTAGCAGAATTTACTAAATGTGTACTGCTGCCAATTGTACATTTTCTGAAAATCTTACCCATATATACAAAGGCATGACCTGCTAGTGCGATCCGAATCATGAATTGTATAAAGAGGGTTGATGTCCCAGCAAAAGGGGATGGAGTTCGTTAGCGTTCGTAATGGATTTATGCAATTTGTCTGCCCACACATTTTCTGCACTCGTAATTCCTAAAAGAATATTATTCAGATATCATTTTACATTCGTAATCTACGTAGAGAAGTATTATAAGTATTTGTGCTATGGATAAAACTAACACAACTCGATAGTTTGGAGAAAGAAAGGATGGCGATAGGAATAAAATAATAAGCCCACTACAATTTGTATACATCTTAAGCTCCAAGGAAGAAAGTATCTTTTAAGAGGATATATTAATTCATCTTTTAAGGGAAAAAATAAAAAAAATAAAATTATCTTTTAGGTGCTCATATGCGTAGGTTAACGTTGGAGTTGGTAGCGGGTGTCATTGGTAAGGCCAAAAAAAATAGATGTGTTTCCGATTTACCCTCCCCCCCCCCTCCCCACGCACACACACACCTAGAAAAAACTTACCCTACCTAAACCAAATTTTACCTTACCTGATTTTTTTTTTACCACATCTTCCTGTTCTTGTTGGTTTTTTTACCAAAAAATATTATAAAAGCAGGAAAACGGGTGCTCCTAACCCGGAACTGTCAAAAAGCACATTTCTCATGTTTAAAACAACTATTGTTATAAAATAGACATTTTTTTTCAGTACCTCGGAGGTGGTTTCCTAGAAAAAAAAATTAAAAAAAAGTTACCACCCCCTACCTAGCTTTCAGCCAGATAAATCGGAAACACACCTATTTTTTTTGGCCTAAGCTAAGCGCAGACACAAAGTTATCCACATTATTTCATCACCAGCCACTTTATTCTCTGTAGCCAGATATCAAATAAACAAGTAAATCCTTTTATCCAAGATTACAAAAGTCAATCTAATGATTGAACTAATCACCAATCAGTGACACTAAAGAGGGAGACACGAATCGGAAAATACAAAGGTTTCAAACTACGATTATTGCGCGGGGGAAATAAAACAGTCTGCAGCTTTGTTCTAAGAAGATCCTTGCAGTCTAGGCCCAAAGATGGGAGACTCCCTTCAAACGAAGGGAAAGCCTCTCGCCTCAAACCACAAAGTACCATTATATAATTCCATTAAGTCCGCAAAATGTCATTATGTTTCCATTAAAACGCCGAGTCTTAGGCGAGGAGATCTGAGGGTTTGGACCTAGAGTGCTTGGCTGTTTCTGTTTTCAAGTATTTGGGAAACATCCTTTCACTCGCAAATAAGAAGAAAATATCATTTCTGTGAAGGCTAAAAAGGTGGAATAAATACTCCATGATAACTGAAGCAGGGCATGGTACCAACTACCAACGGCACCATCCGTCAAAATTGATATGGCAATCGTGGGAATCAAAAAACATATTGAAACTGGGGAATTTATTTTAAACAAGAATGTCTACATGTAAGTAATACCAGATTTGTACTCATATTAACCCAATACTAAGCCTGGAAGCCTCCACACCAGGTGCAGCTCCTAGCCTTAGAAGTGCATGCAATGGCATAACAAGTCCACGGAAAATATATGGGTCTGATTTTCAGAAAGTGTACAATTCACCTTCGCCAATCTTCTCAAATAACCCAAATTTCAGACGAAAATAAAGTTCAAAGACCAGTTCAACCTAACCAAACTGATTGCTAGAATCAACGCAATGCCGAATATACTCGAATTTACCTAGTATTGACCAAATTGCAACCCTATTTAGCAGAATGTCATAAATGTGTAGAGCTACCAATTGTACATTTTCTGAAAATCTAACCCATGTGTTGTTGTTATTGAGGTGGTTCTGTAGGTGTAGAGGGGTGGCGAATTCCTCCTCCTTATACATGCTTTATTACCTGCTATACCATGTATAAATGATTTTAAAGTCTTCAACATTTTATACAAGCTTTCTGATAGATATATTTTGAGTAATTCTTGTTACACATGCGTAGTAAGTCCGAGGTTTATTCATTATAAAGGGTTGAAACTCTGTCTAATTTGTATATCAGATTAACTGATAAAAAAATACTTCAACATATATCGATATTTCGATGTAAGTGATCATAAAGGGCCTAGTCCACTATAAGCCGATATTCATGCGATCCTCACAGAATTTAGTGGAGAAGAGTCCTCTGCAGTGCAAAATCGCGTGAGAATTGGCTTAGTGGACTAGGCCCTTAAGTTCAATAATTGGGTGGAATCTTAGATTTCTTTCCCAACAACAACAAATCGACAACAGGCCGCACAAGTGCAATGGTGTTGATGAGTGATTTAAATTAATCGAGGCCCGCACTTGCGAGGGTCAATCTGTTGACCGGAAATAAAGAATCCCATTGACTTAGCATTGCTGGCATACATATTGACTCTCTTCTTACAAATTGTGACAGTCATCATTGAACTACTTGGTACTATTATATGGGTCAGATTTTCAGAAAATGTACAATTGGCAGCTCTACATATTTAGTAATTTCTGCTAAATTTTGCTTAAAAAAATGATAAATTTGGGGTATATCTGAGTATCTGAAAATTCTTATACTGCATGAAATTTGTCCATAACTGCACAGAGTATTGCGACAGCGCCTCTACACAGGTACTGCAAAGACAGGGGTCAGATTTTCAGAAAATGTACAATTGGCAGCTCTACACATCTAGGAGATTCTCCTAAATTGGGATGAAAAATGAGGAATACCGGGTATATCTAAGTATATTTGGTATTGCATTGATTTAAAGTATAAGTTTTGTTATGTTAAACTGCATTTTCAAGCTCATTTTTGTCTTAAATGTGGGTTATTGGAGAGGATTGGTGAAGGCGAATTGTACATTTTCTGACAATCTGACCCTCATACACCATGTAAAGCTAATTGTGGGGGAAGAACCTTTTTCGGATAGATTTAGAGATTCTTGACATTTCAATGAAAATAAAGAGAGCACTGATTTTATCAGCATTTCAAAAAATTGTCTTTCTGCTTATAAATGCGACCAATATTGTCAAAGTAATAGATCTATGTGAATGTAAATCCATAATCCATAATTTCTTCATATTGGATGAGATTATTTTATGTCACACGAGGTGTTGAGAATCCGGTAATAAAGATAATGAAACTAATGGTAGTGACCTGGGAAGGCAATTGCTCGCACTGATAAAAAAAAAGGTGTAATTTCTGATAATTTAGGCGTAATTGTTGCGTTTATCAGTGGTGGGTGTTGAGTTAAATGCCGCGCTGATACCCTCTTGTCACAGAACTATTCTGAATTGGTCTTTGAGTTGGACCAGGGACAAAAACAAGTGTTTATTCGATAGTGCACTCCCCTGTTTTTTTTTGTCAGGGACTCTGGAAAGCTTCGGTCAAGAGTCAGTCATTTACAACGCGTTAGTTTTCCCAGCATGCATATCTAATAGGGAAGTTGCATGTCTCACTGCGCATGTGTATTACAGTGCATGCTGGGATGGATTCAGTTCAAATCTGACATACATGTATTTAGCAAGATTTTTTATCGAAAATTGGAAAAGGATCTTTTCACCAATATCAAAGCTTGTGTAAATGATCTATGAAAACAAAAATGCATCATGGGAAAGATGGAGTCTTGTGTTATGGAAACATGTATAACATATGAATATTAACATTAGCGTATTGATAAATAGTCCATGCTGAACATAACATGTTTTCTATAAATTTCCCACTGTACCATTACTCCAATAATTCCATGCGAATCAAGATTCAAAATAGCGGCTTTGCAAATCCCTTATTGAAGCGATACCATGCAGGAATGATACACTATTTCAATAAAAAAAAAGTAATGGTAATTACAAAATTGCGACGTGCAAATAACGATAGTAGCATGCACTGTAACGCCAATACGGGCACCGCTCATTTTGCAGATTACAATCCGATCAATTGCATTGATTTCTTGAGACAAGCAAACTAAATCACCTGCATTATTTTCCCAGAAAAATAACATTTTGACTGACGTGAAGATGCGAACATCATTTCGTTCGATATTAAAAGCTTTTATCTTCTGCTTTTATCATTTGTTTTTCTGAATATGAAACTACTTAAGTAAGAAGGACGAAACTTTGAATGCATGAACTGCATGTCGCTGTCTGTCGCTGTCTGTCGCTGTCTGTCGCTTAACCTGCCGATTTATCATTTTTTTTAGAATTTTTTTATTTGTGTTCAGTCTTAGGTAAACCTAATATTCCCGTGATACACAATCAAAAATACGATTACAGATATTCGCTTGATCAATATATCAATATATACTTCAGAAAGTTAAATTTTTTTAACCATTTAAGATTATACATTTCAGATGGACTTATATAGGCCTACATGAAGAAGAAGTCGGATCCATTTTTGTAGAAGACCCTAATGATATTACACAGTTGTTAAAAGTTGCATTACACACAGTTGTTGGGCAAAAACTTTTTTTGATCTTTTCCCCTTCAATATGAGAATAAAAGCATTTAAAATTACACATGAGTATAAGAGAAGTTTGTGTTTTTAGTCATTTTTCAAGGCAGTTTTGACATCACCTAAGCCTGTGAGATATAATACTCTGTAATATTATATGAGGAGGGCGTAATAGGTGTACATGACTCTTAAATTAGAGAATATATAATTCATGATTAAGGCGACTCAGTACTGATTTTCAAAACTGATGGATTTATTTAAAATTTTAACCATTGAAACTTGACATGAAATAATGACTATTAAGTGAAAGAAATATACATCAACAGGCTATTTTTCATGCTATGGGAGTATTGACATAGAAATGATCAATCAGATTTAAGTAATTTTACTACATTTGAGTAATTTATTAGCATAATTCTTTTGAAATCGTTCTGACATGAATTCAGAATCAAATTTCACCCAGACGTTCAACATATATATGGGTCAGATTTTCAGAAAATGTACAATTCAACTTCACCAATCCTCTCAAATAACCCAAATTGCAGACGAAAATAAAGTTCAAAATAATTTAGGAGAATTTCCTAAATGTGTCGGCGTCAAATTATTTTTCAGCAGTTAGAGCTAGCAACTTACCAAAAGCATCATTTCACCTCCCACCCAGTGCACGGCTTTGTGTACAGCTGCCTGGTTATTGCATGTGACAGAACCATTGCTTATATGGGCGAAATCGCCAGAAAACGTACAGTTATCTTTCCCCAATCCTCTCAAATAACCAAAATTTAAGACAAAAATGAGCTTCAGAATTCGGTTCAACATAACCAAACAAATTATTCGAATCAAGGCAATCACAAATATACTCAGATATACCTAGTTTTGACCATTTTTCAGTCTAATTTAGCAGAATTTACTAAATGTGTAGATCTGGCAATTGTACATTTTCTGTAGATCTGACCCATATTCGAAAAGAGCAGGGTATCGTATCCCGTTAGTATGTTTACTCTCACAGCCTGATACTGCTAGGACCAAATATACGAAAATGTGGGTCAGATCTTCAGAAAATGTACAATTCACCTTCCCCAATCCTCTCAAATAACCCACATTACATAACAGAACTGATACTTTAAATCAATGCCATACCAAATATACTCAGATATACCTGGTATTCATCATTTTTCAGCCTAATTTAGGAGAGTTTTCTAAAATTGTGTAGAGCTGCCAATTTTACATTTTCTGAAAATCTGACCCATGTACTCTTGTGACACGCATTTTCATTTACACAAATATCCACCATCAAATAGACATATTAAAAGTTAAACGACTCATATCAGGGGCGTAAGAGCCAGGGGGCAGAGGGGGCAGCAGCCCCCCCCCCCTCCCAATATAAATGTTGGGGGGGGGGCAGAAGTATGTCTCTGCCCCCCCCCCCCAAAAAAAAAAAAAAATCTCGTATCAATATCACGAGAGGAGAGTGGACTGGACAGTACATAGCCACCATGATTACATTCCTCTCCCAAATACAGAGGAAATGGTGTTCTGGGTCCTGCTTCCTGTGCTCAAGTGACAATTTTACTATTTCACTTTGCAGCCCAGCATTAGCCTATTTGGAGAACCGCACTCACACACCGATCCCTCAACGTCCTCAAGCGCTTCATGCTAACAACGAGAGCAAATGATGTATGAGAGAAGTTGACAAACAGTGAAGTCCACAAAACGAATGGTCCCTGCAGCTGAGACCGGGAGTGTTTTAGTAAGTGGAACTGTCAAGATACTTAGCGCCGGCCGCAAGGCCACTTAAGGCCAGTTACAACTAACGGGGCGGCCAGACGCAACACAAGCTGTCAGGCAATGCGGCCAGAACAAATAGAACGGCTAAGTGATGCACATCTTTAAGCTAATGTCTACACCTTAGAAATAGGGTTTGCGCTTTCTTTCTAATCCTGGGGGTTTCGTCTAGGGCCAAAAATGCAAGGCTTAACTGGTCAACTACATGCATGCCTTTAGGGTCAGATTTTCAGAAAATGTACAATTCACCTTCAACAATCCTCTCAAATAACCCACATTTAAGACAAAAATGGGCTTCAAAATGCAGTTTAACATAACAGAACTGATACTTTAAATCAATGCGATCCGAAATATACTCAGATATACCTGGTTATCATCATTTTCCAGTCAAAATTAGCAAAATTTCCAAAATGTGTAGAGCTGCCAATTGTACATTTTCTGAAAATCTGACCCGTTAACGGGTGGGGTTCTTTAATTGAATTATGAGGAAGGTGGTAACTGTGACACTTGCCAAAACCAAATGCAGTCTGCGCGCAGTGTGCCCTGCCTAAGTGTTACAGATTGTGAGGATTGGCTCTGTCGGGAGTCATACATTGAGGCCCGCCTCCATTGAGGCCCGGCTCAGCAGGCCTAGACCGAATCCCAATGTTGCCTTTAAATGAATGGGTCCCAGCGGAAGGTGCGGAAAACCTAAACTAATTGGAAAAACACCTTGAATTCGTCTAGCAGATAAATACATCCCCGGACAGTATTGAACGGTCCCCTGGGTTTCGCGAAACCTGTGCTTTCTAGAACCCTTTCTGCGAAATATTCCATAATCTGCGGTGGACGCGATGGTACAATTGGAGACGCTATCTCGTACGTGGGTCAGATTTTCAGAAAATGTACAATTCAACTTCGCCAATCTTCTCAAATAACCCACATTTTAGACGTTAATGAAGTTCAAAATACAGTTCAACCTAACCAAACAGATTGCTAGAATCAATACAATGCCAAATATACTCGAATTTACCTAGTATTGACCAAATTGCAGCCTTATTTAGCAGAATTTACTAAATGGGTACAGCTGCCAATTGTACATTTTCTGATAATCTGACCCACGTGCCTGACGCTTATCACGATGCTTCCTTCAGTCAGTTTACTTGTTTGTCAGTCATTAGTAGAATATCTCTTCAATTCCTCTTAACTATAGGATTATCGTAATGTACTTTATCTTAGTACATGAATCAAAGTCCGGCTTTAGGCTCACTGTATCCCTCTCGGTCACTATCCTTGCGACAAAGCTACTTTTAAGGGTATCGCTTGTCTCGGGGATACAACACAAGAACTTTAGCCTTATGGATTGATCGTTTCCAGCGTTGAAAGGACCCGCCAAATAAAGCCCTTGCCTTTGAAGGATCGAACCCCGAAAGTGCTCCCGAGTACACCGAGCAATTAGGCCTGTGCCTGACTTCCGAGCGATAGGTACTAATGGTCACTGACTTCATTAAAACTACAACTGGAAAACAGGCTCTGTGGTGGTGAAATGAAAAAGTGGGGGCAAGCAATCCTGGCAGCTTTCTTATCAGTGTTTATGGTTATCCGACTCTGCACATTTCCCTTAAAAAGATAATAATAATATATCATCAAACATATTAATTACCGATGATACTAAGGCTTTGATCTTTCCAAGCATGGTAGGCTTATATAGTAATTAAGTAAGCTGTCATAATCATAATCAATCAAGTTTATCGAGCACAACTCATTTTTTGCCAACGTACAAAATAATAGTTAGAGGTTGTGGTGGAGGCATTGCATGTTCCGTGCTCCTATGAGCAACTCTTTGATAGCTGTAGTGTTACAAGTCGCACTTATCTCCCGCGCCCAGCCCCTTGCCTGCACTGCCATGCACCCGTACTTACCAAACAATCTAAAGCCAGAAAACTAATGCTTTAGTGATTAAACTTTATCAACACACGAGGAGGAAAAAAACCCAGCTAGGATTGAAAAGATATTTTCTTCCGCCGGATGGACGCTATAAACTTCTAAAAGGTCTTTTTAAAGAGAAGTTGCTGCTATCAGGATGATGATGTTCACCAGTATGACATGTTATGCCATGCTGTGAAGCATGTTATCTATAGCCATGCAGTCAGGCATCGTGTCTTTGCCCCTGCCCCTGCACTTGGTACATCATTGCAGCTTTTGTCGCTCTTTTTTCCCTTTTAAAATCAATACATTAGGGTAGGGGTGGGTGGGTGGGGGACATTTGATGAATTTCCAGTAGCTCGGTGTGCATTACCATTACACTCTGTTTAAGACCGACTTAGAGTAAACATCAAACCGACCCAATGGTAAACCTATGGCGAGCCGCTCCAAGTAGATCTTAAATAGAGTGTATGGTGATAACTTGTAAAGTCTTGGCAGCAACATTTTATGTTATATCGTTATTTGATCTGAAGTCTTTAAATGAGGAACCATCATTGATATTACATAGAGAGAATGGAACGAGCCGGCAATAATACAAGATGTATTGGACGATGGCGTAGGCAGAGTGCTTACGCGGACGAATCAAGTCCAATAAATTTTCGGTTATTGCAGGCGAGTTCCATTCTATATTTATTATATGGGTGTAAAACTTGATGTGTAAAATCTGAAAAAAGTAGCCGACTTGGTGACGAAGTACTTCATATAGTACACATGCTATATGGATGTTTTTATAGCACCCCACTTATTGCACCTCTCATATGAAATGCGCATATGGGTCAGATTTTCAGAAAATGTACAATTCGCCTTCACCAATCCTCTCAAATAACCCACATTTAAGACAAAAATGAGCTTCAAAATGCAGTTTAACATAACAGGACTGATACTTTAAATCAATGTGATCCCAAATTTATCAAAGGCACTGGAGATAATAGGAAATATATTAGAAAAATTAGATACCAATAGAGAGATACTAATAATGGGTGACTTTAACTATGAAGCACAAAATCTACAAAACGGCAAATCCTCAAGTTCAGAACTATTTAGGAACCTATTAAACAAGTATAACTTACAACAAATAGTAAAAGGTAAAACAAGGATTAGTAAAAAATCTGCGTCAACAATCGACCATATTTACACAAACGCCAATAATATTAGCAAAACGGGAACGCTTAATATTAATATCAGCGACCATCTTCCGGTATATCTTCAAATAAAGAAAGAAAAAACCAGATATAATATAGAAACATTTTCGGCAAGAAACACTAAATTTCTGGATATAAAGATATTGGGAGAAATACTGGCTGACATGGATTGGACGGACCTCTATCAGACGAGGGACGTCAATACAGGTTGGAGCATAATTTACAATAAAATTACTAAGATACTGGACAGAATGTGTCCAATACAAAGATTTAAAAATGTTAGATCAACTCCAGTGTGGTATGGTGAATCCATTATTGAAGGGGGGAAAGAAAGGGATAGAGCCTTCAAACAAGCGAAAAAATCAGGAAAAGAAGAAGACTGGCAAAAAGCCAGGATCTTAAGAACCAAAGTGAATACCAAAGTCAAAATTGCAAAAGAAAAGTACTTGAAGGGCCAAATTAACGAAAATAGAAATAATCCACATAAGTTTTGGGATATCATTAAACCACTAGTTTCTGAGGGGAAATCAAAAAGTAACGAAGAAATTCAAATTGATTCTAAAGGTGAAACAAGTAAGGTTAAAGAAGCGAGTGAAATACTTAATGACTACTTTGTTAACGTAGGACCAGAACTCGCGAAAAAGATTGTAAAAGAGAATAATCCGAACGAGCCTACGACACCGAAGAATATTCAACCAATAGACTCATTCAAATTTAATAAAATTAACACAGTTAGTGTAGAATTAGCATTAAAAAAGATAGGGAATTACAAAGCCTCTGGCATTGAATTTCTGCCAACCAGAATTTTAAAACCCTGTATATGAAAATTGAGTACGCAATTTGCATATCTATTCAATTTAAGTATAGAAAGTAATGAAGTACCAAAAGAATTTAAGAAAGCCAAGGTCACGCCACTTTTTAAAGAAGGAAGCAAGAGTGACCCTAGCAATTACCGCCCAATATCATGTATAAGTTTACCCGCTAAGCTGCTAGAGAGTTGCATACAAACTCAACTAGCACAATATTTTGAATCAAATAAATTACTATCAGCAAACCAGTTTGGATTTCGGAAAGAAAAATCTATAGTCGAGGCACACAACAATTTATTAGAAAAAGTATATTACAATATAAATAACAAGAAGGCTACAGATTTAATTTTTTTAGATTTTAAAAAAGCCTTTGATACGGTTAATCATGATTTACTTTTAAAGAAGCTAGGAAGATATGGTCTGGATAAAGGGTCGTTAGGCTGGTTCGAGAATTATTTATCTGGTAGATATCAGAGTGTAATAGCAAATGGGTCATGTTCAACCCTAAAACCCGTTACATGCGGTGTACCGCAAGGTACTTCTTTGGGTCCATTATTATTTTGTATTTACATCAATGATTTAGACAGAGTCGTAGAAAATAGTCACGTCCAACTATTCGCGGACGATACTGTATTATTTGCTGAGAGGTCACTAAACGAAGGTAGTATAAATTCCCTTCAGAAAGACTTACAAAATATTGTTAATTGGTGTGCGGACAATAAAATCTCATTGAATATCAAGAAATGTAAAAGCTTAACAATTAAATCTAGAAATAGTAGTAATAATCTCACTCATTATGTAATAAAAGACCAGAAATTGGAAAATGTCACAAATTATAAATATTTAGGTATAGAAATTGATCAACAACTGAACTTTAATAAATTTATGGTCAAGAAAGAAAACATTGTAAGAGCGAAGGTTAAAGCTCTCTCTAAGTTATATAATGTGTGTAATAAAGATACAATACTTTTGATATACAAAACCATGGTGCTACCCATAATAGATTATGGGGACGTTTTTTATAGCTCGACAACCCAGAATCATTTAAAGAAATTACAAACCCTCCAGAATTCGGCCCTTAAAATTGCTCTACATCTCCCAGTACTCACGAATACTAAGGAGGTACATAATAAAACTAACATGCCTTGCCTACAAACTAGGCGAGAAAAACATACTCTAGAGAGGGCTTTTATCCGATCGAGAAGTGATGAATATGTGGACAATAGAACAATATGTCTAAGAAGGTTAACCACAGGTAAAAAGCTTATTGTTCCGCACCCAAAAAATGAAATGTTTAAAAGATCTTATGTTTACAATATGCCAAATTTATGGAATAGGATGGATGATAAGATTCAAACTATCCCCTCGAGAAAAGAGTTTAGGGGATACTTGAAGCACACATATCACCTAGACTATGACCCTTACCTTAAATCTACAGATGCTGAATGATGTGAATCGTTACATGACTCGTTATAAATGTTCACCAATGTATAGGGAAATTACAGGGATTGGGGGGTAAATCACACTGGGCATGTACTTACCAGTAGTTAAAAAGATCGATACAGCGATAAGGGAATTAAAAAATTGAGGGAAGGGAACATGGAATAGTGAACCCATAGGGATGTGCAAATATTGTACAATCAAAAGGGAACACTGTTGTTGATGTAATTTGTTGCGGAGAAGATTGAGAGAGATCTTCCACTGATGTTTTGAGTTTAATATTGATTGATGTTTAGTCTAAAAAATTCATTTGTATAACACAAGTACATATGTACTGTATGAAGTTGTAATCTAAAAATATACTGTAAAAAGATAACTATATCCAAAGCTCCAAAACGAAGGAGTGACAGATATTAATATTAAGATATTAGACGTTGTATTGAAATATTGTGATGTCAGAAATATAATTATGGTTGTAATGATTAGAAAATACCATAGTGGTAAAATGAAACTTCTGGAAATACGAAATGAATACTGATAATACCATAAGCAATATCCTCAAATATGGTCTGGAAAATCCATGACCTAATGTTATATTACGGATGAAAACTAAAGAACTATGTTAGAAAATAAGACCGACATCATAAGTTTATAAAACTTTTTATTTGAAGGAGTAGTAACCATATGGACAGCCAGGAACACCTGCGAATGGGCAGATGGTTCAACACCAATTCTGATTATTACTCTGTAACTGTTTGAATCTGATTTGAATAAAAGTATTATATATATATATAAATACACTCAGATATACCTGGTTATCATCATTTGTCAGTCAAAATTAGCAAAATTTCCAAAATGTGTAGAGCTGCCAATTGTACATTTTCTGAAAATCTGACCCATATAATAAATCTAGTATATAATAGATATTATGTAAAATGTTGCCGGGGACCAAAATATAACCCACCATATATCTGTTTATTTGGAATGAAATTGTGAATACGTTTTCCATTGGTCATATGGCATCTCTGCACAGAAATAATTTTGGAAAAGAAGCTCTATTTTGATATCAGTAAACATGGTCCTTATCTATTTAAAGAAGTCCCGTCTGTTGCGCTTGAACTAAAGATCGTTCCCATATAAGGTACCTGTAAAATTCTCCTCGAACCCTCAGTCATTGTCTAAAGTTATTGCTTCCAGCGTTGGCCGGGGAAATAATTTGAGAGCCTATTAGCTGTCAAAGCAGTGTAATTTTCTCCGGGTTATAAATTCTAACCAATACATGGAAAGCTTGCACCACCCGCCCCTAAATGGGTCAGATTTTCAGAAAATGTACAATTCGCCATCACCAATGCTCTCAAATAACCCACATTTAAGACAAAAATGAGCTTCAAAATGGAATTTAACATAACATAACTGATACTCTAAATCAATGGGATACCAAATATACTCAGATATACCCAGTATTCATCATTTTTCAGCCTAATTTAGGATAATTTCCTAAATGTGTACAGCTGCCAATTGTACATTTTCTGAAAATCTGTCCCAAATATGTTTGTGGTGATGGTGATGCGGATCGACCAAACCCATCCGAGGACATCACGTGGTTCTGGCTTCTCGCGATAATGTCCGCGATCCCTCATTTCCGGCTGGCTAGCTCCCGCCGAAACACGAAGCGCCGACGCCATTTTCATCGGCAATGCTCCAGGTGTTTTATTCATATACCTCCGTGTTTTAAGTGCCATTTTAAAACTTTACAGACCCTTAAAATATCCGGATGTTGTAGCTTGTTTTCCCGCAGCTGCTGCGCTGCATGATGACTCTGAGACAAACCTTGGATAGATTTAATGTCACAAATATTTAGACTGGTTCATCTTTATATGGAACCTAATAGTTACTGTAAACGTATTAATGTTTGCGCAGTATTTATTTTCGCTCTATTAGCGCACCTACCTTTGTGCGCGAAAATAAATCCTGCGCGAAAGGTATAATTATTGCGTAAACAAAGTGTGAGGCTTCCTTGATGCGCGAATATAAATCCGCGCGGAAAGGTATCAAAATACTTAGTGCGCGAAAATTTATCTGCGCGAAAATAAATACGACGATAACGATTCTGTGATTATGTCGTCACATTCCATCGAACTCTTTTATACGGTAATGAGTATCTGCCCTATCAATAACGTTAAGCCCTTAGTTCTATCGATTTAAACAATTAGAAGAGACTAAAATCTTTCAAAATCCCTCCCGTCCTCACCCAGATCTTGTCTCTTACCCTCGATGAAGCTCGAAAAGGCATATTTAACTTAACGGGGACCAATTGGATCACCCAGAGGTGCGTGCCTCTCCTCTCCCCGCCCATCCCCCCCCCCGCCCCCCCCCCCCCCCACTCAGATAACATTGATTTAAATCTGGCCACCTAACGGAGGTTTGGTCAGCTAAAACAACCCCATTACCCAGCGGTCACGTGACATCGATCCTTCCTGTCTGTAGCTGGAGTTTGCTAAGATTTACTTCGATCGGTAGACTTTGCTTGTGGGTCAGATTTTCAGAAAATGTACAATTGGCAGCTAGACATATTTAGTAGTTTCTGCTAAATTCTGCTAAAAAATGATAAATGTGGGGGTATATTTGAGTAGATTTTGTATCGCATTGATTTAAAGTATCAGTTGTGTTTTGTTAAACAGCATTTTGAAGCTCATTTCTGTCTTAAATGTGGGTTATTTGAGAGGATTGGTTAAAGGGGAAGTGTACATTTTCTGAAAATCGGACCCATGTGGTAGAGATGTGCGTTTGCAAGGGCCTAGCCTCTTATCCATGGTGAATCTTTGAGAAATAGGGCCCTACAGAATGTAAGATTGTTGGAACAGCCTTTTACCCTTATTAGCTGAGGATGGAGACAACCTATATATAAGCGCGATGAAAGTTTATTAAGTATAATTATTCAAAACAATAATTAATAAACTGAAACACACAGTTATCAGAGGGGGAAGAGTCATCTTTATACGTAAGAAACTTATGGGTCAGATTTTCAGAAAATGAACAATTGGCAGCTGTACACATTTAGGAAATTCTGCTAAATTAGGCTGAAAAATGATGAATATCGGGTATATCTGAGTATATTTTGTATCGCATTGAATTAAAGTATCAGTTCTATTATGTTAAACTGCATTTTGAAGCTCATTTTTGTCTTAAATGTGGATTATTTGAGAGGATTGGTGAAGGAGAATTGTACATTTTCTGGAAATCTCACCCATATGTATAAATGCACAATCGGCAGCTCTACAAATTTGGTAACTTTTGTTAGATTAGACAAAAAAATGATAAATAATGGGTATATCAGAGTATCTTTGGCATTGTGCTGATTAAAAATGTCTCTTTCATTGTGTTAAACTGCATTTTGAACGTCACTTGTCACTTAAATTTGGGTTATTTGAGAGCATTGGTGAAGGTGAATTGTGCATTTTCTGAAAATTTCACCCATAAGCAATTTAAACTGACCATGATACTACTGAGGGCATTTGTTGTTTTGTATGATCCTAAACCATCTAATACATACATTTTACACTTTCAAAGATCTTTCAAGGGCTTTAGAGCAGAACCCTGCCAGGCAAAACCCCGCCAGGCGACCCCCTCGCTCAAAACCCCGGACAAAACCCCGCCAAGGATGAATACACCAAGATATATAATACGTCTGTTTCATTTTTTGCGCTTATACTTGATTCTACAAATTTAAAGAAATCCTGCCGTTGTATCTTGATTCGGCAATATTTTAGAGCCTATTCTATCACCAAGATCTTTCCACCCTTTCCCCCGCCCTTCCCCCCTCCCCCCCCCCCCCCTACCTTCATCTCATCATCCATACCTCTCTTCTCCTCTCTATCACCCATCCCCCCTTCAAGATGAATCTGTAATAAAATTCAGTCTAGGCCCAAAGATGAGAGTGTCCCTTCAAACTAAGGGAAAGCCTCTCGCCTCAAACCGCAAAGTGCCATTATAATTCCATTGAGACCGCAAAATGTCATTATATTCCCATTAAAACGCCGAGTTCTAGGCAGGGATACCGATTAGCGAAGTTGGCTGACATACCATTCTTATCTGATCTGAGGGTTTGGACCTAGAGTGAATTGTTTTTCTGACGTCACACACATTTATTGACATCAAGCATAATAACCTGAATAAAATTCGTCCAAAACAAAAGAAAAAAAGATTATAGCTAATGGAGAGTGCACATAGGTAAACCTATAGTTGCCTGAATGTATAGAACAACAACTAGTGTTAAACTAATGCATGAGCACACTTACCCAAGTCACAGAGACTAAAAATCCACATAAAGCACACTTCATTAGAGCGGAATCCTCCTGAAGTCATTGAGTTATCAGGCACAAGATAGAGCATTACATCAAGAGGTGGTTTCTAATTCTAATGAAGAGGTTGGAGCTATCAAACTCCTCCCGCACCACAGACTACCTAACAAGGTTATCCTAAATGTGTTCGAGTTTTTATAGTAATCGCCATTTCAAAAGAACCTGCCTTTAGAGACGGTGGATATAGGCAACAGTCATTCTTTAGCGGCACAGGAGACTATTCTCTGTTTATCATCATCCCATATTTCCCCCCATCATGGCGAGGGCCTGTTTTCTCTCCCCATATCTCTCTCCGCTCGGCCTTGCTCTGTCGGTGCCACTGAGCCTGGATAATAGATGGACAAAAACGGCCAGTAGTCCACGGGTCATGTGGTCAGATAACTCCTTGAACTCGCTTTCCAAGCCTTGCTGACCTCAAGCCTGGCAGTGGAGCGGTGGGTGAAGGGGCCAGCTTAGATGGTCGGCGTGGAAGGGGAAGGTTAGTTTGATATCATGCAGATATTGGTGTGCTATTATAATGGATCCCTCATCCCATGGACAGAGCTAGGAAAAGACCGATAAACTTTTAATCCGTTATTTCCCCTTCTTCCAGGGGCACACGCGACTATTATATTTGCTTGACTTCTCAGGAGGAATACCCATTCAATATTAATGATGCATTTCTGAGAAATATATTTCGGTTTCGTTCTTGGCGAGCTATTTACCACCGGTATTTGGTAATTGTCGCATTATATAATATCATCGGCAACAATCGTATACGTGTGTGAAGGTGCCCTCCGTATATGGGTCAGATTTTCAGAAAATGCACAATTGGCCTTCACCAATCCTCTCAAATAACCCACATTTCAGACAAAAATGAGCTTAAAAACACAGTTCAACTTAACCAAACAGATTGCTAGAATCAATGCAATGCCGAATATACTCGAATTTACCTATTATTGACCATATTATAGCCTAATTTATCAGAATTCACTAAATGTGTAGAGCTGCCAATTGCACATTTTCTGAAAATCTGACCCTTATCTTCTTTGTGTGGGTATTGATCACTTTAACTTTGATGTTTAACCACAGAGGGACTTAAGACAAACATGTGTCTGCCCAAACCAGGTGATTCTAAGCTCAAAACATAAGATGATGAAGCCTGTTCTTGTTTACATGATTAAAATGTGCCTTGCTTCTGGAACCAGTGGTAATATTGTAGGTCGGTGCACCATTATATAGGGCCTGATCAAGCAGCAAATCCATAATGTCTTATTATAAGGGCACTGACCGACGGCTACTTTTCAGGGATGTATGGTCAGCTTGACCAGGGCTAGCTATCACTGACAAGGTGCGGAGGTGCCTCAGTCTAGGCCCAAACCCTCAGTATAGATAAGAATGGTATGCCAGTGATTGGACGCCTACTTCGCTAGTTTCGGGGCCTAGGACTAGGCGTTCTCATGGGATTATAAAGTCATTTTGCGGTCTTAATGGAATTATACTTGCACTATGCGGTTTGAGGCGAGAGGCTTTTCCTCCGTTAGAAGGGACGGTCTCATCTTTGGGCCTATAGACTGGTCTATGCTTGTTTTGGTGACGCTCTTAAAGCTCCTTTACTATGTTATTTTACTTGTGACAAGCCCATTCTCCTATTGTTATATGGAGAGACGTCATTGTTAGCTCACTTAAGGCTTGACTCCACTTCTCTCTGCGGTCGTTGCGGTTTCATTCTACAATTCTAAGACAGGTCATATCTGAGAATGCAGCTTTAACTGAGAAGCCACTTTTAAGAAACTCATGTCCCTGAGACGCTAGAAAGAACGTGTATTGCTAGTTAGCTAAAGTACTGAAGATAGAAAGTCTGAAAGGTCTTATGAAGAACCAGATGATTGGATCCTATGTGAATTACCATATAATATACGTATATGGGTCAGACTTTCAGAAAATGTACAATTGGCAGCTCTACATATTAAGTAATTTCTGCTAAATTCTGCTAAAAAATTATAATTTTTGGGTACATCTGAGTATATTTGGTATCGCATTGATTTAAAGTATCAGTTCTGTTATGTTAAACAGCATTTTGAAGCTGATTTGTGTCTTAAATGTGGGTTATTTGAGAGAATTGGTGAAGGCGAATTGTACATTTTCTGAAAATGTGACCCATATCTTCCACTATATCTTCCACTACAATACATTGACCCGTGTCACCGCGACCCACATATGAGTAGTATATAGAGATTGGACTTTGCTTGAGGCTATCACTATGAATGAGAAAGGCATACTTAAAGAATTGTCCATGTCATCACGAATTGTCGTCATGGATTGTATACTCTTTTTAGTGGACGTATTTGTATGGAAAGATTTGATTTATTTCATGCAAGATAATATAAGCACATTGCTACGATGATGATAATAATTATAAAGGTTTGAAACCAAATTGAATGATCATTTTGTAGTGACGTTTTTCCAAAGCAACTTTATCGTCCGACGAATTATTCTTTGATATATAACCCAATGCAGATATATATATCGGTCAGATTTTCAGAAAATGTACAATCGGTACCTGTATACATTTAATAAACTCTGGAAAATGAGGCTGCAATTTGGTCAATACTATGTAAATTCGAGTATATTCGGCATGGTATTGATTCTAGCGATCTGTTTGGTTAGGTTGAACTGTATTTTGAACTTCATTTTCGTCTGAAATTTGTGTTATTTGAAGAGTTTGGTGAAAGTGAATTGTACATTTTCTGGCAACTTCACCCATATATGTATTCTGAAATGAGGGTTGCACATTGATTTGTCTCTCTCTGGTTCTTATACCCAACAACCCTGCATGGCCTAACAATCCAAATAGGTTTCTCTGACCTTACGGCAGGGCCCGATACCTTAGTCTGTCATACACTTGTCTCACTCACATGAAACTTTATCAGTGAATATAGGCCCCCACACACAATGAAGTACCAAATCCGATTCTTATCTGAATAGCTCATCCCACATGTATGGAAGCCGAAATAAAACATAAGGGTCAGATTTTCAGAAAATTTACAATTCGCCTTCAACAATCCTCTCAAATAACCCACATTTAAGACAAAAATGAGCTTTAAAATGCAGTTTAACATAAGAGAACAGATACTTTAAATCAATGCGATACCAAATATACTCAGATATACCCATTTTCCAGCCAAATTTAGCAGAATTTCCCAAATGTGTAGAGCTGCCAATTGTACACTTTCTGACAATCTGACCCATAAATCACTAGCGTGGTTTCGTGCCTGTATTGTCCAGAGTCTTCTAGAGGGCGGGGAAGGATGAGGGAATGTTCACAAGGGCTTCTTATGCTCTCATATGATTCACTGCACTCCCCCTTTCTTGGCCACCAAGAGTCAATAAGCCAATTTAGTTTTTTCAATGAAAGACTGTTGTCTTTTTCGTGCCTGCCCGTTAGTTTCCTATTGTTTTTCCCGAGACAAGAAACCTCTGAAACCTCGCGAGTTCAGGTCTCAATAAGAGTAATTACAAAAACTCTTTTATGGGCCTCTTCTCACCTAACTTCCTACTAAATGGAGTTTATCGCTTGAGCGAGTCCCCATTGGAGCCTCCTAGCGGCGCACAAAGGAACCTAGGATATGGCACAATGGCCGACGGAAATAAGCACGCGCACGCGCAGAGAGAAGGCCACGTGTGCTGTGAAAGAAGCCAGTGGAGGGTAGAAGAATGGAATCCTTGTTTACTAGAAGAACGTTAACCAAAGTTCGTTAGGTGCTCAAAGTTCGTTAGGCGTAGTCCCCAGTAGGCTGGCGATCTTGTTAGGGCGTGTAATTGGGGCCTAATTCGGAAACCTTGCTTAATTTGAGACGGGCCCTTGACCAGGAATGCCAGGGTTGTTATCTGTTTTCCTCTGACAGGATATGAGGGCTCCAGTGGTATTTGTCTGATGAGGTAATGGGACGCGTGCAAAAAGATCCATGCAGTTTTGTCAGTTGCTCGCGCGATCTCTGGCTCTAAAATACTTACGTTTTATTTTGAATTAGCAAAAGACCTGCAATGCAAACTGAAGATGTATATAATGGGTCAGATTTTCAGAAAATGTACAATTGGCAGCTCTATACATATTTAGTCATTTCTGCTAAAAATGATAAATTTTGGGTATATCTGAGTATATTATTTTGGTATCATATTGATTTAAAGTATTAGTTCTGTTATGTTAAACAACATTTTGAAGCTCATTTCTGTCTTAAATGTGGATTATTTGAGAGGATTGGTGAAGGCGAATTGTACATTTTCTGAAAAGTTGACCCATATATATAACTTATCAGTCGTATCGTGAGACAGATAATTTAATTTGTTATGCGAAGTCAAGTAAATAGTTACTTTATCTTAGCTATTATATGGCTCAGATTTTCAGAAAATGTACAATTTACCTTCACCAATCCTCTCAAATAACCCACATTTAAGACAGAAATGAGCTTCAAAATGCAGTTTAACATAACAGAACTGATACTTTAAATCAATGCGATACCAAATATACTCAGATATACCCGGTATTTATCATTTTACAGCCAAATTTAGCAGAATTTCCTTAATGTGTAGAGCTGCCAATTGTACATTTTCTGAAAATCTGACCCAAATAGCTTCAACCATTTTATTTCATAGTAGTTGATAACAAGGAGGGGGAATGGATAGAACTCAACCAAACTTTCTTCTTTGTGAGAAAATCGCACTTGGTGAAACACTAACATTTCTTAAAGATCTGTGAAGTAAAATGTATGAACCAGTATATAGTAACGTCAATAGTCCTTCTCCCATAATTTATAGATAGTAACCGCCTTTGACAAAAAAAGCCCAGTCAAGTTATAGAACCTCAGAAGAGGAAAAAGGCTCAAAGCTAAGTCCTGTAAATGTATTTAAACATCTAAAGTCGAGGCTGTAACGATCCAATTTTACCCCATGCCGCCCATTCATTGATACACTTTTGATTCATGCATCCAATTCCATGGTTGACTAGCAGTATTTGAAGAGCATATTCCACAATCAAGTGCCATGCTGGGAGAAGATTGTTTCCCTTATTGGACACTCCAGTCCCATTTATTTTCTGCATTTATGAGGTCCTTGTAGCGGGCTGGCTTCAATATATAAGCTTCTATTGAAGAAGGTCCACCATTATTAGCCTTTCCCTATAATTCAGCCCTTCACATCAGACAAAATATTACTTATACGTCATGTGACGGCACGTCAAGATAAGAGATACCGAGATCATCCAATGCAAAAATCGACACTGCACAATTTACTACATCTGCAGCATAGTTCTGCAGGAAAGTGGGGGAAAGTTTCCGCAGGGCATAGAATAAGAGGAGACCGAGAAATGGGCGGAAGGCAGCTGGGCGAAAGAAGTACCATGGAACGCCGACTTAAAGAAGCGTGTTAATCCGCGGATAAGACCAAGTAGTGCCTGCTTGGGGATTAAGGACCCCCGCTTTTACCGAGTCTTTGATGATTATTGGCAGGACTCACTGCTTCACGCCATTGTTTTGGATTCGCTGGAATGCCATCGATTATGTATTGAGTGACTTTGAAGTCCTGTTAGTAGTCTTGATGCAGAACAACTTGACATGATGCCGTTCGTAATTGCGGTTGGCGGGCGGATGCATGTGAGGGGGACAATTTTGCTCCATATTTGCACTGTCTATGGTCGGGAATAGGAAATAATAAAGTGAATTGCCTTCCTCCTCCCTCCTGTGTGGGGTATTTTAATGTGTGCTGGACCTTATAAGGGGTATTATTATTATGACTGACAGTGGTGAGTGGAAAACAATCCATGCATATGAATTATGGAATTGCCCCCGGGGTTTTTCAACAAATATAATCAACTGTCAGGGGAGCATGACTATTCTTTTTAATTTTGCCATTGGTTGGACTAGGAGGAATAACTTGGGTTGAGTTATCAATATGACTTGGATATGATATGAATAACGTTGGAATGATTAGTATGTATTTTCAAAACTGATTCATTTATAGACCGATCATATATGGGTAAGTTTTTCGGAAAATGTACAATTGGCAGCTCTACACATTTAGGAAACTCTGCGAAATTTGGCTGAAAAATGATGAATCTCGGGTATATCTGAGTATATTTGGTATCGCATTGATTTAAAGTATCAGTTCTGTTATGTTAAACTGTATTTTGAAGCTCATTTTGGATGAGGAGAACGCCGATGTCGGTACAATAACTAACTATAAATGTGACATAGATATATTTTAGGATCAACATTTACAAATAGGCTAACCACAACACCTGACTGTTAGCTCAGCATCAGCATATATGTGTGTAGTGCTTAGATCTGCAATTTCCAAGATAAATGAACAATTTGGTGCCTCTTTATGTTAGAAAATGCGAGTCAACTACGATCTCGAGAATACAACCTAACGTCAAGAGGAGAGAATGAATCTTAAACCCTGCCCACACACAGCCGATTTGTCCCCCGATTTCCACCCGATTTGGCATTTTGGGTCTCCCGATGAATCCTATGAACTTATTTCAAATCCTGGTTGATGTTATTTCAAAAACATAAACCAGGAATTAAAATGAGATCATAGGATTCATCAGGAGACCCAAATCGGGAGGACAATCGGGAGGTAAATCGGCTGTGTGTGGACAGGGTTTTACCGAAAAGTTTGGCGAAAAGGATAATAATGCATAGCGCACGTAGAGAAAGCAGACAGGCGTGGGGTAAACAGAGTCTCTCCCACAATTCCCGCCAGAATTACACATCCATCATCCAAACACCCCTTCCCACCCGTAATCATAATTTGCCCTCTCCATAAAAATCAGCTTTTGAAAATTATTTTGCGCTAAATTGATTTAGAAACAATAATGCTCTTGTATTTTGAGGTAAATTGATTTGGAAACAATAATGTTCTCACTAATGCCTCTTGTGAAGGAAGAAAACGAAGCAGCATCTCGCAGCCGCTCAACCTGATTGACAATCATATCCATCATGGCCTAAGTGAAATGAGTAGCTCGACCTCAGAATGAATCTTAATTAGACGGAGGAAGACAATAACGAAATTAAAACAAACTCGGCGATATCGCGAAACGCTACCGCATCGCAGACATTCACTAAACTATTGACGGATGACATGTCGCTACGTGACGTCGCTACGTGACGTTCGGTGACGTTGTAAACAGGGACTTGTGACGTCGAGGTCCCTAATTGTTGTGAAAGGAAAAACTGCTCGGCAGTGACCAAACTGCACACGAAGCTTCGAGTGTGTGAGGGCAGGAAGGAGAGCGAAAGGGAGAGAGGGGGAGGGAGGGAGAGAAAGGGGGAGGGAGAGAGAGGAAGAGGGAGAAGAGAGAGATGGGGAGGGAGAGAAAGCGGGAGGGAGAGAGGAAAAGGGGGAAGAGAGAGCGGGGGAGGGAGAGAGAGAGGAGAGCGTGGGAGGGAGAGAAAGGGGGAGGGAGAGAGAGGAAAAGGGAGAAGAGAGAGCGGGGAAGGGAGAGAAAGGGGAGGGAGAGGGAGAAGAGAGAGCGGGGGAGGGAGAGAAAGAAGGAGGGAGAGAGAGGAAAAGGGAGAAGAGAGAACGGGGGAGGGAGAGAAAGGGGAGGGAGAGAGAGGAAGAGGGAGAATAGGGAGCAGGGGGAGAGAAATGGGGAGGAGGAAAAGGGGAAGAGAGAACGGGGGAGGGAGAGAAAGGGGATGGAGAGAGAGGAAGAGAGAGAGGAGAGAGGGGGAGGGAGAGAAAGGGGAGGGAGAGAAAGGGGAGGGAGAGAAAGGGGAGGGAGAGAGAGAGGAAAAGGGAGAAGATAGTGCGGGGGAGGAAGAGAAAGGGGGAGGGAGAGGGAGGAAAAGGAGAGGAGAGAGCGGGGGAGGGAGGGAGAGAAAGAGGAGAGAGGGGGAGGGAGAGAAAGGGGGAGGGAGAGAGGAAAAGGGAGAAGAGAGAGCACGGGTGGAAGAGAAAGGGGAGGAAGCGAGAGGAAGAGAGAGCGGAGGAGGGAGAGAAAGGGGGAGGGAGAGAGAGAGGAAGAGAGAGAGGAGAGTGCAGGGGAGGAAGAGAAAGGGGAGGGAGAGAGAGGAAAATGGAGAAGAGAGAGCGGGGGAGGGAGAGAAAGGGGAGGGAGAGAGAGGAAAAGGGAGAAGAGAGAGCGGGGGAGGGAGAAAAAGAAGGAGGGAGAGAGAGGAAGAGGCAGAAGAGAGAGACAGAGAGACAGAGAGACAGAGAAGGGGATAGGGACAGGGAGCGAGAAAGGGATAAGGAAACTAGGATCGAAAAGGGGAATGAGGAGAGGCTATTTACTTCCATATAGCACCAATTAAGCAATATACTACTACGTGCTCGCTGACTAGGCTTGTAGTGGTGGGGGATAATAACGCTATGACTTCATGATGATTCCTACCAATTAAATTTGATGGATTGTGTTATTCTTATTATCCCTTCCACTTGGAGAGTAGAAGTGATGCTTTCAATTACTGTGTGGATTTAATAACCTCAGAAAGGACTTCTGATGCCAACATTCACCACTAGTCAGAGGGATTAGGGGCGAAATGACGCGTTCTTAAGATAAGATTTGCTCCATCATTTCATATGATGACGTTTCCTCCTCCCTACAGGGTGGCCGAGGTATAGGCATCGGGCAGAAGTGGTTCCAAATTGCATTTGGACTTGCGTTTATTCAAGGGATTGGCTTAAAGAGGCGAAGGTTTTTGAACACATACGTATGTACACATGCATTTATACATCGCGTCTTGGGCTTCTTTGGGCCAAACCCTTGGGCTGCAAGTTATTTTCTTCACGTAAAATATTGGAGACAGAAACATATGGGACAGATTTTCAGAAAATGTACAATTCATCTTCACCAATCCGCTCAAATAACCCAAATTTCAGCAGAAAATAAAGTTCAAAATACAGTTCAACCTAACCAAACAGATTGCTAGAATCAATGCAATGCTGAATATACTCGAATTTACCTAGTATTGACCAAATTGCCGCCTACTTTAGCAAAATTTACTCAATTTGCACAGTTGCCAATTGTACATTTGCTGAAAGTATGACCCATATAGGCACATTTATAAAGTCGTGTCGAAAAGAATATCAAATCAGTGTCCCAGATGAAGGCAAATGAAACACTGCTGAAACGTTGGCCTTAAAAAAGAAAAAGGCAGAATCAGCCAAAAAGACTCTCCTTGCTCTATTTTCACATTCACATACATGTATAGCTATATTCCGACAGCCTCGAAACATGATTATTTGAATCAATAAATCAATAATGAAACAGATAAAATAGCATCATCATCTGGTGTGGATTCCTATTGCAATTGTTTTTTTGTTTTTTTTTGTCCGACATCGGATCTTTATTCAAAAGACATTATATATAAAAGGAAAATTTTATAATTCATCACGTGAACCATTAAATTCTTCGCAATTGTTTTTAATTTTAAAAGGTACGCTTACTCTCCATCTAGTTGAAGGGAATAAATACGATATATATATATTCCACCTTTTTGTACCGGGACATATAACCATGCAGTTCATTCCTCGATAATACGCTGTGGTCCAGCTTTGCATATTCATACATGTACGGGGGACTACAGCGACGGCGACGGTTAAAATAGATTACAGATGATGGTAAAAAAAAAATGCCCATCCCTGTGGTAGGTAGGCTTTGTAGCAAGGGTTGTGTAATTACGATGGTCAATGTATGAAAGTCCCCTCGTCTTATACCAATATGCATGGTCCCTCTTTGAAGCTAAAGTCTATAGATGAGTACAGACCAGTATCTCTGAGTCAGACTGAGCCAACTGCCCTTCGACTCTCGCCCGACTCCCTGATCCCACGCCACCGCGGATCAACAGGCAGATACAGGGATATTGGAAAATATCAAAAGGCCATTTTCATGTGGGCTTTTTGATGTAAACCCGGGGCAAATTGGACGGTTCATCTTTAAATCTGGCCTTCTGACGCTACGGGTCGGGGCCGAGACGGAAGATGCGATAACGGTCGCGGGCCCAGACGGCGCGATAGATGAACGCGATAGAAAGGATGGAGAGAGTGATAGAAGGTTGGACATGCCTGTTTAAATAAGAGAATGTAAAAGCGAGGATTTGGTCAGGGCTTAAAGGGTGTTCAAGGAAGCTGCATTCCTGGGTCCAAGTAGGAAAATATTGGAGGGAATAGGTATGTTTATACATACTGTATACATATGACATATTCAAGTTTTAATTTACAATTGCAACATTTTCAAGACTTTATTTGAAGTATCATTAATAAAACATTACTTTAAAATAATTCTTTTCGGAAAGAAATTGAATTTATCTTTTGAATCATAAGCGACTTTGGTAACTTGGTTAGATAGATAAATCACAAGTACTATAATTAACATCTCTAGTGCAGATATACATGGGTCAGATTTTTAGAAAATGTACAATTGGCAGCTGTACACATTTAGTACATTCTGCTGAATTAGGCATGCAATTTGGTCAATACTAGGTAAATTCGAGTATATTCGGCATTGCATTGATTCTAGCAATCTATTTGGTTAGGTTGAACTGTATTTTGAACTTTATTTTCGTCGGAAATTTGGGTTATTTGAGAAGATTGGCGAAGTTGAATTGTACATTTTCTGAAAATCTGACCCATATATGTATGTATTCCATAAGGAAATCTGCACACGTTATCATCCCGTTGGAGACATAGACCGTATGGGATGCGGGAAATAGGAGTTAGAGTAATAATAACATTGTCAACAACTGTAGCCCACCCCATATATATAATAATAATCTAGAGAATAAACAAACATATTGTAATTAAAGAGGTGCCGCCATGTTAATATTCCCCCCATGTATCACTCTCCATTGAGGAGGTAGAGATTTATGATGCGGCAGCAGCAAGACAAGCCAATACAAGGGTCAGATTTTCAGAAAATGTACAATTCACCTTCACCAATCCTCTCAAACAACCCACATTTAAGACAAAAATGAGCTTCAAAATGCAGTTTAACATAACAGAACTGATACTTTAAATCAATACGATACCAAATATATATTCAGATATACCCGGTAGTCATCATTTTTCAGCCTAATTTAGCAGAATTTCCTAAATGAGTATAGCTGCCAATTGTACATTTTCTGAAAATCTGACCCACAAGTTGGTTCCGAGTAACATGCAGGAGGACTCTGCCATCATCAATTGGACTCCAATCGAGATGTTTCTTTTTTGACATAAACGACAATAAGGGCAATAACACAGATCGCCCACTTGACGAACCATTCCATCCTTCTGCCGGGCCTGCATGTCCCTGATTTACCAAGGCAGGTTTACAGTGACATGAAAGTTACCGGTGACGCTGGGATCGACCCCGCCGAGTGTCGGATTTATGAATCAGCATGCGATATTTCTCGGGAACATAAAGCACGCTGGGGCTGGGCAAGCGTAAGGCGGGCGCGGCAGTAAAACTTAGCGCGACACAATTTGATTAAAGAATCCTCTAGATCAGGACCCATGCCTAAGGCCTAAATCACTCTGTCGAGCGCCTCCGCAGCCCTACGAGCGCTTTGTTTTCCTTTCTTAAGCCCTCGCTTAATACTCGCCAATTAATTATGGCGATTAATATGGAAAAAATCAATTGGAATGCTTGGTTGCCGTCTCACCATGTGAGCGGAAAGAGCTATTTATATCAGAGTTTCGACGCAATGCTGGCCAGGGATTTGTATATGGATGGGTGGGGTCGGCAAAATCAGGTCATACACGGGGTGGGGGAACAGCATGACTGGCGGCCCTTTCACCATGCAACCACATGTGTATGTAGCAGTGTTTTTTTTATCATTGGAAGTCCGATGTATTATATTATTTATATAAGTGTGCGTGTAGCTTTGTTTGAAATGCATTTATTAGGCCTAAGCAAGCTAAGGGTGTGAACATTGATAAGAATTAATACTTGAAATATTTGAAAGGAAGTCCAGGAAAACCTATGTTAAGTCACAGAAGGACACAAATTCCATTTTCCTTTATTTTATACGAATTGTAACTGTATACATAAAAGTGAAATAAAACTATTACATAAACATACAATTATAATGCTTATTAACATTTTGCATGAAATTAATGCACATTTTTGATGACTCGAATGTATATAACCTTGATGTATAACATATATAATATAATATAATTATATATGTAAGTTTAATTAGTCAATAGCTTCTTTTGTTCACACAGTCATTACCTTTTTAGGAGGAAGCCTGCGGGTTAGGATAAGCACGAAGGAAATATTAATAATTGGATCGTCGCTGATTAATTAATTGTTGATATCTTAATGTCTTGGTATGATGTGACGTAGTAAATTCTGCGCTTCTTTGTCGGCGAGTACAATATCTGGAACGCTTGCTTCTTTCAACATGGAAGACCACATGGGTCGGATTTTCAGAAAATGTATAATTCACCTTCACCAATCCTTTCAAATAACCCACATTTAAGACAAAAATGAGCTTCAAAATGCTGTTTAACAAAACAGAACTGATACTTTAAATCAATGCGATACAACATCTACTCAGATATACCCAAAATTTATCATTATTCAGCAGAATTTGGGTGAAATTACTAAATATGTAGAGCTGCCAATTATTGTACATTTTCTGAAAATCTGACCCGCATCATGAAATGAACGCAACTTTGCATCCACCAGAAGCCTCTCAGGGGTAATGGGTCATATTATCAGAAAATGTACAATTCGTCTTCACCAATACTATCAAATAACGCAAATTTAAGACAAAAATGACTTTCAAAATGTAGTTCAACCTAACCAAACAGATTGCTAGAATCAATGCAATGCCAAATATACTCGAATTTACCTAGTACTGACCAAATTGCAGCTTAATTTAGCCGAATTTACTGAATGTGTACAGCTGCCGATTGTACATTTTCTGAAAATCTGACCCTAATATGCCGTTGCTATCGATGTGTCATCGATGCTGTACACATTCAGTAAATTCTGCTAAATTAGGCTGGAATTTGGTCAATACTAGGTAAATTCGGGTATAGTTGACATTGCATTGATT
Source organism: Sthenelais limicola (assembly GCA_942159475.1). Lineage (NCBI taxonomy): Eukaryota > Metazoa > Annelida > Polychaeta > Phyllodocida > Sigalionidae > Sthenelais > Sthenelais limicola. The sequence continues at coordinate 106,879,148 of OW804098.1, forward strand.
CTAGCAATCTGTTTGGTTAGGTTGAACTGTTTTTTTAACTTTATTTTCGTCTGAAATGTGGGTTATTTGAGAGAATTGGGGAAGGTGAATTGTACATTATCTGAAAATCTGAGCCATGTGCGTGAAAAGCTGTAGCTATCGTACGTCGGTCGCGTAGAGTAATTAAGCATATTGTTCACTCTTTTCATGGGCTCCCAGTGAGATCTTTGATCTTCTAATTAGGGTGATGTTTGAGCAAAGACGACCGTAACCCCGATTGAAGCCACAAGTTTAGTAATTAATTATAAGAGAGTATCTTTCTACATTACCAATGGTATAGAAATGCTAGCATCCCTGTAAGGGAAAATAGTCAAAGAGTTTATGGCTGAAATTTCCCCCCAAAAATGCACAATTCACATTTAAAAACCCTCCCAAATAATCTGAATTTAATGCAAAAATGAGACTCAACATACAATTCAACATCACCCAACATATCCTTTGAATCAACTCGATGCCGAATATACTCAGATATATAATTTAGTATTTACCAATTTTCAGCCTAATTTAGCAAAATTTAATGTGTAGAGCTGGCGATTGTACATTTTCTGAAACTCTGACCCTTATGAAATAGTTAGGTAGGAAAAGGCCTTCTTGAGTAATATAAATGATGGTCATAAGATCATCATGATAATGAAATCGAAGTACATATTCTAATGAGGGAAAAATAAGTCACGGAAATAATTGACTTATCGGAACCTATTTTTTTAATGGCATAAGTTTTCAGTGAATATGAGCTGTAACATAATACCATCATACACGATGGAAATTTAATATATTGTATATTGTATATGTAAATGTATATATATATCGGGTATAGATTCGCTTAATCATAACTTTAGTTCATAAATGCACAATGCTCCTGGACCAATACCACATTTCGTGCAGTAGCTTATAGCCTTAATCATAGACCCACTGTTGGTCCTGGGTATGACCATAAAGTGCCTTTCTGTCTCTTTTCTCTGTCTCTCTCTCCCTTCTTCTCTATCTCTAGTTCCTGGGTATGATCATAAACTGCCTCCCTCTCAGCTCTCCCGCCCTTGATATAATTAAACTTCAATGTGTTGATAAGGGCGTAAAGCAACCAATCTCACTCACTCACTCACCATGAAGTGCCTTTCTGTCTCTTTTCTCTGTCTCTCTCTCCCTTCTTCTCTATCTCTAGTTTCTGGGTAAGATCATAAACTGCCTCCCTCTCAGCTCTCCTGCCCTTGATATAAACTTCAATGTGTTGATAAGGGCGTAAAGCAACCAATCTCGCTCACTCACTCACCATGAAGTGCCTTTCTGTCTCTTTTCTCTGTCTCTCTCTCCCTTCTTCTCTATCTCTAGTTCCTGGGTAAGATCATAGTCCAGCAGTGGAAAGGCAAATTTTGGCCTAACCCGGAAATCCCGGATAAAGTTTTTTTCTCTCTTGATTTATCATCTATGGGGTCCCTATATCACATTCCTGTGTGATGTGAAGTTCCTGACCTTGAGCAATTCGAGCTATTCAAGATGGCTGCCACCGAACATGTCAAATCTGTAAACTGGCATATCTCTGCTTCTAATGGGGCTAGGAATATGTTCTAGATGTCTAAATGCATGTTTCATTAGCCTACAAATCTAACCCAATCATTAAAAAAATCATTGACCCAACAATTTCCAATGAAAATTGCATTATGGGGTAAAATAATTTAATTTGGCCGCAACCGATCCAGCAAATCTGTAAACAGGCATATCTCTGCTTCCAATGGGGCTAGGGATACATTCTTGGTGTCTAAATGTATATTTCATTAACCTACACAAACAATGCAAATAAATCAGTGGCCCAATAATTCCCTATGAAAATTGCTTTTTTGTGTAAAATAATTCAATTTGACCCATACCGACCCAGCAAATCTAGGCATATCTCTGCTTCTAATGGGGCTAGTTATACATTGTAGATGTCTAAATGTATGTTGTGTTAGCCTAAAAATGCAACACAGTCATTAAATAAATCATTAGCCCAATAATTCCCAATGAAATTTGCTTCTTTGTGTAAAATAATTCAATTTGACCGTAACTCAAATTACATGTCAAATCTTTAAACAGATATGATAATATGGATCCCTGCTTCCTATGGGGTTAGGAGTACATTCTAAATGTCATTTGCCTACAAATACATTACATCTGCATACATTTAATCATTGGCCTAATATTTGTCAATGAAAGTTTCATTATGGTGTAAAAGAATTCATTATATGCATTATTGTTTGTCAGATTTAGTCTATGAAAAGACCATAACCATATTCTTTGTTTATCATTGATTGTCTTGCGCTTCAAATATGATAAAAAATATTGCTAAGCTTCTTAACCGCAGGGTGTCATGAGCTATACATAGTATTCATTGATGTCACAGCACTGGCCTAGGCTAGCTATCTTCTGTATCACCCCTTGTATATATTACCTGTACTCCAAGTCTGCCATTTTCACCTCCAAATGTTTTAGCAAACACAATATAAAGTATGCTTATATAGTCAGGGGTTAGCAAAATAGTCAGAATGGGAAAAGCCTTTCAATCTGCTGACTTCCACTCTCTAAGCAGACACACAATACGGCTGCCAATGGTGATAGCCACTGACTGGGTGACATCACATGAATGCTATTTATTACTGCCTATTAAACTCATTTTGGGAACTCATGCCTGATAGGTTGCCTACACTTTCCTGAATGAATGGAGGGTAAATCATTCACCTATGCGCAGGCCTGTTTTGAGGAATATTGACAGACCAGGCCCTTGAACCAACCCTTATGATCTTTGGTAATTGCCAGCAAGTTTTTGTAGGTTGTTTCCCAACATGCCTAAACTGCAAAAACCTAGACTTAACAATCCTGGAGCAGAATTGTTAAAAGCATAGACACAATGTCACCTCATTAGAGCATACAGAGAAAGTGTCAAAGATGAGAAAACAGATTTTGTGAACAATTTCTACCCATTTCTATTGAACCACTCTACCCTGGCAGACTTGTGAACATTACTTCAGGACTTTCTATCAGTTCCACCAAGTACTTGTTGACTGTGCCTTAGATATTGGGAAGAAGTGTAAATGTCCTTGGAGTTTACCCTGTTACACACCTCAAATTCAATGAGACATTAACAGAAGCAGCATAATTCATTTCAATAAACCTGGGCTGAGGGTTTTCATAAGGCAATGTTGCTGTTTACAAACCGCTGTCCTGTGAACTTCCTTCATATATTTTGTCAATATTTGAAAGCTATGGCCTCATGTTTGAGGTAAAATCAATGATAGATTTCATTACTGATTAATTTGAACAACCAAATGTAATGCAGGAATATAGCATTTTATTCAATATTTATTGAGTAGTGTGTTCTGCTTTGGAATGTGTGATGGTCAGTAAATGGGTAGGTAATGCAGGACATCACCAGGCAAACTGTCATTCAGACTTAAATGGATATAAATTTCTGTTTTCCTGATGCAGGCTGTAGATAACCTGGTCTACCAAAGAGATTAACCATGACTGGTGTACCTTCCGGCCCTACCTTGCCTTGTTAGTTGCCTAATCTGGATTTTGAAATTTGTAAAGTTGTAAAGTTGTTATAATGAGAAGAACAAAGATATTAGAGAGATGAGGGGGGAGATAAGAAAACTATTAAGCAAGAGTAGAGCAGACAGAGAACTGAACTTCTAACCAATAGCATAACCTGTTGTGATGTCCACAAGTCCATCTGGTTAGAGATTCTTGCCCATTGGATAGCTTGTCACAATAATAATCTTTGATGTGTCCTCCTTATGTTCAATCAACAATATAATGCCACTTTTCCCTTGACCCTCATTATGACAAAGGTTTTAAAAACTCTGCTCAAGGTGTGAGTAAGTTTTGAAAGTCTGAGGGTGATGGGTAACATCTATGATACCTGATTAGTCTTTACCAAACCTTAAAAGGGTTGACTCAACTGCCATCAAACATGCCCATGCACAGTATACTTTTCATTCATTCAGAAGTTGAGCATGTTTCCTATGGGATGCATGCAATAGAGAGCATTATGAGGTTAGTGTGGTACTGAGAAATTGGCAAGAACCCCTCAATTCCAAGGTCCATCAATGTGGAACAAACTCCCGCCGGACATTAAAATCAAGAGTTGGCCGGAGGTAAAGAAATATCTTAAAGCAACATTGCGGTAGCATTGTTCTTGATATACAGACCTTCTAAAGTTAGAGTACAACTGAGTCATATTAGTCAATTAAATTTGAACTTTATTGAGTAACGAACAGATTGGACATTGCACTTTATGTGGAATTATGTAAACAGCCACTCAGATTTGACTTACATAGACCAACTGGCAAAGAATAAGTACCTCGGGGTTTTAGCCATTGCGGACTGACTTGTATGTATGTATGTTTTAATTTTACGGCCAAAAACACACAAAAACATGTTGTATAGATAACTTGATAAAATTTTCTTCTTTTATTCTAGAGAGCCATGTGGTTCAAAGGTCTTTCTTATATGCTTAACTGATTGTGTAATTAAAATATAGCTTGTATTATTCTCATCGCATATGGATTTTCGTGAACATGAAACGTACCATAACCTGTATGGAATTGTCTCTCGAAATAAAATATGTTTAAAAAAAAAAAAAGTGTTGATAACCCTATTACAAAGACCATACAGAATTCAATGATATCAGTTATGGTATGATAACATTCAAAATTCATTCATAGTTTGGTCATAGAAAGGGGTCACAGACACTGCAAAATAATGAATTCTTCTACACAATAATGAAATCTTCATTGACAAATATTGGGCCAATGATCAAATTATACAAATGTAATGTATTGTAGGCAAATGACATTTATAATGTATTCCTAACCCTGTTAGAAGCCGTAATCTATATATATATGTTTTTAGATTTGACATGTAATTTGCGTTACGCTCAAATTGAATTATTTTACACAAAAAAGCAATTTTCATAGGGAATTATTGGGCTAATGATTTATTTAATGACTCTATTGTATTTGTAGGCTAACAAAAAATACATTTAGACACCAAGAATGTATCCCTAGCCCCATTGGAAGCAGAGATATGCCTGTTTACAGATTTGCTGGATCGGTTGCGGCCAAATTAAATTATTTTACCCCATAATGCAATTTTCATTGGAAATTGTTGGGTCAATGATTTTTTTAATGATTGGGTTAGATTTGTAGGCTAATGAAACATGCATTTAGACACCTAGAACATATTCCTAGCCCCATTAGAAGCAGAGATATGCCAGTTTACAGATTTGACATGTTCGGTGGCAGCCATCTTGAATAGCTCGAATTGCTCAAGGTCAGGAACTTCACATCACACAGGAATGTGATATAGGGACCCCATAGATGATAAATCAAGAGAGAAAAAAACTTTATCCAGGATTTCTGGGTTAAGGTCTCCCACTGCCGGACTATCATAATCTGCTTCCCTCTCAGCTCTCCCGCCCTTGATATAACCATATTAAATGTGTTGATAAGGGCGTAAAGCAACCAATCTCACTCACTTACTATACAGTATGTAGAAATGTATATAATATATACAGGGTACAGATTCGCTTAATTATAACTTTAGTTCATAAATGCACAATGCTCCTGGCCCAATACCACATTTCGTGCAGTAGCTTACAGCCTTAACCATAGACCCACTGTTGGTCCTGGGTATGACCATAAAGTGCCTTTCTGTCTCTTTTCTCTGTCTCTCTCTCCCTTCTTCTCTATCTCTAGTTCCTGGGTAAGATCATAAACTGCCTCCCTCTCAGCTCTCCCGCCCTTGATATAACCATATTAAATGTGTTGATAAGGGCGTAAAGCAACCAATCTCACTCACTTACTATACAGTATGTAGAAATGTATATAATATATACAGGGTACAGATTCGCTTAATTATAACTTTAGTTCATCAATGCACAATGCTCCTGGCCCATTACCACCTTTCGTGCAGTAGCTTACAGCCTTAACCATAGACCCACTGTTAAAGAACAACGTTCTGTCTTGGCCAATGCCGCACCATTTCTATGTGGCTTATCAATGCAATGAATGGCTAGAACTAAGACATGCACTACTTTCTCTTTTGAAGATTGGAAATCCAATTATAAAGACCGGTGGAATGAGCATCAGCAGAGGAGGCATCAGACCGTGACAGAGGAACGCAGCAGCAGCAGGATACTAATATAATGAACTATTGATGCAGACGACATTTTCTTAAGGGCCTTGTACATGTTCTATGTCATCGATTAGTTCAATCGTTACCGCTAGTGGCGCTCTAGGCGCTTTGACAAGCAGTCGATAGGAGAGACACCGAATAGGGACCGTCGCTACCTTGAGGTGTGCGCGCGGCGGAGAGGTTCAATAAAAGGCTCTTCCACTCTTTGAAATTGAAGGTCAGGGCAAAGGCGACTCACATCCAGAGTCTAAAAGGGGGGATAGTGCCTGAGGCTGTGTAGTCATAGGGCCCAATAAAACAAGCATAGAGAAGCATGATTGAAACCTCTGCTATCTGTGTAAGTGTATTTGTATAATCACCTAATGAGGAATAATAGAATGATCAACGCTGAGCTGCTGGTGTCAAATGAACGAGGACTATATAAGCATAATTATGTATATATACGGGTCAGATTTTCATAAAATGAACAATTGGCAGTTGTACACATTTAGTAAATTAGGCTAAATTAGGCTAAAAACTGTTTAATAATAGGTAAATTCGTGTATATTTGGCATTGCATTGATTCTAGCAGTCTGACTGGTTAGGTTGAACTGTTTTTAGAACCTGATTTTTGTTTTAAATTTGGGTTATTTGAGAGGATTAGTGAAGGTAAATTGTACATTTTCTGGCGATTTCACTCATAAACCAGTGCTTGAATCATTGTTCAATGTTTTGTCATTGTATTGTTTCAAGGAGGCAATTATCTTAAGCGTTACCAAATTTCCAACCATTATAGAATTACAAACCATTGACAAAAAAGTCAAAGTAAAGGCAAAAGTCAAACGGTAAAACAGAAATGATAAAAATAGAAATAAATCTAAAAAGAGAAATCTCATTAAGAATCCATGTACTCGGAAGGACACAGAAAACAGAATCGAAAGTTCTAAAATCCATATTCAAAGCAATCCAAACATTCTTTATCAAATGACCCGAGATTTATTACTCAAAAACATAGCAATCAATATAACCCGGTCGATATTTTTCGTAGCAATAAGAGAATGAATGCGTGTAAACCTTCAGTCCTATGGGTAAAATATCTTTAAGACCCTGCCCACACCCAGCCGATTTGCCTCCCGATTGCCCCCCGATTTTGGTCTCCCGATGAATCCTATGACTTCATTTCCAATCCTGGTTTATGTTATTTCACAAACATAAACCAGGATTTGAAATGAAGTCATAGGATTCATTGATGGACCAAAATCGGGGGGAAATCGGGAGGCAAATCGGCTGGGTGTGGGCAGAGTCTTAGGAAACAAAAAATAAGAGTATATCGATTCCTGGATGGATGGATTTAGCAAAAGGACGGTAATAAAAGTGGGAACAAACCGGCCCAAAGATCTTTAAGAGCAATATATCAGAGGGAAATATATGCTTATGAATGTTTAGTATTTGCTGCATAGGATCACTTATCATGTTGCCTTTATGGAAACACCAAGCACAAAGAATCCCTAACCCCTAGGTTCTGGCGAGTATCTCACATTCGCATCGGGTATAAGTGGTATGCATCATACCATAGAATGCACTGCAAAAGTACATTATTCGCAAAATACAATACGGATAATTCTTGGTTATTTTAAATGAATTGTATATAGGAATTTGTCTTTCGTTTAAGGTTAATTAAATTGCGAATTAAGTTGATGATTTTCTCTACATTAAATTTGAAAAAATAACATTGAGGCCTTTCAAGGCGTTTTACTATATGATATTGCGTTTTAAGATGTCTTTTAACTATTTTAATTATGTTGGCGACAGGGTTCAATTCTACTATAATGGCTATTTCTGTCTGTATCTTAAGTCCTGCATTTTTACAGTGTCTATGGCTATGTTTTTCATGTCAGCGAAGCCCTCCCGTCGCTGGTTGTATCAAAAGGCTTGGATGAGGAGAAGTGGTATATTTTGTATTGATCTCTCTGCCACTAACCTGTTTGATATTATCCAGATCACATGCCTCCGCGGGCCAGGTCCAATCTTTTGATTGGAAAATAGAATCCAGGCCCTCCGATGGTCTACACAGGCCCCTAACCATTCCACTGTCAGCCCCCATAGCGGGCCAGCTAATTTAGTGATCAATTGGACGATGGTGGAGGGGGCAAGAAGGCGATTCAAAACCCTCCCTATCATTAGTCTGAAGGCCTATATGGGTGAGATTTTAAGAATATGTACAATTCGCCTTCACCAATCCTCTCAGATGACTCAAATTTAGGACAAAAATGAGCTTCAAAATGCTGTTTAACATAACAGAACTGATACTTTGAATCAATGCGATACCAAATATACTCAGATATACCCGATATTCATCATTTTTCAGCTTAATTTAGGAGAATTTCCTAAATGTGTAGAGCTGCCAATTGTACATTTTCTGAAAATCTGAGACATATATATCACGATTATAGTTTATACATATTAACATATCCACGTTGTTTCTTCACCATCTGAAATGAATCCCCACATCACATATTTAACTAGCCTAACATGAATATGAATAATTGGAGCCGAAGAGGATCGTTGGAAAAAGTTTGTATTTGGAGGAAATGGTCTCTGCCCACGCAACTTGAGTAGTTTTCGTAGGGTAGTTTGAAATGTAGTGGATCGGCAAAAGTATTTATCCTAAGCTGGGCATCAATACAAGTGGAATTTCTCCTTTACCAAAGTGATTATACTTTAAAACAATTTTTATCCATGAAGAGAATGGAATAAAATTTGGTTGTTTTCCTCCAACCCATTCTTTACAGTTCTTCTTTTTCTGAATGCCATTCAAAAGGAGATTGTTCTTTATCGTGTTTTGTTTTTCCTGTTACAAATTGCCCCAAGGACACGATCGATATTTGATCCATTTATGTGAACAATTCCATTTGAACCATGATCTCGGAATTTCGGATCTTTGAAGGTTTTCCAACCATAAATCAGTCCTATGAGATTATTCGCACAAAAGCAACCGTCATGTTGGGATTTCTCATCCCCTGATTGGTAGAATTCAAATTTTAAAATGGATTTAAAGTTTTTGCCTTTTCAATTTCTATAGAGGAATTGTTCTAATTCATTTTGCTGAGGCAATACCTAATTGTTATCTCCATAGCGGTATTGCTTTTCGCAGTTCCCCTATTTATAATCCCATGTAACAATTAGATATTTATGTGCTTCAATCATTGAGGGAATTAGTAATACTAAGGCAATGTTTGAAGGATTGGAATTGTGATAAGTAACATTAATAATATTAATGAATGAATAAAGTTTGTTAAAAAAGAAACAAATATTAATGAACTAATTTAAGGTTAAAGCAGAAATCGATTTTCCAGATTCCTTTATGATTTTTCTCCCTCCGAAATCAATCTGCCATGGAATTTTGAACAAGTTAAGAAATGTTCCAATAAATTTAAATACATGCGCTTTTAAATCGATTTGAAAGCGTCACACCCCATCTGTATTGCAATTGGGAGACATTTCTTATTCTCTCCTTAAACGAACCTCAGGCAGAAAAATAAAGATATTCGAATTGAGTTTCTCAATCCAGACTTTCCTTATTCCGTAGGTTGTAAAAGGGTCGGATTTTCAGAAATTGCACAATCGGCAGCTCTACAACTTTGGTAACTTCTATTATATTAGACAGAAAAATTAAAAATAATGGGTATATCATAGTATCTTTAGCATTGTGTTGATTGAAAATATCTCTTTCATTGTGTTAAACTGCATTTTGATGGTGACTTTCCGCTTAAATTTGGGTTATTTGAAAGGATTGGTGAAGGTGAATTGTGCATTTTCAGAAAGTTTCACCCATAACAGAATTTCGAGACAGGGGATCCATCATAATTTGTCCACATGTCAGACCTTGTGGTTCCGATCAGCCTGCATATTCCTATTACGTCTCACATCAATCCAATATTAAACTGACAATTGATGGACGCTAGGTTCATTATCGGAGATAAGTACGTTCAGATCTGATACATTTTGTTATGTGGGTCAGATTTTCAGAAAATGTACAATTCACCTTCACCAATCCTCTCAAATAACCCTCATTTAAGACAGAAATGAGCTTCAAAATACAGTTTAACATAACAGAACTGATACTTTAAATCAATGCGATACCAAATATACTCAGATATGCCCGGTATTCTTAATTTTTCTGCCTAATTTAGGAGAATTTCCTAAATGTGTAGAGCTGCCAATTGTACATTTTCTGAAAATCTGACCCATGTGATCTGTGTGGAAACATGGTAGAATGATTCATTAACTTGGCATGAAATGTTTCCACATACAATATCGATATTGTTTACCCGACATAGTGCATGCAATTATATAAGATTTGTTATGGCTTTATCTTAAATGTAGATAGCAAAGCACAACATGTTATACCCACCTTCATTTCTATTCAGATACTAAAGATACTAAATCGAGGAAGTCACATCTTGAAATGTTGTATTGTCTGGGTATGGCGTTAATTAGTTCCTTCCTCAAAGTCTTTCCCCCAATAAAGTATGATATTTATAGCACAATTTATCGTATTTTGGACATACACTTTGCAATTTGTGTATGTATAGCTAAGTTCTACATGGGTCAGATTTTCAGAAAATGTACAATTTGCCTTCACAAATCCTCTCAAATAATCCACATTTAAGACAAAAATGAGCTTCAAAATGCAGTTTAACATAACAAAACTGATACTTTAAATCAATGCGATCCCAAATATACTCAGATATACCCGGTATTCATAATTTTTTCAGCCTGATTTAGCAGAATTTCCTAAATGTATAGAGCTGCCAATTGTACATTTTCTGAAAATCTCACCCACATACTGTATATAGGACTTTTATTACATTCCAACGAATGCATTTGGTTGGAGTGACACTCCGAGATGCAATGAGAAAAAGCCTTTGGGAGGGAGTTATGAGCGGCTTCCATTACAGCAAATCCCTGATAAATTCTGATCAATATGTCCATGAATAACCTTCAAGAAAAAATAATTGATGAAAGTAATTATCCGACATTAGGCTTATTGGCTCCTATAGGGCAGATTACATCGCTCATAGGTCCTGTCAATTAGAGGATTTCGCAAGCCTTGAGAGGATTTTAAGTTTTGTCATCTTCTGAAGAGCTTGTCGACGAATCCATGTATTAACATAATCTTACAAAAATAATCCATTTAGACAATAGAGCTTGAAAGAGCAGACTGTTTCCTAAAACATTGAGAATAAATTGATTAATGGGTTAGCGCCGGGGCGATAAATATAGGGCTTCAATGATGGGATGGTTGCGACAGAGTAAAATGATTAAAATGGTGTAATTCTGCAGATCCAATAATCTAAATGACTCATTCGTTAATATGGTTCAGGTTGCGTTTTCTCTGATTGGCATTACATTGCTACGAAATCATTGCTGTTAAGGATAACCCATAAAATGGCAACAATCGATAATCGGATTATTATCAAAGCAGCCATGAAGGTGATCTTTATGACTATTGTGCAATTATTATGCAATTGTATTAATACTCAAACAGTGTTTAGCGAATACGAATTGCCTATTATGTATATTGAATTAAACATGTCCTTTAAAATTCCTATAAGTCTCAAAATATGGATTTTAAGATATCACCATATTTGAAAAGAGGAGATCAAGCTGATTCCATAGATAGTAAACATGAAGGGCATTTAAAAAGTGTTTTTATATTTTATGTTTGATATTTTAATTTTTGAAAAAAAAAGAGTTTGCAATGTTTCTGAATGGGAAATTACGTGTAAAGTAACTAAAATTCCTATTACTGTTTGGTGAAATTGTAAATGTATACTACGTTTCCAACGGTTCCTTTAAGAGTATTTTCCATCTCCATGCCACTACCATTTATAGTTGCAAAATACAATGATGGAGAATTGCATTGAGTGCGGTAAGAGTTTCTAATTATCTCATTAAACCATGGGCAAATTAATCAATGTAACCTAGATCCATTATGAAGAAGGGTTTTCAGTCGCTGCATTTATGGTGGATTGATGAGTCAGAACTGTTTCAGTTGTGGAATGTTTTCCGGAGCCAACAATGCGCCATTCCTCCGTTACTAGACCACAGTGGCAGAGGCCAATAACTACAGTACCTCCCCCTGGTGACTCGCGCTTGAATGATTGCACGTGGCATTGATTGTTGTATTCAGGACAGTTTCGCGCCAAATGTAATGTGACAAAACCAAAGTCACAGCTTACGATTGAAGCTTAATTTGTGTCATAAGAGCATGCTTTTCTACGTTGGCGAATTTAGGTTCAAACTCCATGTTGTACTTGTAGTATACACGCATTGCTCTGAAAACAACGTATTTAGAGTGAGTTACGCATAGTGCGTATTTCACTAGTGATTTACGTGGGATTGTTATAGCAACCAATCTGATTTTTTTTTATTAATATTACCGGTAAAAAGTCAAATTCATGACTCGGTTTTTTTCTATTTTCATGATTTAAGCATGTATAATAACACTTAGTTAACCTGTATATATATGTATGTTGAACATCTTGCCTTTGAACCCCATTAAACCATCGTATCCTAAATTGGTAAAATGATAAGTGTAACATGAAAGGGAGCATTCTGGAAAATAATTGACGTTAGGAAGTTAATTTATTGTCTAATTCATATAGCAATGAGTCACCCGCATTACAGGGATGTATAACACTATTACTTCATTCAACAATAATCAAACCTTAATTAGGAATGGGTTGTATCGAATAATGATCTCGAAGCCCACTTGGCTGTAGGTGACGGTTATTGTGGTGTTAATTATTATGAAATGAATAGTAAATATATGTAATGCCATTGTTTTAGTCTACTTTTTATACCCTTCTTACACTTGTTATATATAAGTACAAATGTACAAATGTACAAACGCATTTCTAACGCATTATGCGCATTTATATGCGCAAATACTGTGTCTATATATTGTCCACAAGGTGGCGTGTAAGTCCAAGTAGACTACATATTATTTGCTTTACTTCTTTATGACAACCAGCCTTCAGCCTTAGCCTTTATTATACTTCAAAGGATTGTTGAAGGTGAGTTGTAAATTTTTTAAAAATCTGACCCAACTGACCAGTGCATCACTGTATTAGTTCATACTCGTGATAACTTCCTGTTCTTTATTACTTCCTTAGTTCTCTATACTCTGCCCATCTTAACTAGAAACTTAGTAATAACATGTTTCAGAAATTTATTATCATATATGAATTATAACTTCACCCATTATATGTACAACCATGAGGAATATATTTGCAGATCACGACCAATATACTTTAGCAACAACCATGTTAGGCCATCAGCCAATGCGCTCAAAATAGACTTTTCGTTCCCATGTCGGAGGTGCTACAAAATTTTTACATATTTTGGTAGACAATAACCTTAATAACTCAGGATTAAAAGTTCTCCATCCAATATCCTGCAGTTTTTTTAGTAAAGTGGATTTAAAAAAATTAAATATTAAAAATTAAAAAAAAAATGTGTAGCTCAATATGAGGGGTTTAGTGGTCTTTTAAAAATATATTCTAGTACACAATGCCATAGATAATACAGGGGGAAAAGTTTTCCATCCAATCTGCAGCAGTTTTCATGTAACGTGGATTTAAATATAAAAAAAGGGGGAAAAATTGGGAAGAGTTGTGGAATTGTGTAGTTTAAGGCTTCCTCCAATCTTCTTTAAGATTGTTGCTCCTCATAAGGAATTCCAACATACATTTAATACATAAATTAGATTATAAATCGTTGATGTTCTGTTATCAGAGGGACTGGACTAACTTTATGTATAAGGACTGGGCAGTACGAGTACTGTAACACCTCAAGTAATACAACATTAGGGTTAGGGTGCTCCTTCTAACGCCAGTCAAGACACATTAATCTTAATCGTGCCCACGCATGCACAATTCCCTGACCACTCATGAACATCTTGGGGTCACAATATGCGACAAGGGTCACACATGCAATCAATTAAATAATGCCTGTTCAAGATCAGTGATCTTCTTGAGCCTTTAGGTCGGCAAAGATTGCTGGCCTCTTCATTGATTCTCTCATCAAGAGCCCCTCTGGCCCTCTTGGTGAAACTATCCAACAGAATGGCTCTCCTTTCCCTCATCTCTGGATACTCTTTTGTCTTGAGGAGAAAAATGTGCCGGAGCTGGCACAAGTATGATGGTGCAAATGATTCCGATGGTCCCTCAGAGAATATCTATGTGGGTCAGATTTTCAGAAAATGTACAATTCACCTTCACCAATCCTCTCCAATAACCCTCATTTAAGACAGAAATGAGCTTCAAAATACAGTTTAACATAACAGAACTGATACTTTAAATCAATGCGATACCAAATATACTCAGATATACCTGGTATTCTTCATTTTTCTGCCTAATTTAGGAGAATTCCCTAAATGTGTAGAGCTGCCAATTGTACATTTTCTGAAAATCTGACCCATATGCGAGGTGAAAGAGGCAGTGGACGGGCAATATACTGCCAGGACTCCCCGTGGCAGTTCTTACATTAGATCTACTTGGAGCCTGTGGTCCGGATACTTTGCAGGCGACGAGAATTAGATGTCATTTTGTCCCGGGAGGAGTCGCCTCCTTCGGGATCTTGCTGCTACACCAAGGAAGCCACTACCAAGTGGCTACAGACGCTGGGTATTGTGGCGTGACGTCATGAGGGGGCGTTGAGTGACACCTTAGGGGGGGTTCTGGTCAGTGTCTTGGTCACTTTGTCTGATGAAGATGAGGCCACGCAGAACAGCTCCGCGTCCGGGGGATCAAGGACAGGACCACTGAGGTTGTGGCGGGGAAGGAAGGGGCAGCAAGTCGCGGGGACAACCACTGTGTGTTTAGCCTAACTCGAAAGGGTTTTCTGTGCAAAAAGTTTTCTTTCTTCTGCATTATGATCATTTTCTTTTAAAGATTTTATTTCCACTTGGTACAGCACCCCCCAGGGTGGTAGGATGTTCTGGCGGAACCCAGCTTTTGGAAGAACATAGTTACATTTGTACATAGTCGTCATGTGATTGGTTGGAAAATACAATTAAAATGTAATGATAATGATAATGATGATGGGATAACCACTATGTAAAGTGAGACCCATTGATGACTGTGGCGGTAGTCCTGGCTCAGATTTCGCTATTATATTTGTGTTTCTTTCGCACAAACTTGTGTTTCTGTAAAGCGATTCTTGTGAGTGAGTGAGTGAGATTGGTTGCTTTACGCCCTTATCAACACATTTAAGATGGTTATATCAAGGGCGGGAGAGCTGAGAGGGAGGCAGTTTAGGATCGTACCCAGGAAATAGAGATAGAGAAGAAGGGAGAGAGAGAGAGAGAAAGAGACAAAAAAGCACTTTATGGTCATACCCAGGACCAGCATTCTTGTCATGTACTATAGTGTACTAACTATAGCTGGTTCTTCCCTGAAGCAAATATACATTTCATGAACTACTACCCTTTAGATACAACGGGGTGTTTTTATCAAGTGCAGATACAAGGGGAAAAGTGTCACTTTCGTTACTTAGACTATAGTAAATATCTATCTAATATCTATAACTTGTTTTTTTGCTACCTTTATATACTGTAAACATATCAATGTTTGCGCAGTATTTATTTTCGCCTTTGTGCACGAAAATAAATCCTGTGCAAAAAGGTATAATTATTGCATAAACAATGTGTGAGGCTTCCTTGCTGCGCGAATTTAAATCGGCGCGAAATGGTGTCAAAGTACATAATGCGCGAAAATGTATCTGTGCAAAAATAAATACGTTTACAGTATTAACAAGATACGATATAAAGAAGCGAAGTAAAATTGACCAAAATAATGACACCATTAGAAGCTGATAATATTTTATTAAGATAAAAATAGAACCATGTTTATTTTTATGTAAGATTTTTTATGTAAGATTGTTTATGTAAGATTTTATTTTGACTGGGGTAACATCTCCTAGGTAGGCCTATACCTAGGGTTTTCCAATGGTCCCAGTTTTTACAGAAAGTTAGGGACAAAGGTGGATTAAAGTAAGAAAGACTGATATAATATACAAATAACATTCCAACATTCAGTATACAGTATTTCAAAAGCGCTAGCATGCATTCTTAGAGACATTACATTTAAAAGAATGCTATACCGAATGGAAAAGCTGGTGGGGCAAACCTAGCGAAAATTGCCAATTCTAAAAGTAAGTTAAAATAAATTGAGCTTCTATATCCTCATCATATCAGCTTTTATCTCGACCCAACACATCTCAAACATTCCGGTTAAAAGCGGCTTCACCGTGTCATAAATGATGAAGATAAAAATCCCTTCTTCTGAGAACAGCGACTCAAACAACTTTGTCAATCCAACAAGATTCAAAGGGAGTGATTTACTTTCTTAAAGAAGACAGATCGGAGATTGAAAATGCTATTACAGTTGTTTTCTGTCCTGAGGGGTCAAGTCGCTCGTACATCTAGATATCCTACTTTATTACAGTGGGGTTTGTGGGTGAAATCGCCAGAAAATGTACAATTCACCTTCACCAATTCTCTCAAATAACTCAAATTTAAGACAAAAATCATGTTTAAAATACTGTTCAGCATAACCAAACCGACTGTTTGAATCAAGGCAATACCAAATATACCCATATACACCTAGTGTTGATGATTTGTCGGTCCAATTTAGCAGAATTTACAAAATATGTTGATCTGCCAATTGTACATTTTCTGAAAATCTGGCCCAAGTACGCCGTCTTAACCGTACTTGTCATACTACAAACTTCTTGCTCGTACTTTTTGTCAGAAAAAAGGCTTCCAGGGACATTTCGATTGGTGTGATTCAAAGATTTTTCTACATGTCTCCACAAGCTGACTGATTGAGTGGTTACATCAAAGATGGTTGTTCGAACTGACATCTGATTTACGGCTCTATATGGGTCAGATTTTCAGAAAATGTACAATTCGCCTTCACCAATCCTCTCAAAAAATCCAAATTTAAGACAAAAATCGGGTTCAAAATACAGTTCAACATAACCTAACAGATTGTTTGAATCAAGGCAATACTAAATATACTCAGATATACATGTACCTAGTGTAGACGATTTTCCGGTCTAATTAATAGCAGAATTTACTAAATGTGTTGATCTGCCAATTGTACATTTTCTGAAAATCAGACCCAGCAAAAGATTGAAAAGAAGAATTTTTCAAGATTATTTTTCAATCTGGATAGTCTGCTTCACAACAGATAGAGGGAAAGACAGATAGACGCAGAGAGACAGGCGGAGAGACAGCTAGAGACAGGGAAAGAGAGGTATAGGTTGACTTATACATGGGTCAGATTTTCAGAAAATGTACAATTCGCCTTCACCAATCCTTTCAAATAACGCAAATTTAAGACAAAAATGAGCTTCAAAATGCAGTTTAACATAACAGAACTGATACTTTAAATCAATGCGATACCGAATATACTCAGATATACCCAGTATTCATCACTTTTCAGCCTAATTTAGCAGAATTTCCTTAATGTGTAGAGCTGCCAATTGTACATTTTCTGAAAATCTGACCCATATATAGGTTGACTTATACATGCAGTCAAAATACTATGGAACAAATTATTTCACATAACGCATGTCGTATTACAGGCTTTTGCTTGTTTGTTCAACTGTACATATTAATGTAAATCAATTATTACATGCACCTATCAGTTACACTCTGCTCTTTCCATCTGCATTTACTCATGTTAATAGCCACCTTTCTCATTTTCACATCTTCATTTATTTTGCAAATTTATTTATTTACGGTTCCAGCCGTCTGGGCTCTTACAATTCTAAACATGAGTAAGAAATAAGAGATAATAATAACAATTTAATTCTTTGAGTAAACATGATGTAAATTTATATCCTCAATTCTCTTTTAGCAGAATTTACTAAATGTGTAGATCTGGCAATTGTACATTTTCTGAAGATCTGACCCATATCAACATATTATAGACATATATTTTGTATTTAAATGTCTGCATGCGCTGATTACGACCCTTTCGACGAAAAAAGACTTCAACAAGCAATTAAAAAAAGATATTAAATACACGACACTGTCTGTACCAATGGCACATCCTCCGCTTAACTTTAATTTAATGGTCCCGTGTAATATCAATGAATTAGTATTTAATTAAACACCATTATATACATATAAAAGTTTAGTTTCTAGGCAAATTGCCCAGACAGAACAAGTCCTCAAAATAATGCTAATTGAATCATCTACCTTGGTATGAAACATCCTCAATATCAAGACAGCATTTTTAGAAAAGAAATCAGCATTGGTATAGATTCTCCCTTTTCGAATTTTGTTGTCGCCAGAGTCACATAATTCTCATCATTTAATTTCATTGCTCTGGCAACCTTTTCCATTCCAGTCCTACTTTTGACATGAAATTCTTTCATCACACTCTGTCAAGGCAAATACATGGGTGGAAAGACTCGGCGTTGGCGAGACTCGAGTCTCCGTGTTCTTTCAATCTTCGCTAAGCAGACACTGATCATGCAGCTTTCCAGTCCATGTCCAACAATATTACCTACATTTTTAGCATCACCACCATGGGTCATTGACATGGCTGGCTTGATGCCCTGGCCTCAGAACATTTCGGTCGTTCTACGTTAAGTTGAACACAGAAGAATTCACATATTATATGGGTCAGATCATCAGAAAATGTACAATTCATCTTCACGAATTCTCTCAAATAACCCAAATTTCAGACGAAAATAAAGTTCAAAATACAGCCCAACCTAACCAAACAGATAGCTAGAATCAATGCAATGTCGAATATACTCAAATTTACCTAGTATTGGCCAAATTGCAGCCTAATTTAGCAGAATTTACTAAATGTGTAGAGCTGCCAATTGTACATTTTCTGAAAATCTGACCCATATATGATGCATGACATGTTTATGGCACACAAATCTGCCTCAATAATCAGAGGTGAGGACAAGAAGAGGGTGATGTAATTTAGATTCCCTTGCTTCTGCCTCGAGCGGTATTTCGTCTAATTAAACGCGCTACCAATTGGCGACTGTGATATCTGTTCCTATACTAAAACGTACAATATATATCAGATATGGTATAATTATGGTTATTTCATACAAGTATATATGATGGGATTCCTCGAAGAAGAAGTTTATATTGGTAAAAACATGTGTTCTCCTAATCTCCTAAGTGCGCTTATACCAATTTTCTGGCATTTGGCCGAATCCATGACCGCCATTTCTTTGCAACTGTGATCATTCTTGTTTTCTTGTAACTTTTATTTCCGTCTGGCGGAGTTGAGATCACAAACCCGTGTAGCCGAGAAGAGGACGAGCGCAAGAAAGGCATTGCATGAATGATGACAAATGACAGACCATAGCGGCTCGCATCCCTGCAACCCCCACATATGTCCCCTCGCACAAGCAAGGCATCAATAAAACAAAAATAATGACCAATAAATCGGTCAATAGAGGGTTTTTACGACACCTCCCGGGTCACGGCCCCGTGATTTAGCCCAGAGTGACCGGGGTAATTGGGAGATGGAACGCCGAGCCACCTCCTCCAGTCGAGTGGAAGGTGTGTGAAGGATGGCCAGTTTGGGGTGGAACAGCGGGAGGGGTGGAGGAGGCAGTGGGGGGTGTGGGGGTGGGGGTGGAGGCATTGGTGGTGGTGGGGGGGGGGGGGTGGAGATCAGGATTGGGGATAAATATAAAGGGGATGGCCTTCGTCAGGAGTGGAGATGGGGTTAGCATTAGACAGGACTCCCTTGATACGAAGGAACATTTCAAAATAAATGGAAGGACCACACCCTGAGTTCTTTTCTGAGACCATTTATATTTGTAAAGGTCAGAAAAACAAATCCTTCTTTCATAGTCCTTGTAAATGATTCTAGTTTGTATTTATTGGCTGTGTCTCCCCTTATCGAATAACGCGGTTTCTTTTTAAAAACCCCATCGATATTTCATTAATGTGGCATAGAAATAGTTCTATCAAATGTTCTGCAAAACCAAGAATACTTGAAATACAATACAAATAAAAACATGGCAACTCCACAATTATTTTTAGAATATTCAAAATACGAAACCAGAACAAACTTTGCAACTCCACTTACTAACTATTGATAGAAATGGGAACTAATTCATTTGTAACGGTATATAATGCCACCTCCACCAAAATCACTGAAATCGTTAATACACATACAGAAACCTACACTCTATGTGCAAAATTTAGACAATTTAGAGAACAAGTCTTTGGGTGAAGGAGAAAACCAAATATCAACAATATGTTATTTTTATTTAAACTCAATTGAGGTATACGCAATGTACAATACATTTGGCTTATAGCATCCCCGATTCCTACTGCATGAACCAAAGCTGAACTGCAAGCTGATTGTGCAGTACATTTAGTTCATTAGGAACCCAAAAAGATACTATTTATCACTTAATATAGTAGTCAATGGTGTGAAAGAAAATTGAAAATCAAAAATAAAATACAAAATACAAGGGACGCCGCAGCAAATTTGCTATTAGAATTGTAAGAACCTCGATGGCAAGTTATGCTGAATAAAACCTTTTCAAAAACTAAAAATATACTCTTTTTCAAGAGCAAGGTCAACCTTCAACCGAAAAAAAACTTCTTAATACTAGTTCTCAGATTAAATAAAAAAAGAAATATATTTCAACATCCCAAAAGAAATAATGAGACCTATTGCTAATGCAAATCGATATTAAAAAAATCATCCGGTATATGCCTTACCACGGTTCTGGCTGGGGTCAAGTCTTCAGAAAATGTACAATTGGGCTTCATGAATTCCCTCAAATAACCTAAATTTAAGACGAAAATCAGGTTCAAAATACAGTTCAACATAACCAGACAGACATGTAGTGAATGAATACAATACCGAATACACTCAGATATACACAGTGTTTATCATTTTTCACTCTAATTTAGCAGAATTTGAAAGATGTGTAGAACTGTAGATTGTGCTTTTTCTGGAAATCTGACCCTCTAGATTCGGGGATGAGCGCATGGCAATTCAATACTGGACGTCATGTGAATATGTTCTAATATTGATTGTACACAGGTTTGTATTGCTCTACAATTTACCCACCGTTACCCAATGAAGGGAAGTGTATTTTAGAATCTAACCAAAGATCTTAATTCCGTCTGAATTGCGAATTAAGCGCCCTCTCCCAAGAGGTCACAACACTACTAGCCTCGGACTGGAATCAGGCGCCCTCTAAACGTTCTAATTCTCCCAACTTCTCGCTCATTGGTCACGTGATTGTCCATAAAACTCCCAACTTCCAACAATCAAGGCAAAACGCTACAGAATCAGTTCCCCAGGTCACCATGGCAACCGAAGTGTTGGTTTTTTGTAAACGCAGCTGCAGTGATAGGGTGGCGAAATGTCCAAAGCTTGTGATGGGTGTTAGATTAATGAGTGCCAGTAGTAAATTGGTGTGGATTTTTATGGATTTACGGACGGATTTCTCTGGAAGTTGGTTTGCTGGCTGAGGGAATACTGTGGTCTCACACTCCAATGCTATTCTTCGGCAATCCTTAGCTCCGATCAGATCCCTCCCTTCCATCCAGTACTACCCGAAGCCCAAAGGCGCTGACAAAAACAGTGGTTGAGATTTGATTGATCAGGACGATGACTACACGGGCGAATGAAAGCCAGAACGCAGAAACTGGTGACGACGAACGGTAGCAGACGACATTTCTCATGCGCACCGGGCATGCGCATGGCACAGGAACATGGTTTGCCAATGTCAGGCTAACGTCATGCTCACGTCAGTCTCACGGATTGCGCGCTTCTAATGGACTTTAAAAAGAAAGCGTCAAGAGAGGACATGAGGTTTCGCTTCAGTGTGGTTGTCGGAACGGGCGTATATAATCATTATGTGGACGAGATGGAGAAATATCGAGGGGAAATATTAGAAATCAGAGGGTGTAGGTTGTGGTGGATGAAAATGCCTCAAATGAAACAATCATGAGTTCAATGAAGGACGAGTGCCTCAAATGTGTATACGGGTCAGATTTTCAGAAAATGCACAATTGGCAGCTCTACACATTTAGGAAATTCTCCTAAATTAGGCTGAAAAATGGTGAATACCGGGTATATTAATTCGGGATCCCATTGATTTAAAGTATTAAGTTTTGTTATGTTAAGCTGCATTTTGAAGCTCATTTTTTTCTTGAATGTTGGTTATTTGAGAGGATTGGTGAAGGCCAATTGTACATTTTCTGAAAATCTGACTCATATACCTGGACCTGAGCGGATGCTAACTATGACAAACAGGTCATAGATAATCTAAGAATGAATTCCTCCTACATGACACAGTTTTTGTGTGATCCTCAATAAAGTCCTGCCACAAAACATGTTCATGGGTGAAATTTCCAGAAAATGTACAATTCACATTCAGAAACCCTCCCAAATAACCCGAATTTAATATATTAAAAAAATGACACTCAAACCACAATTTAACATAACCAAACACACAATTTGAATCAACTCGATGCCAAATATACTCAGATACACCTGGCATTTATCATATTTCCGTCGATATTAGTAGAATTAAATAAATGTGTAGAGCTGCCAATTGTACATTTTCTGCAAATCTGACCCTTATGCCTTGACGCGCAGGGGTTTTTGTTGTATGATAACAACAATGACATGTCATTAACGTCCTTTTCTGAAGTGTCCAGTCCGCATGGCTCTACCACAACTCAATATTCACCAAGCAAATGGTAATCGGCAGACGGTTATTCCCTTCATTTGCATTTTGATAGGGAGTGGAAGGACGAGCCATTTAATTCGAGATCCCCGAATGTAATTGCCGATTCTAAGCCGCCGCATTAAAACCAACGCACATGTATAGACATGCAGCAATATTTTTTTCAAATCACCTGTAAAAAAGTGATCTTAGGAAATATGATTGCAAAATAGACTTTGCCCGAGAGGTCTGGATCGGATAAGTGATATTTTAGTCAATGTTAACTACTAGTAGGCCTAATCGCCGTGGTGCCCAAACCCAAAACATATCTCCACCGATGAAAATCTCCATCTCTAATCCATTTTGATAATAGTATCTGATGCCGATCAGAATATGACCTGACCAGAACATGTATCATTGCATCCAGAATAGGATCTATCATATCTGAAATGATTACCAATACTTGGCTAGAATATATTTCTCTGTGTCAACGTTTGGCATTACCCTCGCCCACCATTATTAGGGTCAGATTTTCAGAAAATGTACAATTGGCAGCTGTACACATTTAGTAAATTCTGCTAAATTAAGCTGCAGTTTGGTCAATACTAGTTAAATTCTAATATATTCGGCATTGCATTGATTCTAGCAATCTGTTTGCTTAGGTTGAACTGTATTTCGAACTTTATTTTCGTCTGAAATTTGAGTTATTCAAGAAGATTGGCGAAATTGAATTGTACATTTTCTGAAAATCTGACCCATTATTGGAGCCTCATGCAGCGCTTGAAGATGAAAGAAATATCTGTTCTGGTTGAATCACAATATTTGGCAAATGGAAAATTATCGACTGCACCGTTTTTCTATGTCTCAATAACACTGAATAATTGCCTCCCTGAAGACAATCTGGACATTTTTCTCCGGCACCTATTCGCTCTAATACAAATACGCTTGACGACGCGTCACTTGGATGTTGATGAGGGGTCGCTATGGGATTTAATCACGGGAACGGAATTCTCCCATTTTTAATTGGCCAGGACGAGATACCCGATTCTAAATTAAGGGAAAACCCATTGGAAATGTTATTTTTCGGCCGTGGAATGACCCACGAACACTAGGGAAAAGTGCAATTATTTTCGTTATGAATTCCATTACGAAACTTGGTAAATGTTCAAAAATGATTTCTTACCAAATTAAAAAAAAATCCCATACTACTTCAAATGCGTTGAGGTCAGGAGTGATGGGTTCCACTGCATTCATTCATCATAATCTTCTGACATTTCATTCAAGAGACTGGGGGCGAATTCCAAACATGTCTTTCCTCTTCGGAAAGGCTCCCAACCCGAATAGAAGCCAGCCCTCAAGAGTAAACGATCATAGTGAAGCTATAGTTTTGATAAGGTTTGATCTGGAATTGATCAGAAGTGGGAGAAACAACCCGTGTTAATCCTGTCTCTTATGACAGGAGTCCTCGCTGCGCCACCGGAAGGTTGACACAGCTTGCGTCGGCGCACTGGCCACTTCCGGGCTGGTTGGTCACAGATAACTGTGCCTAGTGGGGGCCTCTGGCCAGCGATAACACACAGCGTTTCCTCTCTTGTCTTCAAGACTCGAGTCAGACTCAGCTGGCGCCGCCTTTCGGGATCAACCGCGCCCCACAGCGGACTCTCCGATAAGCACGAGTCACGTGACCCAACACCTAACCATTTGGGCTTATTGGTAGTGACGTCACATCCTGTCGCGTTCATCTGGATGCGTGAGGAGTAGACAAGAAGGACGACAGCGGGTGAAGATATGTGGGTCATTTATCACGTGGAGCTATGGAAGATCTGGCACGTGATTTGGACGGTTCCATAACTAGGGACATTAGGTTGTGTACCGCTGTCCATAGTAAAGATCTGTCACCTAGCAGCATCCCCATGGAAACTAAAGGACGAAATCTGTCACCTTAGTTTCAGCAAGAGATGGTCCCATCGCTGCCACCAGTCTTCGGGCTGAGGAACGCTCCGAGGACATCGCGAGTGGCGATAACGCGATGAACGACCGGAGGGCGCGTCTGCGACGACCTTCATGCTCAGTAGAATCGCTCGAAATAAATCTCCCCATAGAAAAATAAAACCATCACGTTTACCCCTTCCAAGCTGTCAAACGCAATTTTCTTCTGTCAAGACATGAGAAACGAAATATCGGCGGCTTTTAGTTGTTGAGCCTCGTTGAGTTTTACAGATTTTGCGCTTGTCAGATGGCATTCCCTTATATCATATCAACATAAGTTTCTCACACCGCATTACCTTATATTTGGCCTTGCAAGGCAATGGAACAAATCTCAAATACATCATTTTAAACCAGGAAAAAAGACTAAACTTAATCTGACTTTCTGTCCTTGCCCTGCACACTCTCAATGACCTGGCGGCCATATTTAAAATTATCAGCCGAGTCGATCTGACCGTTTCGATCCATCCTCACCCTGACCATCGCAATCAATCCTTCCAGCGTCCAATTTATTTTCCAAAAAGCAATACCACTTCTCAAAAACAATGAATAGAAGTTTATCCAGAGTGAAAGCCTTTTCTAGATAAAGGGAATAAGTTTCTATGACTTTGTGACATTTGGTGGCTTGATTAATGACTACACGGCTACCATCTTCTACAATGCAGACTCCGGCCGTAGAGAAGGTCCGCCACTGGATGATTAAAAGGCAAGTCTCCCGTCTGCCAAGTGCAAACTTACTCCCAGCTATAATTTAAGATAGAATGGGTTCTAGGATGGTCTGGGACGAGGCGCCAAGAGGTGCATCAATAGGCCTGAGTGGTTATGAATTGTACTACCCAGGACACAGCCAAGCAGTGTGGAATTTAAAGGTTCAGTTCATATTGAAGCAGGAAAAATATTTCTTCATCCTTTAAAATTAATTGAATTTGCAGTATAGATAGAGAACTCAAACACTTTTTATTTGTAATCGATATTTTCCGCGAAGGGGTGTACGTGTGTGCATACATATATATATGGGTCTTGATTGAGCTGAGGGAATAATAATAATGAAAGTTGTGGCGGTGTTTCTCTTCTGTCATTACCATCATCATCTGACCCACACTAACTATCATTTTGTATCTGAAACAAGCATCTGGTTAGAGAGGCAATGCGACGCCCGATTTGTTTCAAACGCCAGCATCTGTTATATGGAGGCAATCGTCGCCGCAGCATTGGGTGCAATGGTGGCTTCGCGCTGGTGGAAAGCCTGCGGTCAGGTTACATGGGTCAGATTTTCAGAAAATGTACAATTGGCAGCTGTACACATTTAGTAAATTCTTCAAAATTAGGCTGCAATTTGGTCAATACTAGGTAAATTCGAGAATATTCGGCATTGCATTGATTCTAGCAATCTGTTTGGTTAGGTTGAGCTGTATTTTAACTTTATTTTCGTCTGATATTTGGGTTATTGGACAAGATTCGCGAAGTTGAATTGTACATTTTCTGAAAATCTGACCCACATATTCCCTATCGGAAAAGCGAGTTAGGAATTATGGACCTGAGTGGTCAAATTACACCGAGTGAAACTGTACTATGGGAGCTGGTCTGCCCATCATGCTTAATACCCACTAATCTCCCTAAGCCTTATTGAAGACCCCGAAACGGACATACAGTTTACCGACTCGATCACCGGACATAATTGGAAGTGTTCCCGATTCGGTAATGGCATTGCACTCTTGTCACGGTGCAGATATGAAAAGGTAATTGGTAGAGGAGGAGAAATGATAGAGCTCTGAGCGCTTGGACCACATGCGTACAGCCGCTGGCAATACACAGATTTCATGGTTCAGAGTTTGGATTAACCTTCAAGCTTACAGTAAAAGGTCCATGCCGGTGTTTGGGTGGATCGTTCCCCTCCCAGCCTCCCACCCACCATATTCTTCTTCCCTCTACTTCGCATAGTGTTCATAGATTTCCCCCTGTCGCCACTAGCGCTAACTGCGTCCCTCAAAATTCTATACCTTCCCCTTATGCACAACATCCACCTCATAGACTTATGGGTCAGATTTTCGGAAAATGTACAATTTGCCTTCACCAATCCTCTCAAACACCCCACATTTAAGACAAAAATGAGCTCCAAAATGCAGTTTAACATAACAGAACTGATACTTTGAATCAATGCGACACCAAATATACTCAGATATACCCAGCATTCATCATTTTACAGCCAAATTTAGCAGAATTTCCGAAATGTGTAGAGCTGCCAATTGTACATTTTCTGAAAATCTGACATTTATAGCCACACCCACACCTTTAATACGACTCTAACGATTACACCATAAGATCTGTAAATAATCCTAGCACTGAACAACTTTCTTCCACAACTTTTCGAGAGACGCCGGTCGACCGCCTTCTATTCGAGTTGCTCGGATCGGGTAGTATGCTAATGGCCCTATTGGGATATCCTTCGTGCGGTGCGGTAGTTGAAGTAGTGCAATGGAGCGAGCAAGAAGTGGAGTGATTGAGGCAGAATGATGTCACAAATGAGGGACAGGGAGGCCCTTCCAGCTGTCAATATACAAAGATGGCTGTCATTTTTTGCGGTACTTTTCACTTCTTGCACTGTAGATAGGGGCGTGGATGGGACAAGGAACGATGTGCTACAAGCAAGTCAAGCCTTCCCAGTCTTCTCCACCACTGCCTTAGAACTTTGCCAACGACCATATTTCAAAAGGAGCCATGTACCAAGTGCATGATATGGGGCATTGGCTAAGTTACACACCAGTCTCTTGCCCATAGTTATTTCGCTTCTTGTCTCCCTATTCTGGACCGGCTTTGATAACGAATAATAACAGACAATTGTGCGCTATGTTCTTCGTCTTTGATTGCCGTAGCGTGCTCGAATAGATGATTCTCTTCCGATGCGGACAGTTCCATTTTCTGTTCCAGGCCCCCCCCCCCTTCATCGCCACTCAGAGGGCATCCACCCAACGCCATAATTCTGGTAGATCTCTTTTACGAGGAGGCCAATCAGTTGATGTCTTACAAAAGAAGACGGGAGTAATAGCTGGATGTAAACTATCCCGTGATTGGCTGTCATAGCAGACGACAATTCGCTGCTTCCCTCAGGGGTGTGCTCATCCTCTGTTGGCCCTCAACGAAATGTCGTCTGTTCCTAAGATGTTTGATAAAGATTATTACCATTTGTAATACGCTCATCTCCCTCTGTCCCCTTCTCCCTTGAATGGCTTGCCGGACGATTTGCGACGACATCAGGGGTCGGATAATGGCGAAAATACAAAGTTGCTATGCCTAACTGTCCTGGCAAATCTTGGCAAACCTATTGCCAAGACATCCCCAATTATCCCGCCAATCAATTCACAAGAAATCAATCAGCCTTTCATACAGCACCATCTGACTGTCACTACTTTTTTCCCGTTGCCATGGCAACTGGGCTAAGTCTGTCACAAGGCAGGAGACGAGGAGGAGGACAAAAGGCAATGATGTCTGGATCGCCTGCCGCTGCATGGTCACTCCCGGATGATTCTCCTTGGGGGGCATATCAGACAATAACAAAAATATGACAATAATTCTGAGCAGGCAATAACCCTGGCCGCATTGGCGGGTGACATTTGGGAAATGACTATTTGCTGGTATAGACAATAGAGCCAAAATGAAGTCCTATCGTCCGGCCTCCATGTAGTCCATATATTCTTGGGGTCATCTTCCTCTTGGCTCAATCTCAACATGTGCCCATTATATAATAGTGCATATGTACAACTCAAGATTATCCTGGAAGACAAGAGGAATGTGACATGTGTTCGGTATACCATTATGCAAGTATTGCGCATATATATTATATATATTGGTCAGATTTTCAGAAAATGTACAATTGACAACTCTCACATTAAGGAAATTCTGCTAAATCTGGCTGTAAAATGATGAATACCAGGTAAATCTGAGTATAGTTGGTGTCGCATTGATTTAAAGTATCAGTTCTGTTATGTTAGACTGCATTTTGAAGCTCATTTTTGTCTTAAATTTATGTGGTTATTCGAGAGGATTGGTGAAGGCGAATTGTACATTTTCTGAAAATCTGACCCATATATTGCGCATACCAACACAATAACATATCATTATAACGCGTTTGTGTTACTTCAAAATATGGTTGTCATTTGTATTGTATTTCTTAATGTGTATTTACTAATTGAAAGTCTTCATGATTATTATTGTATTTTATACTACTAACGACTGAACATAAACATATGAGTAATTCTTGATGGTCCGCGAGGGAGAAATATAACGGTGCATAGAACAATTGTTCAATTTCCTGTATAACAATTATGAAAAGTCATGGAAATAACATTCAAATCAATCCATCACTCAACAGTAAGTCAGCCGAACCAAATTATAGGTTACCGGTCATTTTCATTTCAAGTTCGACAAATAAAACATCTATACAATACAGAATTTTAGACCCAAACTTCTAAACTGAACCGAAAGGAAGGAATTTCCTGACTGGGCAAATAAGACATTTTATTTTGCAATATTTAAAAACTTTTGCAGAATCTAAAACCGACCGATCACATTATGAGACTCGGCCAGTTTCCGCGTTGGCAAGCAATATCCGGCCTAAATCGGGCGCGAGACCTCCTCCCTACATATTCAGGAAACCCTGTTGACCAAGTTGGTGAGGCTCTAAGTTCAAATACCAATTGGTGCGATCCCCCGAAGGGAAGGGTTAAAAATGTGTGATGCACACCACCTGCAAAGGGTTTGTTCGCATGTCTAACTCTGCCAAGAATTTCAAGATACATGAAAGTGATCCCCAAATAACCTGGCTCTTTTTATTGTTTAGAATTTCAGGCGTTTTAAAATGCATATAGGTGTTTATTGTGTATTGTGGTAACCTGGCATTATTCTGAATTCAGTGGAATCGGTCACTGAAAGGTGTTTTTATTGTTAAGAATAATTTCAGGCGTTTTAAAATGCATATATGGTGTTTATTGTGCATTCTTTGTAACCTAGCAGGGTCAGTTTTTCAGAAAATGTACAATTCAACTTCGCCAATCTTCTCAAATAACCCAAATTTCAGACGAAAATAAAGTTCAAAATACAGTCCAACCTAGCCAACAGATTGCTAGAATTAATGCAATGCCGAATATTCTCGAATTTACCTAGTATTTACCAATTTTCAGTCTATGTTTTCAGAATGTACTAAAGGTGTACAGCTGCCAATTGTACATTTTCTGAAGATCTGACCCAGCATGATTCTGAATTCAGTAGAATCTGTCACTGAAAGGTGCTGGTGTTTGATCTATTTATTCTGGCATTGCATGAATAGCTATCAATGACTAGGCTAGTTGAATTAGCCACATGAAAATCGATTGGGACAATGTACATGTATTGTTACTGTCAACAAACATTCAATAAAGCGAGTTGTTGTCTCCTGAAATGAAAAATTAACAGATCTATATAATGGACTATAGATATCAAATATATTAAGGTGAAGTTTCCTGAAAATGTACATTTTGGCCTTCACCAATCCTCACAAATAACCCAAATTTAAAACGAAATTCAGGTTCAAAACACTTTTCAACATAACCAGACAGACTTATTGAATGAAAACAATACAGAATAGACTCAAATATACTGCAGTATTTATCATTTTTCACTCTAATTTAGCGGAATTTGAGAGATGAAAATCTGATCCATTGTCTTATATTCCTGTCAAGCTCTTTTCCCGCAAAGTGAACATTGAGGTATGAATGTAATATACTGAACAGGGGGTAACCATGCAGTATGAAAATGCATTGTCGATTTGTTTGGTGTAACATGGGGAAAGCAATCGTTGGACGTTCTGATGGGGAAACAAGTTGCAGACAAACAGGCGAATCGTGTTGTCGCGCCTCACGATATATCAAAGTATGAACGATGGCAAACAAATGTTGCAGTGGATAGTATCTGGGTCAGATTTTCAGAAAATGTACAATTCGTCTTCACCAATCCTATCAAATAACGCAAATTTAAGACAAAAATGACTTTCCAAATGTAGTTCAACCTAACCAAACAGATTGCTAGAATCAATGCAATGCCAAATATACTCGAATTTACCTAGTATTTGACAAAATTTCAGCTTAATTTAGCAGAATTTCCTAAATATGTAGAGCTGCCAATTGTACATTTTCTGAAAATCTGACCCACCTAGCAATGAGACAATGGGATGATCCGTTCCCTATACTGGCCAGAATAAGAACAACATCCTATATGTGTGATGTGTTTCAGGGAAATGAGTCACAAGTGGCAAAATTGATATTTTTCAGTGTTTTATTCACAATTAAAATGTCTTTGTGGAAATGTTTTCATTTCTTTGGTACTTAACGCTATCAGTAGCATGAACACATTTACCGAATTTCAAGACAGTGTATAAAATATATCCATTTTTACGGTCATCCTTTATAGAGTATATTTAGCTACTTTACTTTAGTAAATTTCCACACAGAAACTTTATTCAAAAATAAAAATATCAAACTTAAAATATAGAAATACTTATTAGATGTCTACTGTTTACTATCATTGGAATCCACTTGAACTTATCTTTTTAAATAATCATGATGATATCTCAAAACCAATTTCTCTCAGACTTGTGACTCATTTCCCTGTAACACATCACATATGGAACCACAAAGGTTCTGTCTGACACCTGAGTCTTTGCCTACTTTCATGAATGCTATTATGGCATACCATTTCTTTTTCAATATTTTTGCAGGGGTGACTTTTATTTTTTCCATTTAAGGTCAATAATTAAGGCCAACTTCTCACTGAGGAGACTCACACGTCATTACAGTCCAGGCCCAAAGTTGAGAAAGTCCCTTCAAACGGAGGGAAAGCCTCTCGCCTCAAACCGCAAAGTGCCATTATAATTTCATTAAGACCACAAAATGTCATTATATTCCCATTAAAACGCCGAGTTCTAGGCAGGGATACCGATTAGCGAAGTAGGCTGACATACCATTCTTATCTGATCTGAGGGTTTGGACCTAGAGTGATATACCTTACATATTCTGAGCAAAATCAAAACCATACGCACACTCCAACTACTCCTCTTAATGCACAGGAGAGCCCATAGCGGCCCCCCTCCATTACAGTTCATGTTGCAAACATTGTCCTATTGGTGTGTCCAATTGTAAAGGCCACTGAAGATTAATCTAGAATAGCGTGCAAACACCAGTGGCAATGATTTGATTGATTTTTTTATTTTTAAATTATATTTATTCAGGACAACAGAAATACATTTCAGCGACAAGCGTTGATATCCTCAGAAGTTACCTGATTGCATAAGGCAAAGGCGTTAAATTATTCAATTAAGGCATAGGCCATCATATGAAGATTTGATATAAAAAGAACCATTTCTGCACATAAAGACTTAGACATGGTGGATACATCGAGATCCTTTTCATTATATTCAATAGTATTTTCGCTTCAGATCTTTTTCTAAAAACATATATAAAAACAAATGAGAGCAGAATATCTAGACAATTCGCGTCGTGCTCTTACACATATGAGTCAGATTTTCAGAAAATGTGCAATTGGCAGCTCTACACATTTAGTAAATTCTGATAAATTAGGCTGTAATTTGGTCAATACTAGGTAAATTCGAGTATATTCGGCATTGCATTGATTCTAGGTGTCTGTTTGGTTAGGTTGAACTGTGTTTTGAAGCTCATTTTTGTCTGAAATGTGGGTTATTTGAGAGGATTGGTGAAGGTGAATTGTACATTTTCTGAAAATCTGACCCATATACCATTGGGTATTACACTTTAAGCTATCATATTATATTAATTTAACATTAAAGCAATACAATCTCTAGTATCAACATAAGCCTGGTCGCAAGGTAGGTCATACAACACAATGAGATGTGTGAGTACTATGGTTTCTAGTGTCTGTGGTTATTGTTGATTTCTAAGCACGTAGGCGTTTGAGATTTAGTTCAATGGCAGCAGATGTCTGTAATTTAAGAAAGAGCACAAGGTCCTTGTATAAATGACCCGATCTGCGTTGTTTGGTTTGGTCTGTCCGACCCTAGGGATCGGCACTGGGCTTAGGCCAACCTTACTTATTTTGGATTTTTTGACAAAAAAAGCTAATAAAAGCAGGAAAACAGGTTTTCCTAATCCGGAACTGTCAAGAAGCACATTTCTCACGTTGAAAACTACTGTTGTTATTAAATAGACATTTTTTCAGTTCCTGGTAGGTGGTTTTACTAAAAAAAAAAGTAAAAAGAAAGAAAAAGTTACCGTCCCCCCAACCTAGTTTTCAGCCAGATAAATCGGAAACACACCTATTTTTTCCCCTTAGTCTAGTAGACGTAGTGGGTACACACAAGTTGATTTATGTTGGATATCACGCCTTTTAAGAAGCGAAGGACTGAGCGATATTATGTGACAGTGAGATTTTAATATTATTATAGAACACGAGTGGTTTACTAGAGCCAACAATGTGGGTCAATCATGTATATATATTTCCATGGTGTTGTCCCTTAACTAGTGTTACCTCCTCATGTTATAGAGTAATACCGGTATATGGGTCAGATTTTCAGAAAATGTACAATTGGCAGCTCTACATATTTAATACTTTCTGCAAAATTTTGCTAAAAAAAAGATAAATTTTTGGTATTTCTGAGTATATTTTGTATCGCATTGATTTGAAGTATCAGTTCTGTTATGTTAAACAGCATTTTGAAGCTCATTTCTGTCTTAAATGTGGGTTATTTGAGAGGATTGGTGAAGGCGAATTGTACATTTTCTAAAAAGCTGACCCATATCATACACCCGTGTACCAAAATTCAATTGTCAATATCTACATACCTCATGCTACCCCTATGCCGGTCAATTTCATAATTTGATTTTGAAAATATTTTATTCAGGTCATAGACATTTCCATACATATATATATAGTACAAATTCTCTCAGAATAGCCTGATTTTATCATATACATATTAAGTAAATTATCAAGTTACTAAGTAGTCAAATAGACTGACATAGACTCAACTAAATAATAATCAAATGCGATCTAGTGATTAAACATAATGCTAACAATTATATCACATCGATTCTGTTGACATGATATTAAAGATATGCACACAGTCTCTTTTCCTCTGTATCTCTCTCTCTTCTTCTCTGTCTCTATTTCCTGGGTATGATCATAAACTGCCTCCCTCTCAGCTCTCCCGCCCTTGATATAACCATATTAAATGTGTTGATAAGGGCGTAAAGCAACCAATCTCACTCACTCAGTTTAGAAATGTCTAAAATTATCCATATTAGGGAGTTTCGACAGACGCTCCTCAGGAGCAAACCCGCACCTATCGGGCGGAATTAGGTCACTATGTCAGGTTGTGCATGGGTAATGAGGGTCAATACCGGCCTCTGCTGAGGAGTATACGTAAGAAAGGCACTTGTTGCGGGGATTATACCTAAGTATATGACGAACTATCTAGCCATTTTACATTTAAAAAAAAGGTTTGGGAACAATATTAAACATGTTGTTGATGTCCTTGCCTAGCAAGTTTGGTGATAGTTAACACTTTTATCGCAGAAAGCATGGTTTAAAAAAACACTACTATAGCGTTGGAGACCCGGTCAGAGACCTCCATCTTGGGTGCCGACCTGATCACGCATCCCTAAAGTAATAAGGATACGGATACGGTTGCGGATAGGTGAGCGGTGTCGAAACTCCCTAATGAGCAGGTGCTCACTTCCCTATTGGTCAGTGAGTACCTGCCAATCACCGGTACACGGCTAATAGCATTATGCTATACCCATATGGGTCAGATTTTCAGAAACTGTACAATTGGCAACTCTACACATTTAGGAAATTCTGCTAAATTAGGCTGGAAAATGAGGAATACCGGGTATATCTGAGTATATTTGGTATCGCATAGATTTAAAGTATCAGTTTTGTTATGTTAAACTGCATTTTGAAGCTTATTTTTGTCTTAAATTTGGGTTACTTGAGAGGATTGGTGAAGGTGAATTGTACATTTTCTGAATATCTGACCCATATACTCCAACACGGGTAATTTAATGCCATTTGAACTCAACGTAGTTGTTATAGGGTGAAAAACGTTTAAACATCCATAGCAAGTCACATTTAATTTCATATGGACCTGTTTTACAAATCATGACATAACATTTGGACAATTGATTTGTTCATTAACAGTCAGGAAACTTGTGGTTAGTTTTTGTTCAAGGCTTAATGGCCAATTTATCACAGGGCATTACACAAGAGCAGTAAATACTGTAAAATTGTATTTTTTTATTTTTTTTAAACATATTTTATTTCGAAAGACAATTCCATAAAGATTATGGTACGTTTCAGGTTTTCGAAAGTCCACATGCAACAAAGGTTATATATATAATATATAGTTTCAAAAAGACAACACTTTACTATAAGAGAAAAATTGTCAATACAATTACATTACAGCGATATAACATGTTTTTGGTTTTTTTGGCCGTGCTAAAAACAATGCGTAACCAATCCGTTAAGATTTAAAACTACAACATTTCTTAGACTCTACCAGTTGGTGTTTAGAATCATGTCTTGAATTTCTTCCTTTAGCTAGGCACAGAGTGCTCTTTCAAATCTTATACATACGATATTTATGATGCACATAGCCCCTGAATTACAGTAGGGTAGCCTTAAGATATTTCTTCACATCATTCCAGTTCTGAATTTTTATCTCAGGTGGTAGTTTATTCCACATGGAAGGACCTGTAAAATAAACTACCACCTGATATAATGTTCGCGCAGTATTTATTTTCGCGCACCCACCTTTGTGGTGAAATTGTAATGAAAATCTGATATATGTCATCATAACCTTTACAAAAATATGTGATGAGTTTGTTTTTCGAGCTCAGGTTGGACACATAGATTTGTATGACCTTTGCATGATGATGTCTTTAGAACAAATTATACCATTTGGTTTTTTTCTGATGTCAAAGAGTACTGTCTGTGGCTTGGCTTGGTTCCAGGACACTCAATACTTGATATTGCTCAATAGTTTTTTCCATCTAACCTCAAACATCCCCAAATACATTGGGATGGCTGTCTTGTTGGTTCAGCAGTTGCGGCATGGCTCCATAATCATAAATCTACTTGACAATTTGCTCTCGGTTGTTTCTATTTCTGGATAATCTTTGAGCATTTTGCTTTAAATGTGTTGGCTCTGAATCTATTCTTTGCCTGAATATTAAAGGTGGTATATCATATACGGGAGAATTTTGAAATGCTACCTGTTCACGTATTAATGTTCGTGCAGTATTTATTTTCGCTATTTTAGCACATCCACCTCTGAGTGTGAAAATACATCCTGTGCAAAATAAAAGGTATAACTATTGCATAAGCAAGGTGAGAGACTGCGCGAAAAGGTGGCAAAGTTCTTAGTGCGCGAAAATTCATCTGCGCGAAAATAAATACGTTTACAGTACATAGTTTCAGTCACGTTGGATATAGCTTCCACATGTATGTACACGTGCATACTCATGCAATGGGTTTCTAAATATATATCGTGTGGATTATGATATTTGATTATACGCATTGCTCTGAGAACACTTATATATAAATGTTTTATTTCAGTGGACTCAGTGAATGAGAGTGGGAGGATTGAATTTAGGATAGTATCTAGTTGTTCAGTTTATCTGATTTGACCATGTTAGGAAGTATTTTTTATAGATTAAGGCAATGTCTGGAAACATCCGTGAAGGATAGCGCATTTTTTTTTCGTTTTTTTTTCCGGTTAAATATATTATTGGCCTTAAATGAATAGAAACAAAAACATGTATCTAGAGTGTGTTATGCATAGTGCATATGCCACTTGTGTGTTACGTGTGGTATTCGCCTGCATTAATCCTCTCAAATAACCCACATCTAAGATCAAAACAGATACTATCAATCAATGCAACACCAAATATATTCAGATATACCCGGTATTCTTCATTTTTCAGCCTAATTTAGCAAGATTTCCAAAAATCTGACCCATATACCACTCAACCCCGCCACCTGAACCACTTTTGGTACACAAAGTACACAAAATGGCTTTAAATGTTGCTTTATAGATTATTAAAAGTATATATCTAATAAATCTGTTTATATAACGGCACACTAACAAAACAACGGAAAGAGGCACCTCTAGTGCATATATGGGTCAGATTTTCAGAAAATGTACAATTCACCTTCACCAATCCTCTCAAATAACCCATATTTAAGACAAAAATGAGCTTCAAAATTCAGTTTAACATAATAGAACTGATACTTTAAACCAATGCGATACCAAATGTACTTAGATATACCCGGTATTCTTCATTTTTCAGGCTGATTTAGTAGAATTTCCTAAATGTGTAGTGCTGCCAATTGTACCTTTTCTGAAAATCTGACCCATATGTGAAGTGTTTCAGGAAAATGAGTCATGAGTCGCAAAAAATAGATTTTGAGATACCATTATATTTGAAAAGGTGAGATCAACCCAATCCCAATGATAGTAAACAGTCTAATAATCTAATAAGTATTTTTAAATTTTAAGTTTGATATTTTCATTTTGAAAAAAAAGTTTCCAATATTTCGTGGGGGGCAATAAACAGTAAAGTAACTAAATAAAGTCTATATGAGGACCTTTAAAACGAAAGGATATATTACATACATTGTTCTGAAATTTAAGACATCGATCGATATGACTATAAGTGATAAACTCACCAAAAATCAGAACATTCCAATAAAGTGATCTTGTATAATAAACACTTTGAAAAATATCATTTTTGCGACTTGTGTCTCATTTTCCTGAAACACAACACATATATAGTCAATTTAAAGCATTGGTTACAATCCCTTTAGAGGACCCGGTCGAAAAGACTGAACAGGCCGGTACTCCATGGGTCATTATAACGGTAATACCATTTGCTAGTTGCACATGCCACTTTATCATCATCCGCCTGATCCCCTATGGCAATCTAATTGAACTTCTCGGCTGATATGATACAAAGGCGTGTTCCTATTTTCCTCCTGGTCTGTAAGACTGAGCACAATTAATCATCCATTGCCTGCGATCCAACTTCCTCGTAGTGGCTCAGATTTTTAGAAAATGTACAATTCGCCTTCACCAATTCTCTCAAATAACCCACATTTAAGACAAAAATGAGCATCAAAATGCAGTTTAACATAACAGAACGGATACTTTAAATCAATGCGATACCAAATATACTCAGATATACCCGGTATTCATCATTTTTCAGCCTAATTTATCAGAATTTCCACAATGTGTACAGCTGCCAATTGTACATTTTCAAAAAATCTGACCCTAGTTTGTATGGGTTAACTGGACCCACTGCTTGTAGAATAATTTGAACATGGCAATCAGAATTCTGGTTATATCTGTGACTGTTTTTTTCTTTTTCTTTGTAAAAAACGGTGCAATTTATCTTATGAATGTAATTAATGTTCTCAGACTTCAAAGCGCAAGCTTTCTTTTCATTCGCATCGATTAATTTTGAATGGGAGGCGGAATCGATTTTTTTTCTCATTTATGACATTGTGTTAGGGATTATCAAGCCACAACATATTGCGATTACAATGATTTGTGATGTGTTTCAGGAAAATGAGTCATAAGTCGAAAAAAAAAATTTGAGATACCATTATATTTGAAAAGATGAGATCAAGCTGATTCCAATGATAGTAAACAATCTAATAATCTTATAAGTATTTCTATATTTTGATATTTTCGTTTTCGAAGAAAAAAGTTTCCAATATTTCTGGGGTCAATAAACAGTAAAGTAACTAAATGTAGTCCATATGAGGACCTTTAAAACTAATAGACATATTACATAGATTGTCCTGAAATTTGAGACATCGATTGATATATCTATAAGTGATAACCTCCCCCAACATCAGAACATTCCAATAATGTGATCTTGTGAAAAAAAACACTTTGAAAAATATCAATTTTTGCGACTTACGACGCATTTTCCTGAAACACATCACATTTATTAATTGCTATTCATAAATAATTTGCTCTCACAGAAAGGATAGCACATATGTTCATCTTGATCTCAAATGAAGCTGATCGGTTTTGAAAATTGATTGCTGAAAGTGTGAGAAAAGACTCTGAGAAAAGTTCCCGAATAACTACAAAATTAGTGGAAATATTCAAGATGTTTATTATAACAATAATGTGAAGTTACTCTTTAAGAGCTTCACATTTTCCCACTAACGCTGGGTAACATGTTTAAATGCGTTGGGGAAATAGGGATTAACAAACATTAACAAGAAAATATATGCGCATGGTAAAAAAAACCAACAACCTCGAAAAAAGTTTGCATGCAACATTGAAATTTAGAATATGATTATGATGAGTTTCACAACACTGAGAAATAGTAAATGCATCTGTCATCATAAAGGCAATCTCAAAATTAAAAAGAATGAATGAGTGTGCTGTTCCTGTGGATTACCTTGACTTGATAAAGGGCAATTACTCAGGTTGATAGAGTTGATTTTTTTCTAATGTCAAACTAATGAAACATGAACTTAAAGTGTAATATCCAATGGTTTACGTGTTAGAGCACAACGCGATCACATTGATGGTATGTTCTTTGCTTTTATAAACCTAGTTTTTAGTAAAATGTTTCTTATATAGATGGGAAATATGAGGTATATTACATGTACATGTACTAAATATGCTGAAGTCAAAATATAGTTGACATGTTTCTTGTCTAGATATGAAAAAGATTTGTACAACAATTTACTTACTAGATCTCTATCGTTGAATTACTTAAAATAGATTATGTTGCTCTACGCATGAATTTCTCTTTTATATCACTTTTGATAACCTACAAATGTATAATTAAATAGGATTCAGGCTATTCTGGGAATATTTGTACTATATGTATGGAAATGTCTATGACCTGAATAAAATATTTTCAAAATCAAAATCAAATCAGGTAATCACCAACTACTCTGAAAGGTATCCAGGGAGTTAGACCCTGCCCACACACAGCCGATTTGCCTACCGATTGCCCCCCGATTTAGCTCTCCTGATGAATCCTATGATCTCATTTCAAATCCATGTTTATTTTTTTAAAAGGACATAAAACCAGGACTGGAAATGAAGTCCTAGGATTCATCGGAAGACCAAAATCGGGGGGCAATCGGGGGACAAATCGGCTATGTGTGGGTAGGGTTTATCTTCCACAGTCACAGGGGCCCGTTGCACCACTCTTAGGTGATATCGTAGCGTTAACATTATATTAAGGATACGTTAAGTATATATTAACAATACGAATGTTTTAGTGTTGCATGAGATCTGTCCTATCCGTAATCAGAGGCGGGAATAGTGGTGAAAGTGGTGCGTTGCAACTGGCAGCAACATACCCGTACATTGTGTCATATTTTTACATTTTTGTACATAGGAAAATTATTTTAAATCATGAAATATACTTATCATATGTGATGTGTCTCAGGAAAATGAGTCATAAGTCGCAAAATTGATATTTTACAAAGTATTTTTTTCACAAGATCACATTATTGAAATGTTCTAATTTTTTTAGGGTTTATCACTTATAGCTATATCAATAGATGTATCAAATGTCAGGACAATTTATGTAATATATCCTTTCGTTTTAAAGGTCCTAATATGGACTACATTTAGTTACTTTACTGTTTATTGACCCCCAGAAATATTGGAAACTTATTTTTTCAAAAACGAAAATATTAAACTTAAAATCGAGAAATACTCTTTAGATTATTAGACTGTTTACTATCATTGGAATCAGCTTGATCTCATCGTTTCAAATATAATGGTAGCTCAAAATCTATTTTTTGCGACTTATGACTCATTTTGCTGAAACACATCACATATATATCATCACCATTTCTGAGAAAAAATACTTTTGAAAATACTCCCTGACCCTCCCATTCTCATTCTCAAATTCTTGCTCAGAAACGAGCAGACAACGGAGGTCACTTAGCACTACGATAAGGATATCCCATGCTCAAAGGCACATTGTTAAAAGACCCACATTTAAGGACACGAAACATGATTTAAGGACACGATATTGGCTGGTGCAACAGCAAGAGTTAAGGATATTTTAAGGACACAAT
Organism: Sthenelais limicola; assembly: GCA_942159475.1. Classification (NCBI taxonomy): domain Eukaryota; kingdom Metazoa; phylum Annelida; class Polychaeta; order Phyllodocida; family Sigalionidae; genus Sthenelais; species Sthenelais limicola. The sequence continues at coordinate 106,920,203 of OW804098.1, forward strand.
TTTCACTTAACGATATCTCATGCAACGGGCCCCAGGGTCCTGACCGTTCATTGATTTGACAAATGACATTGCTTGAGGTTTAATACATGTAGTATACGATTACAACAGACATCAGTACAAATCATAAACATTATACAATGTATATGTAAAATGTGTAAGAACATACATGTAAAATTTGAGCATAATATAACTTGGTTCTGTAACGGGGTTTTCCATAATAACAACATACATCAATACAATTCACCAAACACGTATGTAAAGTGTGAATACATGTACATACATGCAAACCTGTAGCACAATATAACTTGATTCTGCAACGGGATTCCATCAACAATGATGGAAAAATGATCCCCAGCATTAAAGAAATAGCTGAGATATTAACTGATTATGTTTCATAATATGTTTTTTGTTGATAGCATTCAATCGGCAACAAAATGTGTTTATCAAGTGTTATAATCAGCATGACAACAGATATCAATGCAATTCACCAAAAATATATGTAAAATATGTATGTACATAAATGTAAAACTTTAGCACAATGTTATTTTCTTCCGTAACAGGGTTCCATCAACACGTAAAGGTGAAAAAATGACCCCGAGTATAAAAATCAGCTTAGGTAATAAATGAGTATATCATGTCAAAATACGGCCTTTGTTGATGACATACAATCGGCAAGCAAAGGGTTCTTCCATCGATTGTTAATTAGCACGAATTATTATAATTGAAACTTTATGATTTCAGAAGCGTAGCCTTTAGTTCACAGAATAAAGGAGTTGCATGTCTCACTGCACATGTCTGTCACAATGCATCCTGGGATGGATTCTGTTGAAATTTGACATACAAATATTTGGCAACATTTTAAGCCAAAATTGCAAGAATGTTTTCACCAATATCATAGCTTTTATAAATGATCTATGAAAACCAAATGCATGATGGGAAAGATGGAGGCTTGTGTCATGGAAACATGTATAACACATGGCTATTGACATTAGAGCATTGATAAATATTCCATGCTGAACATGGCATGTTTTCTATAGATTTTAGACTGTACCATTAGTCCCATAATTCCATGCGAATCTAGATTCAAAATGGCGGCTATGCAAATCCCTTATTAAGACCAACTCCGAATCTATAGTTCAGTCTCCCCGAGCTCGAGGTCAAAGCTATCAGAGCCGGCGTTTCTGGAGTTAGACACCGGTCCTTTATTAGTTAGGCGTTGCCGAATTAGCACGGTGAACAAATGAAGGATTTCTACACCTGTAATAAAGCTTACACCAATCCACAAGTTTAACACACCACCAATGCTACCCATAAGCGTCCAGGCTGGTAAAATTGGTATTTCTTTCTCGGAATGTACTGTATCCGAAACTTTTGCAACAATGATATGAGCAAAGTTGCTTCTGATCAGTGTGTCTGCCGACATCATTTCCCTAGCCTTAGTTAAATTTTCACTTGTCATTTTCTCAATATCCTCATACTTCTTGAATTTGTCTGCGAATTTTGAACCTTTTATTACTGCTTTATAGAAAGCCAAAAGGCTTTGGTCTGCAGGCCACTTCGACAGGGTCGGAGATATGGTATATTCTGTTATTTTGCAAGCCGGCGTGCTTTCAATACAGGATGCATACGCACAGTCGAGGGAACAATTGTACTCTTTCCTCGCTTCCAAAACATTGCCTCTTAGGGCTCCGCAGTAATGCTCAGAACTTGTAATGATACTGACGTCGTACCTACTGTAACAGCCACACTTCTTCAGGGTACATTTTCGGTGACAAAGGAGGAAAGCCGTGAATACATTGTGCCGACTGTCGTCGTCATTGTTTTTGCAATCTCCGTAAGGGTAAGGTAGCCTCTCAATAATTCTAGTATCGAAGTGCATATGTGATTGCATTCCTGCTGGAGCTACATAGTTTAATTTAAAACCGGGATGTTCGGCCAGGTCAGTAATTTGCATAGATACTCCAGAACTGGAAGAAATGTCTCGCATAAAACTGGGCATCTTGAAGAATTCCATATCATTTGTGTATAGGATAATAGATACTTTCCATTGTAAGTGCATATTCCCTAGTGTGGCGTTAGAACCAGCTATATTTAGGCATAGTCCACGATCAGCCGAAACCCAAACAACCGAAACCAGATGGGAACACTTTATGGGCATTTGAACATTCCATTCGTAGTATAGACATTCTAAAAGAAAGTTGTCTTTAAAATGGGTGATTTCTTCAGTAATGTTGATATTCTCATTCATTAAGAACCCAGAATGTGAGTACATTATGGTGGACCAGGCACTCTCGTCATCAGACCTCACTCCCATCTTCTGCAAAGATTCTATATAATTGGTGAAACGTGATCCAAAGTTCTTTACTCCAAGAATGGGATTGTTGTGGCAAATAAGAATATTAGGAAATGGCCCATTTCCTCGAATCTCCTTGAGCTGAACTTGTACAGGGTATTTAAAATATTCGCTCAAGGATTGGTAGATAAGCACTGCAGACAAGGATGCTCCGAAAATGGTGGCAAGTATCCATAAAGAACGCAAAATATATCCTTCCGATTTGATTGCTCTTGAAACTCCTTTTACTCCGGTAGTAATTAAGCATTCTTTACAATTTTCACGAAGAATACCCATTTTCGTAATCTTTCAGAAAGATGATCCTAATTTTCACTATGGCTTCTTATGATGAACCAAAGCTGACTTACACCACAAAACGTTTCAAATACTTGTAGAAATGGTTGTTTCAGCAATCCATGTAATACTAACAGCAGCATTCAGTTCAGTTCAGAATGGAGATATTCGTATGCGTGGCAAGTCCAATGTCAAGTATTATACAATTACTCCAGGCCTGCCTCTCCTATATATGGTACCATTATGATTGCACGACACCCATCTATATATCCAAGGAGAAATAAAATTCGTCCTCATAATGCTTAGGCCACCGTTTCTTCAGTTTCTTGATAAATTAAATGGAGAGAAGATGTTGGGGACGAGATGGTACACATTGTGTCTCAGTGTCTGTACGTAGCCTAGATGGCCAGACAGCTGCAGGAGGAAGCAAATGCAATCAATTATACATACAGAGTCGTACGCTGCCTACATTTGCGTGCACACATACAGGGTCATAGTCGAGTGCTAGTTGACCTTCACCCAAACGGTTCCAAGCTGCTGTACATTGCCTTTGTACCAGATAAACATTGCAATTTTTATCTGCGTCCCCCGCCGGCATTGCATACCTATGCTGACTACCAGTACGGATGGCTGTACAGCATTGCAGACGCATGCAACACTGACAGCATTTGACTGCCCATTAAGGTGATGGAAGATATAAGAACACGCATGGCCTAGTGCATATTGAACTGCAATTCGCATACGAGTCCTTATCGTAAGCAAATTGAAAGGGTATTACATATGCATGGGTCATAATTATTATGGTTGAAACTCATGCAATCAAATAACAAAACTACTACTACTAATAATAATAGTAATAATATATCCCCCCATGCTCATTACACAAAATGTTACATTAAAAACAATGGACATTAAATGACACTACCAAAATGATGGCCTAAAATTGGTTTGTACCTCTTTTAGTTGTTTAATATAACAGAGCAGAAAATTGCCGTGAACATGCGGAACTTTCCCATAGACACATGCGTATACATTTATGCTGGTATCGGTTGTCGTGGTGACACACATTGATGCCATAAGCCCCATGTCCTGAACCATCGCCGCCTGCAATACTTGATCTGGCTCTACTGGTGCTGCAGGGTAAACATTACAATAGGGAGATCCAGCAACCACAACGCACCAACACAACACTAACGCATCCACTAACTATTATTATACTACGACTGAATGGGTTATTCACTTCAAGTTGGAAGAATACACCCATTTAATAGTTTGTTCATTTCTGTATGCATGTAATACAGAAGCGTTACGTCATCAATTGGTCTGACGTCATCAATGACGGCAATATTGACCAATCACAGACAAGCATTCTTATAGCTGTGACTCGGGATTCTGCACATTCAGAATAAACCATGGCCGTTGTTAACTGCTTCTGTCAGCCGAGTACACGTATAAGAATGACGATTTTCTATATTTGCAAGTCGTAGTATAAAGAAAGAACTGTGCTTGAGGTTAGAAACTACGTGTTCACCGTGATCCAATGGCTCTCATTAAGACTTTATTCTGCATCTGCATCTTGTTGGATACAAAATAAAGTTTTAACTCAAGCCATTGAATCACACTTGTAGTTCTAACCTCGCCTACAGTTCCATCTAAGTATATTATTGCCGTTGTGGGGATATCTCGAATAGCCTGCAATGCAGATGCCCTTAGCCTAGCGCCTTTCGAGATATGGTAGTAATGTACAACTAGTTAGTGGATGCGTTAGTGTTGTGTTGGTGCGTTGTGGTTGCTAAATCTCCCTACTGTTAAAGTATTACAGTAGGCCGGCTGGTCGTGGCAATTAATTAATATGCATGAATGTGTGCCTTATACTGTCACACTCAATATGTGATGGTATATTGTAATTTGGCTATACATATCGATCCCTAAATACTCAATAATTCAAAGTGTTTATAATATAAGAATCACTATGGACACACAACTAATAGGTTTGGATGTTTAATTTATGGAACTGCTAATAATCAAAATATGATATTGTTATATACAGATATTATTTTGATTTTTATGTAGTACCATAGTAATAGATATAACAATATGATCGTAGTCAAAACATCAATAAGTGTAACTTGGATAATTATTGTTATGCATTTAAATATCAAAATGCATTTAAATATCAAAAATACAATATTTTCTTCAATCTGATATTATGTTGCATGACAGGTGGCGCATTCGATCATTTTAATTGATTAGTAGTACTACATTGTCCCGAAAGTGCATCGATCAAACAAATAAAAATATCCTTCAGCAAGCAATCGATATCCAGGTACCGTATCTGTGTATGCAAGTTCCATTATGCTACAAATGGGGTTGACCTAATGCTTGTTGACTAGCGAAATTATGTTAATTGAACTTTCTCACTTCATGCTATTGATCCAATGTTAATTATATATCCATGGCACGAACACTATTCCACATACAAGTGACGTTAGCAGAAATGCTAACCTCTAACCATTATTCTACATGTATGTGAAGCTCCCTACGTGTACATGGATATATGGGTCAGATTTTCAGAAAATGTACAATTGGCAGCTGTACACATTTAGTAAATTCTGCAAAATTAGGCTGCAATTTGGTCAATACTACTAACTAATACTAGGTAAATTCGAGTATAGTCGGCATTGCACTGATTCTAGCAATCTCTTTGGCTAGGTCGAACTGTATTTTGAACTTTATTTTCGTCTGATATTTGGGTTATTTGAGAAGATTGGCGAAGGTGAATTGTACATTTTCTGAACATCTGACCCATATCCACCCAGGCCAGACGGCTCAACCTGAGGCTGATAGTCTGGTATCTTTATTACATAACAACTAATGAGTAGCCATCATAGAAATAGATTCAGATTTTCAGAAAATGTACAATTGGCAGCTGTACACATTTAGTAAATTCTGCTAAATAAGGCTGCAATTTGGTCAATACTTGGTGAATTCGAGTATATTTGGCATTGCATTGGTTCTAGCAATCTGTTTGGTTAGGTTGAACTGTATTCTAAACTTTATTTTCGTCTGAAATTTGGGTTATTTCAGGGAATTGGTGACGGTGAATTGTACATTTTCTGGCGACTTCACCCTATATTATCCAGGCGTGCTTGACCTAATGATCTCACCCGATGTTTACAACTCTGATTTAAGTATAGCAACATATATAGCCAAGAATGTCAATATTGCAAATCTTTCCAGCAGTTCCTGGATGGGAGTGAGTGAGAGTGCATGAGATTGGTTGCTTTACGCCCTTGTCAACACAGTATAGGCCAGAACCGGGATTTTCTGGCCCTGTAGAGCCGTTTATGTAATACCATCGGCAAATGGTATTATGTATAACAGGGCATTACTGGGGTGGCGTTCATAATAGGTTGATTTTATACAATTGTGCCCCGTGATAAATTTGTGTCCATAAAGAGTTATCACACCAATCTGTGGTGTGCTAGATTTTCCGTGATAACTTTTGTCACGGCTGTCACGGGATGTGACACAATTTGTCAATTCCCGTGACAGCCGTGACAAAAGTTATCACGGAACGGTTTACATACAATCTCAAAAATAGTGGTTCATTTTTTTTGTTACAAAATTTGTATTCAGGCGAAGAAAAAAAGACACTTTTTAAGTGTTTTTCGTTGTGCCCTGATATAGTGGTTGGTGATATTACAGACTGTTCTAACGCTGTCTATCTGTTTATATTTTGGTACAAAGAAATAATGATATTTTATTATTTTACTTGTGTGATTGGACTTCTGTCATTGTGGGGTAATTTGTGGGCAGGTAAATTTATGTGTGGGCGGGTAAATCTCTGCATTCAGTCTTATTAAAGAAACTCCAAGTTATTCAAAACTCTGCAGTTGGTATAGCATTGAACCTATCAAAACTAACAAAATGTAGATGCCTAAAGAAAGTTAAGATTAGCATATCCCCTTAGTAGGGTGGAGGAAAATATTGATGAGAAAATCAGGACCCTAATTAAGAGGGTCAAACGACAAGAAACTTAGAAAACTATCACCCCACGCACTGATAAATAAAGAAATCCCTTTTATATATGACCCCTTTTTACTGGAATAATATGGAGAAGAGAGGTTTTAAATGTAAAGGTAGAAAGGATTTCAGGGTGTTTTTTAAGAACGGCCTACATGCAGGAAATATGGGATAGGGTTGCAGCAACTTGAAAATAGATGTGATATGATAGGCCTTGTTAGAGTTGATGGGGGGGGGGGGGGGGCGGCAGGAGGTAAATGGCTTTTCAAATACATTTTCGAACTGTAGTAAAGATGTTTTACTACCTTGTTGTATATATGGGTCAGATTTTCAGAAAATGTACAATTGGCAGCTCTACATATTTAGTAATTTCTGCTAAACGCTGCTTAAATATGATAAATGTTGGGTATATCTGAGTATATTTGGTATAGCATTGATTTAAAGTATCGGTTCTGTTATGTGAAACTGCATGTTGAAACTCATTTCTATGTTAAATGAGAGTTATTTGAGTGGATTGGTGAAGGTCAATTGTACATTTTCTGAAAATCTGACCCATATACCAAACCATGTAATCTTACCGCATATAAGGGGGCATGCCACGATCAATATCAGCATTTAACTTACTACCCAGCCGACATGGAATAGGTTGGGAAGTGATGTCAAAATGACCTGTTTTAAAGGGTCAGTCAACGGGTACATGGTCACTTTTAGGACAAGAAACTTTATAGATCCATAAGTACAACACCCAAGTCCTAGTTTCTTTTTACCTCCATTTATGTCTAACTTATATTCACTCACTGGCATATATTATTGAGAAAGCTTAGTTAAAAAAGGTGTGTTTAGCACAAGAGGGCACTGAGAACGCTGTGTGACGTCACAATGTATCGCCTGAAATGTACATAATATATCTACCTTCAACCCACTCTCCCAGCAATTAAAACAGTTATTCAATACAGGTATTGTAAGAAATTTCCCTCTGACCTAGGAAGAGAGAATCAATGGGTTGCAATTGTGGCCAGTCAACAAGACTTAGAGCCCACCCTACCCCCTTCGTTTTAAGTAGCCATTAGGAGACTTGTTTATCATGGTTATTCCATGTTCATTTCATGATTTACGAAACTTTGTGACATAGGCAAACAGTGGCACCTTGAATGAAGTGTTAAACTATGGAACTACTTTTTCCCTCCTATAAATGGGTAAAACTCAGTAAATGTTAGGTTGCAATAAGTACCACTGGGGCCGTTACATTTGAATAATAGCAAAGAAGTTGATTTTCTCATAATATTTTGGGGTTTACTGGACCATTTTAAGGTCCAGTAAGAACACCCGCACTGTGCAGATATTGAATGCCTTCTATGTACATGTACTATGTATATGGGACTATAAAAGATTTGCTACCATTTTTTTCGGAGGTGGGGTCTAGGTGGGGCACTGACTCAGTTGTTTCTCTAAAGATCTACCTAACTTCTTTCAGTTTTGTTCCGTGAGACACTCTCCCCCCTTCATGAGCACTCACCAGAGATTCATGAATAATTAATCAAGGTCATCATCCAACCACTAACCCCATCGAGTTCATCCAGTGGCCGTTGCAGGGGACACCGAGGGGCCGGCCGTTCCTCTAATAGGGGACTTGCATTATTCTCTCCACATGTCTGCTACATATGGGTCTTTGTGATTTGGATAATAGGAATTGAATTCAAGGCAAGCACATGGTAAATTACAAATAGATCAACGATCATTATGCTATGATGACAATGTCATAGTCGCAGTAAAATATGGCATATTATTAGAGATGAGTCGATAGCAATGGTGATTTTGGTTGTGCAACAAGCAATTCACCTATCACCCTAGCTGTATTTGTTCGCTGGCTACTGAAAGTATGCATTGTGGACACACTCAATGTATGTGCCGGGCTGCACATCGGGGGAAAACTCATATTCTGAAATGTTTGTAACTAATAGTTAGATTATTGTCTTTAGTATTTTCGGATTTAGTAGGTGGGGGGGGGGGGGAATCGCCTAGGGGGAAGTATGCTCCGACGTTTGTTTTTATTTATTTTCAATTGTGAGGCCAAGAATGCTTATTTTCCTGCCCGCACTACACAAAAAAAACTAGGGTTTTCCTATCGAAACCACTGTTTAAAAAATGCAGAAACACTAATTGAGTTGGGGCCACAAGTATAACAGAGTATGTCACCGTAACCGGGGTCTAGAGGGCGACCATGTTGCCATAACGGGGGTTTGGAGGGGGCGGGGGTCAAGAGGGGGGTTGAAGCTATTTTCACTTGTTTTCCTGCAATGTGAACATGTCAGAGTCAGCCTTGCAAGTGGCTTTGAATGTTCGCGGGCTATTGAGGCCATGTGACGGTTGTGTACCATGACCCCACCTCCACTAGTTATATACATACATACATATATAAAAATATATGGTCGAATCCTACGAAAGTGGTGCACTTTCTGCATTTTCTTTCCAATCTCCTTTATTATTTTATTTCAGTGTTTAAACATGCGTTATTAGACTTAAATGATAGTATAGCATCAGTTCTTTAAATGATATATCAAAAATAAAATTCGAAGCATTTTCACAGCCCTTAATTGTCACATAAGGATTATTTCTAAAAACGTAATGCTACGAAACGGCCACTTTAAATGGCTTGCAATAATGATTAAAGTACCCATGAACTTTATGTTACTCAGCTTCACTGAAGCTCCAGAATGTTATTTATTTGCCAGCACTATACACACCATGGAAATTTTATAATTCCTGGTTTTATTTACAATCTTATAAAAAAGTATGGGACAAATGGGAAAAACGTAATGCTACGATACGACCCGTGATTGTTCAGTGCTTATATATATTAGTGAAAAATAATTTACCTGAATAAAGCCCCTAAATTGAAATTTATCTTATGATAAAAGTTACAATTATTTCTCTGAACTACTAACCACAATTGCTATTTTCAAATCTACTGGGTCGGTCTCAAGAAACAATACACTAAATGAAAGCCTATTTTCTGACATGTGTGATTGAATAAAAGCTTAAGAAAAGAATATATATAAAAAAGAATACAAAACAAAGATAACACATTAAGTCAGAGTGAAAGAGAATCAAGATATTCTATTCGTTTTCAACAATTAAAAACTGTCATGAAAATTTATGAATACATGCTTCTTTAGATGCCATATATAATAATCAAACCAATCGTTCTCAACATGAAACACAATCAAACGTTAGATAAAATATATCTTATGGCTAATTTAAATTTCAACAGCCACAATAGTGGTCGTTTCGTAGCATTACGCATAATATAGTCTGTTTCAGTTAAATCCTCATATCGTTGCCAATATTAGGATTTAGGGAATATCATTTTGACCATGGGAGCTCGAGGCCTTACAATATAGGATAGATGAAAAATGAAAACGATTCTGCGTTATCAAAATTTTCCAAAAGTGCACCCCTTTCGTAGGATTCGACCATATATATAATATATATAATATATCTATATATACGTCATCATTATATATGTGTATAATGGGCCAGAGGGTCAATGACCTTTGCCGTGGCCATTACCATTACCATTACTGAATGGTTATTTGGCTGTAACTTTCCTTCTAGTTGGAATATTTTCACAAACCAAAGAGCGTTATGACCCGCATATCAACATCTATCAGGTACACATTAATTCAAAACATACATACATTTTCATTATTTATTTCTGATAGTAATCGTGATTTATGTTGAAACATCTACCTTTCCCCTCTGCCCTTACCATCAGAATTGAGGTCACAGTATCTGCCAAGCTGCCCTGACCACAATATCTATTATTAACGTTCCCAATTTCGTCTACATTAGCAGCAATATATCTAGTTTATGTACGAAAAAAAAAATCACTGGAAGCAATTTTAAAGCATTGAATTTTAAAGCATTGAAGCATTTTTTGCGGAATTGCTCATAGGTAGGAGGGGGATGACACATGAGTTGGTTTTCCTAAAGCAACTTTTCCTAAAGCAACTCGTAAATAAATACCCAATGAAAATAAGTTGATAAATGAATGCCATAGTACCAATACATGACCAAATATCTATAGATATGTTGTAAGGGGGTGCCTGCCAATTGTTAAAATAACATTCAGGGAATAAAGAAGATTGAAGGTCAGAAGTCGTATGAAGTTTCTTGTATTGCTTTCAGGTACAGTTAGTTATGTAAGCAGTAGTTCAGTCCTGACTGACTGGTACATCAAGGGGCCCAGGCTAAACTAGCTTTTCCAGGTGGGAATGTCGCCCTACCTGAGGTTAAGCCTCTAGCTTGTTTAGCCTAATATTATGAAATCTGACCTTATGAATCCTACACGGTTCCAATATAATATTTCCGATTCCATAATTAAAGTACAAATCATTTCATTACACAATCCCTGCATGTCCGCACCCACCCTGGACCCCTGCCACCCTCACATCTGGTATTACCTCCCATTACCATGTGCAGATAGAATATGTGCTGCAACTAGTCTAAGCCTTATCTATCGACTATGATGTATCAGTGTAGGCCCTATGAAGTCTCCTTTACTGCAACGACCATACATTGGCTTAAAATTATTCTCTTTGTTTACTGTAACAGTATAAAGGGGTACAAGGCTTCATAGAGTTTCCCACTTTGGTTTCTCCCTCCCCTCTGTCTCTCTCCCTCTCGCTCTATCTCTGTCATGCATATGTCCGCTCTTCCTTGTGATATTAGATTTTACACTTTTTTAATACTTGTTATTGTATGAATATATATGTTGGGATATTAATTAGGCATATGAGCAAACGTTTCCCTGTGCGACAAGAGGGCTGTTGCACAACGCCTGTTCCTTGCATATTTGTTGCTGTTTTTAAACTTTCTGTTGCTCGTTGAGATTCGTAGAAATCCCTGTTCGTCCTCTGTGCAACAAATGAACAACTGTTGCACAACCAATTCTTAGATGCTCGTTTGTTGGGATTAATGATCCCATTCATCTAATTGATTTGATCCTTGATTCTAAAATAAAATGACAATACTTCCCTATCAAACCTAGACTTGCCATACATAAATTATTCTGAACTATTGATGAAGATCAAGGGCAATATAAGGACCATACAAGAAGGTTTGCTAATCAACGTTTAAGATCATGAGGCCCGCTCCTTGCCTTTTCGTTGATCATAGGTTGGAATATCCCCTATGCATGACATCAGTGTATGGAATTACTCCGGTTTCAATGATCAACATTTCACATGATTCAAAGAAGAAAGCAAGCCCTTTCGAATGGTATATGGAGAACAAAGCTACACCCATGGGATCATTATGAAAATCAATGAAAAAGTCCTTCATGGATGGTGACAGGGGCCGTCATGGATGGTGACGGACCAAAAACTTCCCAATTTTGGAAATATAGATCTTTAGAATAATTAGCAATAATAATCGATTTTTTTCTTCTTGTTTCAATACACCCATGTATCCATCTTTCGCACACAAAGACTATCTATTGCATGATTTTTTTTAGTATATTACACCCTATTATCAATCAGCATCACGGATGGTGACGGCCATAATAGGTTATAGAACTCTCTCTTTCCCCAAATCCAAACCCAATGGATAATTAATGCTTCATGGAGCTCTTGGCACATAAGAATAATTAAACCAATATTACCCTATGTTCATAACTGATTTTCAGATACATATTCTGATATATTTCATATATCAGCAATCCGACAAGCATCCAACATATATTCAATATTTTGGTTTGAAGGTTTATTTTCAGCATATTTATGGCTCTAATTTCCTAAATATTCATCGTAGGCATGGAAAAGTGGGTACTCATTTTTCAGAATATAGAGTCCGATACCATAGAACCATTAACTATATGAGACATGACCACATAGGAAAGATCTATTTGAAGAAAACTAGTAAAAAATGACATTTTCCCATTTGGAACCATTAAATGGTTCCAAATGGGAAAATCAAATCAATTTGGGAATGGGGAAAATCGACCACCTACGAATGAGCAGGTAATTCAACAAATGTGCAGTCATATGAAATGTACAACAGTGGGTTAATTACTTTCTGGGGAAGAGAGAGGAGGGAGAGAGACAAAGGGTAGAGAATGCCAAGATGGAGAATGGGTAGATAGGGAGGGAGAGAGGGAGAGAAAACAATTATTAAGGAGGGAAAGTGGGAGATGGACAGGGGGAGTGAGAGAGGGATAGAGAGAGGGGGAAGAGAGAGTAGGGAAAGAGAGAGGGAGAGACTGGGAGAGAGAGAGAGAGGGAGAAAGAGAGAGGGAGAGAGACAAAGGGGAGAGAATGCAAAGAGGGAATGGTGGAGAGAGGGAGAGGGAGAGAAAGCAATTAAGGAGAGATAGTGGGGGAGAGATGGAGAGAGAGAAAGGGTGAGAGGAATAGAGAGAGGGGGAGACAGAGGGAGTGAGTGGGAGAGGAGAGAGATGGAGAGTGATGGAGAGAGAGAGTGGAGGAGAGAGAGAGGGAAAGAGGGAGAATGAGAGAGGGGGAGCGAGAGAGGGATAGGAGAGAGAGGGAGAGAGGGGAGAGCGCAAGGAGGGGGAAATATGTAAACCCTACAAATTATTGAAATTTGAAACAAATTGATTTACAAAGTATCCCACTATCATTTGAGAAGTGTTTCCTATATATATATATGTTTTAGCAACGAGAGTCAAATTAAAGTGTATGCTTGTTGGTTCTAGCTATGTTAAGTGGTAAGAATGATTGTTTTCTTAGTGTTAATCAAGTTTAATTTTTTTTCTGGTCTGGTGGACATACTAAAGTTATTCCTAGGAATTTTAGATTATCCGACCAAGCTAAAAAAAACCTCTCAGGCTACCTTTATCAACAATGGCTTTTCTTCTCATTGGTTTCCTGTACAGAGGGGGATGAAACAGGGCAATCCTATTTCTTCCTCCCCCTCACCCTGGTGGTTGAAATTATGGCAGTACGAATCTGCCAGAATGATAATATTGAAGCTTTTCCAGTCGGACACCAACCTAAAAAATTGGTGCAATTCACTGACGACACTATAGTATTATGTAAAGATGATAAGTCTATATGTGAAGCTTTCAGAGTAATATCTGAGTTCGGTGAGGAATCGGGGCTAAGACTAAATTTGAACAAAACAAAAATGATTGTTTTCTTAATTCCTCAGAATATTAGCTTGCACACATATGGTGCAGAGAGTTGAGTCACTGGGTCTCTGCTAGGATTAAATGGGTGATGGGTGTAATGATAGATATGTAATATGATGTAACATGGGGAGGCAGGCTATATATAGCTAAGAATAGAATACTTAATATGTGATGTGTTCCAGGAAATAAGTCACAAGTCGCAAAAATGTGATTATTCAAAGTGATTTATTCACAGGATCTCTTTACTGGAATCTCCTTATCTTTGGTGAGTTTAGTTCTTTACGTCATATAATTCCATGTACCAAAGTTCAGGACATGGCATTTAATATATCTTTTCGTTTTGAAAGTCTTTGAATGAAGTATATTTCGTTACTTTACTGGTAATTGCCCAACCAGAAGTATCACAGTTGATACATAGAAATGTCTGTTAGATGTCCTACTGTTTATTATTATTGGAATCGTCTTGATCTCATCTTTTCAAATATACTGATATCACAAAATCCATTTTTTGCGACATGTGACTCATTTTCCTGTAACACACCATATATACTGGAATTTTATGGCCAAGCAATAGGCCAAAGGCAGTGTATATACTTAACATGGATATGGATATGAAACGTGATATGAAACATGAAAAATGCACAACCATATACCCTTCATTACTTTTTATCAGGACAAGACTTATGACTACCAATGACAAAATTTATGACTGAAAATTGTCACGATGACAAACTTTTTGTCACGATGACAATTGTTTTGTCACGGTGATAACCTTTTTATCACGGTGACAACTTTATAAACGCGGCCGTTAAGACGGTCTTTGTCAGTGGAACTGGTGCCCAGGCACCGGGCACCGGGCACCACTTATTATGAACGCCACCCCAGCACCACGGCCGAGTGCCCTGTCACACCTAACCAAAACCATATGTTTCATCATTGAGCCTCTCTCTCCCTTGTATAAGAATCCACCCACTCACAGTCACATCACAAATACAAAGCTTTAATATCTTTCCTCATAGTCGTCACACATTGATGAAATAAAGATGAGAATAGTTCTTATGGCTAGGAGAATACTTCCAAAAAATATTTAGTTAGTATATTTCACAATTTAAAAAAAGTTTAAAGATGAGTGGACCACCTGCTGATTGATACTGACACCACTTGCAGATGGGTACTAATTGATATATATTTATGTTCGGGATTAGAGTCAAGGAACCCTTCGCCGTACAGATATGCCCATCCCGGATGGAGCCAGAACTGGAGACAAAAGGCACTTTATGGTCATACCCAGGACCACTCCTGGGTGGGAGTGGCCAATAGGGGATTTGCATTGCCACTGTACATGTCTGTTACACTGCAAGCATAGGCTAGATGTTTGCAAATGGGTCAAATCCTCTGAAAATGTACAATTCACCTTCCCTAATCCTCTTAAAAAATTCAAATCTAAGAAAAAAAATCACGTTCAAAATGCAGTTTAAAACTAAGAAAGGGATAATTCTAATACAACACAATGCCCAAGATACTTGGATATGCATAGCATTTGTAATATTTTACTCTAATTTGCCAGCAGTTACCAAATTTGTACAGCTGGCGATTGTTCATTTTCTGAAAATCTGTCCCAAATGGGCATGGTGGGAAACTTATAATCATGTTAATCATAAAAATGAGTTATAATAATGTAAAATACATGAAATTCACTGATAGGCCTACACATCCCATGCTGCATGTTTTCTATAGCTTGCATTCCATGCAACATACACAACCCCCATAATTCCATGCGAATCAAAGTTCAAGATGGCGCTGCATGCAAGTCATCTATATAGATAGCCTATCAATCGCACGGGGGATATTTTTAATCAACCACATTTACAGTTAATCACTATTACGTCATGATTGCCTAATGTGATATAACAACTATATGTGAAGGGAACACAATATCTGCCTCATTACAGATAAAACCTCCATGTGGATTTCAATCTCGAAGAACCATGTAGCGTTTCACCCATCGAGGACGGGAGGCTGCATTAATGCAGTCCACAATCTCTCCATTGAGGACGGGAGGCTGCATTTATGCAGTCTAGGCATTGCTCTCTTATATTAATTGTTTGATATTGATAGAAGGGGCCATAACTTAACAAAAAATGAACAGATCTTTCTGAAATTTGAAATATCAGCAAACAAACACATTAGAAACATATTTGTATAAGTATATTTGTATAAGTATGTTTTCATGGGGACAATAATGGTGATGTCATAACTAACATACATAAATGCTGGAAAGTGAATTCAAAACCCGTCCTGACGCCCCAAAGGTGTGTAAACTGCCTCCCGTCCTGATAGGTTTAATAATTAATTATGTTTGATCGAAATTATAATGACGGTGTAAAATGTATTCAGGTACGTTAAAGGGCGACTTGTATAAGTAAATTTTGACAGAATTATCCT
Source organism: Sthenelais limicola (assembly GCA_942159475.1). Classification (NCBI taxonomy): domain Eukaryota; kingdom Metazoa; phylum Annelida; class Polychaeta; order Phyllodocida; family Sigalionidae; genus Sthenelais; species Sthenelais limicola. The sequence goes on from OW804098.1 coordinate 106,936,450, forward strand.
CAGTTGCGTTTTTGTGTTTCGCCCAGGGAATATTGGTTTGGCACACATGCAGTGCCAGATAAATACTCGGCAATCTATCTGGGATGACGTGATTATATATAGCCTGCGTCAGTCAACAGCTTGGTATCAGCAACGTGATGGTATTCTATGCAAACATGTTGTTTACAACTGTTAATCTTGCTATGAAACCCTCTTTGGTATATGTTTTTAACTTGCTCCCATACTTCCACAATAAAGCTGCTATGGCATCTGTATATAGTTGGGTGTCGAGACCTATTTTTATCAAAATTTTAATATAATTATAAATTGCTGAATGTTATCTGATCGAGTATACTTAACTCTATGTAGACTCTTCCGAAAAAAAATTATGTATTTTGTGTTGTCGTTTTTTCGTAATTCAGGCTGTCCTGAGAATATTTGTACACACATATGAAAATGTTCAATGTCCTGAATAAAATATTTTCTAATTATAATTCTAAAATCTTTCTCGTTACCTTTGAAAGGATCTACAATAATGAACAGCTATATGTGATGTGTTAAAGGAAAATGAGTCACAAGTCGCAAAATATGGATTTTGAGATATTATCGTATTTGGAAAGATGAGATCAAGCAGATTCCAATGATGGTAAACATAAGCACATCTAATAAGTATTTCTTTATTTCTTATGCATTTTTAAATGCATGCAAAAAAGCTCGGGATAGTTTTTGATGGTCAATCACTATAATAAATTAGTATAATATACTCCTTAGGATAACTTAGATATGCATATGTGGGTCAGATCTTCGGAAAATGTACAATTGGCAGATCTACACATTCAGTAAATTCTGTTAAATTAGGCTGCAATTTGGTCAATACTACGTAAATTCGAGTATATTCGGCATTGCATTGATTCTAGCAATCTGTTTGGTTAGGTTGAACTGGATTTTGGATTTTCGTCTGAAATTAGGGTTATTTGAGAAGATTTGCGAAGTTGAATTGTACATTTTCTGAAAATCTGATCCATATGCATATATATTCAACATCCAGTCGTCAAATCTTGTACATGTATTCATGCGCCTCACAACAACACTAGATACCCCGAAAATGAGAATATTCGTACAAAGAAATCTTGGAAACTTTGAAAAATTTCAATTTTGCAACTTGTGACTCATTTTACCGTAACACATCAAATATGCTTCCCGTTATTGGGTCAGATTTTCAGAAAATGTACAATTGGCAGCTGTACACATTTAGTTATGCTGCTAAATTAGGCTGCAATTTGGTCAATACTAGGTAAATTCGAGTGTATTCAGCATTGCATTGATTCTAGCAATCTGTTTGGTTAGGTTGAACTGTATTTTGAGCTTTGTTTTTGTGTGAAATGTGGGTTATTTGAGAAGATTGGTGAAGGTGAATTGTACATTTTCTGAAAATCTGATCCTATTAATGAATATAGCGGTAGCCGCAAATGCCCATGGAAAACATCAGTGACAGTGGAGTGACAAGCAACGAGAATATACTGTAAATTCTGGTTGAGTCAAGCGTAGGCTATGCTTGACTCCAGCCACTGTCACTGATTTTTTTCCCTCTGAGTCGTTGCGGTGTCTTTCTGCAGTGCATTCTGAATGCGAGTAACTCAGGGAAAAAATGCAACTGCTCAGATGAGAGTCCTAATTGATAAGTTGTGCAACATATCTAGGCAATTTTGTACTTCTCATATTTTGCTAGAGGTTGGTATGCTACCTTTCCCGATATTTAAGCTAAAAAACGGTTGAAATTGGATGAAAATCAATTACAAAAGACGCACACTTACGCAGCCCCTCCCACCTGTACGGGGAGTGTTTACATCCAGAACTACTTTCCGTATATATATCATTGCGCAGTGGACCTGACCACCCACCCGCAGTGAATGGGTCCAGGTGGTAGATGGACTATACCTTCCCGCAACTATTACGCTGCAGAAAGTAGTTCTATTTTTTATGGGTTGTTTCGCTGTATTTCCTTATTATCATGACAAAAATATAATTTGGAACACTTAAAAATGTCATTGTTTTTATGAGCAAAAAAAACTCAAAAAAATATAAAGATTTATGTATCATTCCCCTGCTATCATAGCTTGCAGAGTATCTATCTTTTCATAATTTTTGGTTGTGGTATGGCGACTGTTCTGAATGATGATATCATATTATGTATGTTGACTTTATTGTGATCTAGGATATAATTCTCTCCTTAATCTGTATATAACGATTACAAATATATTTTGGTATTGTCGTAAATGTAACCTTTATGTCAGTATTATTTTCTTTACATGAAAGGTATCACATAAATTGTGAAATGGTAAGGAAATAAAAATCTGTTTAAAGAAAATATATAAATATCTTTCCTGTTGGTGTTTAAAATTGTCTACTTTTCTTAACTAAACTTGCTTGAATGTGACACCATGCATGCTACACCACCTGTTTTTCAAGACTCAATCCATGGATTAGAGGGTAACTTAGAGGGTCTTTTTTGAAACAAATTTTTATTTGAGTCCAATTTCATAACAATGATATTTCCACGAAACTCAAAGTATAACAATTAATAATAAGCATGATTTTAAGATTAAACACATGTTTAGTACAACATTTACATAAATAATAATATCTGAATTCAAAGATCAACCGTATATATATGCACGATTTAACTAATTATTTTATTATTTCAGAAAGAAAACCTGCAAAGAATTTATCGACCACTTTGTGGTGCGATTAGTTGGTTTCTTACATACAACACATGTTTTTGGTATTTTACCATCTCCCACATCATCATTATATACCAATTATAACATCACAAATACAATTAAAAACAACAGTGCTCATCATATCTCTTCTTATTTTGGGGTAGGCCCTTTATTATCATTTTCTGGTATAATAACAATAGGTTCTTTATAATAATTAATATATGACAATAACTATCAAACCGCATAACATTAGCCCCAATAAACACGCGGTCTAGTGGAGCCCTGTCTTAATGCCAATTAAGTATATATATGTAGTGATTCTCCGATTCGATCCGCTCAGCTAAGCAACGAAAGCACACGACAAGTAAAGACCTTTGTACTACTTTATTGCAACTTGGGACTAGTTCTCCTGAGTCCTAGCTGGTCCTGGTGGACCAGCCACCACATGAAGTTACCACCAACACAATTATGGTGTCCGAAGCGGGTATCACACATACAGTAACGGAGTGGTAATACTTAATCATGGATGAAGTATGAGATAAAGGTAACAACAGGTAGTCTACAACTAAGTCAATACATAAATACAACGACATAGGGTAAATGTGAAATATAAAAGGGAATGACTCACACATAATCTGATATGTGGTCAGTTGAACTGGTACTGCCCACTGGAGATAGTACAAGCGCACTAACCTCAGCGGACAGCACCACACAAGAACAAGAATACACATTATACTTCCCATCTACATTATATACCCCACACCCACTACATATATATGTCATCACTGTATGACTTTGAAAGATAGATGACAAATTCACCAATATGTTCCTCCTGTTGCTCTGTCTGCAGAAAGAGTGGTAGGGTGGGCCTATCTCCTTGCTCTCCACTTGCAAGGGCTTGTTCCCTCATCACCTGGTCATTCCTTTTCACACCAGGTAATTTATACTATACACATTTCTGTTTGGTGAAATACTAAGAGTGTCAGTTCTAAGAGAATATAAAGTAAATGTGCTTATGTAGGTCTCCTCAACCCAGCACAAAAATAATAATGTTAAAATAAAGGTTTCGTGAATTATCGAAGCAGAATAACCTACTAGAATCATGTCACTAAAGTTTCAGATTGCGACAAGATTAGCAAATACAATACACTACCTATTTACTTTATTCAAGGTGCAAATCAATTCTTAACATTGACCAGTTTTGATAAAACTGATAAGATGTCCGCATCCAGAACAAGTTAATATCAATATAGAAAACTCCAAAACCCGAAGCATTATTATAGATATTGCGTCACAGGTTTGAAATTAAATGTCCCACGTTTTATACAAGCCACTGAAGTTTGTAATTCAGGTCAATAAAAAATGTCCATAAGCAATGTAAATATTTGAATAAGATTGATGAAAATGGTATGTACCATGATTTAACTGTTTATATCATTAGTGTAATCTTTCTGAAGAAACATTAGATCAGATATAGCGGTGAATAAGATCTTAATATAAGCTTCTAGTAATAGATGTCTTAAATGTATGATAAACAAAAGAACGGTTCAAGGCACTCTTGGAAGAACTATGTTCACAAAGAAAGAGAAATGACCCTTTTCTATGTAATTGTATTGAAATTTGGAAATAAAAACACTTATATAATACAACCTGATTAACAATTCCTCCTAGATCATCTGGACGTTATGCCATCGTGTTATGGGTCAAGTATTCGAAAAATGTACAATTGACAAAGATCAGGTTCAAAATACTATAGCAAGAATAGCATAGTATCGCGTATGAGGGGGGCTATATTCTCCGAGTATGGCCGAAAACTATGAGGCCGTAGGCCGAGTTGTTTTTCGGCCATACGAGGAGAATATAGGCCGCCGAAGACGCGATACTGTGCTATTCTTGCTTTTATTCCATGATTCTTAACTTAAAACAACTTTATTTGCATTAATTTCATCAAACTTTGTTGTCCCCCAAGTCTCGAACGGTTGTGACGTCACTGTACAATACAAGGAATTTATATTGTCCACCTTGTGAGCGGCAAGTATATCGATTATATTGTACGCTCACGGCCAAATCATGGAATAAAGTTCAACATAACCAGACAGATTTATTGAATGAATACAATACAGAATACACTCAGATATACCTATAGTATTTATCAATCTTCACTCTAATTTAGCAGAATTTGAGAGATGTGTAGAACTGTACATGTGCATGTTCTGAAAATCTGACTCACATATGGGTCAGATCTCCAGACAATGTACAATTCACCTTCACCAATCCCCTCAAATAACCCACATTTAAGACAAAAATGAGCTTCAAAATGCAGTTTAATATAACATAACTGATACTTTAAATCAATGCGATACCAATATACTCAGATATACCCGGTATTCATCATTGTCCGCTCTAATTAAGCAGAATTTACTTAATGTGTAGATCTCATAATTGTACATTTTCCGAAAATCTGACCCATATGCTTCTATGCTTGCGAATAATCAACTATGCTGACCCTTTTCTTGAAGTATTACATCTCATAACAGTCCGCAATATATCTATCATATGTACCTAACCTAAGCCCTTTCTCAGGTTCAAACCCTTCCATCTGTCTAAACATGTGTATAGGTGTAACTGGGAAGAATTCCTCTCGGCATTTGTTCTATGAAGAATGGAACTTGTTACAGGAATTAGCAGCTGTAGACAGATCTTGACGCCGAGCGAGTGAGTAGCTTTCTCCACCAAGTGAGAGATTCATTTCGTATGTAGTATACACGGAGTATACCAACGCTCTATAGTTGTGCCAGTTGGCTGTTCCCAGTCTGAATTAATCCCATAAAAGTGTTGCATGGATTGTATAGAGCTCTACACTATCTATGGTGTGTACTAATTTTATGGTGGTCTTTTGACGATGCTTATACTTCTCTTTGCAGCAACATCGGACCATAGGAGTCAGATTTTCAGAAAAATGTACGATTGGCAGCTGTATACTTTTAGTAAATTCTGCTAAATTAAGCTGCACTTTGGTCAATACTAGGTAAATCCGAGTATATTTGGAATTGCATTGATTCTAGCAATCTTTCTGGTTAGGTTGAACTGTATATTGAACTTTATTTTCGTCTGAAATGAGTGTTATTTCAGAAGATTGGTGAAGGAGAATTGTACATTTTCTGGCGATTTCACCCATATGTGCATTTAATAATTTGATGATTTATGAATGCAATACAGAAGAGGCGTGGCCTCAGATGTAAGCATGTTTGTGATTGGTCAATTATTTCCTTAGATTCATTGTATAATAAAATTATATATTTTCAATTTTTGAAGTGTACATTTTTTTTGTCCAAAGCATTTCACATTATTATATTCTCAGCATTTAGACAGAAAAGCGAGTGCAAAGAAAATATGAACATATTTCAAACATATCGTACATCAGTTAATACATAGTTTCTGATCCTACAGTGACAATAAATTGTCATGAGAAATGTTTTTTAAATCTAGTTTAATGTATATCATCAATGCTTTGTGCACAAAATGAACCATTTGTCCTTCAGGATATAGGTCAGTGGCTCCTTTAGAAATAGGTTTATTCTTTCTTATTATACACGCATTGCTCTGAAAACAACGTATCTAGAGTGATTTACGCATAATGCGTATTTCACTAGTGATTTACGTGGGGTTTTCATGGCAACCAATCTGTTTTTTCACTAAGATTACCGGTAAAATTCAAATTTATAATTCGATTTTTTTCTATTTTCATGATTGAAAGCATGTATAATAAATCGGTTAACTAACTCGTTAGTTTCAGTCGCTTAGAATATTGCACTCGTTGCTGCGCAACTCGTGCAATATTCACGCTCCTTCAACCAACTCGTTAGTCAACCTGTATTTATTATACCATTCTACCTTTGTTTGGATGAAAATTCTTGTACTGCATGAAATTGGTCCATAACTGTAAAGAGTATTGCGACGGCGCCTCTACAGGGACTGAATGTTACTGCAAAGACATGCAGATAAGGGTCAGATTTTCAGAAAATGTACAATTGGCAGCTCTACACATTTAGGAAATTCTCCTAAATTAGGCTGGAAAATGATGAATATCAGGTTATCTGAGTAGGCCTATATTTGGTATTGCATTGATTTAAAGTATCAGTTCTGTTATGCTAAGCAGCATTTTGAACCTCATTTTTGTCTTAAATTTGGGTTATTTGAGAGAATTGGTAAAGGTGAATTGTACATTTTCTAAAAATCTGACCCATATACCACTGCTGCATGATAAGATTTAACCTTACAACAGTATTACTAATATCACAACAGTCAGATCTGGGAAAAAAAACAAAAAAACACAAAACAAAATTAAAATAGTATGCTCCTGCATAATTGAGGTAACTGATCATTTGATTAATGATTGTTGTACTTATTGTGTTTCAACGTGTTTCTTCACGCCTTGGGATGTATTATCTTTTACTTCAGCTTCCACTGGTAGAGCGGCATACCTCACAAATTGCTACAACAATTCAAATGCGGTAATACTTCGTTAATACCAATTGTATAGTTTCAAAGTTTCATTTAGACCCTTCATTTCGCATTTATTTATAACATAACATTCATGTCAGTTTCTAGTTTTGTCTTGCACTATTCACATATCTTGACCCAGGATCTATAATAATTATGTACATGAAATATCATTCATCAATATCGTAATCTAAAATATTTGCGTATTTAATTTTTCAGCAATTATAAAATGCATAACATTTAGTTCTAAATGAAAATTGTTTTCTTATGCAGTCAATGATGAATATGAAAATGCTATGTCAGTGTATTGTTAGGGATTGCAGCTAGAGACAGAAAAAAAATGATTGCCAAAGCTTGATTGTCAAAAATGTCAACCATCATTCCCCTTATCTTATTCCAGGCACTCGATCTGAAACTTCCGGTTGTATGCTTCCGGTGCAAAGACCGCTGGGACATGATAGTCTTGTGAAATCTCGCGCCTAACGTGAGACCACGAGGAATTGAAGTGTGATATGGAATCTCTGCGTCTTGTGCTTTTTATTATTTGTCATTGGAATGACAAGCTGTAGGCACGAGTCGGTCAAATTGAATGAAAGCATGATTGGAAAAGGCGGTGTGCTGCTACTATAGTCACGACGGAACAGTCATTTATACTGCTTCATATAATTACCAAGTAACAAATAGTCACAAAACAAATGCTTTTTTCAATGGTTTGTTCGTTTTCTCTCAACTCATGCATGATTCTTGTAAACTGTTCCAGCATTATTGGGTCAGATTTTGAAAATGTACAATTGATAGCTCTACACACTAAGGAAATTCTGCTAAATTTGGCTGTAAAATGATGAATACCGGGTATATCTGAGTATATTTGGTATCGCATTGATTTAAAGTATCAGTTCTGTTATGTTAAACTGCATTTTGAAGCTCATTTTTGTCTTAAAAGTGGGCTATTTAAGAGAATTGGTGAAGGCGAATTGAACATTTTCTGAAAATCTGACCCTATTACTAAATTTGTGGAGGAATTACGTGATGTGATCGAATACGATTTGTACTAATTGGTTAAACAACCTTATGACTTAGGGTGATAGATTAACACAGAAAAGTGTCACTACATTAGTAGGCCTCATTTATTAATAGTTTAGTTATTTGATTTTATCCATTGCTTCCACTGCGAAAAAAAGAAACATGTTTGGCAATGTTATTGATCCACCACCATCCATTCTATTGATCAACCATGCATTGCAGTGATGGTTAAATCAGGCATCGCTTACATGTATTGAATGTTAAAACGTGATCTGACCCACATAACATAATACAAATATCATGGTATAGGTTCCCATGCCTATCTTTTCTTACTTTCAATGAGTTCATACCTAGACATTGATGAAGGGATTGTCACTTTAGACATAGATATGGGTCAGATTTTCAGAAAATATACAATTCGCCTTCACCAATCCTCTCAAATAACCCACATTTAAGACAGAAATGAGCTTCAAAATGCAGTTTAACATAACAGAACTGATTCTTTGAATCAATGCGATACCAAATATATTCAGATATGCCCGGTATTCATCATTTTACAGCCAAATTTAGCAGAATGTACTCAATGTGTAGAGCTGCCAATTGTACATTTTCTGAAAATCTGACCCATATGGGGAAATGTTGAATAATTTTAGATGTGCATGGCATTCCCCAATTTAGGAAAAGGTCCCCAGGAATCTCTTGGCTCCTATTAATGTTCAATCCTGCTAGTTTTACCACCAGCATGTCAACTTACTTGGCCGATAGTAGCACATGGGGGGATACTTAGAGAGGTGATGTTTCTCAAAAGACACCGCGCGCGAGAGAGAGAGGAAGAAAAAAAAACCTTCAAGCTAATCTGATGATGATGTTATCAAGTTATCTATAATACAACTTCTCCAGATATCCATTTTACACCCGCGGTTAATCCTGTTATTATCTCTGAGAATACTGACACATCCATCCTCCCTCCACCAGCCATACTCCCGATTTACTAATTGATGGCCCCGAGATTAGCGGTTGCCAAGTAACAAAATGAATCAGCGACGAGAAAAGTAAAGCGCTTGAATGTGTACAACGATAATAACGCGGGATATCCCGCGAGATTTAGAGCCTCGCTTCCATGTCGGGATTCTATTACTGCCATTCAGGGATCTGTCTGCTCGCGCGAGTAAATCACGGGATCCGAAATAATTCGCTACCCCCCGAACGATAGAGGCAATCCGTCGATCCAGTGATTTTCTGCTGTTTATTGATATGGGGTTGTTTCGAGGGAGAGGGAGAGAGATTCACCACAATGGGTGTATGTTAGTTTGATAATGTGAAATGCATGTATGTACAAATGCACTGACATCTAGCTATCTCTCCGTTCAGTTTGTGTAATAAATCGTATAACCGTTCTTCACGCCTGTCAAATCTTAACCGTTGTTATATGGGATTGGTGCATGGGAAATATACAAGATTAGTTGATCATAGAACAATGCATTTTACGACTCTTGCAACAACAATATCCCCCAAACAGTCACAGTCACGATGCATACATAATTATGATGGGGAAAAACTGCCAATCAGCATATAAACACTCGTAAAACCGCAAATATGACGAGACCCAAATTAGATTTTTACGCTTGTATGCCTGTCCCTGAACTTTGTGACCGTATCAATATCCTTTTTAAACTTACAAGTGATCTTTTGTCAACCTATGCCCATTATGATGGCAACTTAATGTTTTCGCTCGGTAATTGGTGCAGACTTGTCGGCGTCCTAGTCCCATACCCAAGTCTCCTGTAGTACGATTGATGTCTCCGTGTCGACCAGTCAACCGCATGTAGCAATTTCATTTGGATGATTGATTGTAAAACCACTAATTACCGCACTTCATTAATCTTAGATCGTTTTAATTAGTGATGCAACAATATGCTCAGCTATAGGAATGGTCTCATCGTGGCGATAGGCCCCATATAGTATTAATATGCATGCACAGTTGAGTATGGTTGGAGAGTAGTAGTAGCCCTATTCTATTAAAGAAGAAGACGACGAATATGTGCAAGACAAGATTACGTTTTTCAGTGTCAGGTATTTTGTACTCATGAATTCAGACTTATTTATTCATTTATTCCTATTATGGATGCGATTAAACCTTATCAATAAGAGTAAAGACAAATAAATTAGTATTGATGAATTTCTGGCCTGCTGGAGCATTACTGGTGTATAATCCTGAGGCAAAGCTGAGGCATTATGCACCAAGCCAGACATGGCCAGGGTTATTAAAGTGACACATATCACTGAGCTCCCGATTTGGGAAAGTCAACTATGTTCTAGATTAGTATATTTGTAATGAATACCCAGGAGCAGTAATGTATTAAATATGTATATCTCGAGTATTTAAGAGTTTAAAACTTTCGAAGGGTGCAACCAGCCGGTTGTGCCCTACAGACACAACAGCCAGACCCAAGTGATAACACCTGGATGGGTCAGGGTATATATGTCAGTATGTACCTCCTGCCTCGCTCCTACTTCACATCCCTTCACCATGCACTGGGGCAGCACCCTGTGGTCTAGTTACTTCTCTCTCAGATTTGCCCCAATGGAATCTCTGCCACATTCTTCATCAACAAATATCAATTAATCTAAGGAATACATAGCGTTGGTATTCCACACCAATGTTCTTACTCGTGCAGGTCATCGAAATCTGCAAACACATTTCTAAATGACATATAGCCAAATAGTGATCTTAGCCACTTTAATCCTTTTGGTCTCTACCTAAGGCAGCCATAAATGAGAGTTTAAACCCTTTTATTTGAAGTGTGTCACACAAATGAAACAACATTTTCCTCCACCCAGTCTGGTACTGCATAATATCATCACAAAGTCGGGAACACTGTGAGAGTATGAGTTGTATAATAACCCATTTCAGGAATGATTAGAAAGACGTGGCAATTTCTCCAAGGCCATGGGTCAAGGGGTTGTATGGGTGGGGGTGGGAGTGGGGGTGGGGATGGGGCGGGGGGGATGGGCGTAACGTCGAGAAGTGTGTTATATTGGGGATTAAGGTTTGGGCAAAGAGGGTGGGACCATGTTAGCCTGGTATTGGATTTTCATGCGTTTATAATTGCCTGGAATTGCCAGGGGGACGCAGTGATTTTGACACACACTTCACGTGTGTAATGGAATCTGGGTCATACATAATCTCACTCAATCAAATTTAATAGGTGGGCGTCCCTCCTGTGTTATACCTACGTAATGCAAAAAGTCCTTCTAGGATATATCCGGAGAGAGTAAATCATAGAATTTAAAGGGATAGTTTTAGTCATTGCCTTCATTGCATTTCAAGACACTCTAGGCCCAAACCCTCAGATCAGATAAGAATGGTATGTCAGCCGACTTCGCTAATCAGTATCCCTGCCTAGAACTCGGTGTTTTAATAGGAATATAATGACATTTTGCGGTCTTAATGGAATTATAATGGCACTTTGCGGTTTGAGGCGAGAGGCTTTCCCTTCGTTTGAAGGGACTCTCTCATGTTTGGGCCTAGACTGAAGAATTCTTTTATTGCTGATGTTTTTACAAATAGGCCTTTGTGTGTTGCATCTATAGGAAGCATCAGAGATTCCACGAAGATGATGGCAGTGACGATGACCACCAGAATCCAAGCACCAAGAAGAGGAAGCAGTTCGCCGCCCCTCCCTATCCCCCATCACCAATGCCTTTCATCAATAACACTGGTAAGGTTGCCTCTGACTAGTTATCCCCAAAATAATATAAAAGCAGCAATTGTCAGTCCAAGTCGTGCCGTGTTATGAAGGGAGTAAAGATTTATAATCCATTCAAAATAATCTTAAATAGTGTGGTTTATAATTGACAAGAATATTACCTAGGGGAAACGATCAATATCAAATACAAACTTTTATTTCAGGGGCTTGTGCTGAAAGCCATCAGAATCCACAAACAATTACCCATCAACAAGGTGCAAGAGATGAAATGCAGCTTCAGATTAACCAGGGTAAGAATTTCATAGTAAACAATTTATTAAAACTTGCCAATGATAGGATATAAATATGATAAAATTCACTGATGCATACCCCTATCCCTGTCTCATTTACACTTTTAAATTTACTGACAATCATAGAAAGGTTTCATCACAGAATTATATAGTCATAGTGTGTTGATATTTATGAAATTTTGAGTGAGGATATGGTCATGCCTACTATGAAAGTTAAAATACATTACATATATATATATGCATTTTTGAAAATGTCAAATCTCTTTACTGCAGGTTCATTCTCATCACAGCTTTTAGATATTTCAAATAATACACCATCCAGACGCTTGAGTGGCTATGATGGTAAGAGACTGAATTGATACTTTAAGCATCTATACCCTTATAGTATTGAACCTTACAAGACGTTTGGTATACAATAACATATTCTTTGCAACCATAATTTCATATTATGTAAATGAATTTTATTTAGTATATTGGGATAGCAACAACTTTCCGCATGCAACTGTATTACTAAATATAATTTGTTCTATTTATTTTATTATAATAGACCAAACTCCCAAACGGACCACCAGTACAGCCCCAAGACAGCTTGGTGAACGGAGCTTGGAGGCACCAATAACTAGTAGGTTTCCATGGATTCTAGTTTCTTGCATAGCAATATATTTTCATTCGGAACATTGGCACCTTTCACAGAACCTTTTTATTGTCTGTATGTTCGAATTTGCTGCAGAGAAAATTATCTGCAATAATGAAATAATCATTGCTTTTATTTACTTTTCTTTACTTTTCTTCAAATGTATTTTCAGATTCAATATATATATATATGAGTGTGTGTTTTAGCAATTGTCAACATTTTATTTTTCCAAATAAAAGGAGCAGATGTTGTTAAGATCTACGGTCTTCTAGAAGATATTAAGATCGAGCAACAGGAGGCCGAACGTCAGCGGTTCTCCATGAACCAAAAGCTGACGACGATCTTAACTCTTCTGCAGGGTGCCCCGATCATCACAGATGAAGGAAACCTCCCCGAAGATCTAAATCTGCCAATCCAGACCCTGGAGGAGGTGGATAATCTGGAGGAGAAGATTGGCGACCCAGCAATAAAACGAAAACTGGTAAGCAGAATATACTTATATTAAAAATAAAAAAAGATTTTGGTTATGCTTTCACAAATTCGATTTAATTATATATTAGAATTTAAATATTATATTTACAGGTATATATATGTTATTAACTGTTGTTATGTTTTTTCTTCATTTTATCATATATGAGTTTGTCCATGACAATAATTGATACAAATCTATTTGATATAGATTTTTTGTTCCAAACTATGGAATCTAATTAAAGTTATAATTTCTTATACCTGGTATACATACATTTGTTACCATTATTCCATTATTTTGCTTTTTTTGCAGGTCAACAAGTTATCCATGGTTGGTGGGGAGAACATTCATAGCATGACTAAAAACGTCATGAGGGCATTACTGGGCCATGATGTCAGCTTGCAGTATTCCTGGACAGGTGCAGGGAATGGACCCAAAAGACAATTCTTGGAGAGCAAGCTCCAAGAACTTGTTTTTGGTAAGTGTTGAAAATGCATATTTGTTGAAGCCATGCATAAAGCGAACATCATCTATCTCTGAATATATTTGTTGTCCATTTAGAAGAAAATATAGGAATTTGCGATATAATGAAGTATAGTTATTATTATATTCATTATCATATTAACCAATGTAAACTGAGAAAAAATCATATATTTTATGGAATGATACATAGATATCATAATCACCCAATTTTCCTGTAATCTCTGCAATGAATTCAGTATTATAATATAATATTCCTTTTCTTACCCGGATGATACAAATTGTAGGGATAAATACCCACATTATACCCATTTAAAGGCTTACGTAAAGAGTGGTCATAGGTGGTCACAATCAGCAAATATAATGACAATGCGATGAGAACCCTATTATTTATTCATTTTTTTCATTTGGTGAAGGCAATGTATCATTCCGCATGACGTTTTATTCCAGGCATTGGATGCAAATTATAGGGAATTGTAGGAGAGAGAACTAATAGAGAAATGAAACTGAATGTACTATGGGGTGGAATTTACACTTTATAAGGCTATAATAGTCCACATTTTGGCGAAATAATATTATTGTACCTGAATGCAGTGAATATCTATGCTTATACCTCGGCAGCAATTTGAGATTTTTACAAAATTTCAAATATCCCAAGATATCTATCTGACTTTCCTAAAGTTGTACGGTGACACAACTATTCTATCTATTAATAGAGACAGAACGCTTAGACTGATATTTTGTTTCCACGTGTAAATAGAGCCCTTGTCGACGTTTCATGAGAATCGCCCACATATTACTACCCCTTCTAATGCAAACCTGTGCAATTTACTTCTAGGTGGTGTGAGAGCTATGGATAAGACGGTCACCAACTCAAAAATGAAGGAAGCTATCCAGAAATGGTTTAAAAATGCGAAGGATAGGAATGGGGGTCGAGCAGACAGAAAAAAGAAAGGACAAGCAGGAGCCACCCAAGTCCCCTGAATATTCAATTAAAATTGTTAAATATGTACATATATATAAATATACATGTGAATTATTCAGTGGATAAGTTTTGTTGTGTGGGTTGTTGACTGTCTGAATCGAGTGTTCAAAGATATTATTAATATTTCGTCAACTTTGAAGAGAGTGATTGGAATGTCTGTATTTCCACCTTTTGTCCGTTTCTGTATATATACAGTGCAACTTTACAACATTATGTAGCAACGAGAATCGAAAATTTTAATTTTCTTCCACTGTCTTTAAAAACTAACCTATTGGACGCGCCCTCCCGAGAGAAATAAACCACTACGTGAATCAAAAAGAAATTCCAATTATGGGCTGAATTATGAAAGAAAAACCTTAATTCATTTTCATTAGAATAGGACGAGAAAGTGATGATTATGTTTATGTTTATGTTTATGTTAAATAAAATGTGATTAAAATAAATTATATGAGTGGTGTTTTTTCTCTACCAGAACCTAGAATTACTTTTGTATTTATCATTATTGCTGTATTCAGAACACGGAATTATCATTATTTCATCATAAAATTAATTTCATCATACAATTAATTATCTAAGCAAGCGGATTAAAAAAAGGACTAAAAAACGAATGGCATGCCAACCATAAACCACCCCTTAAAAGAATACGGCAACCCGACCACAAGCCACCCCCATTAATTCCCCAGGGTCCCCAATTAAGCCACCCCAATTAATTCCCCAGGGTCCACAGGCCACCCCCATTAATTCCCCAGGGTCCACAAGCCACCCACGATCCACCCTAGTTTAGGGTTCTATCCCCCTATGGCAGATAGTGGCTTGCCGAAGATGGCCCCCTTGCTATCTGTGGGTGGTATGCCACCAGTGAACCACCCACTACCTGCCGGTGGACCACCCGTTTGCCACCTATGGGCTGCCACCAGTGGGCCTCCTGCTATCCTCTGTGCATGAATTCCGTTGATAGCGGGTGGAAACCACCTATGGTCCACCCGCTATGCCACTGGTGGGCCATATGCTATCCGAATGCTACTGTCTACTAGGGTATGTACGGTTGTACCTGCTACTTCAAGGAAGGGTGGATTAATTCTGCTTTTTAATTGATTTAGGTAGGCCTATAGCTTAATTAAACGCGAACAAAAAGTCTTAAATTATAACCACAAAAAAATGATGTTTCCTATAAATTTGTCAATACTATTATATTGATTTGTTGCCACTCACGGAATACCCTTTATAGTCGTGCATTCGTATATATATATATATATATGGGTCAGGTTTTCAGAAAATGTACAATTGGCAGCTGTACACATTTAGTAAATTCTGCAAAATTAGGCTGCAATTTGGTCAATACTATATAATTCTATAGATAAATTCGAGTATATTTGGCATTGCACTGATTGTAGCAATCTGTTTGGCTAGGTCGAACTGTATTTTGAACTTTATTTTCGTCTGATATTTGGGTTATTAGATAAGATTGGTGAAGTTGTATTGTACATTTTCTGAAAATCTGACCCATATATAAGGCAGCACATATACGGTGATATTAAACAGGCAATATTTAAATATATGGGCCAGTTTTTCAGAAAATGTACAATTCAACTACGCCAATCTTCTCAATTAACCCACATTTCAGACGAAACTAAAGCTCAAAATACAGTTCAACCTAGCCAAATAGATTGCTAGAATGAATATTCTCGACTTTACCTAGTATTAACCAATTTTCAGTCTAAATTTTCAGATTGTACTAAATTTGTACAGCTGCCAATTGTACAATTTCCGAAGATCTGGCCCATATATACAAATATCTCATACATAAGCTGGAAGGGATTGCTATAATGCCTATAGAGTAAAAGGTAGCTAATACAAGTTTACTATCGTATGGTCAATGGGGGGAGATGAGCTCCTCTAGGTGGCGCATTAGTATATAGAGGCCAGACAACTGTTATTCAGTCTACGGACAAATCCATTAGACTACACAAATGAATGCGCTTGTTTCGGCTAATGTGCTTTGATGTTTAGGCAAGGGGAAATACCACATTTGTTGCAGTTCCCACCTGCAATATATAATCGGAGAATTACATTTATTTGCCTTTATAGGTAGAATTGGCAAACAATTGATTAATACTGTTATTTCCGAAGATAGACTTCAACAATATTAATAGATCCCTGACATAATTAATATGGTGGAAATAATTTCGAGGGTCGGGACCTCCCTCCCCATAGACACTATCATTGGAAATAAATAGTTCTAAATATTAAATGTAAAACTAATATTGTAATAACTATACATGTGATTTGATTTTTAAATATGTTTATTCGGGACAACAAAAATACATTTCAGCAAATAGCGTTGATATTCTCAGCGTTGCCTGATTGCTTAAGGCAAAAGGCGTTCAATTATTTTAAATTAGGAACAAGTCATAGTATGAAGATTTTATATAAAATAAATTTGTTCAGCACCTAATAATATAGGCATTATTGGTACATCGAGATCTTTTTTTATTGTGTTTGATAACATTTTCAGGTTAGGCCTAAAGTATATTATCAAGAAGAAACTAAGTAGAATTTTTGTATAACCGTTTTCAGTTTTACCTCAACTCCCTCTTTGTATGTATGTATGTATATGTTTTTATTTTCGGAAGCTTACACTTTTCAATAACATATCAAATTTTGACACCGAAAAAGGGGGTGGGTCTCCTCTATGAAACCATAGATCTTCCTGAGAGCCCCCTTTGGAGAAAATGGAGTTACGCTATTAAATAGATACAGTAGTATTTGATAGATAGATAGGTAGATACAGCGACTACATTAATGTGATAAACTAATATGGCAGTAATAACAACACAGATTAGACAATACAATAAACAATAAATTGGGCAAGCTAGTGCCATGAAGCCAGATCAGATATTTCGCTTTCGCTTTCGCTTTCGCTTTCGCTTTCGCTTTCGCTTTCGCTTTCGCTTTCGCTTATATATATACGCAGTCGCTCCACTTCTTCCCACACTCCTCCTCCTCCTCCTCCTCCTCCTCCACCTTTTCCATGGAGTTGCTGCTCTGTTCTAATTTAAGTGATCATCAGCAGGGGTTAATCCTACGCAGCAGGGGGGATTAGGAAGGCGGACCGGGCGAGGAGTCCGACTCCCGTCCCTCGTCTCCGGGCCGCCGTGAGCCTCGAGCCCGTCAAACCCATTTCTCCATCCCATTCAGCCTCAAGTTGTCAAGAGAAAAGCCCTTGCTCCGGTCGCCCTGTCTTCATCCATCAATCATAATGTCTACTATAGAGTAATATGTCATTGGGCCTGGCACCAGGTTTGTCTTAGCAGTCTGTCACCAGGGCACGGGGATACATGGGGGATAACTACTCATGCGCGATAGAGATTTCCTCTATCGTGCTCTTGATATTGAGTGGGCAAAGTCTAGTTGTGGTTTTTGAGGATGTTTCTTCCGATTTGGCGTTCCATTGTATACCTGCGCGATGCAATTCGACCATAAATATAGAGAGGGAATGCAGTCTAGGCCCAAACTTGAGAGAGTTCCTTCAAATGAAGGGAAAGCCTCTCGCCTCAAACCACAAAGAGTCATTATAATTCCATTAAAACCGCAAAATGTCATAATATTCCCATTAAAACGCCGAGTTCTAGGACAAGAAACCGATTAGCGAGGTAGGCTGACATACCATTCTTATCTGATCTGAGGGTTTGGGCTTAGAGTGAATGATCCATAACTTAGACACTTCCTTCCACCAGGAACGCGCGTAAAACTGAGAACTAAGTAATTAAAAAAATTTACCTGTAAAAGTTACACATAGTTGAAGAAATTGCTAATTAGATGATGGAATACGTACGTATTTGATGGTTGTTTGAACGGGACATCATTGGTTCATGTGAAAACATAACCAGTGGCTCGTTTAGAAATAGGTGTATTCTTTCTTATACCATTATATACCTTTGTTTGGATGAAAATTCTTATACTGCATGAAATTCGTCCATAACTGCAAAGAGTGTTGCGACAGCGCCTCTACAGGGACTGAATGTTACTACAAAGACATTCTCCTAAATTAGGCTGAAAAATGATGAATATTGGATATATCTGAGTATATTTGGTATCGCATTGATTTAAAGTATACGATTTGTTATGTTAAACTGCATTTTGAAGCTGATTTTTGTCTTAAATGTTGGTTATTTGAGAGAATTGGTGAAGGCGAATTGTACATATTCTGAAGATCTGACCCATATCTTATATTATTTAAAGAGAACTGGAGAAAGTGGCGCTTGTTCGGCCGCACAGTTGTTTACGATAAATAACACACAAATACCTCACAGCTCTATGAACAGATTAATTAATATAACATCTAATTACGGAGCCAGAGATCTTTTCACGAGAAAAATAACTTGAAGCTTTCACGATTCGCACATTAATACCAAGATGACAAAACATATGAATAAATCTGGATGCCAATGAATAAATGGAATTCACTAATCAAATAGGCTTCTGAACGCATCGTCTGATTTGGCCGGGAGTTTTTGCCTGTCACAATAGTTGTCAGTGAACTGACACTTGGGCGTAAAAGAACACTCAGTACACGAAGCCCCAACTACGAGCGGCTTCCTGAGGTGATTTCAACGTGTTACAGTGAGTTTTTCCCCCTTGTCAACTATTTCCTTTTGGATCAAATACAGACAGCTGATTCTTCGGCGGCATTATTTCCACGTATGTTTTTGCAGTCTTTGATGGTGGAATCATACCACTTCACCTATCATTATTACATCGTCTCTTAGGGCGGCGTCTGTCAACGGATCCGGCCATTTACACACGTGGGGACAGTGTAGTGAAATATGGGTCAGATTTTCTGAAAATGTACAATTCACCTTCACCAATCTTCTCAAATAACCCGAATTTTAGACGAAAATAAAGTTCAAAATACAGTTCAACCTGACCAAGCAGATTGCTAGAATCAATGCAATGGGGATATACTCGAATGTGCCTACTATTGACCAAATTTCAGCCTAATTTTGAAGAACTTTCTAAATGTGTACAGCTGCCAATTGTACATTTTCTGAAAATCTGACCCATATAGGACTGTGCCTGATTTGTGAGAACCTCATTAATGGCAGAGAAGTAGCGAATAATGTCATCACAATAAGGGCGACATCGTTTAATACATCTTAACAGTGTGTTACTCCTGGCATATATCCCAAGGTGAAGGAAACTTTAGGGCGATTACTATTATAGATTATATAGTAGGAATTGAAGGCTCAACTCAATTAAAAACACCTCGCGCTAACTTGTCTTCAGCGTTTATTTAGTGACCCTTTTGATTCTGGCTTCATCAGACAAGATCATAATCAATATGTTTATTATTATCTGCGTACGAGAATTGAACATAGTGATGGGGAAATGATAACAAAGCTTATAACTGCAATTTTCTATAGCGCTGTAAGCCATTAATTGAGGGCATCGCACCGGTACGTTTAATTAAAGCATTAATTTAAATTAAAGTATTAAATGTGGAGTATTGGTTGTTCACTAGTCCGATTTATCGTATCCAGTCTAGGCCCAAACTTGAGAGAGTCCCTTCATATGAAGGGAAATCCTCTCGCCTCAAACCACCAAGAGTCATAATTCCATTAAGACCGCAAAATGTCATTATATTCCTATTAAAACGCCGAGTTCTAGGACAAGAAACCGATTAGCGAGGTAGGCTGACATACCATTCTTATTTGATCTTAGGGTTTGGACCTAGAGTGTATCTAGATTTTAAAAAGTTTTATTCCTCAGAGGAACACTTAAGAAAAATTATCTTTCAGAAACTGTTATATATTCTGAAGGTGAAAACTTGAAGAACATGTCCTTTTTTCGGTCTGCAATCTAACCATGAGGGTCACGGCGTTAACCATTCCGAGCCAGTGCCAAAGTCCATCTGGCTGATACTAAAATAAAACACCTGGATGCAGGAACTGGAAGAGGTCCAGAATTTCCTGTTATTGAGGCCTCTAACTATGATAGCATGTATTAAAGACTTTTTGCACTTTGGAGGTGAGCTGAACGTTTCAGGTACAAAGAGTTACGATTGAAGTAATATTCTAGTTTGTTTCCCCAGAATTCAGGGTGAAAATATTTCAATGTGGATGTTATGCCCCACCCCCACCACCAACACACACCCACACTCCATGTCCCTACCTTCTAGTCCCAATCGCCCAATTATTTATTTTAAAAAAACTTTATATTTATATTGCTGCCAAGATTCCTTCAAAATTAATGTTGGTTATAGACAATGACTTCCCCCTGCTTTCTGTTTAGGCCCTCTCCTGAAATGAGTTGACGTACATCATTGAAGTGTAATCATAATTAAATTTCCCATATGGGTCAGATTTTCAGAAAATGTACAATTGTCAGCTGTACAAATTTGGTAACTTCTGGCAAATTAGAGTGGAACATTTCAAATGCTATGCATATCCAAGTATCTTTGGCATTGTGTTGATTAAAAGTACCTCTTTCTTAGTCGTAAACTGCATTTTGAACGTAATTCTCTCTTAGATTTCAATTATTTAAGAGGATTGGGGAAGGTGAATTGTACATTTTCAGAAGATTTGACCCATATGCAAACTTTTACGTACCATTATTGAAACGATATGGGTGTGTTATAAGGCAACCGTTTGCCTTGAATCAATAGACATTGCACCAAGAGCGTGTAGAGCGGGAAGTTGAATTAATTATTTTAAATCTTTAAGCTATTCTACACTTGGATGCTGTAAATAGTAATAAGCATTTGTTTTGTAATTCTTTTGTCCTCTTTGAGTTCTGGGTGAGAGCTATTGCCTATTGCGTAAGTCTGGTCCAGGAGTCTCAGGTGTGGGGAAAAAATTAGCAAATAAGTAATAAGCATTTGCTTATGTCCTGTGTCCTGTTTCTCTAAAGATATTGACAACATATTGGGCGTTGGTCGGAATTAGACCGGCTCTGACAAAAGTCAAAAGATCTATTTTCCGAGGAAAATATTAAATACCAACATCAAAGCTTTGTTTGTAGAACATCTATATATATTTTTGTCACCCGAAGCAGACATAAATACCTGGTGGAAACGTCTGACTGATACTGTATCAACACAAACCATAATAAAACAGCAAAATGCAGAAGTTTTAGGTTGTGGTGTTTTTCTTCAAGCAATATTATATATATGGGTCAGATTTTCCGAAAATGTAAAATTCGCCTTCACCATTCCTCTCAAATAACCCAATTTTCCGACGAAAATAAAGTTCAAAATACAGTTCAACATAACCAAACCGATTGCTTGAACCAAGGCAATACAAAATATACTCAGATTTACCTAGTATTGACCATTTTTCAGTCTAATTTAGCAGAACTTACTAAATGCGTAGATCTGCCAATTGTACATTTTCTGAAAATCTGACCCATATATTATGTCAGGTAACGCGTTGGGAATACATCATGAGTTTCTCGCTTTATATTGTTTCTGTCGGAACTATTAATCACAATTAAATTAAACAGAATACACCACTTGTAAGTATAACTAACTGATGATGAAAGTATCAATTTTATTCTTCGAATGCAGATGGCAGGTATTAAATAACATTCCAATGACATTCTGCTTTCCAAAAAATATTTCCCAGATAATACCTGCAGAACCCCCTCCTCCCGACCCTCCTCCTCCCTCCCTCTTAGCTCGCCCTATATGGGTCAGATTTTCAGAAAATGTACACTTGGTACCTCTACACATTTAGGAAATTCTCCTAAATAAGGCTGAAAAAAGAAGAATACTGGGTGTATCTAAGTATATTTGGTATCACGTTGATTTAAAGTATTAATTCTGTTATGTTAAACTGCATTTTGAAGCTCATTTCTGTCTTAAATGTGGGTTATTTGAGAGGATTGGTGAAGGTGAATTGTACATTTTCTAATAATCTGACCCATATAAGCCCCCGAGCTGGTCTAGGGCATAACGCAGCTGGTGGGGAGTTGGTGGCCAAACGGAGCCAAAAGTCGTCTGCTGTGAAATTGGATGAATTGGTGTAGAAAATGGCGCCAAGTGCGCAGCAAGTGATCCATGGGCGTTTGTTGAGCGTCCAAACTGAGCCTCCCCTCAACATGTTCAGTCAATAAAGGCGACGCTTGCTGATAGGTACCAACACCCAACTAATGATACCCCTATACAAGGTACTTTTACCAGTCACGAAATTCCATGAGTAAAGCACAGTATGTGGGTCAGATTTTCAGAAAATGTACATTTCACCTTCACCAATCTTATCAAATAACCCAAATTTCAGACGAAAATAAAGTTCAAAATACAGTTCAACCTAACCAAACAGATTGCTAGAATCAATGCAATGCCAAATATACTCGAATTTACCTAGTATTGACCAAATTTCAGCTTAACTTAGCAAAACTTACTAACTGTGTACAGCTGCCAATTGTACATTTTCTGAAAATCTGACCCATGTAGGACGTCTATGAGAAGCTCATCACAATTCGACAAGCGTCTGTAAACAAACCCGAATGTACCAGTTTTTCAAATACAGCCATCTATACTTGCCACCCCAAACAAACATCATATGTTATAGATTCTAGTGCAATTCAATCTAAATCACTGTCTAGAGTATAGTTTTAATAAATCAAATAAATAACATAATAATATATATTGGTTTGTATCATAAATTGAAAATGGAACAATATACATGTACGCACTGTGTAACATTAAATTTACTCAAAGTATGGAATAACTAAAAAGAGGTTGTGTACGTTTTTTTTAGCACAAGAAAAAATAACATTTCCAGGTTAGCCTATATGGGTCAGATTTTCAAAAAATGTACAATTGACAGCTCTACACGTTTAGGAAATTCTGCTAAATTTGGCTGAAAAATGATGAATACCGGGTACATCTGAGTATATTTGGTATCGCATTCATTTAAAGTATCAGTTCTGTTATGTTAAACTGCATTTTGAAGCTCATTTTTGTCTTTAATGTGGGTTATTTGAGAGGATTGATGAAGGCGAATTGTACATTTTCTGACAATCTGACTCTTGTGTATTATGTTGCGTGGCTCATCAGCTTACGGTGAATATACATCCTACTCGTCGAACAGGATCGATATGATAGATAAATTTGTAAAAACACCGTTAAATATTATCATGTCAGTTGACAGGAAGGAATTACTCATCATGTCTTTGGAATTGCCTTCCCCGCATAGATAAACAAGAGGCAATATTTCAAACAATATCGCTATTAATGCCTGTGACTGCAGGCTCTTTATCTGCACAGCAAGATTTGTTACCTGGGTTTCTCCATATTTTATGTCAATCTTTTCACGGATAAAGGTCCAAGAAAAACAAAACTACCACAAAATAGATCATCTCGGCGATGGCGATATTTGATTAGTTCCTGTATCGAGTATTAAAACCCGATGAAAAGATAATGTCGCCAAATGAGAGCGATTAATTGTCGATTCATATCACACGGACATTATTATTGCCTTCCATCGGTATCAGATCATTTGCTACAGTTTCACCTAATTTCCCCAGCTTTTTCTGAGGTCGCCTGTCGGAACCAACCAACGGCGCAAACCCTGGAAAAATCTTAACAAATGTCGATAGCCATAACGGAAACCTTCGACGATCGAAAGGGTCATATGCTTGACAGCTTTAGGGCCGAATAACCGCGTCTGTCACTACGGGTCAAGCGGCCATACAAGGAACTGATGATGACAGCTCGGGTCAAGGCCTTTAGAAGCAATG
The DNA here is from genome assembly GCA_942159475.1 of Sthenelais limicola. Classification (NCBI taxonomy): domain Eukaryota; kingdom Metazoa; phylum Annelida; class Polychaeta; order Phyllodocida; family Sigalionidae; genus Sthenelais; species Sthenelais limicola. Next base: position 106,960,984 of record OW804098.1, read on the forward strand.
ACCCCCCAAGGTCAAGAGGTTACCACAAGGTCAAGTTGGACCCGTGGTATAAGCTTATCGTCAGGTCGGTTAGGAATTATTTTTTACCTGAACCCGCTGCGTGAGGTCACAATACGGGCCAGAAGGCACGTGTTCTAGGAATAACTTCCGTCAACTACCCTCGGTGAAAATTATGGAGAAGCATGAGATAAATGTGAAATATGCCCATCAGTATAATATACTAGCATCAACTATCTATATATGGGTCAGATTTTCAGAAAATGTACAATTCACCTTCACTAATCCTCTCAAATAACTCAAATTTCAGACGAAAATAAAGTTCAAAATACAGTTCAACCTAACCAACTGATTGCTAGAATCAATGCAATGCCAAATATACTCGAATTTACCTAGTATTGACCAAATTTCAGTCTAATTTAGCAGAATTGACCAAAAGTGTAGAGCTGTCAATTGTACATTTTCTGAAAATCTGACCCCATATAGGACCACTTCAGCAGATAATTCATGTAAGGGTAGATTGTAAGGGGGAAAGAGTGGTGCTTGCCGGTTTCTCTGGACCTGACAGACTAAAATTGATACTTATACGTTTAGATAAATAGTAGATAAACAATTTTATGGGTCAGATTTTCAGAAAATGTACAATTCAACCTAGCCAATCTTCTCAAATAACCCAAATTTCAGACGAAAATAAATTTCGAAATACAGTTCAACCTAACCAGTCAGATTGCTAGAATCAATGCAATGCCGAATATACTCGAATTTACCTAGTATTGGCCAAATTGCCGCCTAATTTAACAACATTTACTCAATGTGTACAGCTGCAAATTGTACATTTTCTGACAATCTGACCCTTATGTTAATAGAGTATTCATAGAAAGAGGCTATACTGCCAGCTTGTGAATAAAACATGACACTGCGGGCGATTCTGATATCAACTGGTATCAACTGATATCAACTGCCCTGTTAGAATCTTCGAGAACAAAAGAAAACTTAATTATAAATGTATTATCTATTATATTGGACAAATAAAAGATTTTCTATTCTATTCTATTTTATCGGTCAAAATTATCTCATAGCTAGTCTTTTTCATTGTTACATTGTAATTACTCATCTCATAACCATACACAACGCCTTTACCTTTAAGACTTTTATTTTTCTCTTTGTAACAAATCCGTTTATTATTGTGACGAATCAATGCAAGTAAAGGGCTGGTTCCATTGGTACGGATACGAATGTTAGTACGGATACGAATCCGTCATGCGGATACGGTAACCTATTTTGGAGTGAACCCATACGTCTAGAATGTAATGGCATCAAAGAGGGAAACCATACAAATGGAGTACGGAAACGTCCCGATCGCTACATGGAGCGATCGGTTACCGTATCCGTATCCGTACCTGTTGACGTGTACGGATCCGCACACATGGAAACATGCCTGTATATTTTAATGTGAGCGAATTTTGCCGTATCCGTATCTGTATCCGTACCAATGGAACCAGCCCTTAAGACTTTTATTTTTCTCTTTGTAACAAATCCGTTTATTATTGTGACGAATCAATGCAAGTAAAGGGCTGGTTCCATTGGTACGGATACGAATGTTAGTACGGATACGAATCCGTCATGCGATCGGTTTTACCGTATCCGTATCCGTACCTGTTGACGTGTACGGATCCGCACACATGGAAACATGCCTGTATATTTTAAGTGAGCAAATTTTGCCGTATCCGTATCCGTATCCGTACCAATGGAACCAGCCCTTTAGACGGCATTCCCAGGAAGACCTGTCTGTATAGTCAGACCTGACCAACCAAATTGTAACATCATCTATTGCAGTATAAAGTAACGATCATTTTATTTCCTCAGTGATATAAGAGGTTTCCTGCTTTCCAAGGGGAATAAACCAAGCGAAGGGTCAGAGCTTAGAGTATAAGGGAGAGTAACGTTACTCTGAGGTGAGAGGAAACCCCAAACCCATCATTGACAAGAAATGGGCCTGTTAGCCAAGTGTGAATATACTGACTGTGCATACCTCCCTGTCCCTGATTTCAACCTTACAATGAAAGATTTACTGCCATTTCACGACACTTTTATGGGGTTTAGGGCAGTTTATCTGTGTAGTATAGCGATGCATTGCCTTGACCCTGCATCTCAGTGTGGTGCTCACCCAGTAATTCATCAGATATGTAAACACTTCAGGCGTTATATAGGCTAACCTGGAAATGTTATTTTTTCTTGTGCTTAAAAAAACGTACACAACCTCTTTTAGTTAATCCATACTTAAATAAGTAAATTTAATGTTACACAGTGCATATATGGGTCAGATTTTCAGAAAATGTACAATATACTCGGCATTGTATTGATTCTAGCAATCTGTTTGGTTAGGTTGAACTGTATTTCAAACTTTATTTTCGTCTGATATTTGGGTTATTTGAGAAGATTGGCGAAGTTAATTTGTACATTTTCTGAAAATCTGACCCACGTAAGGGAAACAAACAGTACAATCGAATTGATAGGTGTGAGTACACACTGGGAACTTCTATATGGGTCAGATTTTCAGAAAATGTACAATCGGTAGCTGAACATATGTTGTCAATTCTGCAAAATTAGGCTGCAATTTGGTCAATACTAGGTAAATTCGAGTATATTCGGCATTACATTGATTCTAGCAATCTGTTTGGTTAGGTTGAACTGTATTATGAACTTTATTTTCGCCTGAAATTTGGGTTATTTGAGAAGATTGGCGAAGTTGAATTGTACATTTTCTGAAAATCTGACACATAAGTGTTTTCTGAGCCTGGCCCCAAAAGTTTCTGTTAATATTATGGACCATGAGGTGTACACCAAAAGTAACACTTCTTTTTAATTCAATTTCCACAATTGAAGTTTGTATTGTTAGGCCGCCTACCACATTAATAGATCTAGGCCAGTGAACCATGTATAGGGTGGAGCTCGCCACCCCTCTCCACCTATACATGCAGAACCAGCCCAACAGCAACACAGTCTAGGCTCAAACTTGAGAGAGTCCCTTCAAATGAAGGGAAATCCTCTCGCCTCAAACCGACAGGAGTCATTATAATTCCATTAAGACTGCAAAATGTCATTATATTCACATTAAAACGCCGAGTTCTAGGACAAGAAACCGATTAGCGGGGTAGGCTGACATACCATTCTTATCTGATTCAAGGGTTTGGACCAAGAGTGGATTTGCTAAAACAAAAAAACTGTCCTTAACCGTTTCAATTTCCTGTTATCATTGTGGAACCTTCCAACACACATTTCAATTAGAAGAAGAAAAAATCATTTTGAACGAGGGGGCAGCACTTGCCGAGGGTGAACTTTAGCTGAACTTGGCATGATGCCGCATCCCCTGCTTTACCTTGCTTTGTCAGTCATCTTAGAGGATTTCTACCCCCAAGAAAATCCCTTAATATATAGTTTATGGCAGGATAATTGAACAACGGTGATTTCTCTCTGATGTCGATGTGTAGAAGAAGGAATACCATTAGTCCCTGTTAATCAGTTAACTTCCTCATAAAAAACACCTGGACCATAGCCTCGGATCGCCTCCCTCGACCCAATTTTTGGGGAAAGTTCCTCCTGTTTTAGCTTTAATCCTCTCCCCTCCGAGCTAGGCCATAATAGCCCCTATCAATCATATAGGCGATGTTTTATGACACTTAAATGACCAAAGCATCTGGCCTCCTCACTTCCCTCTTCCCTCTTCCCTCTTCCCCCTTTCCTGGGAAGGAATCCAGTGCCAAACTATAGCAATGGAGTGTTTTAGAGGTATCATATAATTCATTCCAAGGATAATTATAAAGGGATATTTCGGGTTCCTCCTTAATAATAACTTATCCTCTTATTTCTTAACTAAAGTTCTAAATTCGACATCCTTTTGATACAAAGCCAATTTTAAATTATCTGTATTGTATAAATTAGTTATGTTGTTATGAAGACTTACAAAGGTGAAGTGTAAGATATCGGCCAGTTTAAGTTGATTTCAGAATTGTTAACCTTGTTTTACAAAACATGTGCTGATTGATTCTATGAACCATATGTTCAATCATATTAACTATTATTATTAGACAACTTAATGAAAATGATCGAATTGAAATGAACATTTAATGAGAGTCGTGTTATAAAGAACAGTACAGAACATTACATAGTACTATATCACTATGTGGACAAAGGAACTTCTAATACCTTAATTAAGTATTACTACAGCATACAACGGACAATTTCTCTACAAACATTACTATTTCGTAACACTTATGAGTTCAAAACGTTTTCTTTAATAGGGCTATCCAGGAAGACCTGATTTCAGAGGACTAGTTTCCTATTCATGTATCTTCATTTTACTATGTCAGCATGCGAATAAAAGTCTTTATATCATATTATATGTGTGATGTCTTTCAGGGAAATGAGTCATAAGTCGCAGAAAATAGATTTTGAGATACCATTATATTTGAAAAGATGAGATCATGCCGATTCCAATGATAGTAAACAGTCTAATAATCTTATAATTATTTCTAGATTTTAAGTTTGATATTTTCGTTTTTGAAAAAAAAAAATTCCAATATTTCCAATAAACAGTAAAGTAACTAAATGGTGTCCATATGAGGACCTTTAAAAGGAAAGGATATCTTACATAGATTGTCCTGAAATTTAATACACCGATTGATTTAGCTATAAGTGATAAACCCTTCAAAAAATAGAACATTCCAATAATGTGATCTTGTGGGAAAAAAACACTGACAAATATCAGTTTTGCGACTTATGACTCTTTTTCCTGGAACAGGTCACATATATAAATCAGGTATGCAGTGAGTCATTATGTCAACAATGGTGGTAACTGCATCAGTCAAACAAGACTATCTGAACTTCACAACCTCTGAGAGACTTGTCAAACTCCCCCTACCGCCCGCCTACTATTTCCTCTATAATATATCACCTGACAAGGGCAAGGTACGTAGGTGGATGAAGAAACTATTTTTCTTTCACTCATGATTAAGTCAGCAATATTTTTTAAAAGAAAGATCCTCCTCTCACAGTCTGTCAGGTAAAGATGGTCTAGTCACCTGCCTGGCTGGCAACCGCCGCTGTATATTCTCAGCTGCATCTACATTAGACAAAGTGAGTGAGTGAGTGAGTTTGGTTGCTTTACGCCCTTATCAAGACATTTAATATGGTTATATCAAGGGCGGGAGAGCTGAGAGGGAGGCAGTTTATGATCATACCCAGGAAATAGAGATAGAGAAGAAGGGAGAGTGAGGGAGTGAGTGAGTGAGATTGGTTGCTTTACGCCCTTATCAACACATTTATTATGGTTATATCAAGGGCGGGAGAGCTGAGAGGGAGGCAGTTTATGATCATACCCAGGAAATAGAGATAGAGAAGAAGGGAGAGTGAGGGAGTGAGTGAGTGAGATTGGTGGCTTTACGCCCTTATCAACACATTTATTATGGTTATATCAAGGGCGAGAGAGCTGAGAGGGAGGCAGTTTATGATCATACCCAGGAGATAGAGATAGACAAGAAGGGAGAGAGACAGAAAAAAGAGACAGAAAGGCACTTTATGGTCATACCCAGGACCAAGCGAAACATTTCATTGTTAAATCTCATGTCATGTTTCTTTTGACATCATTCTGACTCCATTCATGTTATTGAATTGCTGGAAAACGCCCAGGCCAAATTTAGCTTACGGAACCCCTGCATACGTGGGTCAGATTTTCAGAAAATGTACAATTCGCCTTCACCAATCCTCTCAAATAACCCAAATTTCAGACGAAAATAAAGTTCAAAATGCAATTCAACCTAACCAAACAGATTGCTAGAATCAAATATACTCGAATTTACCTAGTATTGGCCAAATTGCAGCCTAATTTAGCAGAATTTACTAAATGTGTACAGCTGCGAATTGTACATTTTCTGAAAATCTGACCCATAGGAGAAATAGTCCATATAGATGCAGGAGGTCTGATGGAAGGACGATCTCGGTGTGTGGGGAGTGGAGTGGAAGAAAGCTAGGGGTTATGATAAGGACAAGAGGGACAAAGACAAGGAAGATGCTACAGAGGAAATGAATCAAGGGATGACGAGTTATGTGTTAAAACATGTGTACACAAGAGGGGGGCTGTAAAGGAGCCTCGTCGCCGTGCCCTCGTCTTCTCCCCTTTCCCCTCCACCTGTCACGTCTCGAGGCGCGTTCCCCACACAGGTCAGATTTTCAGAAAATGTACAATTGGCAGCTGTACATTTTTTAGTAAATTCTGCTAAATTAGGCTGCAGTATGGTCAATACTAGGTAAATTCGAGGATATTCGGAGAAAAAGAGACAGAAAGGCATTGATTCTAGCAGTCTGTTTGGTTCGGTTGAACTGAATTTTGAAATTAATTGTCGTGAAATTTGGGTTATTTAAGAAGATTGACGAAGTTAAATTGTACATTTTCTGAAAATCTGACCCATAACACAGAAAACCCCTAAAAACCGAAGAAGCCCAGAGTCTCACTTTGCGGGGAACGCCCTTTGTGTCACGTGACAACCAAGGATTCCTCGCGCTTTGATCAAGCCAACTTCCGCTTCGAGTTCGGGACAAAGACTTCCGGTGACGTCCTGACCTCGAATGACCTTTCTTTTATGGTATAAAGACGGAGGGGACCTTTGAGGCCTGCGCTCTAATTGGAGGAAATAGATGTCCGTCAATTTCCGAATTAGATCATGGACTGACTCTTCAACTCGCGACGTCGTGCGCAAATAGAATTCGCAAAAGTTATTTCATGCGTTGATGCGCTGAATGGTGCGGGTGCTTTTGTACCTTTTGTGGCGTGTTAATTCCTTACGGATCTGTGATTCGCAGACTAACCAGCTTATTGCGTTTTATATTAAAGAGCATGTGTAGAAAGTCATTGACAATCACCCAATATGATCACACTCTAGGTCCAAACCCTCAGATCAGATAAGAATGCTATGTCAGCCTACTTCGCTTATCTGTTTCCTGGCGTAGGTCTCGGCGTTTTATATAATTAATGGGAATATAATGACATTTTGCGGTCTTAATGGAATTATAATGGCACTTTGTGGTTTGAGGTAGAGGCGTTCCCTTCCTTTGAAGGGACTCTCCCATCTTTGGGCCTAGACAGATGAAATGTAAAGAGGATATAATTATCTTGATTATATTGTGGGGTCTCTTTCTTTTTTAAAAAAAAACCCGCATCATTAGCTTACTATATAGGGTCAGATTTTGATGTTGGCTATAATTTAATTAAATAAAGAAATGCAGGTTTTGCAAGTAAATTTTATATTTCTAGAAAGTGATCATAGTGCTGACTACAATGACGATGGGAATGATTTCTCCCTCCTCTGATATTGTCTCATATACTCACTCTAGGTCCAAACCTGAACCCACAGATCAGATAAGAATGGTATGTCAGCCTACTTCGCTAATCGGTTTTCTGGCCTAGTACTCGGCGTTTTAATGGGAATATAATGATATTTTGCGGTTTTAATGGAACTATAAGGGCACTTTGCGGTTTGAGGCGAGAGGCTTTCCCTTCGTTTGAAGGGACTGTCTCAAGTTTGGGCCTAGACTGTAGTTGTACTCATCTTTGTCTTCATATATATGGGTCAGATTTTCAGAAAATGTACAATTCGCCTTCACCAATCCTCTCAAATAACCCAAATTTCAGACGAAAATAAAGTTCTAAATGCAATTCAACCTAACCAAACAGATTGCTAGAATCAAATATACTTGAATTTACCTAGTATTGGCCAAATTGCAGCTTAATTTAGCAGAATTTACTAAATGTGTACAGCTGCGAATTGTACATTTTATGAAAATCTGACCCATATACTCTCAAATCCTTTAACACTTCCCACCATTATTCGCACCTTGCAAGCATGTAGTTTTATTATCACCATTATTCATTCCTTATTTATAGCAACAAATAATATTCCCCCAGACCCATATCCCCTCTATTCCTTCGCTAGCTATGTGTATCAAATACAAGGTAAAACAGTATATTGGTATACGATGCGCAAAATTTGGCGAGGGAGAAATTACACGAACAGCAACCCAAGAGTTACCTCTCATTTCTTCCCCGGTCAGGGATATTTTCCTAGGCCTAAAAACCCGTCTGTAGGCTAACTGCAGGGGTCAGATTTTCAGAAAATGTACAATTGACAGCTGTACACATCTAGGAAATTCTCCTAAATCAGGCTGAAAAAAGAGGAATACCGGGTATATCTAAGTATATTTGGTATCGCATTGATTTAAAGTATCAGTTCTGTTATGTTAAACTGCATTTTGAAGCTCATTTTTGTCTTAAATGTGGGTTATTTGAGAGAATTGGTGAAGGCGAATTGTACATTTTCTGAAAATCGCACCCTGTAGGGTGGATCCGATATTCATTCTGAATATCAAGAGTGTCGGACTTTTTCCCGCCAAACCTTTGAGTCGGAGTAGGTGGCGCCATCATACGGAGCCAGCCTGTTCCAGCCTGTTACATCACATTTCGGGGGAAAGAAGGAGATTTCTGATGTGCATGGCCTCGTACATCTGGTTTGTATTCCAGGTCGTGTGACCGTAAGCCAGGTCTGTACGTTGTAATAGGTTGCAGATGGGCAGTTTTTTTTGTTCCCATGACTTGAAATTGTTAAACAATAACCATGCAAAATATCTGTGGCAGGCGGTGCACGCGCTGGAGCCGTAAGTGAAAGGGCAGGACTGCATGAGCGATGTCTATATATGAGGAAATATCAGATTTCTGTCTCTGCAAGTCGGTACTGGTTTCGGAATACAGGCATTATTCGTGCGTTTTATCGGCGGTAATCCACAGTTAGGAAATGGGCTTGATTGGGGCAATTTTGTTCTAACTTTGACCACTTATTGAAGGCCTACATCAATGGTTTCATACTGGTATATGATTATGTGGGTCAGATTTTCAGAAAATGTACAATTGACAGCTGTACACATTTAGTAAGTTCTGCTAAATAAGGCTGCAATTTGGTCAATACTAAGTAAATTCGAGTATATTCGGCATTGCATTGATTCTAGCCATTTGTTTGGCTAGGTCGAACTGTATTTTGAACTTTATTTTCGTCTGCAATTTGGGTTATTTGAGAGGATTGGTGAAGTTGAATTGTACATTTTCTGAAAATCTGTGTGACCCATGTATATGTAGTGTATAATGCCTCGTAGTCCCGCAGGTCAACAATACCACTCCACCCCCCCCCCCCCCACCTCCCTCCCTCCCTCCCTTAGCCTGCTTTGCTCTTTACATGTAGCACAATGCACAGCTACCCTTTAGAGAAAATATATGTAGCAGAATCATACGCTGTTTACCATGTGGGTCAGATTTTCAGAAAATTACAAATTACAATTCAGCAAAAAAAAAGAAAAATTTGGGGTATATCTGAATATATTTGGTATCGCATTGATTTAAAGTATCAGTTCTGTTATGTTAAACAACATTTTGAAGCTCATTTCTGTGAATATGGGTTATTTGAGAGGATTGGTGAAGGCGAATTGTACATTTTCTAAAAAATCTGACCCATGTGCTGATTGGGGGAGAACCCTATAGCTACAAACCCCTCCCTCCCGCTTGCCCAGATTAATTATCCAACACTTCGAAGCCACAAAAACTGGTTCGGACGTCAGAATAGCGATCATCGACCAAGTGGTAAGTGACAATAAGCGTCCGAAAAAGCCTGGGAAACGATTATAAACATTAAAAGGTCAGAACGAATTTATGGAATTCCTCAAATATATTTAGGCTATCATGCTGTCTGCACTGTTGTGTCTAGTGATGGACTAATTGGGGGAAATTATAACTTACTCATAAATGACCCACGACAACTTGTCAGAACTGTCTAGGCCCAAAGTTGAGAGAGTCCCTTCAAACGAAGGGAAAGCCTCTCGCCTCAAACCGCAAAGTGCCATTATAATTCCATTAAGACCGCAAAATGCCATTATATTCCGATTAAAACGCCGAGTCGCAGGTCAGGAAACTGATTAGCGAAGTAGGGGTCCAATCAATAACATATACAATTCTTATCTGATCTGAGGGTTTGGGCCTAGAGTGAGAAGTTACTATAGTGTTTTGTTCAAACATATCAATTTCGCATAGAACAAATCCCTCGTAGGCCTAAATCTCAGTACATGTATTTGATATAGTTATTCCTGAATAACATTCTGAGGTGTGTAGTGTGAATTATTCATACACTTGTTGGGAATATATTAGAATGGTATATACAAAAATAAATTTCGATGATATAAGATCCCCGGGATTCGACTAATTGTCATGTGAGACCTTGGCATATCATGGTTTATATCTCTATCATACCCGATGGTTACAAATATTGAAATACGCACCTATAAAACCCCACGACAGGTGTATCAATTATGTTGAGGATAAAGTTTAATTTTCGCAGTTAAACGACTTGTTTACTCTAGGCGCACTTAGTTTTTCTTACACCCAGCGTCCGATTTATGACGTATTTCCGCGCGGCAAGTCAGAGAAAACAACGTTTTAAAGTCGATTATGTTTGTTTTCTCTTGATTCATGTTGACAACGTACACTTTTACGCGATAGGTTACTTTTATGGGAGGGAATCAAGGGGTCTGATACATGCCTACGTGTTTCATGCGAACATAATTCAGGCATTCCATCCTGTCCGAGAAGAGCAAACTTTCCCATGGTTTCTATGGCAACCTAGAAGTAGTTACCTTAATAACCCGGCCTAGTGACCCATGCTCCACGGGCTGTATACAACCCTGGGGAGGAGCAGGAGGCTCTGGAAAAACTTATGTGGGGTCCCCTCCTCCTCCCCCCAGTGATGCTCATTGATGGGCTTTCATATCTCTGACAAAAATTGCCTCCCATTCCAAGCATTTGATTATGAAGCAAACTTTCTATGATGCCTCAGCTGTGGTGGCACTTTGTATTTTTCTTATTATGGGGTCAGATTTTCAGGAAATGTACAATTGGCAGCTGTACAAATTGAGGAAATTCTATTAAATTAGGCTGCAATTTGTTTCAAGTCCTAGGTAAATTCGAGTATATTCGGCATCGCATTGATTCTAGCAATCTGTTTGGTTAGGTTGAACTGTGTTTTGAGCTTAATTTTCGTCTTAAATTTGGGTTATTTGAGGAGATTGGTGAAGTTGAATTGTACATTTCTGACAATCTGACCCTTATACATTGGCAGCATTTCTTTGAGCTGCGACTGTTATCACAGAAAGTGTCAACGGCAAGGTATAACATAGCTCGTGGTGGGATAATCACAAAAATTGTAAAAGCATCAAAGCTGTGTATGAAAATGAGACCTCGTTGAATGAAAGAAAATTGGCTATCAAAGGCCTAAAGGGTAAAAACAAGGAACTTGGTAGGATGCTGAGGATCCTTTATCACCCCCCCCCCCCCCCCTCCCGCCATGAGATATAGGGTAACACCCTGACAGCCATGTCCGAACATCCACTGCGCTCATTCCAAGGAATTTGCCATTTAAATTGCTTCATACTAATAGCACCAAATTGTTGATGTGACATTTACCTTGCTTCAACCATTATTTTTCTATCCTCTGTTTAATACAATATCAGTATTGGTGATAACAACCACAACACACAGAGGAATGATCAATACATTTAAAATGAACAAACAAACGGTAGCAGCAAAGCAGCAATAAAGTGTTTCCCTGTTAGCAGATTTCAGCAGCAGCATGCGCTATAGCAGTGCCAATGTATATTTGACTTTTGCCAAGAATTTGCTTGGCTCGTAAATGTTGTAGTGCCTCCCCACAAAGGTACAAGGACTAACTTTCCACTCACTCCCCTCCGGCATGCATCATGACTTACCCCACCTCCAGGGTAGGGTGTGTGGGGTGTGTGGGAGGGGGTGGGGGTGTTCCTCCAGGGTTTACATGGCCTGACGTAATGGGTGATCAGTCCCCGTCTGGAGAAGCATGATTTACTGGCCTGCTGGAGAAGCAGCTATTATTAGACCTAAACAGACGGAGAATTTGGCACCGCTTCCTCCACCGCGGATACCATTCTCCCCAATAGTAGATAAGAAGGCGCTACAAGTGAAAGATAGTCTTGAGAAGTTTACCTGCTGACCGTACTACTACTACATTTATCATCACCATGCTCCTCCACCAACACCTTTAAAACGGGGATCATATGGTGAAAACTTCACATTGGGAGATGGGGTGAGAAGGCCAGATGCAATCCATAAACCAAACATACGTGTGTCAGATTTTCAGAAAATGTAAAATTGGCAGCTGTATACATTAATTAAATTCTGCTAAATTAGGCTGCAATTTGGCCAATACAATGTAAATTCGAGAATATTTAGCATTGCATTGATTCTAGCAATGTGTTTGGTTAGGTTGAAATGTATTTTGAACTTTATTTTCGTCTGAAATTTGGGTTATTTGAGAAAATGGTGAAGGCCAATTGTACATTTTCTGAAAATCTGACCCACATAGAAAACATTGGCCCGTGTAAGGAACGAGAAAAGCAGGCATATAATATATAATTGATAATCCCCTTATGATAAGTTCAATACTTCCCCAAAATGATGGATGGGATTTAATTTGGGTTAGTTTACCACCATTTCCATTTCCCAATTAAAAGTTGCGCTGAGTTTGGGATGCTGAAGTGTTATTCAATGCCGATTGATTTAACCTTCCAAAGGAGATAGGCGCCAGAGCCAAACCAATGTCTCGGCGAATTTTCAGTCGAAATTTAACCCCCGGATGAGCGATGCGTTTCAGGGAATCGACTGATAAGCTAGTCGACACTTTTTGATCATTAAAAAGAGTATCATAGCCGAGAGGGCTATTTAAAACTATCGATCATTTCCAATTAATATCTTGAGGAAAATCAAGATAAATGTGTAAGTTTTGAAAATACCCCTGAATCGAAAAATAGGATTACAAATCGAAAAATATTTTGCATAATATCAAATTTAGTTCCGCGATACAGCTATATGTGGGTCAGATTTTCAGAAAATGTACAATGGGCAGCTGTACACATTTAGTAAATTCTGCTAAATTAAGCTGAAATTTGAGTAAAATTCGAGTATATTCGGCATTGCATTGATTCTAGTAATCTGTTTGCTTAGGTTGAACTGTATTTTAAACTTTATTTTCGTCTGAAATATGGGTTATTTGAGAGGATTGGCGAAGTTTATTTGTACATTTTCTGAAAATCTAACCCCTATGTCTTCATTCACGTTCCCAAACCCTTGTATGCCTTGGGGCCGTTGACAACCTTCCTGTATGTATGCGTCCAAGGGTCATTATAGGTCAGTCCAACCTTAAGTGAAAAAGGTCCTGACATTAGGGCCATACGGTGTGAATGTCAGTGGAATTCATAAGGTCATTTAGTATAAGAAGGTCACAGCATTGCTAAATCATGATCCTGCATTGGCACTAAGCTATTCTTCAGTTCATGGTAAAAGATGCAGTCTATTCCTTGGGCATATCGTTCTGAAATATTAATAATCATTTCATAATTTTTGATGAGGTGAGAGGGATGATTTTATTACTAATCCTTCTTATATATAAATGTGTAAAGAATTCCACGTCAGGAAGGCAAGAATCCAAAAGTGTCATCACTAAAATTCAATGTTCATATGGGTCAGATCTTCAAAAAATGCACAATCTACAGTTCTACACATGTCTCTTAAATTCTGCTAAATAAGAGTGAACAATGATAAATACTGAGTATATCTGAGTGTATTCTGTATCGTATTCATTCAATAAATCTGTCTGGTTATGTTGAACTGAATTCAATAAACATCAGCTTCTTAACTATCTAACAGGTAATGTGATTAAATACATTTTAACACATTGAAAGTTTTCACAAGTATAAGATAAAGATAATGGTTGGTCCAGACCGTGCAGCACAGCATATATGGGTCAGATTTCCGGAAAATGTACAATTGGCAGCTGTACACATTATGTAAATTCTGCTAATTTAAGTTGAAATTTGGTCAATACTAGGTAAATTCGAGTATACTCGGCATTGCATTGATTTTAGCAATCTGTTTTGTTAGGTTGAACTGTATTTTGAACTTTATTTTCGTCTGAAATTTAGGTTATTTAAGAAGATTGGCGAAGTTGATTTGTACATTTTCTGAAAATCTGACCCACATAGTAATGATAATAGTAACATGGGGAAAGTGAATTATGGTAGAGCCAGACGTACAGGTAAAATTAGTATACTTAAAGACTATTTACAGTAAAAGGAAAATCCAATCGTATATGGATGAGCTAATCGATCGTGATCCTCGTGTCATTTATTTATAAACAAATGTAGGCCTACTGCATGAATATAGGCCGCAGTGCGTTAAAATTGCGATGTATACGCTTAATTTATATATGGGTCAGATCTCCAGAAAATGTACAACTGGCCTTCGCCAATCCTCCCAAATAACCCAGATTTAAGACAAAAATCAGCTTCAAAATGCAGTTTAACATAACAGAACTGATACTTTAAATCAATGCGATACCAAATATACTCAGATATACCCGGTATTCTTCATTTTCCAGTCTAATTTAGCAGAATTGACTAAATGTCTAGATCTCATAATTGTACATTTTCCGAAAATCTGACCATAATATAATGCATTCTCACACATTCACTATAACCTTCTACGCTGTTACTCTAGAAGATCGATTCACCTTAATTTATATTTTTCTGGTATCCACAATAAATTTAGGGAAATTTACGCGAGGTATGAGGAGTGAAGCACAGCGAGATGGATTGGTGAGAAAGAGCTATCGAGCCCTCTGCTGGGCCGACCGGCGAGCATCCCAAGCACGGATCTAGAGGGAGGTAACATAAATTGCGTAGGGGGTCTGAACGAACTCATGGGAAGTTATGAATTTTCATTCACCCTCTCTCACATTCTAGCCCTTCACGCTCCTCTCTCCTCTAAATCTATTTCCCCACTTCTCCTCGCAACACACGCAACAAAACAACAACAAAAACAACAACAAAACAGCAAGTGCTGCAATGTGAGTAACGCCGCCGCCTCCGCCTAGATGGGTCAGATTTTCAGAAAATGTACAATTGGCAACTCTACACATTTAGGAAATTCGGCTAAATTCTGCTGTAAAATGATAAATACCGGGTATATCAGAGTATTTTGGGATCGCATTGATTTAAAGTATCAGTTCTGTTATGTTAAACTGCATTTTGAAGCTCATTTTTGTCTTAAATGTGGGTTATTTGAGAGGATTGGTGGAGGCGAATTGTACATTTTCTGAAAATCTGACCCATATAGATGAGTTAGTGGGAAGGTTTGTAGGTTGGGCGCTGGTACGTAACTCAGGCCAAGATCTTGCGTGAGTGTAGTCCGTGAATAGGCAGGTCAATCCTGGGAAAAAACTGTTTAGTCATTTTGGCCTTGCATGTAAATCACATCCTATACGGGTGAAGTCACCAGAAAATGTACAATTCACCTTCGTCAATCTTCTCAAATAACCCAAATTTCAGGCGAAAATAAAGTTCAAAATACAGTTCAACCTAACCAAACAGATTGCTAGAATCAATGTAATGCCAAATATACTCGAATTTACCTAGTATTGACCGAAATGCAGCAGAATTTAGCAGAATTTACTAAATGTGTACAGGTGCCAATTGTACATTTTCTGAAAATCTGACCCATACTCGGTAGAATCTTACACACAGACTCTGATACAATGTGCATTTGCTCTATAGGAAAGACAGTGCTAAGTAGAAGTGCTTGGGTTGTGGCTGAGGTTTCGAGGAGAATTACTTTTTATTTGGTAGAGGGGAGAAGTATCGTTTTATATCGAGTGGGCTTGAGTTGAAATGATGATTTCATTCAGGGAAATATAATAAAGTTGGTGTTTATTTGATATGTTTATTTGGTACACGCGCTTCGGGGTTTCGGGCCCTTCTTCAGGCGAGGTGGGTTTTTTTAAAAAGAATTACAAGCTTTTTCTAAATGTCGTCTGGCCGATGAGTTACCATTTTTCGTTAGAAAAGCCTTTTTTCTCAAATGTTGAAACTTCTTTCATAGAATGGATCCTATTGTTAAGAAAACACTATTTAACAGTCTAGGCCCAAAGTTGACAATGTCCTTTCAAACCAAGGAAAAGCCTCTCGCCTCAAACCACAAGTGCCATTATAAGTCCATTAAGACCGCAAAATGTCATTATATTCCCATTAAAACGCCGAGTTGGAAGCCAGGAAGCCGATTAGCAAAGTAGGCTGACATACCATTCTTATCTGATCTGAGGGTTTGGACCTAGAGTGTATATAACTATTGGAATATACGGAATTGTAAACATAACACTTAAATATGTAACTTAGCAAAAGTGAACATCATCGAAAAACTTCCAATGCTCACCACCAGTCCCAGAAAAAGATAGCATGCACATGTTGTGGTTGTTTTGCATGACCTTTTCCAAACGATGCGCTTTTTCAAATGTAATACAGACCTAACTAACCCGAGCTGCAAGCACAGGCCTAGGGCTGATCTTGGACCTCTGCAGCTGTTGTGCACATATCTGACCTTATGGTCTTTCACGACCTCCTTAATGTCACAGCCTGTAATATAAATGTCTTCAGGTATACAACATTTAATCAACTCCATAGATGGCCAGCAGTCCCTGGGGTATAAGGGTCAGATTTCTCAGAAAATGTACAATTCGTCTTCACCATTCCTATCAAATAACGCAAATTTAAGACAAAAATGACCTGTGGGACCACGAGGAGGCATTATACACTACATGTATATACATGGGTCACACAGATTTTCAGAAAATGTACAATTCAACTTCGCCAATCTTCTCAAATAACCCAAATTTCAGACGAAAATAAAGTTCAAAATACAGTTCAACCTAACCAAACAGATTGCTAGAATCAATGCAATGCCGAATATACTCCAATTTAGCTTGTATTGACCAAATTTCAGCAGAATTTACTAAATGTGTACAGCTGCCAATTGTACATTTTCTGAAAATCTGACTCATAACTGCAGAGAAGATCTTACTTTTCTCCTGAGTTGCTCGATCATCTGGTTTCCCATGGAATCGTGACGCGTTGATTTTAAATCTCTAAATCTGAATTTCATGATTGGTTGGTTGGTCTATTTCTTTAGACATATGTTAGCGGCATCTTTAGCTATCTTTGGCCATCAAAGGTTATCTGGTAATGAGACTGATGGTTCTACAGGGGGTTTGAGATAAGGGTCAGATTTTCAGAAAATGTACAATTGGCAGCTGTACATATTTAGGGAATTCTGCTAAATTAGGCCAATAAATGGTCAATACTAGGTAAATTCGAGTATATTTGGCATTACTATGTGGGTCAGATTTTCAGAAAATGTACAATTCACCTTCACCAATCCTCTCAAATAACCCAAATTTCAGACGAAAATAAAGTTCGAAATACAGTTCAACCTAACCAAACAGATTGCTAGAATCAATGTAATGATGAATATACTCGAATTGACCTAGTATTGACCACATTTCAGCTTAATTTAGCAGAATTTACTAAATGTGTACAGCTGCCAATTGTACATTTTCTGAAAATCTGACCCATATATGCTTTGCTGCACGGTCTGGACCAACCATTATACTTGTGAAAACTTTCAATGTGTTAAAATGTATTAGATAGAAGCTGATGTTTATTGTTATTATAAATCACTTCTCCCATATAATCCATTTAGTATAGATCCGTATAAAATTAGCCTTCAAAATCATTGTTGGTCTATACAATTTGTAATCCTAAGTTTCTCTAACCCTTCCAATTAGTCAGGAACACCCTGGAAGCTGTAACCTTTTTGTACACTTTTCGTATAAATATTTGAATCGAGGTTTCTAAGAAATATCCCCATGTACTAGATGGCGAGACCATTCCACTGATCCAGAGCAACGGGCAACAATGGGATCAGTACAGTTCATGCAGTCTTTAACAAGGGACAATTATGGGCGAATCTCTTAATTGAGTCGGGTCAAATATAATTATTTCCGACCCCACCTCTATTTCTTCAAATTAGTGGGGGGTTTGTTTTTTTAAAAAATATTGGTTATGGGTCAAATTTTCAGAAAATGTACAATTGGCAGCTGTACATATTTAGCAAATTCTGCAAAATTAGGCTGCAATTTGGTCAAAATTATATAAATCGTTTTCACAGACCTGGTGGCTTACACTCTAGGTCCAAACCCTCAGATCAGATAAGAATGGTATGTCAGCCTACTTCGCCAATCTGTTTTCTGGCTTAGGACGGCGTTTTAATGGGAATATAATGACGTTTTGCGGTCTTAATGGAATTATAATGGCACTTTGCTGTTTCAGGCGAGAGGCTTCCCCTTCGTTTGAAGGGACTCTCTCAACTTTGGGCCTAGAGTGGCTTATATATTACCGACGTCACAAGTTGGCTGCGGGATCAGTCATTGTTTATTTTCAACTCCTTCTAATTATAGGCCACGTGTATTTCTTAAATACGTCACAATGTATTATTTATAAATGTCGTCCATCACTTCAATGCTAGGAAATGTGTAGCGTATTTTCACCGGGAAAAGAGATATGTTCATGGCATTTTGATATCTTGTATACTACAAGACCTATCACAAAACCTCAGGCATCTGCCTTAGCCACCAACCACTCCAGATGTATGGCCTTCTGATATTTAAGCACAACTTTTTAAGGGAAAGAAATAAGAGGTAACGCACCATGGATGGTTATTTTAACCCTTATGCAACTAACTCCACCCTCCCAAATTTGCCACACCCGCCAGCCACCCTCAACTCCCCCCCCCCCCCCACCCCTGATTCCCCTCCTGCTCCATCCCCCCACAACATACCTCCAGCACCAATCGTTGGTGTGTGTAACTTCCAAACCCCTTCCCACCCTCCTTTCTACCTACTGTAAATGGATTTATTTTCACGCAGATACATTTTTGCTCACTAAGTACTTTGACACCTTCTCGCGCGGATTTAGATTCGCGCAGCAAGGAAGTCTCTCACTTTGTTTATGCAATAATTATACTTTTCCCGCAGGATTTATTTTCGCGCACAAGGGTGGGTGCGCTAAAATAGCGAAAATAAATACTGCGCGAACATTAATACGTTTACAGTATTCCTGGGCGCAGTGCTACCTTGGCGCTAGTTTAATTCGCAGAACCCCCACCACCCGCAACTTCGCAAAGGTGAACACCAATGGGTCAGATTTTCAGAAAATGTACAATTCGCCTTCACCAATCCTCTCAAATAGCACAAATTGAAGACGAAAAAGAGCTTCAAAATGCAGTTTAACATAACAGAACTGATACTTTAAATCAATGTGATACCAAATATACTCAGATATACTCAGTATTCATCATTTTTCAGCCTAATTTAGTAGAATTTCCTAAATGTGTAGAGCTGCCAATTGTACATTTTCTGAAAATCTGACTCCAATGATGAAAAAAACCTCCACAACAGCACAACAGCCCCCCTTGTCATTCACATTCTCAAGTTACCACGGGAGCATTAACAGGCTGAAGGTCGGTCATGATTGAAGTGAAAAATAATCCTAATTTGAGTAATTGATGGAAATATTTCCGTGGAGGTTTTTTTCCATTATTGATTACTGGATCAGGTCTAGTCCCTCGACCAGGTTTCATAACGAATGTGTGACAAATCTAAGATATCACGTCCATGAAATATCTGTGTCAAATTTCAGCAACTATATTTTTTCATTTGAAATTTGATTAGAAAAGCATTTCATTCAGGATATAAAGCCTAGACAAAGTGCTATTGTCATCACTACCCGAGGCATTTTCTAAGATATCAAAATTATAATGATAGAGAGCGATTACAACAACATAATAGTGAAATGATAGTACTATAGTTATTGGGTCAATTTGGCCAATACTAGGTAAATTCGAATATATTGGGCATTGGATTGATTCTAGCAATCTGTTTGGTTAGGTTGAACTGTATTTTGAACTTTTTTTCGTCTGAAATTTGGGTTATTTGAGAAGATTGGCGAAGTTAATTTTTCTGAAAATCTGACCCTATTGCTGTTCCTTCCGTCTAGATCAAATGTGTTTGACTGGCTTCTCTACTATAGATACATAATGGTACAAACTGGAGTTCAGGGTCGGTTAATCATCTATAGGTTAACAATAGATCTATAAGTCAATACACATTTCCGATTTCCGCTGATGTAAATATAAATATAACCTTGCTTTTGATTCTGTATAATGTATGTAAACCGAAGAAATCGCCAGAAAATAAATGAGTTACTTACACAAGGCTTTCGACGGTAGGACAGTCTAAGCAGTTTCTGTTAAATCTTGGTAATGGTATTGATTATGTTAAACCCTTATATTACTAATGACAATTTTTAGGGCTCTTTTATTATGATTGATTTATAATTATCTTGTATTTTAAATGTGGCACCGTCTGAAACACATCCATGGTGGATATGGCGGGGTTTTTTTCAGTATTGATGTAATTGTAAAATTCTTTGCCCTAAATGAATAATAAAAAAAAAATTAATTGTCCTGACTGTCGACACACTTGAAACGATAAATGTGCATCTATTTTAAAGTGACACTTCTCACTGTTGTTGGCTAGATTATCGAGTAACGGAATTTCTACTTCCTTTTCTAGTATTTGATTCACCTTACCCTACCTAACTAACTCCTGTGGATATCAAAACTCTAACATTCATATTATATCAGATATTTGGTAAAACAGTGAGCAAAATCGTTTTGGCTTACCAACCCAAATGTCAAGCTATGTCAGAGCGGCAGTTGGGTTCTGGCATCTGGAGTTACATAATGCCAGCCTTGACCAAAGGTCACTGGTAGACTCCTATGTTAAATCTAGTTACATCAATGGTCACCTAAGAGAGTGGGGGCACCACTTGACGGCTACTATTCTGTGATTTGAAATCTGGTCTATTCATTACACTTATTCAATGATTATTGAATGAAGAAACAATTTTGGTGCTCCATACTTTAGATATTGTCATAGATATCCTATATGGTTACACTGAATAAGTTTCATGTGATTCTGTGACTACTCGTTTTAACTATCTTAGCCACTTTAAGCTGCATACCACACAGGTCTCCAGTTGGACATGAAAGTACAAGGGCCATGTTTACTCTTTGGATTTGATTTGATTTGATGTTCTCGTGTGTTCTTTGTGAATTTAAGAGTCACATCGTTTTGGTATTAATAAAAACCCAGACTGAATCGACTAACAAGGTTATCACTCCCATCACGGAAAGGTCGAAATATGGACTATTGGTAAGCGGAGGTTGTTCACCCAACCACCACGGAAATAAAGGTTAGTAATAATATGCTCATACATGTAGATACATGTGGACCGTTGGGTAAATCAGAGCTACCAATATATACTACATATTGGTATATTAATATCTTCAACGACTTTGGTTAAACCAATTTGGTGATATTAAACGAACCCAAACTAATCCAGATCAATTATTACGTTATGAGTCTACCTTGAGTGAGAGCCCTATAGTGTGAGAGACTACAATTTCACCAATATTTCTTTTAAATTTGATCGCTTTGTGTTTAACTTGGATTAAAACGGGGGGAAGGGGGGGGGGGGAGGGCGGAGGGGGCTTAGATCCATTGGTAGCGCATGGACGTGCTCACCTTGGTCTGCTGGCGCCCCCGTGTGGAACGCGCTGAAACTAACACAGGCGCACTGCTGCACCCGTGTGGGCAATTATCGAGTTAGAATTTCTCCCAAGGACTTACTCTTTATGTTTTAAACAGGTTTTATTCAGGATGATCAGAACAAAATACAGCACGCTCACCCCAAGGGGGTGGTTTGTATTGTGCCCTGTAGCGCATAACATAGTTATAATGAAAGTTGAAGTGTTGTATACGTAACTGCTGGTCAAATTATAGAACCAATAACTTTAAAGTTGTTTAAAAAAAGTTAATGACGTCCTGCATTTACTCTATGTGGTCGTATATAATAAGGATCGCGGGATTGGTAATACAGTGTATTTCCCACTACTATCAAATCAAAACAAAACTGATGTTAATTTGATTTGTAATGATTAATACATTAAGGTCTCCAAGTATATTGAGATTCTATTATTATTTCCTACCAAATCTTATATTTTTGCTTGTACAAGCGCGTAATTTCTCGATGTGAATAACTAAATACTCACTCGTTGTAACGTATAGTAATGTACCTTACTATATGGTCACACCCTAGTCGTTAGATATTTACTCTATATCATACATAAATCCTAATTAAAAACGTATTCCAATTAGGGTAACAGCAGGAAGAAATGTGTTGATTAATTTCGACACATAAGCATGTCGACCCATTTGTCGCTTTTATTGTAAATTGCCTATTGACAAATAAGAGATTTTCTATTCTATTCTATGTGCCGCACTGAGATGTTGGGGGAGTGGTCTTAGTCTTGTTTTCCCTTTTTAGTATCTAAGTATGCTTTATAGAATACAATATTCCCTATATATTTATTGTATTTATTTAGATCGACCAAGAAATAAAGCTCTAGACCAATTTTCAACTTTAAGGAAGAGACTTATCTATTTATATCTTTTGACACAACACCAAATTTGATTTCTTTCCTGACATTGTCCCCAAAACTACCAACAGTTCGTAATACATTTTGAAGAATCTGCATCTTTTAAAGTGGCACTTCTCACTGTTGTTTGCTAGATTATCGAGTAACGGAATTTCTACTTCCTTTTCTAGTATTTGGTTCACCTTACCCTACCTAACTAACTCCTGTGGATATCAAAATTCTAACAGTCATATTATATCAGATATTTGGTAAAATAGTGAGCAAAATCGTTTTTGCTGACCATACAGAAATGTCAAAGTGGCAGTTGGGTTGATATCTAGAGTTACATAATGCCAGGCTCTACCAAAGGTCGTTCATAGACTCCTAGTTTAAAGCTAGTTACATTCCTGGTCACTTAGAGAGTGGGGGCAGCATTTTACAGCTCTATTCTGTGATTTGAAATGTGGTCTATTTATTACACTTATTCAATGATTATTGAATGAGGACACAACGTTGGTGCTCTATACTTTATATATTGTCATACATATCCTTATATTGTTACACTGAAAAAGTTTCATGTGATTCTGTGGCTACTCGTTTTAACCTATCTTAGCCACTTTAAAAGTCTACCAAAATAACACACCGCCTAATTTCGATTCGATTGATTGAATACAAAAGGCAAGTTGGGTGAGTGTACCAATTTTATTTTCCGCTACTATTCTAAAACTTGAGAGTAAACCACTGTTTTGACAGTGTGAGAGTAAACCACTGTTTTGACAGTGTGTAATAAATGCATTTCTTTCTAGGCACGCTATAAACAATGACCAAATGACAAGCTCGATATGTCTAGTTCTTGTGATTACTTATAAGGTTTAGATTTTCAGAGAATGTACAATTGGCCTTCACCAATCCTCTCAAATAACCCACATTTAAGACAGAAATGAGCTTTAAAATGTTGTTTAACATAACAGAACTGATACTTTAAATCAATGCGATACCAAATATACTCAGATATACCCGGTATTCTTTATTTGTCAGCAGAATTTAGCAGAATTTCCTAAATGTGTAGAGCTGGCGATTGTACATTTTCTGAAAATCTGACCCATAAAGATCACTTATACATAATGGACTTCCAAGAAGTAAAACACTAAAGGAATAATTGATTGGAAGGGAAAAGCACCGAGCAGATGGTTATAGAAGCATCATATGCAATGCATGAAAAGTTTAACAAGTATACATACATAAATGCCATTAAAGTCCTATGATTTTGCTTCTTTTTTAAAAAGAATAATACTTACCCCAGATGAGATAAATAGTTAAACTTTTGTAAGCACATTCAGGGCACATGTAATAAATCAACTATGACAAAAGTGAAACCATATCTATAAAGATTATGGTAAATGTTGCGATGAATATACTGTGTTTTCAACGATACCAGATACCCATTTAACTACTTACATAAAGACACAAACAAGTAGATACATATTTTAACCATATAATTATGCATTCTTCAAAAAGAATCGTGAAGAAAGTTTTGCATAATATCCTTTAATCGATTTCTTTCGTACACAACTTAAATGCAAAGCAAAACTTCCCATAAAAAGTGGCTACCTGTAGCCTTAGAAGAATATTTGGAAAATATTATGAGTTGGGAAACATATTATTTGAACACTATTTTCAGATCCCGCCGACCCAAGGACTTACACATTTTTTAAAGGCATATATATTGGGCTTGAGAGACATGAACTCCCACCCTTCCACACCTATGAAAAGTTCCAAGCACTAAAGCATAAGGTTAAGCTTGTACAGAAAGGTTGTCATCCTTAACATTTTATAAGGAGCTGGATTGGATCCAGAGGCATGAAAGTGTACTGGGTTCGAACCCTTCCTTCTGTGGGAAAGATTCTTTTCCTCATCCCACCCAGGCACTAGTGGAAGACTAGCTGTATGGGCTAGTTCCTAATAGTAAATTCTACACCTGGGGAATGAAAACCCTTTCCTGGACATTCTATATGCATTGGGGAGAGACATGGTAACACCAGGTTTCAATAAGATAAACATGTGAAGATCACACCATATAGGTAAGATTTTCAGAAAAAGTACAGTTGGCAGCTGTACACATTTAGTAAATTCTGCTAAATTAGGCTGCAATTTGGTCAATACTAAGTAAATTCGAGTATATTCGGCATTGCATTGATTCTAGCAATCTGTTTGGTAAGGTTAAACAGTATTTTGAAGGTTGAATTTTATTTTCGTCTGAAATTTGGGTTATTTGAGAAGATTGGCAAAGTTGAATTGTACATTTTCTGAAAATCTGACCCATATAAGACATGCCAAAGGGTGGAATACTGGTGAGAAAGGTTCCATGAAATACCACTAAATATGCTCTAAATGAGATTCATATATTCACGTTGGCCGCCGATATTTCACCTGCAGCAACCATTCGCAATAACAATATGAATAACTGTTAATTCGTCTTGTTTACAAAATACCACTTACCCCAAATCAAGGCCAAACATTTGATTATACTTAAGTTAAGTTTTGGTTGGTTTCACATTTTTTAACAAAAAAAAAAAAAAAAAAAAAAGATGCGTCGGTGGAGAGGGAAAGAAAATCAGAAAAAAAATCGTAAGGGACACGACATTAGAATTGTAAGAGCCTCGATGGCAGTTTATGTTGAATAAAACCTTTAAAAAAAAAGAAAAAAAGTTAAGTTTTGGTGAGACAAATCGGCAGTAGTATAAACAAAGTATTACATTAACAGTCTCACTCTTCCCTTGGGGGTATTCAAGTACAATTGCTACATAAGCTGGTACATAGATTATTTTAATAATCACCAGAAAAAGAAATAAACAGATGCAATGTAATCATTAGAATGTATGATAACAGATAAACGGTGCAAAAAGGAAGCGATAGATTAAAATGTTTACAAATAATGGGATGAGTCACTTGGTGCATGATATTATGACAAGGAAACACAGGTTCCGCGCTGATGACGTGTGATAACTTAAAGCTTGTACTGGAGGTGAAGGATGAGCAGTTAAGGGTGGTCTCCACTGGCTGCGGTAAGCTCTGCGGTAAGCCTTGCAATGGTGTTGTGCTGGTTCTGTAGGTGGTTAGGAATGACGAGGTCTTTGCCTACATGGTCAGTGAACGATGTAGGCAGGTCATCGCCACTCCTCAACAACGCAGCACCATCGCAAGGCTTACCGCAGAGCTTACCGCAGCCAGTGGAGACCACCCTTAACAATGAAACTACTGCAAATGAGTCAGATTTTCAGAAAATGTACAATTGGCAGCTGTACATATTTAGAAAGTTCTTCAAAATTAGGCTGAAATTTGGTCAATACTAGGTAAATTCGAGTATATTTGGCATTGCACTGATTCTAGCAATCTGTTTGGTTAGGTTCAAATGTATTTTGAACTTTATTTTTGTCTTAAATGTGGGTTATTTGAGAAGATTGGTGAGGGTGAATTGTACATTTTCTGAAAATCTGACCCAAATATACCGCGTCAAGTGTTCACTGAATAGCAATGCAATGACTAAACCTTTTCAGGATGGGGAGTTGATATGTGATGTGTTACAGGAAAATGAGTCACAAGTCGCAAAAAATGGATTTTGAGATATCATTATATTTGACAAGTTATGAGATCAAGCAGATTCTAATGAGAGTAAACGTTAGAACTTCTAATACATATTTCTATATTCTAAGTTTGATATATAAATTTATTTTTGAAAAAAAAGAAAAAAGTTTGTAATATTTCTGAGTTGACATTTACTAGTTAAGTAACTAAATATACTCTATATGATCACCTTAGAAAGGCATGTATTTATTTAATACACTGTCTTGAAATTTGGTACATGAACTCATACGAATTAAAGCGGTAAATACCCTAACAATGAGAACATTCCAACAAAGAGATTTTGTACATAAAATACTTTGAAAAATAGCAATTTTGCTACTTGTGACCCATTTTCCTGTAAAGGGTGGTCTCCACTGGCTGTGGTAAGCTCTGCAGTAAGCTCTGCGGTAGGCTTTGTGAAGGTCCTGTGATGGTGAGAAGTGGCGAGGTCCTGCCTACATAGCCAGTGAACCATGTAGGCTGGACCTTGTCATTCCTCTCCACCTACAGAACCAGAACAACACCATCGCAAGGCTTACCGCAGCCAGTGGAGACCACCCTTAACACATCACATATATAAGTTAGTTGAATCTGTGGTCAATATTCATAAAGGTAGGGGTAATGTTCTCTATAGAGGTAGAATAGGTAATGGCAGTTGGCAAAGACAATCTGGCCCATTCTGGCCAGTGATAATTCTCCATGAGCACCGAAACTTCTGGAGCGGAGTAGTCCTGGTGCTTGGATGTGGTTGATAATGAGTTGGGTGTACACAAATATGATGACTAGTCTCGTTAGGAGAGGGGAACGCCAGGTTACAATGGTGGTCACACGGTTATGTGTCCCGAAGTCTTCATCCTCCTCATCGTCCTCCTCGCTTTCACTCTCAAATAAGAAGCTGTCATCATCGTCCTGCAATGGAATATATGGGTCAGATTTTCAGAAAATCTAAAATTCAACTTCGCCAATCTTCTCAAATAACCCAAAGTTCAGACGAAAATAAAGTTCAAAATACAGTTCAACCTAACCAAACAGATTGTTAGAATCAATGCAATGCTGAATATACTCGAATTTACCCAGGAATTGACCAAATTGCAGCCTAATTTAGCAGAATTTACTAAAAATGTACAGCTGCCATTTGTACATTTTCTGAAAATCTGACTCTTTAAATATATTATCAGAAGTACCAGTTATTCGTCCTGCAATTACCAGAATTATGACCGCAATATTTAGTGGGATCTAGAATTTTCAAAACAGGGGAGCAATCATTATAAATAAATATATAACTCAATTTGTTGGGATAAACATCAAAACCGGAAATAATACCAGTCAGATTCCTGTTGCTGATGTTTTTATTCAGGATGATTTAACAGTTTGCCAACGTTTCGGCTACATTAAACCTTCATCAGGGCATGTGTATAAACATATATAAGTTATTATAAAATCATTAGATATCAAATATATCATTAGTAAAAATACTGAATTTGCACCCGTATATTCCAATGTAAGGTTTGGGTCTACTCTGGAGTAGATAGAAATGCTATTCAGTCAGTCCATTAATGCTCAACCTTTTTAAAGGTTTTTATAAGTACATGATTTTGAAAGACATAATATGGGTAATTAATATACACATTTGGGGAATGATGAGATTGAAGGAAATCCGTCAACTTAAGAACAATTTGCATCCCTGATGAGACAATAATTTAGCACACGCATATGGGTCAGATTTTCGCATATATTGACACATGCATGATACCAATAGGATTAAATTAAGTGACTTACATCCTTTTTTAACCACGACTTAAGCCAGCTAACAGCAAACATTACGGAATAGCAGCGGACGAGAGCAGTAGCGAGGAACCACGGGTGGAATAGCTTCAGCAAGAACGACCAGGCTTGGTTCATACTGCCTGAAAGTAAGCATTACCAACATACCATTAACATGTATACAATATTAACAATATACCTATCTTATATCATGCAAAGTTTTAATTAGTTACTTAGCCAACAGTGCAAGTGTCTCAGCAGCTATTGTGTCAGATGTAGCAGCAACTCCACCCATCACTAATTACCCTCATCCCTCTCACCTGCTCTCATAACTTGGAATCACCTTCTTCGTTATAACCTTTCTTTACTGTCTCTTTTCCCTTCTGCATTTCCTTTGTATCTAAGACTTTCCTAAGTAAACCATTTTGTGAGTTATATTATTTAAACAAAGACCAGAAAATAGGAATCCCTTGTGTCTTTGTATGTGATCTCAATAAAAAAAAAAAAAAAATGTATTGATATCTCATATCAGACCATCATTAAATGAGGAGGCGAAGAGTAAATTAAAATACATTTTGTTTATTATTTTGGGTAAAAGGGTTATAAAGATCCAGCGATGAACATTTTCATTTGTTGAATAAAATAAATGGTGTATTATATCACATAAATATCACATTGTCTGTTGAAATTGCTGGGTAATAAATAGTTGAAGATTAAAAGAGATAACCCTTCGTGGGATAGTTTTTGTGTAATCTTTTGATAAAAGATTTAGGGCGGAGGGTGGGCGATTTCGCTTCTGACTAGGGTGCGAGCGAAGGTCCAAGTGGCGTGTTTGACAGACTTGCCCAGAGTTCAGTTCTAAGTCGTGCAGGTGGCGCCACCCATTCAATGCCCTATAATGACACGTCATTATTAGCCTCATTAAATGAGGAGGCGAAGAGTAAATTAAAATACATTTTGTTTATTATTTTGGGTAAAAGGGTTATAAAGATCCAGCGATGAACATTTTCATTTGTTGAATAAAATAAATGGTGTATTATATCACATAAATATCACATTGTCTGTTGAAATTGCTGGGTAATAAATAGTTGAAGATTAAAAGAGATAACCAGGGGGATTCGCTAGGCGAGTCGCTTAAGGGCGTGATGAACAGATGTTCTTGTGGAAGAAAAGGGGCGTATATACGACGCCACCGCGTCGGACGCCCACGTCCCGTGAGATTTGACATCTTGGAGCGAGGCTCCGGCAGTGTTGTAAGCGTATGACGCCGACCCTCGGCGAAGGCTGTGTAATGAGAAAAGGCGTGAATCAAGGTGCGCAGCTTTGAGAAGTCGCTTCCATTGAGTCACTATATAGTTAATGGTCATGTGTCGGGCGTTAGGGAATTGTAGTAGTGGGGAGCTCGACTCTCTTGTCGGCGCCTGTTTGTCGAGGCGTAGAAGGGCTCTGCGGAGGCAGAACACTGGATCATCTGTCGTCGGGACAAATAAGATCGTGGCCTGGCGCGATGATTGCATTGATTTCGACCACTTTATGGAGATATATGAGCCATCCGATGCTATTCTGCAGTCTCCCCGCGTCAGGTGTCTAGTGGCGTCAAAGATGGCACCAGATCTGGGGGCGAGATTGCTCTGACGCAACATGCCCATATACATGACGAGGATAGCAACTCTGATGTGGGTAGGAAAGTCGAGGAGGTGTATATTCAACAGTATTTTCTTCAAAATCTGGGGCGTGACAGGAAGCTTCGGCTTTGGGACATGCCTGAGCGTCAGTTGCAGGCCCCTTATGGCGTAGGCGACCCGCGGATGGTAGAGAGATGCCGAGGCATACCCCGTCAGCTTGAAGAACGTCCTGACGCCTGTAATAGTGTTTATGATAGTAGCAGGGACTTTGGTATACTTAGCTAAATATTCAATGAACCAGCATATTAGCTCCGGAAAAGGTTGCTTGAAGTTGTGGCCCACAGCTATACAGAACGCGATATACTTCCTGACGGCCGCATGCCTATTTGCGACTGTCCCCGGGCGATGTGCTTGGCGTTGTCTGGCCTGAGCAGCTTCCACGAGGTGCCTAGGTTGCCTGCCTAATAGAACATATGAATGTTGAACATATTATCACGAGCACAGGAAATATAAATGTCATTTTCTTTTGCAATGTCTTTAGCTTTGAATAATTCTTCAGAAGAGAGAGCTGCCCGAGAGAGTGCGTCGGCGATGACCATTTGTACGCCCGGGACATGGACAAACTCATATCGGACTTGGAATTTCATTGAATGATACCAGAGCGCCCTGGCACAAGCACCCAGAGTCGGGTCTCTGGCTCTACCATCTCTATAGGCAAACACCGCCGCA
This sequence comes from Sthenelais limicola, assembly GCA_942159475.1. Taxonomy (NCBI): domain Eukaryota; kingdom Metazoa; phylum Annelida; class Polychaeta; order Phyllodocida; family Sigalionidae; genus Sthenelais; species Sthenelais limicola. The sequence continues at coordinate 106,991,269 of OW804098.1, forward strand.
GTATTGTCACAGTGAATCCTTATTATGCCCCCGGCGTGCCTGGATTTTGTAAAGAACCGAGCAGCTGCCAGGCAATTGATTGCCTCCAAGTGGTTGATGGATTTCTCTGACAACATTTCAGGCGTGAATGTGTACATATAGGCGTGGTGACCGTTGGTAGCACCCCCTCCCTTTAGACAAGCGTCAGCCCATATGTGTTCCACTACTTGTTGACGCGGAATTATGGCTTTTCCGTTGAAGGCTTCTGTGTATTTTAGAAACCACTTCAAGTCCGACTTTATGTATGGGGAGATGGTGACCTTGTCTCCTGCGGCTGCACGGAGGCCAGCCAGAAGTCGTTGCATGAATAGGCGTGCAGGTGCGATAATTTTGGCGACGTGTGCGATCTTCCCAACCAGAGATTGCATGGCGCTTGTTGTTATTTGGTGTTGACGCAGTGTATTTGCCAAGCAGGAACTTGTTTCTGCAAGTTTAGAAAGAGGTATTGAGAGGCGATTTTCTTTTGTATTAATGTCAATTCCCAGCCACCTTACTGCGTGGCTAGGGCCTTGGAGCTTTTTGCGTGCGACCTGTAATCCTAAATCTGTAAAAAGTTCGATTGTTAGTTGCATTTGACATTTTACTACCTCAACAGATTCACCGATTATAAGTAAATCGTCCAAATATTGCTTTGCTGTTACGCCTTTCTTCTGCAAAGCACGCACTATAAACTCCGCCACAGACTGCATTACAAAGGCAGAACTACGAGCCCCGAAGGGGAGCACCTTATCGATGTAATAGGCGTCATCTACCATGATTGCCGTCAGCGGCCAGTCTAACGGGCAGAGAGGAAAGTGTCTATATGCGCGGCTCAAGTCAATCACAGCCATAGCAGGAGCCACGCCCATTTTTCGAATAATCTCGACTGCACAATTTATAGTGGGTAGTTGGTGATATGCTGGCGCACAATTGTATCGATTTTTGTATATTTTATCATTGACGCCCCCCTCCGGGAAGGAATAGTCCACTATAATTCTTCTGGAGGTTGTATCAGATTTTGGACGGGTCATAAGGGGACTGACATTTAACCATGGGGTGAAAGGCGGCCGTTTGTAGGGTCCGGATATGGCGTTATGTTCCATTTCTTCCTTTACATAATCTCGAACATGCGCCATATGCTGCTGTGCTGACGGATGATTCACCACTGACTGTGCATAGTAGCGAGGCCCGCCGACATATTGCATCGGAAAACCAAAATTCACGCCTTCTAAAACCATTTTGTCACCTTTATGTCCTGTAGCAATGTCTGACCATTTTTCAATATTAAGCGTCGACTCGAGTGGTATTTTTGCACCTTTATAGTTGGGGACATTGTAGATTTTAACCTTTTCATAAATGCCAGCCATTTTAGAGTCCATATAGAGATCCGGGTAAGGCCAGTTTGTATATGCATCAAAGGCAATGTTCTGTGGGCTATCACTGTCACATTTGTTGAGTGAAGTTTGATTTAATTCATACTCACAGACGTCTAAGTCATTGGTCACTAGTTCCTGTTCATTAAACACCTGTTCGTAATGTGGATACTGTACATTTTGAAGAAAGGTTGGGACCTCTCTCGTGGCTTGTTCGCCGTCACTCGCTTGTGTTTTGAAGTCAAGTTCTCGGTCGTGGGCGTGAGTTTCTGCCTGGAATTGTACGAAATTGTCATTAGAATTACACATTGCGCCATCGATTGCTTCACTGTTTCTCCTGTTCACATTTTTAATGGTTTGAATTGACCCAACTTTGTTGATATTAACTCTAGAGATAGATTTGTCTACGGCAGAAAGGCTTCTGTCGGATTGTTCGTGTTTATGTCGGCCATTTTGGTTGTGTTCTCGTTCCTTGCGAGAATCGCGTGGGACACGAGATTTTACACGAGAAGCGGCTGCCATGTTGGCTTGCCCGCTCTCGCTAGTATGGGCGCCGCCATCTTGGATGGGGCGTGGCACATATGATCTGACGCCGACATATTCATTCGATTCAGAGTTAATTACACAGTTTAGATTGTCTTGAAAGTTGGTCAACTCACCGATCGTTTGGGGTTGTATGATGGAACAGGAGTTTAAGAGTTTTTTGAAGCCTGAGATGCTGGTTTCTTGTGAAAGGGTTGGTTATTCCTTCGGCCAGCGCCGTCGCCGCTATGTAAATTGGCTTGAGCTGTTCTTTTATTTTGGCAATCCTTGACGGCGTGGGCATTCTCTCTCTCTTTCATTGCGAAAAAACAATAACCACACACATGTAGAAACCTGGTATTGCCATCCGTGTGGCTGTTCTTGTGGGCACAGTTGTCAAAATTAAAGTCTCTACAGATTGCTTGGTTGTTTGCCTTCGTATTAGTATCCACGCTTTTTGCACCTTGTGTGTCCCAGGCCATTTTAACACGATAATCATTAAATACATCAGTGTGGGACCACTCATTTTGCTCCTCCAGGATAAGATCCAGGCACGCCTGAGACCATGCATGCGCCGAATCCCAAGTGCGGAGAGCTGTATCCTCAGCTAGAGTTGCGAGATGGTGGAGCATAAACCACGATGTCGACCCGTATCTTACATTATTCATGGTCATGCGTGCGAAGCCGCATGTATATTCAGCAAGGGACAACTCTCTCTTCTGTTTTTTGATACGTGCCGCCATATCTGGCGGTAGAGAAGTTTCAGGCGCATTGAAAATTTCAACCCTACCTCGTCTTCCTGTAGACCTGTACTGTGCGTCAAGGGCTCGCTTAACAACCTTCGACGAGCGATGTCTTGCTGTTAAGCGACGAGGAGAGGGGAGCGAGTCACTATCCGAAGCTGACTCCTCCGAACTGTCTGCGGGCTGGCGTGATCTATAAGAGTATGCCGGGTGCCGGCTGCGTAGAGGCGGGCTGTCACTATAGTCACTATGCTTTTTCTTCCTCCGTCCGTGATGATGACGGTGGCTCTCTCTCGTAAATTGCCTTTCCCGGGGGCGTTTAAATGTCACTATAGTATCGTCCGAGTCTTCAGTTTGGGTTTGCTCAAAGTCAATTTGTGAAACATCCACTCTAGACCGTTTAGGCGTGCGGTATACTTGGTGCGACGCCGGCGGTGACTGCCGCTGCCTCGTGTAGCTGTCACGATGACTGACACTGGCTGACGCAGTCTGAATGGCTGTCGTGCAAATCTGCTGTAGCATATCCGACATTTGCTGCATGGGATTAGCACAAACTACTGGGGCGTTCTTTGGCCTTCCACGCCTTTTAGGAGTAACGATAGTCTTTCGTTTGGCACGTAATCCACGTCTGGGCAACACTTTGTTGGGCGTCTGAGGCGGTACATCATCTTCCCCGCCGGCAGATTCCCGTAAAGCATGCTCATCCGCGGATTCCGCCATGTTGGCGTGCTCGGCCCTCTCCTCTGGCGTGAAGTCTTGTTCTTCATAAGTTTCCTCCTCGTCTTTACGGTCGTCGACTATTATTTGAGTCTGTTTAAGAAGCCTTTCTTCCTCCTGCTGTCTTAGTTTCTCAGCCTTCTCTGCCTTTTTAGCGGCTTTCGTGGTAGCGGTAGGTTTGGGAGGCATAGCGGAGGTTATCACAACAAGGATTTCGCTTCTGACTAGGGTGCGAGCGAAGGTCCAAGTGGCGTGTTTGACAGACTTGCCCAGAGTTCAGTTCTAAGTCGTGCAGGTGGCGCCACCCATTCAATGCCCTATAATGACACGTCATTATTAGCCTGATTGCCCATTGAACTACAGCCTTAAAACTTATCAATGGGAACTGAAATTTCCAACTCCACTTAAAATACACACAAGTACAATTTGAAAATTGATAACTGACTGGAATAGATCATCTACATTGGAAGTTGTATATTTTTCTGAGTAACCCACCTCACCTCATCCTACAACCTTCTTGATGACCATGAATTATAGCTCTTTCTAGTAACGTTAAATTCATCGGTAACATTGGAAGTTGTATATTTTTCTGAGTAACCCACCTCACCTCATCCTACAACCTTCTTGATGACCATGAATTATAGCTCTTTCTAGTAACGTTAAATTCATCGGTAACATTTAGCCAGATGCGAGGTGAAATGCATGAAGTATGTAGATAGAACCTGATGAGAATGTGGTACAAGGGACACTATTGAACTGTCCGAGATGTTTTTTCGTGGCCCACAAGTCGATAGGCGAGTGGGTTACGAAAACAAACAAACATCGAGGACAGTGCAATAGTGTCCCGAGTACCACATTCGAATTTAGGTTCTATATTTACTCCCACGTTGCTATGCTTACCATATATGGCTATGTTTACTGGGGACAGGAAGTCATACTATACGCGTGAAACTGGTGCAAATTACCACACTACTCCCGCCCATACAAATAGCATGTGGTACATCAACGTGGAGTAAATATCTGAACCGGGCATGGCATATAACATTTGGGTTCTCATTCTGGATAGATATAATAATTATCTAAAAAAGAAGATTACTTACTGAGACTTGAGGTGAAAGTTGTAATAAGAAGACGACTGAAAGACATCCCCTCGTCGATACTGGATCAGAAAGGAAAACTTATTATTAGTACAGAGAAGTATATAGAGTCAAATCATCTAGAACAGCTCTACACATTCAGTAAAGTCTCGCTAATCATGATAGGCGGTATGGGGCGCGAATTTAATACCAGGGGCATATGGGTCAGATTTTCAGAAAATGTACAATTCACCTTCACCAATCTTCTCAAATAACCCACATTTCAGACGAAAATAAAGTTCAAAATACAGTTCAACCCAACCAAACAGATTGCTAGAATCAATGCAATGCCGAATATACTGGAATTTACCTAGTATTGACCAAATTGCAGCCTAATTTAGCAGAATTTACTAAGGGTGTAGAGCTGCCAATTGTACATTTTCCGAAAATCTGACATAGCGACAGACATAGCAAACTTTTCAGGGTCAGAAAACATAAAATAAGATAATCATCTGGTTATACATACAACCAGAATGAGAGATCTGATCAATCCTTGAGAGAAACCTTAATTTGATTATCATTATATGATCTACACGCCTGTGAATTTTAGAAGTTTGACCTCTTGTCTTGGTTGATTATGTGCACTGGGGCAGAAAGTGGATGTTATGTTCTCCGCTGGATGACTTCATATTTGAAACACTAGGTGGCGTATTGCTCAAATTGGCCTAACTGGGATAACGAAAATTAGGCTGCAAAATGATAAATACTATGTATATATTTGAGTATATTTGGTCTTGCTTTGATTAACAATTTGTGCCGTTGTGTTGAACTGTATTCTGGACGAAGCGTCACAATCCCGCGGCCGAGGCCGTGGCCTACTTTTTAACCTTTCAGGAGTGACATCAGGCCCGTCAGGTTCAGCAAGGACCATGTATGGGAGTCAGGCAATATCGACCTGTTTGCATAGAAAACAAGTTGCAGGCCCCAAACCAGTGACTGATTCTCATAGATATGGATCCCCTAGACACGATTATGAAGAAAAATCTTAGCTAACTTACAAATTCTATTAGCTGTAGTGAATTTTCTATTTAAGACTCACTCGGCATGAGTCACCCTAGGCGTATGACTCCTACAATCAAGCCCTACACTCCTAACTAAGGCAGCTAGCTCAGTGGCAGAGGTCTCGCCTCCAGACCTAAGGGTTGGGAGTTCAAGGCTCGTCGTGGGTACAGATTTTTATTTTTTCAACCTCTACTTGTTGGGCCGTGTAGAGCTGTATAGTCAGCCTACACGGCCGGGACGGGACGGGTGGGGGGACGGGACGGGTGGGGGGCTTTTGCAATGGGTCAGATCGGGGAATACTGGTCATTTGAAAAACAAAATATCCATAATAATGTTGAAGAACAATCATAATCGTCACCCCAAGACGCAACTCGCAGCCGCTACACACTGGACATAATTTTCGTCTTAAATTTGGTATATTCGAGATGATTGGTGAAGGTATTGGTATATTTGAGAGGATTGGTGAAGGTATTGGTATATTTGAGATGATTGGTGAAGGGATTGGTATATTTGAGAGGATTGGTGAAGATATTGGTATATTTGAGATGATTGGTGAAGGTATTGGTATATTTGAGATGATTGGTGAAGGTATTGGTATATTTGAGATGACTGGTGAGGGTAAATTGTACAATTTCTGACGACTTGACACTTGATATAAGACTAACCTGCGCCAGTCTTGATGGCTGTGAGCCCACTTATAGTCCTGGATCTCGTATATCATGGAGTACAGGAGAGACATGCTGAATGCACTAATAACTGCAGCGTCACTGATCACACCTTTAGTAAGAAAACGTCCAATTATAAATATACAATAAGTTTAAGGTACAAGTAATATCAAGTTCTTCAAATCCATAATTTTCATTACCTAATATATATATAGTATTGGCAGGAGGTGGAATAAAAACAAACAAAAAAGAAATTTCCTATGTTTCACTCGAATCAACCGACGAATTTAACTATAAGAGTATCTGAACAGTTGGTAGCTCTCCTTTAAAACATAATATAATATATAGAACTCGGGGACAAGAGCCGCGTTAGCAGGATATAGGGTCAGATTTTCAGAAAATGTACAATGGGTAGCTCTACATATTTAGTAATTTCTGCTAAATTCTGGGTATATCTGAGTATATTTGGTATCGCATTGATTTAAAATATCAGTTCTGTTATGTTAAACTGCATTTTTAAGCTCATTTTGGCTTAAATGTGGGTTATTTGAGAGGATTGGTGAAGGCGAATTGTACATTTTCTGAAAATCTGACCCATTATTATAACTTGAATATTTTATTCATTTTTTTAAAAATATTTTTCACCAGGACTAGATCAACACAATATTGGTCTTCCTCTAGTACCTGGGGGGGGGGGGGATTGTAGCCGGGCCCGTGTTCGAACCCACAACATGTTGTTCATACCACTGGGCCGACCCAGCGCTTTAGACCACCCCATATCCCCAGAATATTTGAATAGCATTCGAATTTTGTAATAAACTTAGGAAAGCAAAGCAATAGGAAAACGAAGAGAGCCTACTCTAACACATTCGCAATGGAGTATTATATGAGTCAGATTTTCAGAAAATGTACAATTGGCAGCTGTACACATTTAGTAAATTCTGCTAAATTAGGCTGCAATTTGGTCAATACTAGGTAAATTCGAGTATATTCGGCATTGCATTGATTCTAGCAGTCTGTTTGGTTAGGTTGAATTTTATTTTGAACTTTATTTTCGTCTGAAATTTGGGTTATTTTAGAAGATTGGCGAAGTTGAATTGTACATTTTCTGAAAATCTGACCCATATACTAGAAGTGTCGGCTGTGTATCTGTGAAGAGAGACAGGAGACTTACTTCATAATTATAAATTAATATCATAATGAAATATAAAATATTACCAGCATCGGAAAACCAAACGGCAATATGAACCAAGGCCGCCACAACCACAATTGGTGCAAGGAACCTGAGGCAAGGAAGAAGAAATTTCACGTATCATCGGCTTGCAAACTTCACACATATTAGAAGTTAAAGCCTACAGCCTTCTTGATATAATTTATATAACAAAAAATTATTAAGGCCTCAAAGAATTTACATGTATTTCAAATATAAAATCGCTATATATAACTGTTGCCAGCTGTTTTCATGTGTCGCCTCGATCTTAAACCATTATTTGAACTTAAAAGAATTACAATCATAAATTCCCTAAATCTACAAACACGTTTTCAAACTTAGAATACACAATTATATAAAAGAAATGAACCATCACAGTACATCTAGATCATGATTAATGATCATTTCTAATGATTAGTCGTCACCTGATGTAAATTAAGAATTTTTTTTTTTTTTATAAATTGTATTTGTGTTCAGTCTTAGGTAAACCTAATATTCCCGTGATACACAATCAAAAATACAATTTACAGATTTACATTTGATCACTATATCAATTATATACTTCTGAAAGTTTTTAATTTTTAACCATTTAAGATTATACATTTCATGCAGAAAGTCGGATCCGTTTTTGAAGATCCTAATGATATACAGTTGTCAAAAATTGCCGTGAACACATAATATTATGTAAACTGTAGTATGTAGAATGGTACAACAAACTGAATGCAACATAAAATTGGATTAGATAAACCACTCACATTTTGACGTCATCCGTCATTGAAAATGCAACGGTCCAGAAGAGACTGAACATAATACAGTAGCACACACCAGAAATGAACACGATACAACCCTGGAAAAAAAACCAAACACGGGAATTTTCGTTAATGAAATGAAAATGAATGTAAGGATGACTGAATACAACAATGTCATTCAAGGGAGAAAAATCAAAGACAAGGTTTGGGGAAGTCTCCTCAGAGAAATGCAGGGGGACGAAAGTTAAAATTTTGTCTGATATATATACTTCTAAGGTAGAGGAAAGTCCCAACTCTGCTAATCGATGGTAATAGAGCGACAGAAAATTTGAAAATCAAAAAAAAAAAATATGTATAAAGGGACGCGGTGAACCTGTGATTAGATTTGTAAGAGCCTCGATGGCAGGAACACTGAATAAAACCTTTTTAAAAACGAAAAAAAACAAAAACAAGAAACAGACACGGGTATTTTGGAACAGCAAAGAAGGAAAAGATGACTACAAATGAATTTCAGTGCACCTTGTAAAGTAGAACTGGTTATAGTTAGGAGTCAGAACTTGGTAAACTTATAATGGATTTTTGCTATCCGGAATAAAGTATGTGATTTGAAGTGCATGTGTATAACGCTAGTCAGCACCACAGCCTGCTATAGTAACAAGGAATATCAACGGGCCTAAGTTCTTCACTCAGAGAGGAATTAGGTGATGTGATTTGTTTGAGATAAAAAAACTGTTTGAGAAAAAGAATGGGAAACAAGAAGGTACTGGCTATAGTCTAATTTGAAACGAACTACCAAGAAGCTAATTACTTAAAGTTTTGGTTGAGATATACTTGAGATATACAGTGAATCCCCACATAGATAACTGTTGTAACTTAGTATAATTCCTCTTTATGAATCATGTAAAAAGTGATAAAAGTAATACTGTTCTACTATTAACTTTTAAGATACGGAGTCAGATTTTCAGAAAATGTACAATTGGCAAGTGTACACATTTAGTAAATTCTGCAAAATTAGGTTGCAATTTGGTCAATACTAGGTAAATTCGAGTATATTCGGCATTGCATTGATTCTAGCAATCTGTTAGGTTGGGTTGAACTGTATTTTGAACTTTATTTTCGTCTGAAATTTGGGTTATATGAGAAGATTGGCGAAGTTGAATTGTACATTTTCTGAAAATCTGACCCATATATAGCATAGACACAGACACGGTGGAGAACCCAATAACATATACTAACCTTAGCAAGGACAGGTTTGTCGTCCATCCTGTCTATAATGACTTTACTGGAGCCGATGGTGAGTTTGGCCACCCCCAGGACCTCCATGACCAGCCATACAGGCTCAGTGAGCCACATGAGCCAGTCGTAGAGCACCACCACAAACACTGGTGTGACTGATATAGGCATGGACAGCAGGACCACCAGGATACCCGTCTGTACTAGCGGTTCCGCCAGCAGCTGTTGGTAGAAACATATAATTCATTATATAAATATTATTACTTAACGAAATAAAAAAAAAAAAAAAAATTATTAATTGGGGAGTTGCATAGCCGCCATTTTGAATCCTAATTCGCATGGCATTATGGGACTAATGGTACAGTGTAAAATCTATAGAAATCCTGACATGTTCAGCATGGAATATTTATCAATATTCTGATATCAATAGCCACGTGTTTTACATATTTCCATATCACAAGTATCCATCTTTCCCATCATGGATTTGGTTTTCATAGGTCATTTGACCCAGCTACGATATTAGTGAAAACATTCTTGCAATTTTCGATAAAAATGTTGCCAAATATTTGTATGCCAGATTTGAACTGAATCCATCCCATGATGCACTGTAACAGACATGCGCAGTGAGACATGCAACTCCCCTATTGATAATTATAAACTTGCCGACTAGATGAAGGTAGGACCTGAACCTATGAAGAGAGTCTATTGAGATGAAATTATACTGATCGTATAGAAGTGGAATATGTATGAGTTAAATGGGAGAGAATTATATCAAGCAGAGTCAAGCGTATATATATCCACAATTGAATTATTGTAGATTGGTATAGTAATGGAATGGATGTGTCGATACATTATGTAAGCAGTTTGTGTAGAGTAGATGATTTATATGAAATATTAGTAGAAAGAGTTGAATGATTTTGAATGGCAACGCATGAAAATAACTATATTACTGGTTATGGTATTTGATAATGTTTAAATGTCTGGCCAATAAAAAAAAATGTTTAAATAAAACAAATTATTAGTCCTTTTTATTAGTTATGTTAATTGTGATACGAAGCTGAGACAAATTACGAAAAATAACTTTATGAATCACGATAATCCCATTTGGGGGCCACTGTACCAAAATTAAAAAATTATAAATTAAACAAAGCAGACATGTATATCAAAGACTGAAGATCACTTTTTTCTATTCGAAATGTAGTTGAAAGAGGTAGTTAGAATTGGCATATGACTCGAGCAAAAAATATCATTTACAGGAATTAGACTTGTGCAAGTTCTTTATATGTTCTATTTTAGATATGGGCAACAACAAATTTCAAAAATGTACATTAGCTGTATCACTATATAATAAGTTGCATGTGTACACCGTATCAAGATCTACATCTGATAGCCTGCCCAAAACGTTAGATGGGCTTGGTATATATGTATAAATGTTAAATTCTCAAGGAGAAACTCTGCTATACATTATTACAAATTGTCTCTTTGCGTCAATAATTATAATTAAAAGTATTAGCTATTATAATTTCGATGTATAATTTCCATAATGATAAGATTAATAATAGGTTTTCTTGACAATAGAAACGTATCACGAATGTGAAAATTTGTCAGTAAAAGTTTTTAAAAAAAATCCCAGTGTACGAATGTGCCCAATGAGATAAGCTAATAACATCAAAGAGTACTAACGCTTTCAGTTTAGGCTTTACTACAGATGAAAGCAATGTCTAGACGATGACTAATGCTGAATCTACTGTAGTAGTGTTGCTCAATATGTCTACAATACTGTGCAAACGTAAGACAGCTTTCACTTTCGGGCGATGCATAAAAAGCCATGTAATGGTTTCGCTACAAATCAATACGCCCGGCGCCGTTTTCCCGGAATGCTGAACAACATAAGTATGAGAGAGCAGTCTTATATCCAGAGTCTAGTGGGTGGAGCACAATTGGGTCAGATTTTCATAAAATGTACAATCGGCAGCTCTACACATTTAGGAAATTCTGCTAAATTAGGCTGACAAATTATGAATACCGGGTATACCTGAGTATATTTGGTATCGCATTGATTTAAAGTATCAGTTCTGTTATGTTAATCTGCATTTTGAAGCTCATTCTGTCTTAAATATGGGTTATTTGAGACGATAGGTGAAGTTGAATTGTACATTTTTTTTTATGAAAATCTGACCCATAATTATATTATTTCCACCATGCCAAGAAGAGATCAACTACATGGGCCTAATCTCTATTTCTAAACGGTTTCACCGAGTCACTAAAAACATCGTCATCGTTTATCTACTATATAATATATAGGTGCTAAATCAAGCATTTAACATGCACCGTTCTTTTAAAGTACAAAGTTCTCACATGATACGTGAATGAGAACTTCATTTGGCCTTATAATGCAGTAATTGTACTGCAACCAGCTTGTTGTAGTCCCACCCCACCAACATCTATGTGAACCGTCTGGAAATATTCGTGTAAAATGCGATAGTGTTGTGCAATGAAAACCTCAAAGGCCACGTTCTCCCTTGATTCTAACAGATGAGACCAAAGAAAAAAATAACCACGCTATATAATATTTAAAAAATGATTTCGCCATCGGACAATTTTGGATGAGGTGACTGAAAAGAAAACGGGAATGCTTCCCATGAGGCACAGTTCTATAAATAGAATGATCTGAATCACCAAATGTTTCCTATACGGGTCAGATTTTCAGAAAATGTACAATTTGCCTTCACCAATCCTCTCAAATAACCCACATTTAAGACAGAAATGAGCTTCAAAATGCTGTTTAACATAACAGAACTGATACTTTAAATCAATGCGATACCAAATATACTCAGATATACCCAGAATTTTTCTCTTTTTTTTTAGCAGAAATTACTAAATATGTAGAGCTGCTAATTGTACATTTTCTGAAAATCTGACCCATACATCTAGAACATGGAACTCAAGTTTGAATATATAGAAACGGAAAATAATAAATAGATTTAAGAGGGAGAACGTTAGCTCGGAGAAACTAAGGCTTAGCAATATCTTGGTAAATGAAAAAAAAAAACTGTGATTCACCGACATTCCGCTGCTTCCTACAACAGTGTGCCTACGGCCGACCTATCGGGGTGCATTGTCGGTTTTATCGTGTACATTGTGAATGTTGATAAATAAACTAGTATCTTATCTTAACACTATTCTAAGCTTTTCCTGAATTTAGAAGATTTTTTTTTAGTCTGGACCAGTCCACATATTAAATTCCCTCGTTTTAAATTATTCCCTCTGGCCCAAGAAATTACTCGAAAGTGAATTACTTAGAAACTGAAAGTAAAGACTTTTATCTAAAGAACCCGCAGTAAGAGTTGATCATACTCACACAGTAAGGATGCTACATGACAGACATGCCAAAGTTTAAAAAGAGTTCGTATCATGAGGTTCAGCCAAAGATAATAGAGAAGAAATGAAGTAAATAGAGTGACACAACAACAGGCTCAATATACACACTTCATGAGACCACAATGTAGACATTTCAAGTTCAGTACGTATCGAATTTCAGACCACTTTTGGGAAATAATTATGAAACATGTAAACAAATAATATGAAACATGAAAAAATATATATTAAAATCATAGTGGCAACGTTTCGTGAGAATTTACCACACATTTAGACATACATACATGGTTATTTCTGCAAAACTTTTCCTGTTTTCTTAGTTTGAAAATAAACACGTCCAAAAAAAACAAAAAAACACATGGCTACATGCTTATTATCAGCTTCCCGATTGTCACCTCAAATTTGAATGAATAACCCTAAATAGTATTCAAGCATGAATTTAATCTGTATAGAAATCGTATCAGGCATATTTACCACACATTTAGACATATACACATGGCTACATCATAACATGCTTATTAGCTTCCCGATTATACGCCTCAAATTTGAATGAATAACCCTAAAGTAAAGAGTAGTGAGTGAGATTGGTTGCTTTACGCCCTTATCAACACATTTAATATGGTTCTATCAAGGGCGGGAGAGCTGAGAGGGAGAGCAGTTTATGATCATACCCAGGAAATAGAGATAGAGAAGAAGGGAGAGAGCGACAGAGAGAGCGAAAAGAGATAGAAAGGCACTTTATGGCCTTACCCAGGACCAAAGTAAGTAAAGAGTATTCAAGCGTAAACTTAATGTGTATAGAAATCAGGCATATGTACATGAGTGAGAGCAAACATCCCATACATGAATGATTGCTAGATTAGCATCTATATCAATATGTCCAACTAATCATGAAGGCCCATGAAGGCGCCATGTTTACAGCAGATCGATCCTTTATACTCACGGGGCATTAGTTGTTAGGGACCGTTCATTTTGTACCACTGGGAAGGGCGGGGGGGGGGGGGGTTCAGGGGGCGACTTTTGTGCAGACTATGAAGGAGGAGTAATCTTGTTATCAGACTCTGAAGGGGGGGCACTTTTTTGCGAACTCTAAAAGTGTGTGTGTGTGGGGGGGGGGGGGGGGGGATATCTTTTTGCACACTCAGAACTACCATGCCATGATCATCATGGGGAGGGGGGCATGAAATTCTGCACAAACTTTCAACGGGGGGAAGAAATTTTGTACAATACTTTAAGGGGGAAGGAGGGTCATACAATTTTGCAGAAGAATCTTTCACAAATTCTCTCCTCCCCCACCCCCCAGTGGTTAATTACGAAGTCCCTTAGATGTTCTCATACTATCTGTTATAAGGGTCAAATTTTCAGAAAATGTACAATTGGCAGCTGTACACATTTAGTAAATTCTGCTAAATTAGGCTGAAAAATGATGAATACCGGGTATATCTGAATATAATTGGTATCGCATTGATTTAGCGTATCAGTTCTGTTATATTAAACTGCATTTTGGAGCTCATTTTTGTCTTAAATGTGGGTTATTTGAGAGGATTGGTGGAGGCGAATTGTACATTTTCTGAAAATCTGACCCACAACATTATTACCCCCGTGTATAATACACACACGTATAGACTCATTATTAGGTACCACGTCCCTCAACATATCTAGGCCACCTGGCTAAACATAGATAGATTTGCAAGAGACCCCTTCCAATATGACATCACACTGCATCAACAAAATATCAGAAATTCCATGAGCAGCAGTAACACCATTGAGTGCAGCTACCTCTTCAGTGGTGATTTCCCAGTTAATGGGTGTTGCCAACGCCATTTTGGAGGTGTATTAATTGGCTGCTTATATGTAAAGATGAATTATTACTACCTGCTTTATTTGGAATATTCTATTTCTATATAGAGAATTTGGAATATTAATTTTTGCCTAGATCCAACGTAACAATGTTTGTGCAGGTATTTCCAAAAACAAAAATTTTGATCTGTTTAGTCCCTATTCTTACCCAATACATTTTATCCCAGTGGTAAGACATAGTGTCTAGCTCGCATTTCTTCAGTAGATTGTCAATAAGCTACACCACGCAGCATTAGCTAAACACAAATCAAGCGGTACAGATGCTTAATTTAGCTGATTAAGCGAAATTGATGAGCAAAAAATTAAAACCAACACATAGAAAATTCATAATAAATACAAATTTCTGTATAGAGTATAATAGTTCCAGGCCTTTTTAAGTACATTTTATGAAACGGCAAAATCAAATTCTTTCTAACTAGTATGCATTCCCCAATATTATTATTTAATGTCACTGTGATAAAATTTAAAATAAACTCATATCACCAAAAGTGCTTTCGATATTTGATATTCTTCCTGGGAATTTCCTTGATTTTTTTTAATTCATTTTTATTTAAGATTTATTTATTTAATTTAAGTACATCAATTTTAATCTCTCATATTTTAAGAATAGCTCTGAGCTGACTTATTTATAAATTATTCCATGTATTTATGTGATTATAACGCTGGTATTGACATCAGTCCTTAGGCAAACTAATATAAGTGATACTGCGGTAAACTAGGGGAAATCCCGGTCTGCGTGGGGGCATGTTTCCTTGGGACTTCCCCAGTACCCCTGGGGTGGGGGTCGGGATGGGGGGATGCAATCGGCTCAGATTTTCAGAAAATGTACAATGGGCAGCTGTACACATTTAGTAAATTCTGCTAAATTAGGCTGCAATTTGGACAATATTAGGTCAATTCGAGTATATCCGGCATTGCATTGATTCTAGCAATCTGTTTGGTTAGGTTGAACTGTATTTTGAAGCTCATTTCTGTATTAAATGTGGGTTATTTGAGAGGATCGGTGAAGGTGAATTGTACATTTTCTGAAAATCTGATCCAGTGCATCACTGTATTACCTCATACTCGTGATAACTTCCTGTTCTTTATTACTTCCTTAGTTCTCTATACTCTGCTCATCTTAGCTAGAAACTTAGCAATAATATATTTCAGAAATTTATTAATTTATATATGAATGTAGATGGTTTCATCTTTTCACAATTAACTTACTTGACCTTCAATATTTTTATTGATTAATTTGATTTATTTTTACTTTTTTTTCCCCAACGTGGAGAACTTAAATTCCTCAGTGGTTACAAAATGGAAAGTGGCAGATTCGGAATCAGGAGATTCGGGAGATTAAGAAAAAATCAAAAAATATTGGTAGGACCCAAATGGCAAGGTTCCCCAAATAGGATGATATTATGCACCTGGGCTATTAAAAATGAATTCAGGCCGTTGGTTCCATAGCCTTTTTCACCGTCAGAATCAATGCCGAATTTCTCAATAACTGGCAGGAGTTACATGGAGAACTTTTGGCATATTATTATATAGGGTATTAGCAATTGAAATATGTTGACAAAAAGTAGTGCCCAAGATCCGAAATGAACATCACTCTTTTGGGGTACAGCTGATGGCCTAATTTAATATGGTTATATCAAGGGGAGGGGGAGGAGGAGGGCAGGAGGAAGAAGAGGTACATGTATGTGTGTGTGTGTGGGGGGGGGGGGGGGGGAAGAGAGAGAGAGAGAGAGGATGAGGACAGGACGGAAGGTAGGAATGGGAGGAGGAAGAAGGAAGGGATCAAAGCAGTGGAGGAAGAAGAGGCGAGGTGAAGGACAGGGGGGCAGGATAAAAGAGGAGGGAGACTTTTTTACGACCAACTTTTTTCCAACTATTTTTTTAGTAATAATTAAATTTACGACCAACTTTTGTTTCGACCAACTTTTTTTTACGACCCAACTTTTTTCCCAACCAACTTTTTTTTCCAACTTTTTTTTACAACCAACTTTTTTTACGACCCAACTTTTTTACGACTTTTTTCAACCAACTTTTTTACGACCAACTTTTTTTCAACCAACTTTTTTACGACCAACTTTTTTATGGCCCAACTTTTTTACGACCAACTTTTTTTACGACCTATTTTTTTTATGACCAACTTTTTTTATGACTAACTTTTTTTGCAATTTTCTTTTTTAGGAAAGAATGTACCTGTCCACACATTACTCATTAATATCATCATTATTATTATTATTATTACAAGTTGAACCGCACTAACTGTATCAATTTGATAATGACAAGGGAAAAAAAGTAAATTCATGGATATTTGTACCTTACCTAATTTATAAATCAAATTATTTCTTTTACCTAATAGAATGATAGCAGATAACCTTGAAAAACGATTATGTTAGCAAAGTGCTCAATCCTGCATTTTTCTGTCATGTACGAAAATGAAAAGTTTAAAAAAAGCAAAAAAAACATGGCCATATGTTTTAAAAGAATTTTAAGGGACTCATAGGCCTATGTGTAGGCTTCTATATCAAATATTAGTACCCACGACTGTGACCCCTTGTTTCTCATGTAATAATAGGCCCCTATACAGGTTCAATATATGAAAAAATCTTCTACAGAAAAAGTAAAGTTAGATCTACGAAAGTCTTCAACAGGTCACTAGTTTCTGCTGTAGAATCGACGACCTTTGCTTCTGATTTCTCTTGTTGCTTTGTGGCGGGAATGTGCAGAAATGCACCCAGCAATAAAGCTCATTTACATACTGGACCGGAAATGACGTCTCTGTTGGCTGTAAGCCAAGTGCACAGTGAAGCCAGGTCCAGCCTTTTTTGTGAGGTCATACCGAATTGAAAATTGGTTTTCAACTATTTGAATCATCTGTCATTGGATTATTCTTCATCAACGACCAAGAATAGAACATGGAGATTTTACTATACAAAGATTTGACTGAGAAAAACTTCGCAAAACATCCTGGACTAGCGGGCGACAATGGCATAATTTTAATTATGTAATAACATACCCAAAGCAAGAACATTTGCCATCACTCCTTCGGAGATGCCAAATACACTATACAGCTTCCTCCATGATCGGGAAACCCCCTCTATTTCTCATTGTCCAACACCCAAAAGTTACATGAGTGCCTATGTTAGACAATTAGGGAGAGATTGGACCAAGATTTTTTAGCTCTTACTGGTATAATTACGGCGTGACAGACCTCTCGCGTTTATGCTTCATCTTCAGGAACACTCGGAATCAGACATCGTTCACTTCACTATCGTACCCTCGGCCGTCTCCGTCACACATCGGCCCTATTCGGGCACACACGCTACGCGTCCAATCACAGGCACGTTAACACCCTCGCAGGCGAAAACACACCGGCCAATCACAGAACGTCTCCTATACCGTCTTTGGTGGCACTACGTAAATATCATGGCCTCCGTGTAAACACAGTCCCACAACGAACGGAAAGAATGTTTGAATTGAATTGAATTGAATCATTACTTTAATGTAACTGTGCTAGAACTGTCCCTAAAAGCTAGACAGATTTGAAGATCGGGCCCGAAAACGACGCATACGGTAACAATAAACTTACTGACAAGTATAGGCTAGTGAGTAGTGCCAGCCACACTATCCCATGTCAGAGCCTGGGTCTTGTCTTCCCGCAAACAAAACTGACTCACTGGCTCTCATAATGAAGCTAGAGATTCCTGATTGGTCTTATTTAAAAGCTAACGAACTAGAAATTCCAATTCTAGCATCAGATTTGATGTCACTTACGTCAATATTCCGTTTTGGGCCTTTCGTTCTTGCCCTCCCCAGCTGTCAACACAACATTATTTCCCTTACTCAAAAGTGATGTCTTTACTTTCTAGGAAGCTTATCGCGCCTCAGAATTGAGCTACATTTTCATATCTTATATTTTTGGAAAGCAAATTGAATATCCTTTCCATTGGTATCATTATTTCTCTTGTGCGTCAACGGGAAGGTGCCGAAAAACACCCCGACGTCCCGAAAAACGGCCCGTAACGAAGTACAGGAAGTGAGGGTAGAACTGACAAGTGCATGGAGTGGCTATACAAGAAGCTAGGGTGGATGTCAAGTGCTAACTTTCTACCAGGTAGGGTGGATGGTAAATGGTAAACCAAATTTATTTAATTTGTCATTCGTTTAAAAATGGTCATAGAATCTTCAACTGGGCTCATTTTAAAGGAAAATTTATTGCCTTTTATTAACAAACAAAATAGAATTTTATTTAATTTCGAATCTTTCTCTATATCGTGACAATGAATCATGTTTCTATTGCATAAAAGTACAAAAATAATGTTATCAACATCAATATTTGGGGGAATGTTCATTGGTCATTTATTGTTTTATATCGCATTATTATGGAATTACGAAGTTGGTTCATTAACATGACCCCTATATTATTATTATTTTTTTTTATTTACTATGTTTATATGGATAATGATTTTCATGTATATAATGGATACTGATGTTTCAGTCACTTTTTTGGGGGGTCAACACTTACTTATGGGGGTGATTACTACAGCCAGTTGTCTGCTGGGTCTTTGGGTTTCCGGGCCCCAAAAGACCACTGCAGACTGTTCAAGGCCAAACTCCTGACAACTCTGTTCCTGGTGCACCTAAGGGTGCACAACTTCCACTACAGGAACACAGGGAAACCTATGGCCAGTAGGCCTACAGGAGAGTCAGGTGACTATCCCAATCACTTACACCCATTTTCGATAATGGCACTGTTCATGAGTTCAAGGATATATGCTGTGGGGCGTAATCTAAACATTCTTGATACAAGGTGCTGTATCTCTCCTATATCAATACTCATAGAAAATACCGCGAATTTCAGTGCCTATCAAATTATCTGAATATTTTGTTATTACAACAAGTGACAAAAAAACACTAATTTACAAATACCCTAGCAGTATCCATACACAGCGAAGAGAAGTAACAGCAATAACCTGCAAGTAACAATCATGTCTGAGGTGTGTGCTTTCCGCCTGTCAACCCATATTATTTACACTACAGTTTCTGTAAAAAGGAATGACCGCCCCCCCCCCCCCCCCCCCCCAAACAAAAATGTAAACAAAAAAAGACTTCTGCCCAATTTTGGAAGTCGCTTTTGATACATTATACCAAATGATATAAATAAAAAAAAACAAAACAA
This sequence comes from Sthenelais limicola, assembly GCA_942159475.1. Taxonomy (NCBI): domain Eukaryota; kingdom Metazoa; phylum Annelida; class Polychaeta; order Phyllodocida; family Sigalionidae; genus Sthenelais; species Sthenelais limicola. The sequence goes on from OW804098.1 coordinate 107,011,048, forward strand.
ACAAATGCCCCAAAATGACGTTGCGCCCCCAGCGCTCACCTGGTGCCATCATACTCTCTGGATTGATGATTTGAACGGTGGGACATATGAGTTTTCAACCAACAGGGACCATGGTTGACTTCGGCAACTGCTGTCTATGTCTATGGTAGTTGGAGGTCTACTGAGTCATGTGATTGGCTTTAATATCTTAACTTATTTTAAATCATAACTTGAGGATTATTCTGTGCTTGGAATGGATTAACCGAAAGGTTGCTGTGCCTTAATTTACCAAGGATAACACAATGGCTTATGTTACCTCTGCATTAGGACTTGAAGACGAAGTAAGTGATTTAACTATTTCTATGTTAGGCCTACGGCTATGGCTACGAATGTTCCCAGAGTCAGGGCCCGCCTCGATCTTCTATTTGTCTGCCTGTTGAAATAATATTATCTGGGCAGCTTATGGAATATCGAGTCATGGTCTTAGTCTTATCTTCACCTGGATCATTGTCACATTATAGGTATAGTATGAACGATCTCTAATCTATCACAAGTATATAGATGATTAAAGAAGATGACTGTGTTTTGGTTGATTGAAATCACACAGGTGGGAAAATGAGAATCCGAAAGTGTTGTTCGGACAGAAAGTAGTTCTGTGTCCGAAGCGTAATTAAACAATAAAAACCTGTTTTATTATTGATAAATGTACCTATGCATTGAACTCCACCTAACAACCATTCACTCCCTCCAAATTAATATCATATTAATCCAGTTAATAATGAAAAACGGCATTATAAATATTTTTATGAAGATTATATATACAGTTAGTAAATTAAAGAGGGGGAATAAAAGGGGAGGGAGAGCAAGGGAGGTAGTCGGGGGGGGGGGGGAGAAGGAAAATTGATAGATATAGGTGTGTGTAGGGGGGGTGCAAATTTTTTTTCCATGAAACCCTCTTATATCAGTCATCCTCATCTCTCCTCTACCTCTCTTCTCCTCCCCCCTCTCTCTGTCCCTCTCTCTCTCTCTGTCCCTCCCTCTCTCCCTCCTACACCTTAGGCCTACTACCCCGACATAGGCCCCCTGTGATTTTAGCCATTTTTGGCAATCAAATTAATATCTCCAAATTAAAATAAACATCCAGTAAATTTTTGGATTCCTATAAGAAGTACAAACACAACTGCCTCTACAATCCAAGTGCCAAAGGCACTTGTGGAGTATATACAACGGCCAACCGGTTACCTTTGCCAAACCGCCAGACCTGAACCAAGAATTTTACTTCCTTATCTCCGCTTACGAGTAATGACAGGAATACTTCATCTACACTAGTACAAGCTTCACGTTGCAAAGGTAGGTGTATGGTTTGAATGCAGGTCTATTATTTAGAAATGCATAAAGGATCATTATAGCTCATTATATCGTGTGCAAGAACATGATCTAACAGTAACATGGTCTAGAGTAGCTATAGGAATAGCAGCTAATAGTACCATTTATATGTAGCATGTCCTTGCATGTGTTATAATTTCATGAACGAGTATCTAGATCAGTGATCTAGATTGAATAGAGGACCATCGTTCACTCAACGGGTCCCGTTGGGAATAGGGCATTTTACATATTAACAGCAGCGCCATACAGAGAGCGGCGGAAACGGCCCAAACTATGAGCTAGGCGGGCAGGCACACAGAAGCCTTATGTATTAACCATAGGCTTCTAACATTCTCCTTTTTCTCTCAGAATTTGAGTTATTGCATAATACTGTAAGCTATCTCTATATTATTAAATGATATGTTAAGATTGGTCATGCTTAATAAGAGAACATTTTATCCGCTAGATTTTAGTATATGGCAACTTTTGTAAGAGTGTATCAACAAAAACAAGTAAGCGTAGGTGTACGGCCTGCAGTGGGTCAGAGGCCGTGTGCTCCTAGGCTTCACACACCCCTGAACGTCCACTGGCAGGAGGTGCACGGTTTGGCCCGCATAGCTAGGTGAGTCAACTGGACTGGGCATGCGCACAGTGGTAAAAGTTAATCCCGCAGTCACTGGTACGCACTGGCGACAGAATTTGTAAAGGGGGCTATTGTGTTGAACTGTTCTATATGTATCGTATCAGAACCCTATTATTAAAAGCTGCATCCATTCCGGGCATCCATTTGGTCATGCACAGCTAGTGCAGTTACTTAGAAGCTCTTTAAGGTCAGTGGTGCATTGAATGAACATCCGGGGGGGGGGGGGCACTCAGAACCAAAGTGGGTTCCCATATGCTCGTTCCCCAACTAAAAAAACGGCCCCTTTTCAAGGACTTTTCCCTCAAAAAAGTACCCTTTTTCTATTAAAACGAGGAGATTTTACCTGTCTAAGAGGACTCCTTTTTTGAAAAACAAGGAGTATATATAACAGGGATAGGCCTATATATAAAAACCAATAATCAATTCCTCAAAAGGTGAATTTTCATTGATGGTTTATGGTATTATCTGTCTCAGACTAAAATTCTATTGAAACATGTAAGGATAGCATTCCTTGACCAAGACCATTATTAATCGAAGTATATTCAAACTTCTCAGAAAGCACATCCAGGCCCCCGCGTGCAGTATAGCTCCACACCCCAAAGACATCCCCAGAAAGCTATATGAAACTAGGTTTTAATTTGCTTGTGATGCTGTCAATAATCTAATGATTTCTTTGTTCAGTTTTTGACAGTTTTCTTAGAAGTATGAGATCATTCAGCTGTTTTCAATGATTCCCATCGCGCAAGAACATATTTTGCTTGTGATACTGAAGCTCAACCTCCATTATTATATTGAACAATAAGTATTCATTTTCAAGCAGTGAGACCTGAAAAAGTACCCCTTTTTTTGATTTTCAAGGTCCTTGATTGTACCTGAAAAAACAACCCTTTCTCCTTGAAATTGGGAACGAGCATGGGAACCCACTTTGGTTTTGAGTGCCCCCCCCCCCCCGAGAATGAACATCGAAGAGGGTGATGTGTGTGATGAATGAGGGGTCATAACCGGTCATAACCACAACACGTATACATACATTTATATTTATACAGAAGTTACTATCAAAATCAAAATAAACATATAGTATGCGTACTATATGAATATGTTTATAGCACCTCTCATATGGAATGCGCATATAATAAATATAGAGAATGGAACAAGGTGCTAGTAATTAAATATTTATTGGACGAGATTGCGTAGCCATATCGAGTCCAATAAATATTCAATTACTAGTACTTAGTTCCATTCACTATTTATCATATATGCCCTAGCATAGACAAATATTGATATATAAACCTTTCTTTTGGGTTTTGAATCGTCATAAAGTATCTAAAAGCTAAAAGAAAACACAATTTGAATTGTTATGGTACACATACCATAAAAATATTTCTATTGTGCCCCACTTATTGTACCTCTCAAATGGAATGCGCATATAATAAAATGATCTAGCACATGGTAGAAATTCAAACAATTTTTGCCAAAATCAGGAACTCGGTGGCAAGTGTCACTTTGATAACAGTCTATAACCTTTGGAGTTTGAGAGGGTCCCTCCTAACTGAGCTAAACTGGGGGAAAGCCTTTCGCTCAAAACCGCAAAATGAACTTTCACATGTTAATATAGTTACTAAAAACCTGGAGAACTATTGCTTAGACCTTGATCATGGGCAACGTAAAAAACACATCATCCTCTCTGGGTTTCCTGAAACGGCAGACGAAACTCAGGGTGAAAGGAATAGCACTTGGACAAAGATGGCGGCGCTTTGTCAAGTCATTGATATCACCTTTACTGCGGTGGACCTTGAGTTCGCCTCCAGGATTGGTACAAAGCCTAAACGTAGGAACGCGCATAGAAATGTCATCCTTAAATTTAAGGATGAGGAATCAAGGAACAGGATTTTCAGGGGTAAAGCTAGGTTAAAAACTAATCCACGCTATGCCAATTGCTACTTTAATCCTGATCTACCTGACATCATTGCAAAACGCCAGGCAGATATGAGACAGATATTGGCACATGCCAAAACAACTAAATCTACCCACGAAGTAGTCTTGGCCAGAGGAAAAATAAAAGTCGACAAGGTAGAATACGAGCACGACCAACTGGACCAATTGCCCCAAGGATTGAAAATTAGTGACTTAAAAACCAAAGATATTGCTGGTGGGGCACTGGGTTATCAGGGAGAGCATTCCCCTCTCTCCAACTTCAGCGAAAGTTTATTCAAGTTTAATGGGAGGGATTTCTGTAGTGCTGAACAAGCATACCAATATACTAAAGCAATTTACACAAAGAATCCCATTATTGCTGATACCATCCTTAAGGCAACCTGCCCTAGGATCGCAAAGAAATGGGGAGATCGGTGCAGGAAACACGCAACATGGGACAGGGCTAAAAGAGTAGTCATGAAAGATGTCCTATCTACCAAGTTCACCAAGTGCAAAACACATAAAGATTTTCTCCTTGAAACAGGCATATCGCCTCTGGCTGAGTGCACCTACGACCTTTATTCCTAAAACTGCCGCTCTACTCCCTGACTGTCCTAATCACTTCAATCTTGGACCTATGGCTCCGAATGGCCACCTAATGGAACAAATGCCTTATGAAGCATTAACATTAGATTTGTTGTCGAAGATTATAGACAATCTGTCCCCATTCAAATCATCAGGATCTGACGACATTCCCATGCGAGTTTACAATTCCCTGTTTAAGTGTATTAAACCACACCTAATTTATTTACTCAACTTATCAGTTCTTCAAGGCATTATGCCTCATAGATGGAAACGGGCTACTGTGATACCTATACCTAAAAAAGGCAATGCTATCCATGTCACTAATTTTCGACCAATCTCTTTAACACACATCCTGGGAAAGATACTGGAAAAGCATGTTAACAATCAAATACAATCCTTTGTCGAGTATAATAAACTGTTGTCACAATTTCAGGGCGGCTTTAGGCAGAATGCCTCTACTATTGAGACAACCTACTTACTATTATAACTAGCTAATAACAGAAACCGACGTCAAGCAAGCACTTCAGTATTTTTTGATTACCAAAAAGCGTTTGACTCTATTAACCATGACCTACTAATTAAAAAACTAGATCATTACTGTCTGCCAACCTGGTTCCGGACCTGGATTAGGAGTTATTTAAAAGGCAGACAACAGAAGGTTAAAGCAAATAACTCGCTTTCAACATACCTGCCTGTTTCCTGCGGTGTCCCACAAGGATCCATACTGGGCCCTCTACTTTTCAATTTGTTCATTAATGACCTTGTAATATCACCTTTAATGGCCGGATACTACTATACGCTGACAATATTGTTCTACTTAATACCTCGCCTATGAATGACACCGTACTGGCACACTGCCAAGTTGATGTAACAAAAATTGCAGATTGGAGTCTGGCCAACAAGTTGTCTATTAGTTTACCGAAAACGAAGGCTATGTTTATTCCACCTACACAATTTCAGGCCAATACTAATGCTGCCCTCCCTCCTAAAATCCAAATTTACCATAATAATATTGACTGGGTTCATAACTTTGTATATTTGGGACTAACCATCGATACAAGTCTGAAATTTGAAGTAATGGCGAAACATATTATTAGCAAGGCTAATGCCAGACTCTGTAATTTATATATCAATCGACACGCCTTAGACTGTAGGACCAGACTCCTGTTAACTAAATCTATGATTCTTACTTATCTTGATTATAGTAATGTCTGCTATCTTAACTGTGGTAAATCATGTATTAATCAATTGCAAGTCTTCCAAAATAAGGCACTGAGGTTTGCTTTAAAGAAACCCCGCAGACACAATATTGATCTGTTGCACTCGGAGGCCAGAGTTGTGACAGTTAAACAACGAATTTATTTCAATAATGTCAAGTTTTATCAGAAACAATTACATACCCCCAGGGTTGAGTGGATAACTAAACGACATGAAGCTGTATATCATCTAAGAGAGAACAGAGATCTCAACTTTGAAGTGAACCATCCAACGTGTAATAATTATCAAAACTCACTTGCCTATAATGGGATACTCATGTGGAATAACTTGAATGATAATTTGAAATGTATTGATGATAAATTGATTTTCAAAAGAAGGCTAAAACAAGATATTCTTGCAAATGTCATAAATATACCCGAATTCTAACCCTATTCTATTCTACCGTTAAAATCTTGCCTAAAATGACTTCTACCCAGAAGTCTTGTGTTATACACCAAATTGTATCCACCTATTGTTATTGTCATAGTATGTTTACACACCTGACCACCCAACTCAACTTATATATCACCCCCATCTCATCTCATTATTATTATCACCACCACTTATTGGATCTGTTATATACAATACTACATAATACCTGCCATATTTGATGATTAATTGATAACAGCGAAAATTCAGGGTAAGGTGGAATACCGGGTTTACCCGAGCCTTACAACGTATTGTTTGGCATATGCCAGCACTTATCTACCTGAATAAAGATATGTTTTAAAAAAACAACAACAAAAACCCCATTTCTTATAGACAAAAATGGCGTCAGGGAAGGAGTACAAGTTTGACGCCTTTATCTCGCATTCATCCAAAGATTCAGACTATTGTTATGAGCTGACGGAAAAACTGGAGGCTGAAAATTTTAAGTGCTTCATGTACGAAAGGGATGTTCTCCGAAGCCTCCTAAAGGTTTGTAACACTTTGCATGAATTCATACATGTGATATCACCCACAGGCCACTATACTTTCCTTGACATATAATTATAATATCAAAGTATAATGTAGGCCTATGCCTTGAAGGGATGAATAATTTGGAATGGTAAAGTATCCATATCAGTTATATTCAATAATTTATAGAAACCTAATGAAATCATATTTTATTTTCAGGATATTGTAGAGAATATTGACGTAAGCAGAAGAGTAATTCTTGTCATCACCAAGAATTTTCTTGCAAGCAAATGGGGTCTCTTTGAGACAATGGAAGCAGTACGGAAAACACACAGGTAAATTCATGTGTATCCTGAGTTGCAGTAACAGAGTGATCCCTTAGCTGTCATTTATATTTTGATAACATAATTAACCTCTTTTACTGTGAAATGTCATATATTACCATATGTATAAACTGGTTGAGGTTGCTTAGCAACCACCAAGAACCACAGACCATCATTTCTCTCTCCATTGCTAGCTATTGCTCTGATAATAAATGAGTATAAGAATTTGAACCTTGTTGCGGACAGTCATTATTTCTTAGATCTTTTATAATCATTTAACAATTTGATGGAGAACCCCAAAAGTAGATCCCTATGAAGCCTTCTACACAGAAAAAGTTGTTGACTTAACCAAAATGAATACTTTCTTTCTGTCAGGGAAAAGGTGGTAGCAGTGATTCCTGTCCTCCACGAGGTTGATCCTAAAGACTGTCCTCATTACTTGAAACCCTATCGATACTTCCAGACCTCGGAGCCTGATTTCTACCAAAAGTTGAAGCAAGCTATCGTGGGTTTGTTCCATTTGGATCTCATGAATATATGTATGCATATGGTACTGCAGGTACCAGTCTATATAATGCATTGCTTTGGTATCAATTAATGCTTGATATCCATAATCATAAACTTTCAAAAAGGCACAAGCACTTTATTTAGCAGTGTAGGAGGGAGGTATAGATATACATTGTATACCCTTCCATTGTTACACATAATTAATGGTAGAGATATATAGTAGTGCATGGAATATTAGTTGTAATGCTTACATTTATTGCACCCTCCCCATGTGTAAGGCGTTTCTGATGTTGGTTTTCCATGATTAATGCTCTGTTATTTCCTTTCTACTTAATAAACAGAGGACAGGGCGTCTTCTATTCTCATCCCAGCTGGAGATGTGGCCCATGGACTGTGCTGGTCATATTTCTATGGCTTCCTTAAATTGGTTCTCCCAGGTACATATATACACAACCCTTTAAGATATAATAAATGTTAAGTACGCTTATGATAAAGCAATATGTTCTCAATAATATATAATTATCATTAGTCCTCTCTAATTTGGAGTCAGATGAGCAATGGGGAGATGAGAAAGTGATTATGTGTACCATTAATGTATAGTGTAGATAGTCTTGGATAGTTTAGCAAGATGAAGGTTAACCCACAAAACATGGATTTAGCATCTTCCAGCTGGCACTCAGTATCTGTTCCACAAGAAATTAGAAAAAAATCAATATTCACGAGAATAGGCCATATTACATATTGACAATGGCGCCATTGAAGGAGCGGTGGAAACGGCCCGAACTATGAGCTAAGCGGTCATCAGCACTTAAGTCATATGTCTTAACCATGCACGATACCAGGATATTTCATCCGCTAGATTTTAGTATATGGCAACTTTTGTAACTGTATCAACAAAAACAAGTAAGCGTAGGGCCGGGCATAGGGGTACGGGCTGCAGTGGGTCAGCGGCCGTATGGTCAGAGCCACACACACCTCTGGCCGTCCACTGAGAGCCTGGGTGGAGCGCACACAGTTTAGCCCGCATAGCTAGGTGAGTCAGCTGTACTGGGCATGCGCACAGAGATAAAATGTAATCCTGCAGTCACTGGTGCGCACTGTTCGCGCAATATGTGAAGTCGGCTATTAGCACTTATACTCACCACACTGTTCTCTTCCCCTCCTAAACGATAGTAATTTTTTCCTCAAACATATTTATTTAAGAAATTAGACAATATTACACTGTCTAGAACGTACATCTAAATTTGCATATCCAGATTATACGGAGGGTTCTATTTGAGTTTTGAATACCTTTCAGAACCTGGCTTCCTTCCTAGTTGTGTTTGATCTACTTAACCTTGTTCCAAATTGTTTCCTACTGCTACTTAACCTTTCTGTTAAATGTTATGTACTTTCAGCATCAGTGTAATTCTCGAAAAAAGTCCAGTCAACCAAATATTCATTTTCCAACTATTGCATTTTTGTTGATCATAGGATTTCGAGATAGATGTACATCATGGCTGGAGGCGAAGCAACAGGTATGTTTCTAATTAAGAAGATGTAGATAGTAAAAATAAAAACTAATTAAGGCATACCAAATATTACCTTTCAAAATCTGTGGTCAGCACACCATCCATATATACTATGTTTCCCTGCATGTGATATACGTTTAATGTAACATATTAACAATGTAACAATTTCTAATGGCTTTCAAAGGTATTTCTAAAAGCATTTCTCAGAAGAACCATTCCAGAAACATCCCCAGCTTTGAAAACTCAGCGGACAATTATTGTCGCCAAACTCAGTAAACACCGGTGTAAAAGGACGTGGGGGATCCAAATGGTAAGACAAGAAGTTAATGTCAAAGTCGTAGAAATCACTGTTTACAAGAAGACAGCCGCCATCTTCGAGCGACCTCACGTTTGAACTCTCGTCCAACATCTTGCTTCACGAAGAATCAGATTTGCCTTCTTTTTTGTCTTTAATCCGGCAGGTCTTCATCGAGTGGCGCAAATTGCAATGTCTGCAGACATGGAGCCTCAAACATTTACCAAAGCAACCATTTGAATTGTATTTGAAACAAATATCTTGCGGCCAATCGTCTGGCATGACAGCGGAACCACCCGAAGTGTCTTCCCGATGGCACCCGAGTCGACCGGAAGCACGCCTGTTTGTTGTTTTGATGGAGTCGGAACCTTTGGATTCATCTGTTTTCTTCAGATTGTAGAAGCCGCTTAGGTAAATACCGGCCCCAAATTGGTCAGGAGGGCCGAATGAATCCGAACCAGCAATCACACTATATCCACAACATGTCTTTCGTAAAGAACACAGCCGGTCGTAGAAAAATTAGCATCAACAACACGGCGACCCACATACAACATATGAAGCAGGTAGCCTTTTGCGGAGTCACTATTAGAAGAAAGGAGTGACTGATAAACTTTAAGCATACCGAATAATAGCTCTGCGCCGGAAAGCTTAGTGTGGTCCATCTGTTTGATAGTATTGTGATAAGCCATAACTTGGCATTGATATTCAGGCCTCATCTCAATACCTTTTTTGGACGGTGTACCCTCATTGACTGACAGTGACAGCTGCTCAATACAGTCGGATAGTGACACAATGTTCCCGGCCGAAGGCTGTGACTGAGAACCGGAGCCTTGACCACCGCCGGTGGTGTTGGACGAAGACCCACCTCCTGTCGAGGAAGATTTAACACTCTCCAAGGCGGATAATCTGTCCACGATCGACTGGAGCAAGGAATCAGGATTAGGTTTGGACTCAGTCTGTTAGTGTGATTCCGCCAACTTCTCCCAAGTATTCCATATATTTTGGATCACTACGATCGGTACAACCAGATGCGTCGAGGAAAGACACTGTAGAAGTCGTAGAAACCGTAAGTTTTTCAACAATTATGTCGCAATTTCCAGTGTACTTGCAACGGGATCCGTGTGGACTGTAGTGGAGAAAACCACAATTTGTGCATTTACCTAATTTAGGCATGAAGAAAAAATCATATTCATTCTGGGTCTGTGTGTGTCAATGACCAGAAGCAATATGGTGGCTTGTACCAGTCGTCTAGGTGACTCCCGCCAAGGTCAGAGGCATGGGTCACTTCCGGTCATGTACATATATCACTATAGGTGTGCAACATAGTGTTCGACATATACTATGTTTCCCTGCATGTGATATACGTTTAATGTAACATATTAACAATGTAACAATTTCTAATGGCTTTCAAAGGTATTTCTAAAAGCATTTCTCAGAAGAACCATTCCAGAAATCCATTCTTAAATAAATTAAAGAAAAGGATTAACTAGTAGCCCTTACTAATCTTGTTTATCATTTTACATTATCATCGGATTGGATAACTTCATTGGATAATTTGGAAACCTGAGACCATTGTATTGTTATAATTAAATGTGTTGTTTTATACCCTCAATATAACAATAATGCATGGATACCATTAATAACTGGCAAGATTGGATAAATTATATAAAGGCAGTCTCCTTTATACATTTATAAGTCCGGGTTGGAAAAATCCCTTCGAAAAGTGGACAACCACTTTTCAAAAATGGTTGTCTGACATAATATATGACAATATGTGGTTGTCCACTCACACCAATGAAAGGTGAAACCTGGTTGTTCGCCGGACGCCCAAATATTCATTTTTGGTTGTCCGCATTGCTGACTGGGTGGTGCAGACAACCAGGCTGTGGGACTTTTCCAACCCTGTAAGTGTTATAATAGTAAACCCAAATGTAATTTTAAAAAAGCCTGTTTTCTGCACATACCGAAGGAACAAAATTCATTGACATGCATCATTTAATTCTCTTGATGTAGGAAAGCACTTGGCCAGATACTCTAATGAAACTCCTTGGGTTTCGATCACCTGAAAAGGTATGAAAGTAAAAAGTTGCATAATATATTTTGTATATGAGTTGTAATTTGTTATACTCAGATTGAATTATGTATGTAGAATTGTGGTATGTAAAATTATGGTTTGCAATTATAATTTCACATGTAATTTATACCCAAGCATGAGTTTGAAACATGAGTTTGAAGCATGAGTTTGAAACATATATAATTATGACGGTATAACTTGCATTTGAATTTCGGTGCAGGTTGTCCTGAAAGATCTGTTGGTGACATAAGGAATGCACTCTTTCCCATTGGCAATTTGAACTTAAGATGTGACAGAATGAATTCCCCCTTACTCATGGACAAATTGACTAAAATTTAAAACCCATAAATTAACCATAAAATTTTAAACTAAATTTTACTATGGGGAAGAAGTATTCACTTCTCAATCGATTATTATTCCTTCTTTAAACTAATAATATTAACATACGTTTCGAAAAACATCTTGCATTTGGGTTGTACATTATTCAATATCAAATTCTACGAATTCTTCCCTATTTTTAACTAAAGTGAGAAAAGTATACAAAAAAGTAAGCAATGTGTTCATACAGTTAAATATAGCTTAGAATATGTTTGGGCCTTTTTGGACCCCATATACAGGTCAATAATTAATGATCGACGATTGGAGGTCCAGAAGCAATAGTGATCAGTTTGATGAAACAGGTACATAAGGGACGTTGTCAATGAAAATGCGATTTGACCACTTCATTCATGCTAACTAAATAAATGTCAATGGGAAAGTTACTTTTCCATGCATAAAGTAGAACGGCATGCAAAAGAAGAGTTTCTTGTCTTTACAGTTGATGGAAAGAGATAAAGTCTGCTCCTGGATTTCAGAATTATATAATCCCTACAACTTGATTAATACTCCATACATCTGTTTTTCAGCCCAAGCAAATGCTGAAGAAGATGATCATTTTAATACCCACCACCTGCTACTGTCCAAAGTCCATGGCTGAATTTGATCCCGAGCATTTCAAACACACCGGCTTCATTGACTATAGAGCAACAAGGGCTGGCAAAATCCAGCGAGATTACAAGAGCTCAGTACACACTGTCACAGATCCTGAGACTGGAGAGGTAACAATTCATTTCTTAATTCATTATTTAATGATTTTAAAAATGACTGATATGGTAGGAAACATTGTCAATTGCAGGACTGATCAAAATGTGACATGATTCTAACACTCAAATAATGTACTTTCTTCAAAATGTGTTCTCACTATTCACAGGAATTCATATTCATCAGCGAATTCGCAACACCCTTGCTATCCATGTACGAAATGGAGCAAGGCCAAATCGCTGGTCTAACTAAGGAAGAAATGTTCCACCAGCGAATGCTCTTCACTGAGAAATTACAAGATATATTGTGGCATCCTGATAATGAAGCTTGTCATTACAGGGCTACCATCGTAGAATACGACAGTAAGTATGAAACAGACTGACCACATTATTTTCAATAAGATATTAATTCTGTTATTGTCCAGGTCTTGTTTAATAATATGTTTTGTCTTCCCTCTATACTGATTACTCTAATTCCGGTTTGATCCGGTTGTATTTTTGTAAAAAAAAAAAAAAAATGAGTTTTGTTTATTAATATGCGCTCATATATTCTGCTGTTCTGGTAATGTGTAATCTGGTTTACAGGATTGGAGTGAGTGAGTAATGGTTGCTAAAATATTAACAGCAAGGGCTGAAGCATTTATCCATTTCCTAGTGTAAGATATCAATAAAATCTTAATTATTCCCCTGCTATTTTCCTAGATGACACGGATGAGAATGCTAAGAAGCTTGCCAGCATTGTGTGTGACCACATTCGCAAAGAGTTGAGGGCAGAACAGGAAATGGAACAAATCAACAGCGAGATGGAAAGCCTGTCGCTTCCCAATCATGACTGAACTCTGGGATAATTTCCCCAGCCCATGCTGAAAGTGTTGGTCAAAGACCATCACTGACATAGACTTGACGAGCAGCCCCCCTACCGCTATCCGTAAGGATAGCTTTGCTATGCTACTCAAGTGACGTCACCGCGGCACTTTCTGAAGGCAGAGCGACTATGTACCAACACTGTCTTCCGAACGCCTTTTCTCATGCTTTTATTTTCTGGAACTTTCTAACCGATCCCAGAAGCTAGAGTGAGTCAAGGGTAGCAAGGTCCAAACGGGAACATGTGTCATTTACTGATAAAATAAAAAGTTATCGCTTACCGAATATTCGAATCGAGTGCTGTCAACGATAACAAAATAAGAAAACAAGTAGATGGGAAGCTATAAGGTTCATGGAAGAGCCGCACTTAACCAGCATGGAAGAGCCGCTTAGTTATATCAACTGACACCAGCGGCGCTGTTCACTGAGTGAGTGAACAGCGCCGAGGCCCGGGTGGGGTGGGGTGGGGTGGAGAACGGGGCGGCTGGGTGGAGGGTAGTTCGTCGGAAATGTGAACAATCCACATTTATACAGGCAACTAGCCTAAAAGTCACATGCCCACACAACCCAATACAGCGGTATTCTTTCTGGACATAGAAAATGCATTTGAGCAAGAGAAGAATAAACCAAAAATCTTGGGTAGAAATTCCAGGAAGATCCAAATATTTATCATAGATCCAGTATCAAATGCTGCGATATTTTCTCTTCACAATTTTATGATAACTATAGTATGGTTGAGTCTAACTTGTACAGATGAAAATTAAAAAGCCTCTTTGTGGCATATATGATGTGATCAAATATTGGCTTACAATGAGGCTTATAAATACTTGCATTTATTACTAATGACCCCTGAGAGTAATAAATATGAACGATGAGTTATTGGACAATAGTCAAGAATTGTATTGTATTGTATTAATCCTTATTTCCACATTTTGTCAGTCTTTTGGTTCTGGCATTACCGACAGTGTGTCGTTGATTGGTACTGTACTGTACCATATAAGAGGTTAAGAATCTTTTAAACACGTTTCTTAATCAATTCTGTTTTTGGAGTAATCATTTTCAGATTTCTTCCACCTACTAAACTCCTTAGATTAAGATTTCTCTCATCTAAATTATCACCTATCTGTGCCATTTTAAAACCTATTTCCAGGAGACGAATATTTCTTCTTTGTTCCAGCTTTAATAGACCAAGATGATCTCTATGGGCTTGGTCCGTATTCTCCCTTTTGTCTAAGTTCTTAATTATTCTGATAGCCGAGTTTTGAATGACTTGGAGTTTATTAATGTTAGATGTATTTCCTCCGCAGTATAGGAGATCTCCAAATTCAATAATCGGTCTTATGGCAACTTTGTAGATCTTTGATAAGGTATTGCTATTTGCTGCATATCTAACCCGTGCTAGCTTGTCCTATGTATATACCTAGATGATTTAATCAAAGGGTCATAAAACTGTGGTACCAAAGCCAAACCAATCATATAATTGGTTTTGGCTTTGGTACCAGTGTTAATGTATCATTGTACTTTAGTGAGCTCGATATAGTATATGTAGTTATTATATGAGGGACGATTTGTCACACCTTGATCGAAATTAATCATGGAAAATATAATTAGAAAACTGTGTTTGGACACGATGGAAATAGTGTTATACGTAGTGTAACACAAAGGTCGAGGAAGAAATATCATAGAATATGAAGATGGATTTATTCCTGGTATGATGGTAATTAGATCTTAAGTAATTAACAAGGGGCCAGAGTGACCCTTTATATGCGAGAGGAGGCCTGCTCCAAGCTGGGACTCCCTCTCTGATTGGACGGGAAGCCGTCCAACCAGAGGCAAGCTCACAAGGCAAACTCGCCTGAATGCTGGTAATGTCATAGTTGTAGACAGACCCTCCATAGAGAAGGTCAGAAATTGGCCACAGTACATCGGTCCAGTTACCTGGAACAAACTCCCGGTGCATATACGATCTCAAACTTGGCTTCGCATAAAATGCTATTTAAAATCAAATAATGATTGGTACCTCTAAAATGTTGCAAATTGTTTAATGTTCGCTTGTTATTTACATCAAAATGTCCACTGTGAATAGATATGAACTATTGTATGAAATTTATGATTATGTCCATGTTGTTTTTATTATTCGTATAGCAAATTTTTATTGTCTAGGAGGAAAAACACAAAAAATCGGTTGTATATATCGTATAGAATCAGAAGAAATTATGTTCTATGTTTAATAATACGTCTGTCTGTTCATACTGCTCGAGTAATTATCAAAATCTTCTTCGATGTCATTAATGTTAAAGAGTAAATTACTTTATATCTATTTGTAATTAAGCCTGAAATTTTTCACTGGGTGCTACGAGAATAATAATGTGAATATGCAACTAGACCCAATAAAATTTATTTAAAAAAAAGAGGTAATGAGGACTCAATTGTGGCCTGAGCCTCCATGCAGGAAGGAGGTATGGAAATGAAAGTTCTAGGTAGATATGATGCATATGATACAATAAGGTATAACAACAGGTTGGTGAAGCATGATTTATAAACGATAATAGTAAAGTAAAAGTCTTTAAAGCGATCAAATATATGTGTTCGAGTACAGAATACGCAGCACATTTCTGATAATTGATCAACAATTTTATTTGAAAAAGTCTCAAATATGATAATTACAAATCAAATAAGGAATACGGCCATATTTATATACATGGAAACATCAGACTAGTATACGCCACAATCACTTAATTGAAAACAAAGCAATTCCAGGGAGAGATTGTCCGTGGCATTTGACAATAATTACAAATACCCGAAGATATACAGTATGAACAATGATGGCTATGAAGGAATAATGAATTTATCCTGTTCCAAGCATTACATCTAGTTGTTGATGAAGAGATTGAAATCTTGCGTCCTTCTAATTTTCGATGGCGTTTAAACTAAGCAAGAACAGTCCTGTCCAGAAGGCCACATTCCTCAATTCCACATCCAGCGATAAGCTTAACCACAAGGCTAAGACTAAGGCTAAAAGTGTTAATGACCCCTAAAACTTAGGGGTCCAAAACTGCCTTCTGGACCTGACTGAGAAGGGAAATATTACTACAGGACCCCTGAATGGACTCCAGTGAGTTTACTTGGCACGTTAACACATCGTAGATATGGATCTCGCTGCAAAATACAAACAAAATCGATAGTTAGGCAATGTTAACTTAGACAGGTGGAGGTGGGTAAACAAACGGTCCTATTTAAACATTGGAGGGATGCCAATTAGCAGATCAATAATATAGGCCAACAAAGCCACAAACCAGCTATCGACGTAACAGGTTTGTTTATTTTTAGGCCAAAAAAAATAGGTGTGTTTCCGATTCATCTGGCTGAAAACTAGGTAGGGGGGTAACTTTTTTAATTTTTTTTTTATGAAACCACCTCCCAGGAACTGATAACAATAGTTGTTTTAAACACGGGAATTATGCTTTTTGACAGTTCCTTGTTAGGAAAACCCGTTTTCCTGCTTTCATAAGCTTTTTTTGTCAAAAAATCCAAAAAAAGTAAGAAAAAAATCAGGTAGGGCAACAATTTTTTTTAGGTAGGGTAAGGTTTTTCTAGGTAGGGGGGAGGTAAATCGGAAACACACCTATTTTTTGTTGCCTTATATTAAAGCTCTCATACATGTATTATACAGGTAACTATGTATTAAGGAATCAAATAAAAGACACTAACACTCTAGGCCCAAACCCTCAGATCAGATAAGAATGGTATGTCATTGATTGGACCCCTACTTCGCTAATCAGTTTCCTGACCTACGACTCGGCGTTTTAATCGGAATATAATGACATTTTGCGGTCTTAATGGAATTATAATGGCACTTTACGGTTTGAGGGACTCTCTCAACTTTGGGCCTAGACTGCTAAGAGGAGACGAGATATTTCAGGCTTACTTCACGATCTATTCTGACATAATGACTTAAAATAGAGTTACTTAGTGAATTCCTACAATATATTTTCCTTCATAGATAATCCATGATCTCAAACTCAAGTCATAGATAAAATAGGTCACGAGTAAAGGGACTATTTCTTACCTTAACAAGGTTTAATTTTTGAGTTGACCTAATTTAGCTCCTTTCGATACTCTACTTCGGCCGTCTTTTGTGATAAGTTCACCAGTTGCTCCATCGACGAAGACCAGGGTAGGAATGCCCGCAACGCCATATTTCTGTGATAGGTCATTCTGAAAACAGAAAAAGACCATGAAATGAGTATAAAACTTTTATTCAAAAATCAGCTTATTACAGTTACATAGCAGTGAAGATCATCTGAATAGGTTTTCCTGGCTGGCCATCGATATGAAATTATCATAGAATGCGAATACAATACTCTATACCTAATAGTTTTTACAACAGTTCTCATCTTAACGCAATTTATAACCTATTGAATTCTTTAGTTCCAAAAATGTCAATATAGCGCTTGATACAGGCTTGTTCAACAAATTATCCACATAGCATTCCTTTACTGTCATAATATCGACAGCGATTTTTGTTTGTTTGAAAAGATACAAAATTAAAAACAATTATTATTATTTAACATGGGGCGGGGGAGGGGGGTATAAACTAGAATCATTGACTATTGGTTAAAGAAATCAGACGCCATGAACAGGAGTGAGTGAGTAATGGTTGCTTAATGCCATGACGACATCCAAGTGGAGTCATATTCATGGCAGTGAGGGTTAGTGAAATCAGATGAGAGGAGTAAAATGATTTAGTTTACAGTCCAGCTGTAAATAAAATGAAAAATAAAATTAGGAATAACAATGATAACATAAAGTTTGGTTTTGAATGAAAGACACTATAACAAAGGGAACAGACCAGCAGTTCTTAGATATTTGATGACATTGTCACCATTGACCACATTAAATAGTGTTTTGAGGTCAGGAGCATTGATATATTTGATACGGGCATCATGAAAGTCTGCACATTCCAGTAGAAGATGCTTGACAGTGAGTGGAGTTGGGCAAGCAATACATTCAGGTTGTACCCGCGTGAAGGTTTCACCACTGCGCCTACACGTTGTGCAATATCTCAGTGAGAGTTAGACATTATAAACATGCCTAGAACTGACTCAGACCCGATGGTGCAACATCAGTGCCATACATAGGGGTCAGATTTTCAGAAAATGTACAATTTAACTTTGCCAATCTTCTCAAATAACCCAAATTTCAGACGAAAATAAAGTTCGAAATACAGTTCAACCTAACCAAACAGATTGCTAGATTCAATGCAATGCCGAATATACTCGGATTTACCTAGGAATTGACCAAATTGCAGCCTAATTTAGTAGAATATACTAAATGTGTACAGCTGCCAATTGTACATTTTCTGAAAATCTGACCCATATAATAGTATAGCTATGAACATGAGCAGTCCCATGAGTGGCTACTATAATTACATGTACACTCATGATGGAGAGTTAGACATTATAAACATGCCTAGAACTGACTCAGACCCGATGGTGCAACACTGATTTAGGCTGAAATCTAGTCAATACCAGGTAAATTCCAGTATATTTGGCATTGCATTGATTCTAGCAATCTGTTTGGTTAGGTTGAACTGTATTTTGAACTTTATTTCAGTCTTAAATGTGGGTCATTTGAGAGGATTGGTGAAGGCAAATTGTACATTTTTTGAGATGGGAGATGCATCCTCCGAAACGCAGGATGTCTTTCACTTTCGTTCCTCCATTTAGATTGGTAGAATCTCACCATGGCTTGGGAGGGCGGTGAGATGCGATCTTTTTAATGATGAAAGAGAATATTTTATAGTGTAGGATCGACTGAATGTATAAGAGTGTTTTGATGACAGATAAAAGTATGTTGCTGGTGTATTTCTTGATGTAGACGGCAACTTATACACCCCTTAATGTCTAAATTCAGAAATAAAAGATTTGGTACCCAAAAATAATTCAGACTATAAATATACATGTACCAACTACTCTAAAGCTTGCAAGCGATTCCATTTTACAGATAGTATGCTATTTTTATAAACAAAGATCAAGCCAGGACCACCATAGTACTATAGGTAGTATAGTACGTTCCCTGAATGTAAGAATTAGATCAATCCGAAATACGTGCCTGGTAACCATTGAACAGAGAATAATCGATGGCTTTCGACTTTTAGCGAGCACTAATGGAACGTACAAGGTTCATTGAACTCTTGCCAATATTTACAGGGCTGTAGACATATAGTATCATCCCCGTATGATCCTCCCACACGGGACGGACAGTGCTCATTCAGAAAAACTGCAGAATATGTCCCACATCTCCTAAGCCTAACCTACCTCATTATTGATAATTATGTCTCTCATTATACAGTCTAGGCCCAAAGCTGAGAGAGTCCCTTCAAACGAAGGGAAAGCGTCTCGCCTCAAACCGCAAAGTGCCATTATTATTCCATTAAGACCGCAAAATATCATTATATTCCCAATACAACACCGGGGTGCTAGGCCAGGAAACTGATTAGCGAAGTAAACTG